>JBAMHV010000001.1:14218899-14232066 GCA_037177535.1 Pseudomugil gertrudae | reverse complement strand
ACCAGTAACCAGACCAGTAACCAGACCAGAGTCCAGACTAAACATGGAGAAGCAGCATTTAGCTGTTATGCTGCAAAAATGTGGAACAAACTGCTGGTGGAGATTAAACTTTCACCACATGGAGACACTTACATCCAGATTAAAAACATTTCTTTTGTAATGTCTGAATGAAATCTGCATGGTAACTTTTAATTAATCTTGCTTTGAATGATTTTATTTTTGATTAACTATTTTATCATGTTTGCTATTTTTGGCTGTTTTCAGAACATCTGTAATGCTTTATATATTTTATTTGTAAAGCACTTTGAATTGTCTTGTACATGAACTGTGCGGTATAAATAGACCCGTCTTGCCTAAATTATATGTCAATTGTCTCATTTCTCTTATTTGCATGCTATGATAACATTAACACCTGCCAGTGCATTTTAAACTGACCTCTCATCAAATGGATAGTGGGTATTTTATTGTAACTAATTAAGCACTGATGTGCAAAAAAGAGTAACTCAGCTTTTTCTAGCAAAGCTAATCAACTGTTAGACTGAAATCCTGAAGGTGGATGCCACATGTAGCATTTAACTGTGTGAATGTTTTGCAGGTGAAACAGACAGCATATAAAAGGCATCAAACAGCAAGAAGCCTTAAATCCAAGTTGACTTATTTGCTGACAGCTTTATTTGTATCATGGTAGGAAGGAAAAATACTGAGTAATGTCTTGTAATGTCTGAGTAATGTAAAAAAAATATTTGATATCTTTTCATTTTTATTGCCTTGAAAACAACAAAAGAAATATAAACATTTAACTTTTTTCTTTTGCATCCACGCTATTTAAATGTCCACTAATAATAAGATTTGAACACATCATAATTACATTATTGACATTTGCCTAATACTCATAAATACTGAGCAGAACTTGAATTTGTCATAATATAATATATAATGCAGGTACTAACTGAGTGAATGTGTATGCTGAACTGATGACCGCTAACGTAGGCTCCAGCCTCTGGGACACATCTAAACCTCGTAAGAGGTAAGAGCAGTCGTCTGCCAGCCTGAAAGTTGGTGGTTCTGACTACATGCAGAAGTGTCCTTGGGCAAGACACCCCACATCCCAAATGTAAGTCACTTTGGGGAAAAGCATCTGTTAAAGGAAAAACATAGAGGGCTCTGAATTTTGATGGAATTGTCCAGTGTTGTTGTCAGAACTGCTGTCTTCCACAAAAGAGTTGAAACTTCAGTGATAAAGAAAGATGAAGCAAATGTTGAACCCATTTTCAACAGTATATCATTATATTTAAATAAACCAGCAGGGTCCGTATTGTGCCAAATCAAGGTTTGAGCTGTCTTTTGTGTGTGTATGCATGTGTGTTCCTGTGGTGTGTGTGTGTGTGTGTTTGAGTTTGATCAACAATGTCAACTAAAACTTCTCTAATTTAATTTCTTTACACACTGTAATACTAATAAATCTTAGCTTACACAATGCTCCTGATACATAACTATTGGTATTGATGCTTTTTCCTGGCTCAGGCTCGGGTTCGGGGTCAGACTCCTAAATGGTTAAAGAATCATCCTCTGAGTGTTGATCTTTCCCCTGTCTCACAACCTCATCCAGCTCATTTTCAGACAGTTCTGAATCTCCTTCCACATTTCTTTGTAAAATCCTTTCTGCCTCTTTTATCCCTTTGCTTCTTGATGTAACAAAGATAGTAAGCAAATCCTGGTGTCCACCACAAAGGAAATTACATAAAAGTTGTACTTTAAAAGAAAAAAAATATTTTGCTTTTTAAAAAATCTTAGTTATTTTAAGTAAAGAGTCTCATACTAAAGAAAAAACATGATTTTTGCAATCAGGAACAAGACATCGTTGACTTACTTCTTCGGTTGTTGTAAAACGTGGAATTTGAATACCCTCCATTTTGAAATAACAGTGCTGGGTGAATTGTGAATTACTGGGTCTTAGGAGGATATATGTATCTATATATATATATATATATATATATATATATATATATATATATATACATTCTTATATCCAGCTGTTGTCTTGTTCCAGTATGAAACCCTGTCTTATCCTGTCATTATTTTTATGCTGCTTAAATCATTACTTTGATGTATAAGATTATCCATTACCATCTTACAGACATAGTGCACCGGGACTTGAAACTTCAGAACATTCTTGTAAAAAATTCTCTTGATGAGGATGGTGGCAGGGTCAATATCAAGGTAAAAATGACTACACAAACTCTATTACTTTTCATCACTGTTTCCATTCTTTGCTACACTGACTGCAAATCTCAGCTGCAAACTTCTTCCTAACTCGCTATCTCATAAATAGTAAAGGTTAGACGTGTGACCTCATTTAGACAGGAATCTCTCTGGTTTCCCCTTATATGGAATTAAAAGTGTGTCTGAGGAGAAGTTACTAACAGAGCACCTGTGTCATACACTGATTACAAGCCAGCAACATCTGATAGCTGGTGTGTTAGCTAAAAGGAAGAAAAGGCCCAGCATTAACTTTTCTGGCACTTAATTGTAATTTTTTTATGTTTTTTTCACACATACTCACAAACACTTGCTCTATTAACTGTCAAAAATTCTCTCTGTGAAACAACCTCACAACAAACTCTCCGTCTCAACAAACGTCACATGTTTTTTAAATTCTGGATTTTTTTGTCTTTTCTAACAATTTCATATCCTTCTTCAAATATAATTAACTTTGTCACCTGAAAAGCTCTGTTTGTTGCCATTTAATTTAGACTGCATGCTGAAGGGCCAGAAACCAAACAGGAGATCAGCCACCAAATTGATTTGGAAACTCTTTTTCTTATCTCATCCCAGGTAGCAGACTTTGGCTTGTCGATGAAGATGGGGGGTGTCGGCATTGGGAAGATGATGAAGAAGGCCTGTGGGACACTCATCTATATGGGTATGTTATTTGTCCCATGCAATGCTAGCAGACCATACTAAATTGACCACAGGGAAGGATCTGTGTGCAATATGTTTTGGATTTTTGCTTATCACTTTCCTGAAACCCAGTTCTTGCACATCAAATAAAACTGGGTTGCTCTTGTTTTGGTTTCACAAATAAACGGGATTGTGCTGTGATACCTTTAGCTCCCACGCTATTTCTGTTACATTAACCATAACTTAGTTGAGGCATATAACACTGATATACGTTTATATAACAAATAAATTAAAGACATTCAGCATGTTTTACAGGCCTCAAAGTTGCACAAATGTGCATGGTGAGAGGCTTAACCAACATGGATGCTGAGAGGTAGTTTACCTTTTTGTGAAGCCTTTGTTCGAGCATATATTTATCTCCTTGTTACCATGTTTGTGGCTCATTACTGTCAAAAGCTATGAATCTTTATTTCCACTACATGTATCATTTGTCTCATATCCATGCAGAGTACACATATTTTTGCATATGTCTATAAGAGATTATACCTAGTATATTATTTCCTAAATAAAAGGAGCACTAGTAATCTAAACTAGTTTTACATCGTACTTTGATTCTTTTGGATTTTTGTATGTGAAACTAAGTAAACCAAAGATTTTTTATGTGTCATTTTCAGCACCTGAAATGATGAGAGGTCGTGGTTATAGCCATTGGTGTGACGTGTGGAGTATAGGAGTCATTATGTTTATGTTGTAAGTAGACTGGTATATAATGTTTGTACACATGTATGTGTCCTAAGAATACATATTTCTGTACCTGCAGGCTTTGTGGAGAACCTCCATTTGTTTCGGAAACAAAGGAGGACTTGCTTAAGAAAATTTTGAGCAAAGGAGTTCAATTCAGTCAACCTGCCTGGACCACAGTCAGTGACGCCGGTGATGTTTCATTCTCACAAACACAGTACAAATGTTTGATTCAGGTCAGATTGTGACTAAATCACTAATAAGCTTGCGTCTGTCTCAGCAGCAAAGGATTTACTGACTTGCCTTCTATGTGCGGACCCAGCCCATCGCATGTCCGCTCATGCAGTGTTAGACAGCACCTGGATCACAGTAAGGCACTGATTCTTCCAGCTGTTCTCATAAACCTTAAATGAGTTCCATAAGGTGTTTTTATGGGATGCTTTGTCCAACAGGGTGAGAAGAGTGTGCCTTCTGGTCCAACCAATGTGCTGAAGATGATGTATCACTACCAGGAAAATGAAAAGAGTAATAGGAATAATTTAAAGTTTTTCTAAGTTATAGTCAAAGAGTTACATGTTGTTTTGGCTAGCTGCATTTCTGTATATTTTCAGACAGGTAAAATACTGTATTTGCTGTATTTATTATGTATAACTACTGATAACATAACTACTACTGATTATGTCAATTATGTCAATACTTGACTGCATGTCTTTCTATCAGACATGAAAGAGAATTCATCTTGGCCTGGTTAGAGTACCAGAAACCAGCCCAAACATTTGTTTGTATAAACAATAATTAGTTTGAATATGAAATTGATATCTTTAATCATAATGTAGTTTTCATAATTTCTGAGCAAATATAGTCTTGAAAAGTTATTATTATGTTTAAAAATGATCCACTGCAGGGACACAGACCCTGGATGTCTCCTTCCTCACTGACTTGGAGGAGTTGCTGGAGCCATCCCTGACCTCCATGGTCATTTCAGAAGAAACAGAGAGCAAATATGAGAGACATGATGAGCTCAGGCCTGAAAGATGCAGCAGGTTGTCCATGCCCTCTACGCCAACACCACTGGTACTGTATATCTGTTTAGCACACCTCTACGATGTATCCTCTTTTTAAAATGCCAATGCATGTTTTAAAAATCTCGGATCCAGGACACTTGTGTCTCTTCTGTCTCTTCTCTTAGTAACCAAATTGCGCCTTGCAGCAAAACCATACTTAATGTAAAGAGTTCTATTAAAGTTGCTGCAAATTTAGTCTGTAAATCTTAATAAAAAATGTATGTTTTTTTCCTAAATTATTAATTTTAGCTTTCAGTAGGCAGGTATAATCATACTAATACAGCATGATACAGTTTTTTAATATTATCTATTTATGGTAGTAATACATATTTAAATGTGTAATGTAAGTCTAAATTTTCAAAAGACAAGCAAAAAACAACAACAACAACAAAAAAGGTACTCCAGGGATATGTCAGCATTTCAGTTTTATCAGGTTGGGAGTTAACAGACATATACTCTTGCTGAAACACCACTAGATGGTGCCAGATTTTCCTCTTCCGCAGAATGTCGACAGTCATGCATCTGTTTTACATGAATGTTGGGTTTATTTTACCTATGTAAGATGAGTATGCATCTTATTCCCATAGCTCCATGGAAATGGAAAATGCTCTACACTGGACAAAAAAGACCACACTACAGGGCAGAAACAGAATTTAAATGCAGTTAAGGCAGAAGACCGGTCAACATCTTCCTCCAGAAAAGTAGGACTGACCTCTGTGAACCATCATCTGGCTCTGAGACCAAAAAACATTCAACATAAAACAAGAACAAAAAGAAAATAGCTATGAGAAAATGTGAGAAAACTTCAAGTGAACTTGTATGCAAAGTGTTTCTTCATTGTTTTTATTATTTTAAGCATTTCTGTGTTTTTCACAGAAACATGAATGTGGCCTTGATGATTGTTGCATACAGATACAGATAATGGCCTCACGCTAAGCAGGGATTTTTGTGTCAAATAAAAGAGTTTCGGATGCAAGTGTAGAAGTAATTCAAAACCTCTGAACTTGCAGACTAAGTAACACACCTTGTGCCAAATAAAGAGATACCAGTCTGAGACTGCTAGACTTTTGCATCATTTTATGCAGCCTGCATGAGAAGCAAGCGGCCCAAATACATATGCACGCTTTGTGATAGGTCTGTCTGATTACTGATGCTTTATCTCACAAACACAAACTATTTTTTAACGTAAAGATATGTAAGACATAAGGACAACTTCTTATTTCTCAATTAAACTGTAATTCACAAACTAATTGCTGATAGCAAAATATTATAATTTATTTTATGCTGTCATTTACTTCTAGTGTTAATGCATACATTTCACATTTTAGAGATTCTGGGGAGTTTTTCAACTTATACAACTACAAAAATATACAAAAAGGTGAAAACAAATATTCTACAGTAATTGAAATAATAACATTTTAAAGATTGCTTTGTCATCTACATTTTGATTTGTTGGAATAAAAATCAATTGTAAAAATAAATGCAAAAAAAAAAAAGAAGTACAAAAGAGAAATAGCATAACCAAAATGAGCAAAAAGGATTTCTCTCTTTTCTGCTCTGACCTCTCAATTCCAAAACCTTGTATATGCAGTGACTGAACCCACTCAGTGTCAAAACAGAAAAACTGTCACACAGGCTGGTTACGCTCCATCTGAATGCAGAGGATTGGGACTGGGGGCAGCCACGGGTCTAATCTGGTTTGGAGGCCATTGAAAGCAGCAGGAGCTACTTTGAGGGCACTGCCATTCAAGCACAGGTTTTTCCGCTGTAGAGAGAATAATCCCCAGCACAGATACAACATTAAAGTATCCAAGCATAACACACAGAGGGTGAATTTCAAATCCACCTATTTGCATCTTGAAGTGAATGAGTGCCAACAATAGGGCCTGGTGTTCATGCACAGGCTTTGTGTTTTAGAGCGAATGCGAGAATGTAGTGTGAAATGTATGAGTACAAATACATAAATACATACACACATTTATGTGTGTGTACATATATATATATATATATATATATGAACTATCTATGTGTTAAAACTTGTTAAAACAGTTTTTTTAGAAAACGGTGTGTTTCATAAAAAAACAAGTCATAAGAAGACTGCAATAGTGTGGGAGTTATATTTAATTGAAGCTGATTGCCAAAAAAAAAGACAGCTGTGATAATGCAACATTATTGACATAATGCCTGACTTTGGTTTACTCAGTGTGCTGTAAACAGCAGATGGAGCTGTAGTTAGCTGCTGAATTTATTTCTAGGAATTAATCTGACAGGGGTGTGCTGTACCTAAAGCTACCTAATTTTGTGCATGAGGATGTGTAATTAGAATTGAGTGCTCGAGCCACTGCCCATTAAAACTGTGATTTCCGTGTAATGTGTCTCTAATTAATATGTTGTATGTTTACATCTTAATGGCCCACTCAATTAAAATAAATGTGATGATATTCTACCTTTTTGGGTGATGTCTTGTTATTTTTGTTTCTAAATAATCTGAGGAAAAGGAGAAACATAAAACATGTCAATAAAAAGATAGAACGATTGTATATTTAGTTAGTTTAACTGTCAGTAATTCTTCAATAGAAATGCTTAAAATCTGTTTAAAAAGCTTTGTGTTTGGCCAGTTGTTACACGAGGAGTTGGGATTTTAACTTATGTTCATCATTGTCTTGCACCATATTTTAAACTAATTATTGGAAAGAGAAACTAAATTTTACTCACAGCAGATGCAGCAGCCCTTATTTTAAGGTTGACAACATTTAAGACTTAAACACATCAAGAAAATATGAATGTTTATTCCTTTTTACATAAAGTGATAACAGCTTCAGATCTTTTTATCAAGCAAACATTTGCCTCCAGTTACGCATTAACTCTGTGTGCCAAAACAACTCACAAAAATAAGTGTGTGTGTGTGTGTGTGTGGTTCAGCTGAGAGAGCCTGTATGGTGGATAGGTTAGGGGCGTGAATTTGGGACAAAGCATGGAGGCAAAGGAAATTAGAAAATTCGTCGGGATGGAACGAGGGATGCGTCCCCCCCCCTTCCTCAAACCCTCCCCCTTTTTCCTCCAGCAGTGCTCCTGACAGATGGAGGTAAGGGTGGGTGGGTTGATGGGCTGAAGGGATTAAAAACTCTGCAGCCCCGTTTTGGAGCCTGAAGAGAGTGTCACTGTGAAGGTGGGGTGCAGAGAGGCACTTGTGGCGAGAGTCGCGGGGCGTGTGAAGTAGGTGTGCGTTGGCTAATGTCAAAAGAGGCAAGGATGCTTCCCCTCTCTTGCGCCCCCCCTCTGCTTCATCCACCTTTATCTACTGAGCGGTGAGCTGCTTGAAGGGGGTGGGTGGGTGGGGGGGTGCATCTCAATAACCTTAATAGAGCTCCCTTTAATTAATCAGCTCATCTACAGAGGCCCGATACCTGCAGCTGACCCCCTCCCTCCCCAGCACAACATCCTCACACTGCTGCTGTGACATTGTGGTAATGAGCTAACACAGCTACAATGTCATGGAAGTGTTGCAGAGACGTTATCTGTAGGAGCTCATCACACATGCTGATGTTCCTGATCCCCTTCAGTGTACGTTGTGTGCTGAGATGCGAATGTGTTACATCACAGTAAACCCCCCCCCCCACACACACACAGACACACACATACGCGCCACTTCTAAATAACAGATCCATGTGGTAAATGGCAATAGAGATCCATGATGCATCTATTTCCACCGAATAAAAGGGAGGGGCTGGGTCTATGTCAAGTATACATATGAAACAGATGGCAATTTAAAAGCAAGCCTCATCAATCTTTGTTGACACTAACCCTTTTTAACATTACTCTTTTTGGGAATATTTGCAGTTATAAAACATACTGTAAGCTCATTTGAATATCAAATTAATTACTGAACACAGTGGAGTAAATACCTCTTTTATAAGTCCTTGTTAAAAGTGAAAAGTTCTTGACAACGGTTGGATGGTGTGTTAATTTACAGTGATATCTAATCCCAACTTACTTCACATTAAAGGCATTACTATACAGATTTTAATGGGGAGGTGGTTGTTTTCCAAGCAATTTTCTGCTAGAGTACATTTTTAATTTATTCATATTTAATTTATTGGTCTCTGCATACCCGTTCAGTAAAACTAATCAACAAGCATGTATGGCCCTCTTAAAGCCACATCTCCCTTTGGCAGGCAGACAGACGGCGTCTGCATTGGGATAAGCTCTCCTCTCTTTTGCACAGAGCTGGGTGAAATGCCCCACATTCAGTCAAGCAGGAGGATGCCACCTCCAAGGAGACTCTTCAGTTCTCACAAACAACCTTTTAATCAGTAGGAAAAAGGAGTGGAAGATGAAAAATGTGCCCAGCCTTGAATGATACCAAACACTGCAATTGCTGTGGATAGTGACCGTCATCACTGCTGTCAGAATGCAGTCCACTGGGGACAATGCCTTTCCCCCCTCTCTGTCTATGACTCTTTGCCCTTATACTCATCTGCCCTTGAATTGGTTTTATGGAGCTTTGGCAGTCATTTAGCACAGTATGACCGGAGTTCTTATCACCTGACTCCACAATACACTCCAAATATCTATCGACCCACTGACACACCTTAAGGAGGGATCTACACAACCTTACACATGGAAATGATTTCATTTAATTACCATTCCCCTTTGACAGAGCAGACAGAAAAGGGGGGAACAAAGGAGCCTGGACAACAGGATCATTTCTCTAGTGTAATGTGCACCACGTGTAATGAGCAGCGGAAAGGTCATTTGACACATTTCTCCTAAAATGAATTCATTTATTTCAAGCACTTAATTCTGCAGTCACCTCATTGGTGCATGGCTTGGCAGAGCACTGAGAGGGTGCATTACCACAAGTGGAAGCTTTGCTTCCTCCCAGCAGCGAGTGGTGACCACAGGTCTGTGGGAATGCCTGAAGAGCAAGAGAGAGATAGTGAAAAAGAGTGTGGGAGATCCAATCACCCCTTCTATCATAGGAAAATCGCCTCCATCACCTTCAGCATAATTGGAACATTCATTACAGCACAGTAAAAATGCAGGTCGCCATTAGATGAGCAATTTAAAAGTAGGCTTCTGGAGAATGAAAGACTCGGGGGGTCATGATACGGGGTCACAGTCAAGTAAATAATGTGAATTGGTCCCAAGCGGTTTGGAAAAGCACAAAGCTTGTGGTCACGCACCAAAATACAACTTGGGAAAGGAGGCAAGAATTCAATCATGGGACAGAAAATAAAATGCCCCTTGTGCCCTCTTAGTGTTGCAATAATTACAATTAGAAAAGGAGACTGTAATTGGTTGTAATAAAAATAATCTGATTCATTTAGAAGCTGCTGTGATGCTTAATGAGCTAACTTTTTCTTATATTAATCACAAAGCTTTAATTAATGATTTGCAGCTACAGGAAAATCTAATTGCATTTTGCCCTGGTCTAAGGTGGATGCAATTACCGACTGTACATACAAACTGTAAACCGCACTTCAGTTGACTGTCATGTGCAACAATTAGAATTAAAGAGAAGTTTCAGTATGCTCAGTTAGCACTCAATTCCTCAGTCCAACTAGAAGTTGAACTGCTTGTTTTCTTTCTACACTTATGCTGTTTTGTTCCTGTTCATGCTTAGAATGTTTTAACATTTCTCTGCAGGCAAACATTTCACTGAGCAAGACCAGAAATTCAAGGCTGATCAAAGGAAGCATATTTAATATGTTTAGGTTTGAAAATGAAGTGGTTACGGATGCTCTGAAGGTTATTTTATAAAACTTTGTTCTAAACAAAGAAACCATAACAATAGTTCATTAGGCTTGTGTGCAACAGTGCTTCACTAACAGCAAACATGCCTGAAGTCAGTCATGATCTCAGATTCTCTTTGAGAGTTAAACCTTTGCAGCAAATCTCGCTATTTATTTCTGTGAAGCTTCCACTAATGACCATGTATCTGCAGGAGAAAATGACTCTACATTAAATATGAATAAACACATCATGATGAAACAATTAGGCAATGGTTCATGTGTAGTTTACATTTCTGTATGTCTAGAAAATGGCAATTAAAACAAAGCTGTGGAATTGCATTCACCAATTACAGCTACTTTTTGTTGTGAAAAAAATAGTTTGTGAAGAAAACCTACAAATGCCCTTCTTGCTCAGACTGGACCTTTACAGTTGATGAAATAGGATGATCACCCAGTGGTGGAGTTGCCCAGCGCTTTATGGGAGGATGACATGCAGGCCTCACAGTCAGGAGTTCGTACACAGCATATGTGCTGTGCTTTCCTCTCAGTCCTTTTACCACTCGGGAGGCAGATTGGACTTCTCGCTCTCAGCTACTCCACATTATTGTCCATTATCACACCGTGGTCCATGTGTGAGGTGACAGTGGTGCTCTGATGGAGAGGCGACAGGGGGACCTGGACTGCAATAACATATTATTAGCTTTTTCCACAGCTCCACTCGGCTGGATTTACACTGGATATCCAGAGACCTCTGAGGGCAGCGCACTGTCACAGCGGTGTCCACAAGCAGAGCAATTGCCAGGGATGCACAAGGGTGTGCGAACTGAATAGTTGTGTTCCCACGCAAAGGCACAGACAGGGCAGGTGAACACACATTCAGACATACAAACAGACAACGCAACTGAGTAATCAGTGACAGGCCCTTCCCCAATTAGCCGCAGTATGCTGTCATTCTTGTGAGCTGTTGTATTATTATAGGTTCTCCTTTTGTTCTTTAGGCTGTAAACACACCTCATGGCATTGGCGTGTGACACAATACAAGGACAGATAGAGACACAGAGAGAAAGATAAGTGCCTTCAGATTACATATGAGGGAGAGTGTATCAGCTGCTTCTTTAAATGCGAAGTGCTCTTGTCCTTGGTAATGTTAACAGTCTCCCTTGTGACTGATGCGCCTTGTCCCAGCCCTGTTTATAAAACAGTCAGAACTTCGTTAAAGAACAATAACATCAGCCAAGCTCAATTATGGTGACATTTTGCTGACATGCAGATTGCCTCCCCTCAATCTTTTTTTTTTATGTAAAATACTGATGTGCCAGTCACACATGGATGGATGAACTTTGGAAGAATCAATGGTATTGATGAATCATAGATCATACGAGTCAACAAGAGTGACACCAAGAGGGTGAATTCATTGCACACGGAAAGTCAATATATGATTGTAATCATAATCAGACAAAGTGAGTTATGTATAATCAATAGAACTATTATGATTATATGGCTTCTCCTTGCAATACAAACAATAAGTGCTTTCGAATAGGCTGCATTGTTTTTATAAGTACTAGATGTGTTTGTATATGACTATGCAGAGTTGTTAACATTGGTTTGTTATATCTCAAGAAGATTGCTTATTGTTAAACTGAAATGCTACTCATGATCTAAATGTTATGGGTGGTTAATTGAAAACCTTTTTACTGGATGCACTTATGAAAAATGGTTTTATATTGAATCAAGTATTAATGCTCAATTACATCTTTGGTAGCTTCATTTCAGCTTCAAATCTGTGCAACTATCAGGTTGTCAGTAAATACTTTTATTGGCAGGCATAATTTGTGGCAATAACATGAGAGAAAGAAATTTTTTAAATGTTTTAATGTTTAAAAATTAGGGGTCTATAATCTTTCTAACAATGTTACTGCACTTTGCTTTGCACAAATTGGTGTTTGAACTTTGACCAAACCATTTCAAACTGAGTCTGTTTGCTTTTCAAACTTAAAGACCAAAGCCTTACATCAATAAAAACTATTTACTAGATCAAATGTTTTTTAAGTGAATTACTCAGCATAAAAGCAATTATTTCGTCATTACAACAAACACTGATCAGCAATAACACAATGACATCTGCTTAACTATGTATAGATGCTTCCCATTGTTAAAAAAAATGGATTTGTTTAGTTAAATTAAAAAAAAAATCAACTGTTTGACATGACTCTTTAAACTTGGGATAGGGTTAGGGCGTTAATGTCCATTATTATGGCATAGTTTGCTTGCCAAGTATTTTGTGGTCATTATCAACATAATAACATCACACTGACAAAGCTGCTGATCCCAGCAGAACCTTTATTTTGATCATAGAGAGTCCAATGAGGAGAGAGTTTTGTACATTTACACTGCCTTGATGAGAAGATGTGTGGGATGAATTCTATTTGATTATCTACATACAACAAAACATTATCTGCATAAAGTGAGACATGGTAACATGTTCCATTAAGTGAGCTAGGATGACCTGTGCAAGAATCTCAGTGAGTCTCTTTAAATAGTAAAGGGAGTGAGTTGGTTTTACCTATAAGGACCACAGCTGCTGGGGTTACATAAAATACTTTAACAATGTTTATAAGCAGGGTGCCAATTTGCTCATGTTGTTATTACATCTCTTCAATTTCTCCCTTTTTTAATGCACATACAAAGATGTAAACAAGTGAATGTGTTAAGCCTCACCGGTATAT
>JBAMHV010000001.1:14185613-14199282 GCA_037177535.1 Pseudomugil gertrudae | reverse complement strand
TATATATATATGAAAAAAATATATATAAAAATATATATATATATATATATTTTTTTTTTGACCAGGTGTCTGATTCATGTGACTTTTATAGATTCTATAGGTTTATAGATCACATGTTATTGTTAGGGTTTGATGTTTTTTTTTGTGTTTCTTGGTTTCCTGTGTTGTGGTTTTTCCTTATTTAATGTTAATTAGTTAACCTGTGTTGATTTGGGTTATGCGGTTCACCTGTGTCTCGTTTTGTTATGTTTTGTATTTAAGTCACTTAGTTTTCAGTTGTAGTCATGGGTTCATTGCGTTATTCAGTCTTAGTTGTGTTAGGCTGTTCTGATTTTGTGTTTTGAAAGCTTTATTAAAAGTCAGTTTCCTGCCTTCCTCTGCCTCCTGTCTACCTGCATCTGGGTCTGCTCCACCTTACCACCACTCCATTTAGCCCCACCACCACATAACAGTTATATGATGATCAATAAGTAAGTCGCTTAGGATAAAAGCATCTGAAAAATGACTCTAGAATAGAATAGATCAGCTTCTAAAATATATAAAGTATATATATATATGCTTCTGTCATATAATTCTGACAGTGTGCTCCCAGATGATTTCTAAAAGACCCTGACCATAAAAAGGAATAATATGTAACATGCATACCTATGGTTTATCATACAAACCAATTAAACGGAATGACTTGTGCCTTGCTTCAACCAAAGAAAAATAACTTGAGTCCAGTCTAGACTTGCTTAAATAAGCATGGTTAGTACATCAACGCAAAGATTTTAATATAGTAGTTGGACATTAATTCTTCCATGGAGTCAATGATGCACATTGACTATAAGCCTGATTTATAAAAGAGAACATTGGCTTTGAGGAACCCTTTCCATAGCACAACCTTGTTTATTTTAGCAGAAAAAACTGAGCATATACAGCTCATTCTTTAAACACACTGTAGATGTACAGTAAAGTAATGTATGAATAGGTGTGTTAACATTTTTCCTTTGTGACTGCATTGCAATATGAGACAAATGAGGAGCTGAAGCAGGGAATTGGCTGCAAGGCTGAAGGGCGTCTGGCCCAGCCAGATAAACCACTGTGGACTACTTTCTCTTCTTTGGGCCTTTTCCTCTCAACATAGCTCCTTTTCTCCCTCTGGATTTCTGGTGTCCTCCAAGTGCACACATAGCAGACTTGTTCGCTTCATTTGGATTCGACCCCTGCTTACCTTACTTCCGAGTGGGCTTCATTAAATGCCTTTCTGGTTCTTTCAGGGCCTTCTCTCTCTCTCTGAGACACTCACTAAGTGGAAAGAATGTAACAAAAGGAAAGCCTCCAATGTACAATTCTCAGTGGAGAGGGTGACCCCAACTTTAGGGAGAAAAAGAACCGGAGGATAATAGCAAATGAAGCCAAGGGCTGCGTTCGTGGGCAGACACAGCACTCCCAGTTCCTGGTGCTCATTTAACTGACAGACATGTATATTAATACTCAGCACTTTTTTTTATTGAAGTGGAAGAAATATGAATATTCATCCTCATTTATATTTCAAGGCATTTCCATTCCTACTGGGGCCTTAGTAGATTTTGACCAATTTCCATCCCCATTACAAAAATGACAGCTCTCACTCTTGGGCCCTGACAGAGGTCTGCCCAATGCACAGGAGGTCCTACGAGGAGGGAGCCGGTTCCTGTTCCCAGCTGTCCACAAACACTCATTAACAGAGGAAAATATCCAACGGAATCTCTGTGAGAATTTTTAATCACACAAAGGCCCTGCTAATTAGGCAGCTGATGGGGCATGGAGAGCACAAGGACGAATTCTTTAAACAAAGGACTAGAAACTTTAGGAGCCTTAATTACTCGGGCAAAGAGTTCATTCCAGAATGGCAGAGCACATCATTCCACTAATGAGACCAAGTGGCAGCACATATTAGTGAGAAATAATGTGGAAAGTTCAATTATATTGTGCTTTTGGAGCCTTCTCCCTCTTTCCCTCCCTGCTACTTATGCACACACATAAGACAAAGCCCGGGCCAGAGCAGGAAGGAGGCAGGGGCGGAGGACACGTAATCACTGGCACCAGCACTCCGTTCCTCACGTGTATCTTGGCAGGCTTGATCATCTTAATTGCCCATTAGAATGTTCTCCTGTTAGAAAATGAATATCATTATGGCACTCAGTTCTGGCCTCTGCTAGAGAAAGACTTGCTGCAATTTCACCACATGTGTCTTGAATTCCAAACACTCAACCAACTACTAGTCTGCAGCAATGGACCCTTTGAAGCATCATGAATTCAAAGAGCACAAATGGAGTTTATTACTATTAACATGTAATACGTCCTAACCCCCATCCTTGTAGCATAAACGTAAACTGTTAGAAGCATGCATGTGGCCCTGCTGTTACCAATTTGATTGTGTTTTAGCAACTTTGCACTTGCAACTACATCCTGTCCATGAATCCCCTTTACTTGTGCAGGTTTGCCTTTAGAATGGCAGTAGAAGCAGACATGGATGAACCAATTGTGCTGCTACAATAAAAGTTTTTAAGTTTCCAGGGCACACAAGAGTGCCAACATGCATTTAGCTAATAACATAAACCACAATCTTTAACTTGTTACATGTAAGTATGGTGAATAATTGTGAATGGCAATCAAGTAATGTTCTCCTGAAAGGGTAATATATGCGCACCCTCACCTGTGTGAAAGATTGTATTAAAAATCCTAATGCCCACATCAGGAGGTGCCTACATACCAATTACAGCAAGCAGGAAGCAAATTTTCCGTGAAATAAAACAGCTAATGGGAAACGGAGGGAGACAGGCAGCATTCCTTATTGCCCACAAAGCTGGAACAACAAAGAAAAAAAAAGGAGGGAAGCAAGAAGAGCCAAATGTCCACAACTGTCCTGGTTTTAACCACAGTGGAGTCAAATGCATCACATGGGGAATTTGGAAGTGGAGCAGTTAATTATGTTTGCCCAAAAGGATGATGTTACAACAGCAACTGTGTTTTCAACAGACACATTTACATTCACTGCTTGATTGGAAGATATTTTTTGATGCTAGAGAAATAATAGTTTCTTGTTATAAATTGCTAAATAAACTAGTTAATTTAGTAATTTTGCCTGCTTCTTTATTCAAGTTAAAAAGTGCATCTGTAATAATATGGAGAGGTTTTTTTTTAGTGCTATTCATTCATTAATTCATTTTCTGTACCAATTCAGGGTTGCAGGGAAGCTGAAGCATATCTCAGAAACAAATAGCCAAGAGATGGGGTATAGCCTGGACAGAATGCTGTGATAACTTTTTTAATTGCAGGTATATTATGTCATCACTGCTCTAGAGGAATCTCCATTTCCTTATCAAGCGCATCTGCTCCACCTAAATTCTTTTGATTGCCCATCATCGCCACCTTCTCTTTGCCCTACCTAAACCCTGTCTAGCTTCTGCTTTCCTGCCAGATCAGCATTACTCACCTTGTTGATATCCAGCCTTTTCTCTCCTGATTCCATGTCTGACTTTTCCTGCCCATTGGCTTTCTGCTTTCTACACTCTGCTGGGCTAAATCTTCCTTCCCCTTGGACTTCCCGGTTTTCAATAGATTATACTTGTTAAGATCTTTTTCACTGTGTGTGGCTGAATTTCTCAGGGAAAACCGGTTACAGTACCATCAGGCCAAAATTGACCCATTGCCCACACAGGAGTGGTGCTCGTGGGAAAATAACATGCAGGAATTCATGTCTATGCTGACTAACCTCTCTACATCTGCAAGCTCTCTCGGTTGAACGGCTTCCTAGTCCCACACTGTTTTTTCCCATAAGTCGTCTTCTGCCTTTCCAGGGTTCATGTTTGGGCGACCTAAAATACTCACAGGTGTGCCTTCTCAGGATTGTTACCTATATGTGACTTAGTGTGAAAAACAGTTTGAGTTATAGCCAACATCATTTTCCATTTAGGTCGCCTACATGGTGTCACTACTGTCTGGTAAAGCTAAGCTTTGGGGAATTGCTGAGTGGCAAAGGACTCTGTAATTCAACCCTGTGTTTCCAGAAAAGGAGATGCACACATGCGTTAATCCTGTGCAAGGCAAGAGGAGGGTCATGGACTATATTATTGATATATTATCCCCACCATTACATGCCCTCGCATCATGCAACTCCAAGTTTGTCTGGTTGGACCAAGCAGAAAGAGCATTTATCCTCTGCACCTGTGCTTTTCTCCCCAATCTGGCATGACCATTCTTTGTGGAATTGGATGCCTCCAACACAGGAGTAGGGGTGGTCCTTAGTCAGAGGTAGCACACAGCACACAGGTAGCACACAGGAAGAATAAACCTATGTGCTTAGTATTCCAGGGGCCTGTCAACAGCGGAGCATAATTGTGATGTGGACAACCATGAATTTATGTCCATAAAACTGGCACTCGAAGAATAGAGACACTGGGTACAGGAAGTCACCAAAATTTTGGACAGATCATAAAATTCTGGAATACTTGAAGACCTGTCCTGAAACCAGATGAGCCTGTTGGGCTTTATTTCAAAATCCTGGTGCACACTTTTAGAGCTTTGCATGGCCAGACCCCTCTGTTCAGTAGATTATGGGTATTATGACCATCATATGTTTATGTCTCTTTTGTTGTACACTGTTTTATTGTATCTTTTTATGTATTGTTTGTTCCTTTATGTGAAGCACTTTGTGACTTCTCCTGTCTGTGAAAGGTGCTATATAAAAACATTTTACTTACTTATTTATTGGATGGTTTAACCATTTTTTTTTGTCTTACAGACCTGTGAATAAGAACATTGAGCCTGACGTGCTCTCTAGACTTCATAGCTTCCCAGCTTGGTACTGGTCTTCTCCAGTCTAATAACTATTCAGTCATAATCACCATTGTAGATCATTTCTCTAAGATGACTCACCGGGTTCCTCTTTCTAAGTTGCCCATGTCAGTGAACTCAGTGTTATCCTGCCCAAGGGATCGCCATGGCTTGTCTGTTAACATAGTCTCAGATCAGGTCCCCAGTTCATTTCCAGGTTTTGGAAAGAATTCTGCACCCTCCTTGGAATACAGGTGGACTTCTCCTTTGGCACAGATGAATGGCCAAGCCAAAAGACTCCACCAGGAGGTGAAGACTAAACTTTGTGAGCAGAATTCCTCTATGTGGTCACAGATCTTACCTAACATTTGATTACATAGAATACAAATGGAAGAGACATTATTTAAGAGGTTGATCCTATAGTTTGAACATACACCATCCTTAAGTTACGTCTTGAATCTAGGTCATAAAAACATCTTTTAAACAAGTGGTGTAGGATAGTTTCTAACTAAACTAACATAACATGATGTGTGAGCAATGCAGGGTTAAAAGGGTTACAGAAAATTGTGTTGTATTTAATATGCAGTTCCAATATACATCTCAAAAGAACAAGTTGACTCTGGCTATTTTGTCATCTGTTGTGGCTCTTCTTGCCTTTGCCACCACATTGGATGGACCAAGTATTTAAGTCTACTTTTGCTTCTCCTGTTGTGAAGATATGACAAAAAAAATCCTCCTCACTGCTGAATGGATTCACTTTGCATCATACTGCGACTGTCAACAATGAAAAAATAACCTGTAAGCTTTACATATAAAACTTCCAGAACATAAAGGGAACTTAAACTGTTTCAGGACAGAGAAAAGATGTAGTATCTCTCTATAATTTCTTAAAATAATCATGTTTCCAGAGTAATAATTTCAATAACAACCAAGTTTGTTTAAAGTCATGGAAGATATATAATGTTGGTTAGAGACAGTCATGTATGGGGAACTGGCCAGAAGCCAAAATAAACCTCGACTCAAACGGACTTACCTGATCATTCATTTCAACATGAAAGTCAGTAACTCAGACATGTGATCAAAATCAAGAGGATGTTCTGTGTATTCCCCTTCATACCCCAACCTTCCTCCCTGTCTGCATGAAGTCAAACCCATAGAGAATAGTCTGACCAAAGAAGACCCACCACCAAGGGAACCTATTGATTTTTCCCTTCTGGTGTGTTTCTTTTTACCCATTACCCCTGTTTTATTTACTGTCAGTGGGATCAATGGAGAACCTTTCTAAGTTGCCTGTTTTCAGCTTTATGAAAACACATCTTAAGTACACTCGCTGATCTGCATAATTTCTCTGGTGTTGCAAATAATTTCAGTTCATAAAATGTAGTTATGCAAAAAAGTGACTTAAGGAGCAAGATGAAAAGCTGCAACATTGAAGTGAATATATATTTGTAGATTTACCTTATGAGCTGTCATGAAAAATATATTGTGAATATTGATTTTAGTTATTTGAAGAAAGTAGCGTAATGTGGTGGAAATACTTTTAAAAAATATAATTCTGGTTGAAAACTTTGGGGTCATGAAACAGTTATATTTACTACTGCATTGATCAGAGTCAGTGTCTGACAATCTATTTAAAAAAAAACATTTATCATGTAGTAAAAATAATTGACAAAAATGAATTTATGGATGTCAGGAACTGATTTTGAGCAAATACAGGTTCAGGACAAACTGCTGTTGAAGTTTTTGTAAAATCAATTAATGATATATAGCTTGTCTTGTTAGACAATGTTAGTGCAACATTATGGATTACACACTCTTTCACTTCCTTACCATATAGATACATATTTTCTGTATAAACCTTTGTAAATGGGTACGAATTTTGGGCAGTTTAAAAAGTCATTTCTAATTGAAGCAGGAAACACTTGCTGCCAAGATCAAAGAAGTAATCATGGTAAGACAGACTTATTGCTACCTGATGCTAAGTTGCTAATTTCTTTTCTAAATGTGAAGTGTATAATAGTTGGTAGAGGTGTTTGTGTTCACTTGTGTAAGTAACTAGGTTTCTGAGATTTGCCAATAAAAAAATGTTGCACAGTAAACTAGCAGAACACAAAGTACATGTTAGCAAACTTTTAATGGACTTTTGGCTGTGTGCTCATAGCTTTTGCTATTGGAACAATCTGAACTTATTTTTTATTTTACTATTTATTTAGCTAGTACTGCACCTGCTGAACTTTTTTTAAAATTAAACATAAATTTATGTATTGTAGTGAAGAAATACAAAGTTTCATAACTCTATTGGTGGAAAAGAAAAATAAACTTCACCACTCATCCAAGAACATCAGAACTTTAGAATAACTGAAAAAGGTAAAACGTGTCTCCATTCCTGTTGTGTCACCATCCTGTCTACAGTTTAATCTGTGTTCTATGATAGTTTTGGATTAAACCTTGTTCCCACATATCTTTTGAGTCTTGTCTGCATTTGGGTCCTCACTTTTCACTCATTACCTAAGCTCTAACCAACAAGTCCCGTTCAGTATCTTTCTTTTTTTGTTTTGACTGTTCAAGAGCACAGTTAAAATATTTTAACGAGTATTATGTTGAGACGAGCAACATAATGATTGTGTTATTTTCTCAACAAATCATTTAAATTCTAGATTACTGTAGTACACATAATACACAAATATCAATATTTATTACAAGGAAATAATCAACAGCAACTGTTTTAATTTACATTAGCGAATATAAAAGTCAACTTAATTAAAGATCGTCAAACTTTCAGAGATGTTTCCAAACCTTATGTTTCTACCCACCTGTGGAAGTATACGTTCATTCTAGTAAGATCTACTAAAAATTTCATGCAGTAAAAAAGTCATTTTTGCAGATATTTTTAAAAAACAAAAACCTCAGGCATCAACCTTTAACTAATAAGCATAAAATCTGCTAAACCCAATTTGTAGCCAGATAAACATAATGTCACACTGATAAAAGAAAAAGGTTGCCTGATTAGTTTTTATATTGGTTTAAATGACTTGTGAAGTGTAGTGAGCAACATAATCAGATTTCACATTATTTGATCAATTATCAGCTAGTGAGGCCCTACACCCAGCTTGTGCTTAGTTCTCGTAGCTTGCATTTTGTTTTATTAGGTCCACACAATGCATGAAAATACAGTAAAATGTCACATATTGCCAGGAGAAATTTCTTCAGTCTTTATAAGCGCTTCAGAAAAGGCTCTGAGTTCTTGGTTCTTGGAGATGTACCACCTCTCATCCCAGAGCACCCTCATTTATAAACAGATTGAAGGGAGTTTCAACTTAAGTATTAAGAGAACATTCCCATGTTAAGAGTTGTTGAAGTCAAATGGAGTCACTGTATAACCTGGCCAATCTGTTGGCCAATCAAGTCCTTACCTCCTGTGAATTATTGACCCGCATGACCAAAACTGTTGTGGTCACAGGGTCCAGTGTGCTAATGGTTCTGAAACCTCCATGGGGAGGAGAGTCAAGGCAGAATTGCAGGTGCTGAAAATGTGATTCCTGATGTCCCTTTCTCTGTTCAGAGAGGATTTTTGTATATAATATGAATGGATTACGTGACACCTCTTTCAAACTGTCTGTCTTCCACAGTGGCCACACATGGGATGTTTAATTCCTTTTAAATTCTGCTTTAAAGAGATCAAAAATAACAACCATGTAAACATCAGGGAGACTGAAACTGAAACCTGGGCTATATAAATATATATATATATATATAAATATATATATATATTAGAGTTGACTCAGACATTTTGAAACATTTTTCATTAAGCACACAGTTAAAAAATTGTGTGATTTCAGATATATCCACATCTACTATTGTGTAACTGTAATTCTTCTGTTTTATTCATGTTAAATAGATCCTTTTAAAGCTTTTGGATTAACATAACATCTCTAGTCAGTAATGGCCCTGAAAGGAATCAGATCAGTCAGGGTAGTTTGCTTTAAACCACCACAGCACTCAATTTACCAATCAAAATAAAATTATTTTCCATACTATGTATTAAACATTTTTCAGCTATTTTTTTCCTTTTAAAAGTTTACATTGGCTGATTTAGTCAAATAGCCAACTGACTAGGTTCTATAAACAACGATGTATTACTACAAAAAGAATATATTGTGAAATTATCTTATTTCATTATTTATTTCATAAGCATATTTAAGCTATTAGGCCTACTGAGCATTTAAATAAAACAGAAAGCCACAGTTTTAAGACTGCAGGGAAAAACTTGTTTAAACATCAACACAACAACTTCAACTATCAGATTAAATTGCTCCCAAAATTCAGTGACTATGTTACACATCTCCACCAGCTCATCATTTTCTGCCTCTGGTTCGGACTGTACCTGTCTGCACTGGAGGACTCAAAGTAACATCTATTTGTGCAATGCATCGATTCTCATCATAGCCTCATCACCTCTGCTACTGTTAAGATTAATTCTCAGACATTTGAAAAGAACTGTGGTTTTGACACACTTATCTGCACATCTTCACTATTTATGGAGCTCAAATATTTCCGATCATCACTTTGTATCAGACTAAACAGAGAGCAGTGAGGAAATGGCATTGCAAAGTTGTTGATGCCCATCCTGAAAGTTACATTTTAAATGCAAATGTTATGCGACCCTACAGGAATCCTGATAAACTTCTGTATAACCACTTATTCCCTCCATCCCACTGCCTGAAACAACAAAGCAGCGCGACGGGCGGAATGTCCAGTTATGTTAAACAACATCTAAAAACAGTGACTTATTTTGGTTTTGGTTATCAGGGCTAGATTGAAAACATCTGGGGCAAAAGCCCCAGAAAAAATGCCGGCAATGCTGCTGCACCTAATGCAGATATTTAGAAATTAAACTTAATTCCCGGTGATGATGCATATGCCGTCTTCTCCTGTCTTGCCTCCGGTCTTCATTATTGTATTTTTCTTTTCCTCCTCTACTGCTGGAAAAAAGTGAAGTAGTACGCTCATGATGAGGTAGTAGCTTCAGAAATATGATCAAAATTGAAGCAAAAACATCACTGATTATGTGGTTTTGGGTGTTGTAAATAAACGCAGAGAAGCAGAAAGTGATTTGTTAATTTCCAGTATACGTATGTGCGTCACTCACGTCTGTGTCAGGGGAATAAACATGCTTTCATGTAAACAAGCGATGGGCAACTCCAGTCCTCGAGGGTCAAAGTCCTGCAAGTGTTAGGATTTTCCCTGCTGCAACACACCTGATCCACATCAGACTTAGACTTGTGCAGAACTTAACATCAAACTCAGGTTTGCTAATTACCCACTGATTTGAGTTTTTATGAGCCACAAAATACTGCAAAGACAGGAGGTTGTTATGATTGAATGATACTGCAAAAACTGTCTTCAATAAACATTTTTCCTCTTTTACACTAAATTCACAACATAATAATAAGACATAATAAAAGCAGGAGGGAAAATAAAAAAGTGAATGGTCTAAGTATGTTTCTTTGCCGTATGTCTTTCTAAAGTTCTTAACTATCATAATATTTCATTTGATGTTAAATGTTTATGTATTTTATTTTCTAAAACGTTGTTTGCTAAAGTATCACTGGTAGTCAATGGCACAATATCACATACTATATGTAGGATTATTCTATAAACAAGTGGGCCCAAAAGGGACCCTCCGCCTCAACTAGAATATCTTAAAACTTCAAAGTCCTAGTAGAAATACACTCTGTATTTCCTTGAGACTTCCACTGCCTCCCGTTGACTGGCAAGCTGCTCCTGTCCGCATGCACAATGCTTACACACTGATTTTGGTGCAGAGGGTGCTACACATTGAATTAAAAGAGTTCTGATTGATAAGGTAGTTGAAGGCAAATCTGCTCCCACTAATTGTCTTTCAAATGCCCTCATTAATCAAAGCGGAGCCGGCCCTCTGACGGGCGGTCCTGTCAGCCGCTCTGCTACAGCCTCTCCTCTGGCTGCTCACCTCTCAGCATGATGCCTGCTTCCCCTCTGTCAGATGCCACTGTCCGAGGACTACAGGAGCACAGGCCATCCGTCCGTCCGCTGCACACCTGCCTTCTGCCAGACAGGATCTGACCGCCCCCTGCCACTAGGACAGCCCCAGAGACCAATTTAGCAGCCACTTAATGATTCATGACTTCAAGTGGTGGAAATGAGGGCAGCATATGATAACAGGAATAAACACATTTAATTAGCTCCTCATATACATTATTTATTTATTTACCTGCACTCTGATTAATTTATATATTTTGTGTCACGGGGATTTTTGGTATTCACAGCATCTGGCAGTCAGCCTTTGTTGTACGACTTTTCCCTCATGCGTTTGTGTGTATGTGTGTGTCGGGGGTTGGGGTTAGCAGTATACCTCCTCCTTATCGGGTACCTCCTCCTAATCGAGGGACCTTTTGGAAGGGTGCAGTTGGGTGGGGGTATCAGCATGGATTTGGCAAGCACCCACCCCTCCAATAAAATGAAAAGAAATGGCGGGGAATATTAGACTTTAAAATATACAGTTCCCCTTGCTCTAAGTAGCCTTGTTTGTGAATTTCCTGACAGGTAGTTACTCCCCCAGTTTTCTTTGAGCATAGGGCATACATTTTCATGGAGGCACTAATCAAAGCTGTGCTGTGGCAAACAGCACACCCACAGTAGGCCCAATCAAAGCTGTGTACCTGGCACTCTTCCATGAGGCTCTGGGAACGCTGATGACAACTCTTACCCCAGCATCTGCCATCACATCCATCACGGGTTGACTTCCGTCACTCTCGCTCTCCCTTACAGACACTTGACTTCTTTACGAGATCTCACTCAACAGTCTAAGCTTGTTTGTGAACATATTTCTAGAAAAAAGGTACATCTTGTGGCGTAAAGCTCTAAATGACAGCGTCAGGAAATTGTAAATATACATTTACCTAAAAGTGTCAGATTTACATGCACAGTATCACAGAGTTTACTTTTTCCAAGAATCTCTTGTGCAGATTGTCTTTCTCTTGGACTAATTACAAAGGGTGAAAGGAGGTGGGGGATGCATACAGCCAGAGAGATAAAATGCTTTAGACACTGTCACTGACATTGTATTCTCTTAATTAGCTGTTGTTAAAGAAATAAAGTATAATTGCATGCATGGCAGCAAATTAATATGTCTAGTGTAAAACAAGCTTAAATACATAATGTGGGAGTGACCTCTATGTAGTAATATCTTCTAATGCCTGCTTTCTTCATCACTTTTGTGAAGGGAAATCGCTTAAAGCAAAGGGTGCCTGAAGACGCCAGTGACTTGAGGAGATGAGAGTGGCCTACGTCCTAAGAAGTGGACACAGGGATTCCCACAGACTGCTTTCCTGTCTTCTCTTCCCGGTCTCTACATTCTCTGTCTAATCCCTGGCTGTTGAAGACCTCCAGACGCCCTCCTCTCATAATAACATAGCTATCAAACACAATTGCTGTGGCTCATACCCAAGGCAGTGCATTAAACCCCTTAGAGTCTGATTGCTTCTCCAGAGTCAAGTAGTTGCGTCTTCACTGTCATTCCCCTAACCACCACCATTGCTGTACCGCCTACTTTCAGCAACTGAGACAAAAGCCCTCACACAGACCTGCCTGACTCACTTACTAACCTCACTTTTACCCTGACCTCAAACATGAGCTGGAACAAGGGCCTGCACACAAACATCCATGTCTGATTACATTAGGAAATAACAGGATTGTTTTTTTCAATTCACGATACCATATTTTTTTTTAGCATTACAGGGAATAATAAAAAGTTGCAGTGAACTGTGTGATCAAAAATGTAAGATTTCAGGCAGTGTTTCTCAAATGGTGGTACATTTACTGTACCCCTGGGGATGCTTGGAGACCTTCCTAAGCATAGTATAGGATAACACGACTAACTTTTCTGACCTAACAGGTATGACTTCAGCTTGTATTGTGAGGTGATTCAGTTACAATGGGCAGGATTACTGCACAAATGGCACTATACGGTACTAAAATGTGGATGATGCGGAGACGTGAACTGTTGTCTGCATTGCCTCCGCGAAGTCCCTTATTTCCGCATAATGGACACCTCGTCTGGCATTATCCTGCTTATACCATAGTCACTTACAAAAGAAATAAATATTAAATCCATTATTACAATTATGTTGTTTTTTATTGTTAAAATTGTAAGTTTCTCACAAGAAGTCCACAAGTCCACTGAGTGGACTATTTAATGTCTGTCTTTGTAACACTGTGAAGTTTTGCCAAGGTAACTCGTTCTGCCCACAGAACCTGCAGCTCAGTCAGTCATAGCGGAGAGAAGTGAGATGGTTGCTTAATGTTATGTTAAATAGAAAGCATAATTTCTGAGGGGAAGTGCATCTCTTACCGCTTGTGTGTATACTGGTATGTCCGCCATAATGGCATTTGAAGGATGGAAATTTAATGTTTGTGGACCCTGACCCCTACAGCTTGGAACGTTGCAGGATGACAAAACATTTCCAACCCAGCATCCCAGAATTGACAGTACCGTAACTAAAATCAGCTAAAAAATGTCATTGGTGGTCATATGTTCTGAGTTTCTGTTGCTACGGTTGGTAACCTTTGTTCCACCAGCGCAGTAATTTAGAACAATGAGGCTGTTGGACTGGAACTTATTTTACTTTTGGATAATTTACACCTAGCAGGCAATCAGAATCGAGTATTCACTGGCCATGGTATAAATTTAAAATAAAAATAGAAGCTAAATAGATTTATAAATACATAAAAATATAAGGTATAAGAAGTATAGCTACCGTATTTTCGCGACCATAAGACGCATATTAAAGTCTTAGATTTTGTTCAAAATGTGCGGCGCGTCCTATGG
>JBAMHV010000001.1:14175428-14185513 GCA_037177535.1 Pseudomugil gertrudae | reverse complement strand
AAATTTCCCAACATGGGATGAATAAAGTTATTCTATTCTATTCTATTCTATTCTATTCTATTCTATTCTATTCTATTTTAAATGCTATGTCAAAAAGGAAAGAAAAAAACACAATTTCTAAATCTGATTAGAAAAACCTTTTTTTAATAGATTTGATCATTTAAAAGGGGATTCCCTTTTTAATTTCCAGTTTCTTCTCAACCCTGCATTTCTAAATAAGTTTTTGCAACTGTGTATTTTTTGGTTTACCCTCACCATTAAGCTTTTGTGTGACACTTTGGAACCAAAATCTTCTTTTTAAAATCCCTCCCTGAACTTTGCAGGCGTACTGGCAGTAATCAGAGTTTAAAAACCTGTCGCTGTTAAAAGGAATTTTTATTACCATATTTATAATGCAATCACTGACAATAAAATCTATGATAGCTAAGATTATCCCAATGTGTCTAAGAAATATTTGTTTCCTGATTTATAGAACATTTTTAAATAAAAAAATATGTATGTGTACATACAGAATAAATAGATAGAAGAAAATATTGTTGTTTATAAAACATATTAAATCATGCAGATCAAATTGTGCCACATGTGGTCCTCTGGTCTAGGGGTTAGCTATTACCTTGCAGCAAGAAAGTTACGGTGGAAGACATTCACAGCCAAAATAATAATAATGATGAAAAAAATAAATAAATGGCTGAAATGGCTGAATTTATGTATAGGGCAAAAAAACCAAAATGTTTTTTTTAAAGTTAATCAATAATATAGATATAAATAAAAACAGTTAGAAATGACAAAAGAAATGTGCATTAATCAGATTTTATTGGTCTTGTAATATAAAAATGACGTAGATATATATTTTGTGCGTAATTTATTACCACATCAATTTGTTAAAGAAATGTAAATGTTAAAATTTATGTAGATTTTTTAATTTATTTTCAATTGTGTCTGTGTAGTTCCTCCATACATTGCTAGTAGGAACCAGCTATTTTGTGTGTAGCTTGCAGGTTGTCCACATGTATTATATGAATTCTTTTCCCCCATTGTCCTAATAGATACAGGCTAGGTTAATTAGTCTTTCTAAAGTTTCCCTAGGCAAAAACTCTTTGTCATTTTTTTTGCCCAAGCATCTGGTCCAGGCTGTAC
This sequence comes from Pseudomugil gertrudae, assembly GCA_037177535.1. NCBI lineage: Eukaryota > Metazoa > Chordata > Actinopteri > Atheriniformes > Pseudomugilidae > Pseudomugil > Pseudomugil gertrudae. Next base: position 14,184,376 of record JBAMHV010000001.1, on the reverse strand, counting down.
CCTGCTTCTTGCAGCTGGGATAGGCTCCAATGCCCCGCTGCCCTGGATTGGAGTACGTGGGTAGACAATTGTTTCCAGAAAATGCACAGTTACAATAGGCCAAATCAGGGGTGGGGAACCTTGGTCTTTATCCTGAATGTTTTCCATGTCTCCCTGTTCCAGGACACCAGATTAAAAAAAAACGAACCACTGCGCAGATCTTGATGAGCTGTTGGATCCATATCATTTGAATCAGGTGTGCTGAACCAGGTATACATGGAAAACCTGCAGAATAAAGGTCCTCGAGGACCAGGGACCAATTGAAAGCTAAACTCCTTGCCAGTATTAGTTGTATTGTGGTTTGAATCAAAAAGACTGCCAAAGCCTCCTGTTGATGCCTCAGTCCTGCATTGCCTCTAATGACTGATAGGGAGCAAATTATAAACACCTAATATACTAAATACAATTGTCTCATGGTGCACATAACTATAGACTCAGACGATGCTTAAAGACAACACCAGGCTTTGCTTGATGTCACATGTCATCAGGGAGGAGCTCATAAAAGGTACATGTTTAAAAGGAGCACTAGTAGGACTGTGAATGTCACTTGAGACTAGTTCTATGTACAATTAGTAATTTTAAGGATTCTCTCATTTTTTTTCTTTTTAAGATTCATTTTAACTGAATCTTAAAAATAACCATTAGTTAAAGCCCTTTAAATACTGATTAGCTCCAAGTGTCATGACCATGGAGTTGGTCAGTTCAGGAGAAGGTGGGATAGTAAAGTTTAATTTTATGTGCATGTATTTGCAAATGAGCTATTAGCTATCTGTATATTTGCTTGACATCTTTTCTTCTTATTGAGATGACCAAAGTAAGAATTCAGAAGGATCCCATGACATGACCTTCTGCTAAAGAAAAATCCTGCTGGGGAAGGATATTAACAGGTTTTTGTGCTCCTCTAAAACTATTTTTTATCTCTTACAAATAGCCCTATTTGTGTCTTACAAATGTTCTGCATGACTTTAGATGTTAAATAGCAACTGTTTTCTATCACGGCACTGTATTCTTACAGATTTTGCTTCTAAGTACACTAACATAGTGTTAACCTTACACCTTAAACTGGATAAGAACTATAAGTCAAGCTCCTATAACTGAATTAATTTTAATGTCTTTTACACATTTTCCATCTTGTTATTGTACTGGCCATTTTTAAATGATTTTTCATTTGTTTCGGGCAAGGGTTCCTAAAATTACTGGAAAAATTAGGTGGACGAGTTGGTTTTAGCTTCCAAAGTCATCTTGGAAAAACAAACAAAAAAAAATTTTATGACAAGTCAGCATAAAAGTAACAGAATGAAGACACATTGTCAGCAGAGAACAAACACCACACCTATGAAATGTTGATTTATGAAACTCGCAACAGAGCTGAAACTTCATGACACAATAAATTTAGCCTTAGTTTGTCAAGGAAAAAGTGAAAAAGATTTTTTCAAGGCCTTTTGGTCTGAAGATATTCATACATCACACACAGCTTTAATAGAAATCTTATGAATTAAAACAGACTTGCTGTTTTATTTATTTTTTTACACAGAAGAATTACAAAAAGGTATTTGGCTGCATTTCAAAACAACATGTATTGATGTTCTGCATAATTAACTGCTCAGTGTTGTGGATATCCACCACAACAATAATTTTCTGGGGTGCACTGCTGCAGGGATGTTTGCAGAGTGCAAATGGCAATGCACTGCCCATGTTACCTGCACACACAAGTGCACTGAAGAGGGAAAAATAATGGGAATGAAAGACCAAATATCTGTAAGTATTTGTTTGTCAGTGTGCGTGTGTTCCTGTAAAGATGGGTGCACATGTGCATGGGCTGTGTGTTTTTCTGTAATGTGTGTGTGTGTGTGTGTGCCTGTGCTGGTGCGTAAGATGGAGTGCAGTGTCGAAGTTTGGGCAGAAGGTGAATAACTACAGTGCTTACAGTGTAATCATGGTTGCTGTCAGCCCTGCTGCAGGAGAGGAGGGGGCGACCAGCAGACTGAGCTTCTTGGTGATGAAGTACAGGCACAGAGGAGCACTCTACACCTGGATATTTATTAACACAGGCCTGACAGTAATGAGGGCTGAACAGGTGGGCTGGGACACACATTTCAGAGTGAGGAGCATCCGCCATGAGGCAGTGGGGGAGACGGTGAAGACAACTGGGAGAACTTCGCCCTGCAGAAGCACAACACTGCAGAGAGCTGTTGCTTCACACCCACTCATAACTACATGCGCATCTGACCAGAAACAACTGGATATTTATTGCTGTGATCAGGTGCATGTTGCACTTGTGGAAAAAGAGTCTTTTGTTTGGATTTAATGAATCCTTTGGCATCTTGGTTTGATTGATTTAAGCTTTGAGAAACATGATAAACTGGTCAGCGTACTGCAAAACAGAAATGATGATTTTGTGATGCTTTTGTGTAAAACATATAGATAACTGAAGTCAATGTAGGAGACTGATGCAGCCAGCAGCTTCTGCTATATAAAGCTAATGGCTTTCTCAACTGTCTTTTGTTTAATTTACCAATTGATGTAATAGACTTGGGAAACAGTATGATGAGGGGCACTGAAATCCTTTTGATTTGAAAAAAAAGATCCCTAAAGAATCCAGACATTGACATAAATACAAAGTTCTGAATGAAATTGAAATAAGTAGCCTTCTGTCCATGCAGGTTGGACATTAACGGCAGAGATGCTAAAAATGTTCAAGTCAGACAGATCAGCAATGGAGAGGGAGATTTTCCAGACCTCATTAGGGTTAAGGACACACTCATAGTCAGGTTAAGAGTAAGGGAGTGAAGTAAGCACAGAAAGCGCATGTAGTGATTACAGCCGGGGTGAGCCGTTGTGAATGTGTGTCCGTGTTCACCTTGTGCTGCTTCTCTGTACTCCAGTTGTCTTATTAAGACCCTGAGTGAGGCTAATCAGTGCTGTCATCTGATGCTGAACAGATGCGCTGAACAAAGAAGAGGAGGAGACCACTGCAGGCCCAAGGTGCATCTGCGGGGGAGGAGAAAGCTCGGCTGCCTGAGTTGATGCTGGCTGATGGCACTCCCTGTCAAGTACGCCTCTCAGAGACTAATGGGTGGAGAAAAGGTAGAGGGTGACTACGTCCAACATTTCATGTCAAATCCACCTTAATAATTCGTCGTTGCCAGCTGTGACTGACACAAACTGTAGGTAGGGCGGCTTCTTGTGCACACTCAAAATGGCACATGGGGAAATTCACTTAACTAACATAGTCAACTCTGGATGCAGTCTGGAGCATTGTGGGTAATTTGAATTTCTGGTGTGTGAATAAAGAGTGAAAGTTGTGCCTTACAGAGAGGACATTTGAAAATGATTAAGGGAAGGGGATGGATGACGCACTGCCATGAGAACACCCCCTTATTCTCTGTTAAATCTTGCTTTTACTATCAGTTCTGTCACTAGCTTACCATCTTCCTGCTCTTGTGTGTATCCCTCTCAAACAATCTGTATGCCAGCTGTAGTCAGAGAGTGAAGAACTCAACTAGGACTGCAGACAGACTTTTAAAACCAGAGCAGGGACTATTAACTTCTCTCACTCAAACCTTCTTGCTGAGTATGCTGGAAGCCTCCATGCATTTGCTATGCAGACTGAGCAGATGACCTTGGTCTTATCGGGACAGCTCTAGATCTTGCCAAAACTGGGAAGACACAATATTAGTATAGGATATATTTGTTAGAAAGAGACAAATATCTGTTACTTTGTTGGAATCTCGGCTCCATGAACCACATTGCATGGTAGTTGTAATGAGAAGCCAGGGATCTCTGCCATCTAATCAGCTGCAACAACTTTTAGATAAGTCTAATTTAAAAAATGTGATACTGTAGCTTTTTGGTTAATCTACACAGATCTGTATCTACCAATGATGGGCCTAAGCTTCTTCTGGAAGCACATGTTCTTGAAGAAAATCCATGGCAAGTGTAATTGGAAAGAAATGTACTTTACTCAGATTTAATTGCCCATACTTGTCTTGCTTTACACATCAATAACAAAAAAGCTTTCTCTCGCTCAGCTGGCTCCATTTTTAGCCCTCTAGTCAAACTGGTCACATAGGCATACAATAGGCTGTTATAAGCCTATCACCCACTTTGCTGTGCAAAGAGGACAGATCTCCAATCTGAATAGCACAAGCAGTACCCTTTAAAGATACTGTGTCTTCCACTAATCTGGTAAACTCTCATAAATGCTCTTCAGCACCCCAGATGGAAGGAATTAGCAGCCACAGACAGTGCAGGGAGGCCCTAAGCCTCTGATATACCTCTGAGATTAATTAGCTCCAAACTTTAGATATTATTGTAGAATCTTGGGTTGCTAAAGAAACTACCATGTCTTCAACTCCATTAGAAGATTTTGTGCCATGGACCAGGCTGAGAGCTGAGATGCTTAGCAAGGCACTGTCTTCCATAATGCATGTCGGCCTCATCTGTACTCTGACAGCACTTAAGAAACCTACAGCCATTTGAGTGACAAAGATCTCATCCATTTTTTAGTTTTGACTGTAACAGTGTGAGAGGTGATCTTATATGCCATAGAGAATGTGCGTGTGGATGCAAGCACGTGTGGTTCAGGGACAATTAGGAATATATTGTTGGACAACAGCCTCGGATTTACTCAAAAATTACTGCAAGTCTGTGCAAACTAGAGCATCTGTGTGTGTGAGTCACACTTTTAATGAGTTCTTTTCATGCAGTCCTCTGCAGCTTCACTCGCTGGCGCTGCAGATTCACTATTTTTCTCTTACAAGTCTGTGTGTTTGAGTATATGTGCAGTATAAAGCTTCTAACTAGAAGTGTGGGGGTATAAACAGAAAAGGGAGCTACACCTTTAAGATGAGGAAAATGGACAATCTCCTACCGTTAAGAAATCTGTATCAAATTGTTCTGTGGAAATGACCCAGAGTGGACATCTCAGACCTCTATCTCTATCCGTGTCAGAAAGCTTAGATTCTCAGTCTTCCAATCATCCCCTCTGCTCTGTCTGAAATGAATTTCATTTGATGTGGTTTAGAAATGTTTTATTAAAAAAATAGTGCACTACTGCTGTTAAAATAACATGCAGACTGTTACATATAGTGAGTTTATCTTATTGCATTTGGTTAGTATTTTCTATTTTGTAAAATGCTTTGTCAGTTTTTCTTTTTTTTATTGCTTTGTTTATCTTGGATCTTATTTTGTTGAGGTACCAGTTTGCATGAAGCACCTTCTGGCAGAGTCTCTCAAAATGACAGGTTTTGCTCCTACTAAGAGGCCTGGCCAGATAATCCATTAATGTAGCATTAGACCAAACTTTAAAGCTTCTTCTGACAAGTCATCTCCATCATTTGGCAGTATCCGAGGTGGGCGGCTGCTTATTGCGCATTAAGTGCTTTTAGATACAAGAGCAGAGCATGTGGTGAGAGATGCATTAGGAGACAGAATGCCGAAGACCTGTGCTCTCTCATGGATGCTACTTGTATTGATTTCTATGGCCTTTTAATTTAGGGCACTTTCACTTAAGGCTGGAACAAATGTGAAGAAAAGCTGGTTGCATATTCAGCTGTTAATGCTGCAATAATGTTCAATTAAAAATGCATGAGTCCACAGATTTAAATGTAGGTAATTCAAACTTGCTTGTGTTTTGTTGTTATCAAATAATTAGTATTGCTTAAAAAATCCCACACTGCAAAATTAAAATGGGTTGTAATGATTAGCAAGCACCTTAAATGAAAGAGAAAAGTCATGGATCTATTTGTGAATAAGACAGTGCAGGGACAATTAATCCCTCAGAGGCTCCAAGTGACAACCCAAGTAGAAACAACTTGAGGGTCTGACCTTGCTTAACAGCCTTGAAAAGCACAGTTGACCACTCTGCTGCTTGATAACTTTCCCCATGCTGCATCTGCTAAGTGAAATTGCTGTTTTCAGCTGTCGCTTGATAGCATGCAGAGAGAAAAGAGAAAGGAGTTCAAGGCTGTTGAGCAGACGGAGGGCACTCGGTGTCAAGCTCATTAACCTAAGCAAAAGAAATGTTACAATGAATCAGAAGATATGCGTGGCACAGGGTCGCATCCTGGAGTGCTGCTCCTTGTAAAAACCTAAACTGTTTCCAACTGACACAGCAGCACTGGCATTTCATATATTACAGGCCTTTTTTTCTGAAGTGGCATAGTTTTGAGAAGAGTATGGGGAATTGTGTGTGATACTGTGTGGAGATTTAAATAAGCAGATGCAAGAGTGGCTTAGACTTGGCTGATGTGAGGGATGAACTCTCTGTGTGTCCTCTGATCAACGTGAGTGAATGTCATTATGCTGTAACCAGGGGCCTCTCAGCATATCTTCATTTAAAGTGCTTCTCCTACAGTCTTTGCAAATCCCAACCTGTCCAAATAAAACCTTTGTCCCAGACACAGGCAATGAGAGTGATGAGTAAACATATACACTATTTCCATCTTGCCTATCAATCTGGGCACCCAGCTGTGAGGAGAGCTTTGCTGCCCTATCTCCTCTGGTCTACAAAGTATTCTGCCAGTAGCGCTGTCCATGTTTAGATTTCATCAAGAGCTGGGATTGTCTCAATGCAACACAAATCAGAGCACACTGGTGAACGGATTGTGTGTATATTTGTGTGAAAATCTTTGGCATGCCCTTTGAGGAGACAGCACAGCTTGTAGATTTGTTTTAAAAACAATTTTGTTTCAGCAAATAAGTGCATTCGTTGAATGCTAGTAAACACAGTGGCAGTGAGATATCACCTTTAAATAAAATGTCACTATTTATCATGTAATAAAAAGTTCATATCACAGTGATCAATAAATACACCATCATGTAAGGGTTGTAGATTAGAGAGAATGTACTTGCACAGAATAATGTGTATTTCCTACAATGTTTGTCCATTCTGTGAGCTTAAATAGACAGTTATATTTACCCAAAGAAAATTACATTTAAGTTTTATCCAGTCTGTTGTCATGAGGGACCCCTAAAATGTTGTTTTCAATGAGTACATTTTTTATTCTAATTTACATACACACGGAAATTTGCCACACGACTTTATGAAGACATGAAAATTCAGTCTTTTAAGTGTTTGTCACATTTTAGCATTGCTCAAGTCAGAGCCACAATGTACATAATATTTGTTTTCAGCTTAGATTTTGCAGCACATTAAGTGCTGTAAATGTTGCCGTAACAGTTCATATCAACAAGGTAAATTTCTCTCTGAGCAAAAGCAGTTCACAACTTCCACGCAACTGTTAAAAATGTGCACATTTTAAGATAAATAGTGTTCAAATTGTGTTTATTATAGTAAGCTTTAAGTTTGATATACTAGTAAATGTATACATGGGAACATTGTTATGAGCGCACTCAAATTCACTATGAAAAGTACGATAAAATAAGCTCACACACAGAGGCAAGGTGAGCAACTCCGTGGGTGAATTCTCCATGACATTTCATCTGTAGCAGTATTAAGGTGTGGGGCAACACTGGCCATGCGAGTAGGCGGCTGGTTGAAGCATGAAATACATTGTCAAACACTTCCAATTTCTGAGATTAAAAAAGCCACATGTGGGGAAACTAACAGAAAATAAACACTGTTTACTGACATGGATTAACGCAGATCTCGTTAAAATACACATTGAATGCTAAAGTATCTACTTTCCTACTTTTATCATGGCCATTTTGCTGTATTAACATCGGTCACGTCAAATGAAATGGCTGAATCCACTGCGAATATACATATATTAATAGAATATTGGCAAAATCCTATTACTCTTTTGAATCTGTGTGAAATGCATAAACTGCAAATGGGGGGCCGTGCGAGAAACCAGTTAATGAAGGGTTCTGATTAGCATTTGTTAAAACTCAGTGAAGTTCTTACGTGCAAAAGGTCAGGTTGCTGTTCTGACATGGGGAGATGAAAACGCTCTACTTTTGGGGGGAATGTCATGATTTGAATTAAGATTGTCAGATTGGCTGTAAGCTCGTATCACAGTGCAGGCATCTTGTATGACCTTTTCAAGGAATTGTCATTTTCCGCCCCTGTGATGCCATAGTGGCTCGGTTGGGTAGAGGTCCCTTTTCTCTCGCCATGTAATTTGTCCTGGGTGTTTCCATTCACACTGTACTACTTCTAGCTACTCACCCAAATGTGTATGTATCTACAGACCAGCAGGCTGCGACCACAGAATAACAAGACTGTTGCTGCTGTAGTTCTACTCCATGCTCTGTGTGAAACAGGAAAGGCCTCTGTTGTGTGCTGCAGTTGGCCTAAGCATCACACACTCGCAGCCCTCCATGGCTCCAGAGGTGTAGCAACCACTGGTCTAAAGCAAATATGATCACAGTTAACGATATTACCCACACTTGGTACAACACCGGTGAGTGACCATGCACTGATGCCAGCCACTGTAGTGAACTGTATAAAGATGCATGTTCATAGCATCAAACGCTGCTTGCCTCTGAACTTTTATGCGAGAAAGACAGAAAATGTAAGTATTTTAATATAGTAATTTTTAGATTGTCCTCAATGGTAAAAGCACAGAGCTTTGGACCAGTCAACGTTGCTGTGGCAAGAAAATGAGAGAATTTCTTTATTAAACAAAGTGAATAAAACTGATCATAAAGATTTCTTTTTTTTTTAATCAAGACAGTAGGCCAGCCTGGTTGTTTCTACTGGGACTTCCGCTGGTAAAACAAAAGTTTCCTCTCCACTATTAACTCATCAACCCCTACATGTATAAGACAAGGGATGAAGAAGAGTTCTGAAATGAAATTAAAAAATGAATGAAATGAAAAATACTTTATTGATCTCAGAGGGAAATTTGAATTGTAGTAGTTTTGTAAATACATAAAATAGTTAATGAAGGGTCTTCACTGTTCTTGTTGGGATGGTGCCGTCCACACAGGAGTCCATATAA
>JBAMHV010000001.1:14141292-14163854 GCA_037177535.1 Pseudomugil gertrudae | reverse complement strand
ATTACTGCACACAATGTACGTTTTTTGTAGTAACAACACAATAATAAATGTCCCATACCCAAATCCTGTCATAGAGTACAGCAAGCATCTGGGAGTAGAAGAACTTACAGCTGTTACAGTGTTACTCAGTACACCATACAACAATTTTTGGACATTGAAGCTCCAATGGATATATTTTCTACAAGGAGTTGTGCAAAGAAAAAGGACAGACTGGAAAGACACACAGGGGATTCCTGGAGAAGCTGATAGCCCAGTTGTTTGGTGTGACTGTAACAATCCCTCCTGCCAAGGCCCCTGAACAGCACTTGCTAGTGGCAATAAGCGAGCAAGCAGAGACAAGCAAGGGAGCTTCATATGGGAGGAGAAGCCGTGTTCACTGCAGGAACAGTGCCCCCAAAAAGCAAGCTACTTCTCGGAAATGCCAAGCTTGTGATGTAGCACTCTGCCTCATTACAGACAGAAAGTGTTTTCAGAAGTGGCATCAACTTCAATAAGTGGCTTTCTTTGTAATTGTGATGGTGTTGTGTACATTTCTCTTATAGTTAGATCCTTACCCCATTATCTGAAAAACCTTAGAGAACATTTATAAAAAGTCATGAAAATAGTTCTTTATAGTTTACTGTGTTTTTACAGTAAACATATGTATGAAGTTTATTTTTTCTATTTTTCTCTTTCTTTTTGAGTCCATAACTATTTTAGATTCATATGACACAATTATAACATGGAGGTTATGAAAGCTCAGGTTTTTCTGAACAAGCATTATGTATTACATTATAGTAACTTTAAAGATAACTATTTTATGAGCTGTAATACAGAAACACAGACATAAATATTAATACATTAATCCAATTTACAACATTTATCCTAAAAGATAGACCATTTCATAATACTTTTATTTGATCTTGAAGCTTTTCTTGAAAAAAGAAATTGTCTTCACACACACATAAGGAGTTATAATGTTAATGGACATCTAGTGTAGCTAGTCAGTAGCTTATTACCTTAGTACCTAGTGCCTTAGCTTATTAATACATGCACATGATACAACAGCTAGCCTCTTTCATTCCAGTTTAGAAGACAGTAGTACTGACCACCTGTGATTAGCTATTAATTGTACCACATATGTTATTGTTTAAACATGGTACTACTAATGCATGAAAGCCACCCAGCAAAGCACTGCATCATTCTGTGCTGACAGTGCTCAGAGCCAGAGTTGGGGAAACTGAGCCCTGAATTTTCAGGGGTGCTGGAATTCAGGGTGCTTCAGCAACCTCAAAAATGGACTCGAAATGCGTATGTTGAATAGTTTGTCATGCCTTAGTGTATCTTTGGCATTGAAGGCACAGGGCTCCACTACCATATCTGTAACAAAAAAAAAAGCAGATTGGATGTCAGACTTGTTGGTGACTCAGATAAACAAAGTGGATGACCTTTTGAATCATCTAGGAATAAGCTAGCCAGCCTGCAGGAAGCACTACATTACACACCCTCGTCCACTCCTCTGCATGCCTGTTCGTTTCTGACAATCTCTTTCAGTGCATTACATTGCTCATAATATTTCTTAGAAATTTTACAAAAGAAAATAACTTTGTAACAGTATATACCGCATATATTTACCAGTATTTACCTAAGAAGACTTACAAATGACAGTTTTTCAGAGAAAGCAAAACTGTAGCTTTACTCTCTGCTGTTATTTTCAGTTCACTTCAAAAAGAAATTATAAAAAAAGTACTTTTAGTAAAATCGTAAATACTGCATTGTTTAATGGATACAGGCGTAAAGGAAATATTTTATATGAAAAGAAATTCTGTCTACACCCCAGAATTGATGTGCCTACTCAACACTGCTTAGTTTTTAGGTACTTTTAAATATAGATTTTTTTTGTGGTCTGCACAGTGATTGGCGCCCAAGCCTGACGGCAAGGAGGTTGCTGGTTTGACTCTCGGTTCGGGCAGTGACCTTTCCCATGTTCTCCTCGTGTTAGTGTGGGTTCTCTCTTGGTACTCTGGCTTCCTCCCACTATCCAAAAACATGCATGTTACATTGACTTGTCTTTCTCAGTTCCCCTTAGGAGTGAGTGTGTGTGTATCTGCTTGTGTTATTACTTTATCGTCATTGATCCAGCATCCTAGCACAACAGAATTCTGTTTCAGGCCAGCCTGACCCAAATTTACACAAGACAAACAAACAATTAACCATAAAGGATCAGGATGACTGAGGCATTGCGCTTAAAGTGTACTTTTACAGAAGAGAGGACAATAACATGAGGGAAGGATGAATGAAGGGAAAAAACAGGCATCTTTACATTGTGCCAGACAAGGGCGCACCACTGAGCGGCCCGGTTGATGCTCATCACCAGCTCCTCTACAAGAGTGAGGGTTGTCTGCTTTCCATTCCTCTAACCTCCACTTATTGGCCAGTAAATATATACCCCCATAACATATCCTTTCTGGTGAGCTATGGTGATATTTTGTCTGGAAATTATTATCTGCCTCAACAAACCTGGTGTTGTCATAGCAATCTCATAGCTGGGGTTTTGAAACGGACACAGCAGGTTAACACCAAGATCTGTTGCGATCGTTTTTATTTTTTAAACTTGCACAGCTTTTCTTGCCTTTAGCTTGTATAAAACAGCCAAAGGCAGCACAGTGTCTGGCATTTTTTATTTTCTATGTTTACTATAGTAAAGTGTAAAATCTTGTCTAATGTTTTATCCTAGTCTCCTCGTCTAACCTTCAATCTTCATACGTCATATTTGGAAAATGAAAAAAATGGCGATCACCATTGGTAAAAAACAGTGTATACAAATACAATTTTTAAATGAATCAGACATTTTTATATGTCAGCAACAAATACATTAAGTCAAATGGAAAAATAACACATTGATGCCAACTTGCGCTAATAGAGTTTCTTTTAAAAAAGTATCTTCGCATAAATAGACAGAATTTGAAGGTAAGGGACCAAATCTTTGATGTTTTCCACTCGTCTTCCTTCTGTCAATGTCGAGTCATTTTTGAGCAGGCTGTGGTTGCAGGATAATGAACATTAAAAATGGAGAGCAGGCTTGGCAGAACATATTGGCTAAGACGAAATCCAAAAGCCAATGAATTACTATGTAATGATAAAGACTTTTTAAAATGTATTAGTTTGTCATAGCCAAATTTAACAATCTGAGTCTGGGAAATGTGGTTCCTCAAAAGATTAGTTGATATGAAAGAAAATAATTTTGTTTTGGCCGTGTAATGGATGGAGACCTGTCCAAGGTGCGTCCTGCATCTTGCCTGGCAATTGCTGCGATAGGCTTCAGCTTCCCTGTGACCCTGAATTGGATTCAGTGGTATAAAAGATGAAAGAAGGAATGAACTTATAAGATTTAGCTGTGGCTTTTAGCTTCTCCCATCACAACAGATAATTTATCAGTTATAAAAAAACAATTATTTGAATACTTAAAGCTCTCGATAAGACTCCCCTCTCAAATAAATATTAACAAAGAACAGTTTTTACTGTAATATATAATCTGCACAAAACTTACCTTTCTCCTTTCAAAACAAGTATGAAATTCTAATCCCTTTAAAAATTGCAACTAAGAAATTACATTATACTAAACAGCTTTTAAAGAATATTTTTCAAAATAAAATGATGCATCAACCTCACAAACGCTCCACACTGACAAGAAAGACGCTGATCAGTCAACAAAAGACTTCCTTTCTTTGCTTAATGTCTTCTCTTCCATTTGGCAAAGCTCTCTGAGTGTCCAAGAGGTGTCCTGATCCATTTAATATATGCTCACGGTGTATCCTGTCAAATATAGATTTGAATCAATAGCACTCTGGAGTGGCTCGTTAAACTTAAATCAACTTGGAAGTGGTGCATGCTTGCCTCACAGCTGCTGTCATTAACCACTGCCTTGCAGATTATTGGACAAACGTCCTTGTGTTAGGAGATTCACCAGTTTACCTGAGAGCTGACAGCTGGAACTCTGATGTACAATGAGCCAGCACTGAGGTACACACAGGCCATATCTGCACTATGATCTTAAAGCAAACACTATAACAAACATCAGGACTCTGGGTGTTCAAAACCTTCTCGTGTAGTAAAGTAGCATTTGTGTCTTTCTAGACAGGTAAGAATTCATGTAATTTATTGCCAATAGCCTTAGGGAACCTATTTATATCAAAACATTCAAATTTCACAGCTTCCATTTCTTCCCTCACTCACACGAACTCATATATAGCTAATTGTGCATATTTGAAAGATCTTTTTCCAAAAAGAAATAAGAGCTTGACAAATACTACACATTTCAACCAGATGTGTTTCTTTTACCGTTTTTAAAGAGAAGGCAGATTTATAATCATTGCTTTAAAAGCTAAAACTTACCGGTCCAGTATACCTCTTCTTCCCAGAAGCATGCCACTTTGCTCTACATGGTATTCTCGAGGCTGTATATATGAAATTCAAAATTTTCGGAGAAAATCTGGTTACTTTACTGCTTTTGCCTGGACCACAGACATCAGCCCCACACAGCAGAACAGGCAATAAATAAGCTTCCAGCCATTTTGATGAATTAGGAGAAAGAAAAGACCACAACATGTTAGAAAAATTCTGAGATACACAATCTTTCAAAGCTTGGCAAGGCTTTGAAAGGTTGAGTGCCTGGAATACCAGCTACGACAACAATTTTGGCATTCGCTGGGTCATCAACTTCAACAATAGTCTCAGGCTTTGTAACCTCTCTAACAGTGCGATTTTGTAGCAACTAGTGTTGGAAATAACAGTTTTAACATAACAGCATTACTAACTGAGTTTTTTTTTAAATAGCAAAGTAATCTAATTAATTACTTTTACCATTGTTTCAAAACCATTACTGTTACTGAACGTTAAATGCTTTCCATTACTATGAATTGATTCCTTAGACTGTAATCCCAATGCACCACTGTCTTCACACACAGTTGCTCGATGGGAAACTGGAAGTGGTTTACTAAAAGATAAGTTATGATGATTGGCTATGGCAGAGTCATGTTACATCGTAACGACACATCCAAACACAACGACATGCATGCAAACTGCTAGTTAATCTGACCCATGTAATCTCTGTATCTTTGGTGATAGACTTTGGTGTCTATCCCAGACAGGTTTAGCTTCAACAGACTAAATAAATAACAATATAAAATAGATGTCAGCCATTGTTGTTGTACTTTTGATGATGATGTTAAAAGTGTTACCGTCACTCAAAGATTCTGATTATAGTTTACATTAATGAGGCTCATTTGACTTATTTCACAATTCATCCACCCAAAACTCTGTTAGTGTAAATGAGATGTCTGAACACAACCAGACTTTTCGAAGTTGTGGTATAGACAGGGCCTTAGAGTTACTAAATGATGTATTGGCGTTTCCACGTTTTTTTTTTGTTGCAATCTTAGGCAAAGATTTTATTTTCTGTTACTCTATTTCTAAAGTTCAGACAGGAATCCTAAATAGTTACTTTTAGGATACTATTTATATTCAGAAAAATTGTTAGTATCTAAATACGTTCCACCACATGATAGCAAGTATAGATAAATAAATGGCTTTCAGGTACTTGGCTAATAGCACTGCACAGCCCTGCGGTGTTGGAAAGGGTTAACTGCAACAGCAACAATAATGAGAGCGCACTGAGACGTGTGAAGTAATTAGTCAGTCTGCTATCCAATATTTACCCAGTTAATTATTTGTGAGTATTACTCTTGTCTTCCCTTCAGATGGCTGCCTGTGTTATTTTTTCCACACCATTTGTCACTGTCCACCTCTTGTGAGTTCTCCTTCTGCATCCTGTGGGCTTTTTCCCCTCCTTTTTCTTATGGCAGGAGACTGGCATTTTGATGAACTCTTGCCAGAGAAGGGGTTAGACCACTGTCTCTTGTAGTGTGAGGTCAGCTGTGATTATTTATTCATATGTCTGTTTGTCTAATGTTAGTAGCAAGATGTGAAAATGGCTGCTAACCTCCTAGAGTGGTCCACACCATAGAAAGGTCAGATCGGGGACAGATGAGTTCAAACTCAACAGTAAATAAAAGGTTTTTAACCCAAGTAATGAAAAAGATGGTTCTTAACAGAAACTACGTCTGAACATAAAACAAGCGTTAATATTGGTAGGTGATGTTAATACTATAGTTAATACTATCAATATTTAATACCTATTAAATATATTATGTACGATATTTGCTGCCATTTTAGCCTGTATTCACAGTAATCTAATGGTGTGCATGTGTGGATTAAATAATTCTGTCATCGCCAGTTTACTTTGCATATGTACATAATAGACCTCTCGCAAACTTCAGCTTCAAACTATGATTTTGCTGAGGATTCAGAGAGCAAATCCTGTCATTCTCTCAGACAAGGGTCTCTAAAAATCAGGTCAAGGACTAAACCTGGAGTCGCAGTCACTAAGCATTTCTTACTGAACAGTGAGTATCTCCAAAAATAAGCAAAAAGAAGAAGAAGAAATGCAATAAGCAAAGTATGCATTGCAGCACCATTACCTCACTGAAGTTCAAGGGAATCTGAGAGTAGAAAGGGTCATTCTTGACATCTTCCAAAAGTTTGAATGTTTTAAAAAAGCTTGACAAAGACATGACATCATTCTTTTAGTGGGATAACAAGCTGAAGGTTGGCTGGTAGCTGAGCTACAGAAACGGCTGTAACTGCCAGATGTGCAAATACAGCTCAAAACTTTCAGTTTATTTTTGATTTGCAAAACGTGTTGCTACAAGGTGCAAATGAACACACTCAATGCAGTTTGATAGCTGTAAAACCTTGGTGATGAAGTATGAAAAAGTACTGAACAACATGTCGTAGCACAGCTTCGGACTAGTATCAGATTCACCCATAAACATACGGTTAAGCCTAGGCAAGGCCTGTAGCTTCTCAAACAGAAGTGTACACATTTAAATTCTGCCAAAGCAGAGGAAACATAAGCTCTCAAAATGGTCTGGCTTCCTGTTAATATGAAAGCTAAATGAAAGCTAAATTATCTGGAATGCTGTAGTCAGTGTAATCTGTGAACAAGGAGTGGTGTCAATCTTCAGACTAAAGTTGAGCCAGTGTTTCTTACATGTTAAACTATTCATTTAACTTTGAAGGGGTGCAGCTGTCTACCAGCTGCTGTAATGTCTTTGAATAGAAACTTGCTAGGGCTAACAGATTTCTGTTGTGACTGTTAGTGTTTACTTAATGCTTCACAAGTGGAGGAAATACGATTATGACCAATGCAAGTGGGGGAGGGGTCAAAGGAGAAAGAACAAGGTGGGCTTGGTTGGTTTAAAGAAAGACAAAATAGTAATTATTTCATTATGGCATGCCATGACAGCAGTAATATTAAAGTTGTGCAGTGTGCAGTGTGCTTATCTGTGGAACAAATGAGCTCTCCCCCTGGAGAGCAGACTGCAACACTGAGCTGGAGGTAGGGTTGCGCTGCTGTCTTTCTTTCTCTCCCTCTCACACATGTTTTCTTTCCACACTCTCAACCATCTTTTTAATATTCTCATTCATAGTCCATGCAATTATTTTTAAAATAAATTTAGCACACACACAAAAAAAGGAAAAAAAAACTGGGCCTCGTGGGTGACGCAAATGACTTCCTTGTTTTTATTAGAAGACAAGGTGTTTATTAGGAGCCTTGTTGGCTTATTGCAGGAGGTTTCTGAGTTTGAGTAATTGTCCAATTAGGTGTAATTTCAGTATTGGTGCTAACCCAGGCGATTGTGCTGTAAGAGTAAGACTACCACTGGGACACACATTAATGAATCCCACTGAGACCTGTCTACCTTTAAGAAAGAGAGAGAGTGTCTGCTTCTGTTTCGCCTTCCCAAATCTTTTTAACGAGGCATTATAACTGGGATTTACAATTGAGACAAGGCACTGCTTCTCCCTCCCCCACTTCATTGTTCGTTATTCTTCACCGTCTGTGCACTGGGTTACAAAAATAATTTATCATTCATGTTATTTCAGTTCTCTGAGCAATTGCCTCTTATTCAGAAAGAAAGGTTACCTTAATTGTTATGTAGCTCAGCTATTTATGCCCTGTGCATGTTTGCTGCTTCATGGAAAGGTCACTCATTACAACTCAAATAACTTTTTTCAGTCGGTGTTTGCTGGCTACTTTATACTGGTATGTTGCAAGGTTTTTAGAGAAGACTCCAGAGGCTCACATATATCCACCATATCTAAAGTAATGAACCTGCTTTCTTTTTTGCCCTATTCTTGTCTCAGCTCCTTTACACCAAGCCAACATCAAGTACCAACGGGGATGGCCGGACCCCCTGCTCTGTCTGCTCATGTCCTAAGGATTTTGGAAGAAAGCTCAAAACACATAACAATGTGTCATATGCCTGCACAAGGATATTAGCATTGCAAAGGAGAATGAGTAGAAATATTTACATGAGTTAAAAGTGAACAAACTAATGCGTGTGTAAAGTTACATCATTATTAGTTCATTATTAGTATGTTTTGTTTTAGATTAAAAAACTTTGATTTGATTCCAACTAACACAACATATTAGCTATGTACGCATCAAACATCAGTAATGTTAATGCCATTTGAAATCGTCTTTCTTCTTAGTTTTGCAGATGCTGCAAATGTGTTTAAATGAGCATTCACATGAGGAGAGTCATCTAAACACAGTACAACTGGGAACTCTTTTCTGTTGTGGAGTGTACCATTTCCATGTACTGAAGTGTGTTTCCTGTATTTGGTCAGCTTTAAATTAGCCAATACTTGTATAGGGTGACCAAGTCCCCTTTTTTAATCCAAATATATTTGCAACACCCAAAATTAAACAGAATTTGCAAGCAAACAGACTAGGATTTAAATAAAAAGCCTGGTGTAAATGTGAATTAAATGTACATTTTAGAAGCAAAAAAAAAAACACCAGAAAATTTTGAGGACCGGTTATTTGTCTTGGTGAATCAATCTATCAGATTCCACTTACATTGTACCTAAAGTGTACACTTTAAGTCTTATGTAGGGTCTGTTAATGTTATATACCATTTAAAAATGTTTTACATGCGTTTTCCATTCATAAAGAAACTCTTGCAGCTGGTGTGAAAAAAACATCACTGCCACAGTGAAATTTTATACTATACTATACTATACTATACTATACTATACTATACTATACTATACTATACTATACTATACTATAATCATTTTACATAGAAAACACAGAAATCCATTATTTCAACATTTCTTACATTGTCACTTCATATTCAGCTTGTCTGCACTGGCTTGTACCTTACAGACCACCAAACAAACCACTTCAATGTAAGCAGCATGATGTTGTTTCCCTTCGACAACAATCACTGACTCATTAGGTCTCTCTGAACCTATACATAATATTGCAGCCATTTGTGTTCTCATATGCCACTCTCGAGAAAATTACAATGGATATGTAAAAGTAGTTCGTGTGAATTGGTGGAATTACCAGCATTATAGTATTTTTGAAGCTGAAACTGTGTTTTAGCTATGTTTTATTCTGTTGATTAAGAGCTCAATTATTTGTTTGCATTATGTGGTCAAGGCAGGGTAAGATAAAAATTGCTTAAAAAACTAAAATGATGTAGATATGCAGTTACTGGGAATAAAATAAAATAAAAAAAACTCTGCATCATAGTCCCAAAATGTTCTTGAGAATTTGGTGAAGGGATGCTCATGAAGCAGCCTTCCTTATCATTTCCCTATTTCTTATTTCATTTTCAAAGGAATTAGTCAACATATCATGGAATAAACTCTTCATTCATTTTTTTTACAACTATGTGTTAAAAAGGCACCACTGAACTCTGGCAGATATCCCTGACAGCAGCTGGTTCAGCATCAATCTTAATTCCTATCTGTACAGTAAACTCAGTCCTGTTGGTGAATATTCAGTGTCTTTTTGTCTTACAGCTTACTCATATATACTAAATATTGATAATTTCCTGCAAGTTCTTTTCTAAGTCAAACACTTACATAAATCTTGTGAGTTTCTGAGGGTCTTGGAGCGAGATTTTGTCACAGAGCTGTAAAACATACTCTTTTCATTTAGTTAAATTAAATAAGCATAATTCCTGCAAAGTGAAGGTTTATCTCGGCAAGTCCCTTATCATTCCTTAGTCTTGACCACGAGTGGCCAAAAACTAAAAAAATGGACCCCATCTTCAGCAACGACTTCAAAACCTGTAAAATACAAAGATTTTGCATGAGCAAAAAATGTTTGGAACATGAAACGATGTGAAAATTGAAAAACATAGCTTGACTTTATGTTTTTGAACATTACAAGGTATTTACTAATGCAGGTCTTTGAAATGTCGATTTAGGAAGTAGTGTTTGCAAAAACAGCACACACAAATGTATAAGAGAACAATAAATAAAGGGGAAAAAAGAAGATAGTGGTAAGTTGAAAGCTGGTAGTGCCTGTAAAAGCCGCAAAGAGACTGAAATATTAATCAGTGTGAAGGCTGCGATGTTTGATGTTTAAACTTGTGGACAACATCCTCTTACATGAGTTTACAGACCAGCTCTTTGTGGACAAATAACAGGTGCTGTGCTGGTCTAAAAAATTCAGCACACTACATAATGCACAAAGGTCTGGCACGAAAACATAAGTAGTAGAAAAGGGACTATCCACACTTGCTCCACACTCTAACACTGTCATTACACCTATATGCCGTTAATGTTTCAGCAAGGTGCTGGGGAAAACAGAGCTACAGAAAAACGACTCGCTGTCTGCTGAGGTCGTCATTAGCTCACAGATCAGTGCAACAGACATGGCCTCATACCACCTGACCCCCAAGCTTTTAGCACAAACAGTTGCAGTGTGGACACCATGCAGACCCACTTGCTTCTGGCCAGCAGGGAAATAAATCACTTAGCTGCTCATATGCATGCCAGGAGCACCAAGGAAAATATGCCCGAAGCTCACATCTCGCTTGGGTTCATGTCGAGGTTGCATTACACCCACCCACCTCCAACACCAACACCACCCTCTGTTTCTCGACTTCATCCCTTCTCACATTAGAGCCTCTCACAGTTTCACCACAACCGCTGACACCAGGAGCAGCACATCACATCTTCGCAGCAGCTACCCACTGCTCATCTTCACACTAAACCTTGTCCTTCTTTCAGGCTTACGTCTCAACACACCCTCAGAAATAAGCCATTTCAAAAAAGAATCATGAGCAGCTGGAGCCGCCATGGCGTATAACTGTAGCCATCACAGGCTTCCTCGCTGATACAGCCTGACGTCTCAAAAGGCTCTGGGATTCAAAACAAAATCAGGTTTCCTGATTTAACGACAAACTGAGCTATTGGGGAGGCGCTTTTGGTAAGACTCTTTGTGACATGATGATTGGGAGACAGGTTCAAATTCCCTATGAATATGGATGCAACTGTTTATGCCTCTGGGAAAAAAAGGGAGGGGGAAATGAAGCGCATACTTGACTAGTAAATATTTGTAAAAATCTTGGAATGCTTTTGGCAAGGTGGGCTATATATTGGTTTTGTTAGGGGTAGATTATTTTTTCTAGTGTGTGGGCTTGGACTGTCAGTTTGTGCTATCTTAAAAAGGATTATCTGATGCACCTAGGTCTGATTTCAATTTGAATAGGTGCGAATTTATTTTGCAGTGCTCAATATCAAATACAAATAAGTCTTCTATAATCCAATTCCACCCCCACCCGAAAAAAAATAAGGATGAAATAAGAATCTCATTATGCTGTCCTGCTTTATGCCGGCTTGTTTTCTCACAAACAATCCTCTGAATTCAATGTCTGTGTTTATTTGCAGGTTTTTGGATGGACAGAAAGGGATGTGATATTTTCTAATTTCATTAAATTCAGGTACAGAGATTCATCTCTGAGCATTAATTCATTTTGAAATACCTGCACTCCATGTCTTATTTACTGCCCCCGTGAAACTGAATTCACAGTGATTGAATGTGTTGGGATGAAATTAGATTGCATTGTGTGTCTCTGGCTAATAATTCCAGATGGAATAGCTCCTCACTCTGCCTGACATGATGCACCCCGAGAGAAATATGGAAGCAGAGAGGGAAAGTTAAGGTTGCTTAGGTTCATTCAGAAACCTAAGAAGTACAATGAATCAAGCTTTACTAAACCTTGAGACTGGTGAGGACCTGTGTATTTTGCTCTGAGAAGTGTTCTCTAAGGAGGTGTGTGGTGCCTCTGGCCTAAAGACGAAGTCTGCCCTCTTCTGTGAGGATGTTGTGATGTGATGATAAGATGAGGTGTCCTGTTTAAGAGCTTGATTAATAGTGGAGGATGAGATGGCCTCTGAGCACAGACACTGCTGCCTTTACTGAAGCACACTTGTGTGCAGGCAGAAGAGAGCACCTGGGGTGCTTCACCTCATCTGTGCCCAAACCTTGAATTACCAACACTACTGTCAACACATCTCATCTTTACTTAAGGCTTAATGGCAAATATCCCAATCAATTTTCACAGGTCTACCAGAGCAAGCTCCTTCATTATGTTCAAAAACCATTCACACTGATTGATCTATCATGAGTGCATGGTATTGATAAATAATTAAAACGCTCTCAGTTTAATTTGGGGGTAAGTTGAGGATGCACAATGTGCTGTGGGGGTTGGATAGGGGTTATGTTAGGCCAGTGGGCTCTTATTTGGTGTAATGAAGCCTGGGCCCATGCTGTGACATGCCCAGCCACAGCGCCCTGTCTGCCTCCCTGTTTGGTCCCAGTGGACACGTAACCAGATGGATTTGTCTGCCATATTCCCGGCAATCGATGCAATCCGGCTTGAAAGAAAATCAATAAGATGTGTCCACTTATGCCTAAGATTGTGGGAGAAGATCTGCTGCATGGGCAGAACAAAATAAACAAAACAGATATTTTTCTTCAATTGTACATTTCTGCCTTTAACTTGCTGCGTAAGGGAGCATGGTTGAACTTGTTACTTACTAGCGTTGGAGACAAGAGATGCGCTAAACTGCTGTTTAGTTTGAGAGGCTGCTCATTAACAAGCCTTGAAAAATAGTTTAAGCATATTGATTTAATTCTCAGTTTTCAATTGTTGAAATATACTAATGCTTCAGATGAAGAAGATAGTTTGCCTGAAGGGAAAAAAGAATTCAGTTTCTACTTTTCAAATACAAACCACATTTGCAGATGATTTTAAGATCATTTCTGATCTTTAGACACAAATTAAAGCATTGCATCAACCCCAGAGACATAACTGACCTCAGATGAATACGTGCTACTTGTTCAGGGCTTCAGAGGACAGCATCAAAAGCAACATGGAAAGACAACAACATGCACTATCATCATCAAACATTGACAAGAGGTTTTAAAAGCAAAATGTGAAGCAACAAACTGGAAGAAAGTGACACCACTGCTATGTTTTGTTTGTTTTGTTCCTAATCTAATGTTGATTATGCATATCCATGTGAGAAATAAGCTATACTATAAACTATACTATACTATGTCAGGCATTAGTGACTTCTACATCATTCTAATATCTACGACTCATGCAGCTAAGAATATCTGATCTATTCAATTACAAATACAATTGCAGAAACTCTACTTTGAAGACCTGATTTGAGTAGCAATTTTAATTAGTCTGTGGTGAAATAAATACATGGTCAAATAAATACTGCAGTTAGCTGGGTTACATGCTTCCAAGCTACTGTTATAAGCATGACTGTGCTTCCAATTTGTTTTTTTATCTATTCGGGAATCTACAGATGAAATAGCCTGTTTCAGTCACAACAGACAGACCAAATAATTGTTATCTATTTCATAGTTAATCTACAGTCTTTTAACCATGAATCTGGCTTCAACCATCAAGCAAGACTCAGAATATTGCATTTCCATTCAGTCACAGAACTCCTGCTGTTTGGTGAGTTCTTTATGTATTAATTTAGACCATTTAAAAGGGCATTTGAAACTTCCACAAGACGTAAGGTGAAGGTTGGAGAATGGGATAGTTGTGCTAACATGAACTGGCTTACTCATACATTAAATAAACATGTGCCCACAGTGTTGTTTGAAGGTGTATATCAGAGTGAATTAGGCTTCTCTGGATAGGAGAGAATGTGAAAGCTTGGTGAGTTGAAAGCATTGCACTTCTATTAGAGTTTTTAATGCTCAAGTCTATATCTTCCACCCCCTGTTATTGCCACCTGGCTAAACCAGTTAACACTGCAGGTCTGAGGTCATGGCTCGCTAACCTCGGTGCAGACAGCTCCAAGAGGTGTGATATGAGGCCTCTGGTGGTGTCTGCTGAATAACACTGCATGCCAGTCATCAACTCACACCTAAACAGAAAAGTATGATGACTGTAAATCTGAGACAAAGCAAGGTCGTCACTGCCACGGAGATGGATACAAAAAAACACACGCAGCTAATCTGTGTAAGCTAACATGTCTGTGACACTGTGCATGTATGCAGGGCCAGAAGTTTTCATATGCTGCTTGTCTGCAAACCAAAAACAGCATACAAAAAGAATATTATGCTGTGTCACACTTTTTACTGCTGATATCCGTCTAATTGATGACTTTGTGCCACATCAATCCATTATGCATAATTTAACATGGATCAAGTCCCACATTAACATAATCACCCATTGGATATTCTGCATAGTGTGACATGCAGTAAAGACGAGCAGAACCTCAGCCTGAGAAGGAGTGACAGGGGAGATGCACCCCCACATGAGTTTGCAAACACTTCCCCACTTTCCTTCATACCCAGATCAGCACGTGCACGCACACACACACACACACACGCACACCCACACTTAACACAATTTGTAGACTGGGATGAGGATGATGTTAAGACGTCAGATCCTTATTCGCTTAGAGCGAATAGTGGGAGTCCAGTCTGAGCATTTTGTGTTTATGCAGAACCACATTTGAATAAACAGCCACATACATACACTCATTCTCTCACACACACTCTCTAACACACACACACACGTACACAGTGAACAGCTTGGTGAGTGAGGGGTGTAGAGCTGCCTGCTTAGACGCTGCCGTTTGCAATCACTAAGCAGCTTTAGTGTCTCCTACCACAGTCCTGATTTAAAATTCATAAATGCTAATCCTTCATAATTTACAGTTTAAAAAGCAGCCCTGCTCACAGGCCCTGTGGCCACAGCTCTGTCAGAGTAATTATACCAAGGAGGTGGGAATGGACTACTAGCAGAGACTTTCAACAGTCAAGGAAATCCCCCTCCCTGGCACCAGACCCAATTACTCCAAATACCTAAACAGATTAGCAAGTCATTTTCCAGTCCAATCTGGACATAGGTGCCAAATCAGTGTTATTCTTTAGTCAGGTGGGTAAACAGCATTAAGGTTGGGACATGCCTGTTTCCTATTACAGCAAACGTATGCTGTGTAATTTTATTAGCCATTTCATTAAATTTGGTCCCAGTGATTGTCTTTTACAAGGTTACCCAGTTCTTCCTCTTCCTCTGGTGTCACCAGGTGATTTGCTGCCCCCTTTCTGTTCACTGACATTGCAGTGTGTACGTGTAAATATTGTACACATGTTTGTGTGTGAACATCACTGATGTGTCAATGTCTCTATTTGGGGAGGTGCCAGCTACTAAACCAAATTCTTTGTCCTTGCAAGGACAAAATACATTAGTTTAGATGTAGATTATCTGGGATTCTTTCATCCAAGGTCACTAATAGAAGGCCATTATCAAATTGGTCTGATTTAAGTGTAATGGCCCATGATGACACCACAAAAGCATTAAAGGTCCTATGAAAGGGTCCTGTTTTACATTTGGAAGCTCTCAGTGCAAAATAGCTCACCATCTTTTAAATGCATAATTTAGTAGTCATCTCAAATATTGATTATCTCTGATGCTGGTGCTCCTTGTTGAAAGAAGTATAGACATATATAAAAGACAAAGCAATATTTGGTCTTTTGTGACTACATCATTCAAAACTGCTGGGTGGTACATCGCCCAAGCTCTTTTTTTTCCATGACACGGAGAGTCTAAAAAGTATTGCTTTCATAAATATGTATTTTACTGATCTAATCACAATCACATCCAAATTAAAGTGTTTAGTGTCCTAATATGAGGTACTCAAATACATAGGTGGTGGCGCACTCAAGCAAAGGTTTCCATGTTGCATTGCCATCTTGGAATAGGATGGCCAAAAGAGGACAAATTTTTTAGCATTATACGTTTGAATCCCTGTGTGATGTCGGAGGGGGGTGTCACGGTTCGGAGGCACGAAAGTGGGGTGAGGACCCAATTGCAGGCAGGAAGGCACAGGAGGCAGCAGGAATCCAGATTGAAGGCAATGAAACAAAGACTAAGACTACTTGACTAACACATGCAATACAATGAACCCGCAACCACAACTGAAAACCCAAGGACTAAAATACAAACTCAACTAAACAAGGCCCAGGTGCACATAATCAAGCACAGGTGGAATCAATGAACCGAAATCAAAGCAAAACAGGAAAACACCACACCCAGTGTCCAAACCATGACATAACCCAAGGGACTCAACTGAAGGGACGGCCACCGGACGTCCCAATACCAAATAGTCCAAAGCAGGCTGGGAGGAGGGGGCCTGGCGGATGGACCAGGCCCTGAGACCCCAGTGACAGAGTCCAGGTTCGGGAGGTCGTCCCGGAGGCCGCAGGGACTGGAGTCCAGGCTTGGGAGGTCGTCCCGGAGGCCGTAGGGACTGGAGTCCAGGCTCGGGAGGTCGTCCCGGAGGCCGCAGGGATTGGAGTCCAGGCTCGGGAGGTCGTCCCGGAGGCCGCAGGGATTGGAGTCCAGGCTCGGGAGGTCGGCACGGAGGCCGCAGAGACAGGGGACCAGGCTGCAGAGGAGCTTCCACCCACAGGACCATCGATGGTCACTAGACGGGTTAATATAGACCACAATGCATTGCGGGCCTCAGTTTACAATGGCAGATATAACACGAACATTAAAAAACGTTAACAAATCACTATAGACCATACATTTTTATTCTGTTTTCATTGAGTAGATATGGTTCAAAGAAAGAATTAAATATAAAGTGAAGAGATAAAATATGTTCAGACAACTTTGTATTGGATTTGCAATGATGTCTTCAAGTGCGCTACGGTTGCCATAATTACAGCTGGCCAAACAGCGCTATGATTGCTGTTTACTGGCAATACCATGCAAACTATAACCAAATCTATTTGGTCTAATAGCTTTAGACAGCCAAACTTAAAATGAAGATAGAAAAACAAACAAACTGGCTGATAAATATGTACAGAAAAAATCATTTAAGTAGCTTTTAAGAAGCTAAAACTAGCACTTTACTGCAGATTTTCTAATGATCATCAGTTATCAGTTCCATGTCTGACAGTCATTAGACATTGCTCTGTAAGTTTTCAATTACATTATTTTTAAAAATGTGAAAATAATTTAAGAACATTCTCATTTCACTCTTTCACAGTAACGAAAAGCTTGTTATTCCATGTTAGATATTCACCTGTCCTGTCACAGTGGGTCCAATTTAAACTGAACCTGAGCACTGCTGAATAACACAGCAACTCTCATCACCTAAAGAAAAATCAGGATTCTATTAAAGCAGATTAGGACCACCAGACTGGACATCATGCCACAAATCCAAAGCTTTAAAGTTTCTATGTAACCATCAACTGCGAGGATGGAGCCATCCTACAGTGACATTTCTCTTTACTTTTGTTTTCAAGGTATAGCATCTGCAGAAGATTATCTAAGGTCAATACGGATGGCTACTCATTTAAGAGTGTTTAGCTTTGCTTAAAATGTGATGTGATATCAACCACCAGATACTTTCACTTTATAATGTTTCTTGGCAATAATAAAGTCTTATGCACCAGTTTTTTATTACACTCTCATATGAGATTAAGGATAATTGCTACTTAAATATGAGAAAGTGAAATAAGAAGATAATGACTAGGTTTGCATTAACACAACAACGCCGATTATGTGTATTCTTGAAATACTGTAGTAATAGTTTTATAATAGAAGAATCAGCCGTGCTTGCCTCTTTCATTTGTTCCAAAGCAAACTCCATGCTGTTACTGTAATTAGCCTTGTTATTTGTTTTCAGCAGAGATTTTGTTTTAAAAGTGGGAAAATTGCATCAACAGTCTCTGGAGATAAGGTAACACGTTATCACCAAAGACCAGTATCCTTGCTTGCAACTTTAACCTTCTTAACAGACTCATTTTAGATTGTCAGATTAAATTTGAAGTCACTTCTCTGGATTTCTCTGGGACACATTGAGGCACTGCAAGGCTGTTTATCCCTGTTTGTGTGTTAACAAGTGCTGAGATTTTTTTGAAAAGTAGTTACCGGTAATTGAAACAGACCAGAGGATGGCTAGAAGGAGAGCAATCCTTTATTTTGTGGCAAATAGTCATGAGTGTTACTTTTTGTAACTTTTTGCCCTTCAATAAATGTTACAGCTCATTTTTACAGGAAAACCGAAATAAAAACCTTGGCCTAACTTTTTTAAAAAGTGTCACAGTATGGACATGGGAATTTTAAGATGACTTAATTATTAACTCTTTTGATAATTTTTTTTTTGTTGGAAAACATTCAGATACATATTCACACTTAGGTTAACTGCATACTGTATTTTGAATGCTCTCATTGACTTTGCATAGACTAAAATAACTGGCTGAAAGGGAAACAGAAAAGTGATCTTTTATGTAGGATCAGATGACCTTTGATACCCGGAGTGACAGTACGCCATGTCTTTCCACTCCCTTTTCTTCTACTAAGCATTTCTGAACACATTGCATTTGTATAATATCACATTGTTGACAGTTTAATGTAATCAAAACATACACTTTATGTTTTGCAAAGGGGATTTTAGGCATGTCGTTATTAAAGTATTGGAAATGCACAGTTAACACATCTGGTATTGAGATCAGGCTGCGGGTTGATGTGTAATGCATTGAAAAGAATAATACTGTTAAACTGCAACCTGGTGTATGGAAACAGGTAGAGACCTGCTGCTGTCTGAAAATCATGCAACAATACTTCTTCTAAGTGTTTTATGGAAAAATATACAAAAATTACCTTATTTTATGATTTTGCATTATTTATATGGTTTTGTTGTAATGTCTAAGTTCAAAATATTCATATTCCATCTCTTGCATCCTGGTGAACAATTTTCTGACCCTACACCAGTTTAAGTCAATGCTATCATCCTATCTCATGTTACATGCTGCTTTTGCTTAGCTGATGCAGCTTATGATTGGATGAGAAAGCTAGCATTAACCCACTTAACCATCACAACAATTACCTTTTAGCCTTGTCATCTGACAATGATAAACTCACATCATGAAACAGGCCTCAGGTCTATTACTATCAGTCACAGGCAGCCTTAAATTGACAACAAACCCGCACATGCTACAGTATATCTGCTCCAGAACACATCATGGCTTCTAATGTGTCAGGTTTGTGGTGCAGCAATTTCACAACCAAATAGCTTGCAGGAGTGATAAGAATTTCATTATTGCACGAACAAATCAGAGGCAACAAGCAGCATCATTCATATAACAGATTTCAATATTTCACCTGCTTTAATTTAGGTGTTCAACAAAGCAACACAGCGATGGAAGACTGCGCAAGAAATAATGGAGAAACTGGATACAAGCAAACAAAGAAAGCAGCACTCTCAAGGATATTACACTCCTTCTAGTTATTTACTAAAGCCTATGTTCTTTTTTGTGCAAATTTAGAAAAAAGAAATCTCACCATAATAACAATACAGGGATAAAACACCTGGCCAAGGGCTCCATCTTACACCTCTGCTGAAAACAAGAGGATTTCTGACTTGCTTTTGCTTTCAAACCAACCACAAATACACAGACTGAATTCATATCTATGTTAACAGTTATACCCATAGAAAAAATGGGAAAATAAAAAATTAATTATGTTTTCTCTATCTGGTTTTATGAACTTTCTCTCTTTCTTTCTTTCTTTTTTTTTTTACAGACAATCAAATTAACTCTGATTGATGATCTGACTGAACAGTTAGGTTTTATATGTACTTTATGGATAAGATAGAAGCAGTAGCTGTACTCTGATGCATCTCAAAGAGCTCCAAAAAATAATGAAACTAATAATGCTTTTGCTTTTGCAACATTGTGTCAAAGAGAAGCAACGATTAACCTCAGTGATCATTTTAATTTTGTAGTATCTTTTAGCCAAAGTGCAAAATATTGCACAGGCATGTTGCTGCTGTCGACTCAGTGCAGCACATAACACCCAAATCAATGTCAGCAGCAGCAGCTGCTGTGTGTTTCAGTTACCTCTTAAGCCACGGCCTTGAACACACAAACAACAGTTAAGTGCATAATCATCTGATGCAACAAGGGCAAAAACATCCAAATTAAACATTTTATTTTCCCTGCATGTCTGCTCTTTTTTCCACTCATCATTTAGCCTTGTACACACAAAAGACAAAAACATAGATTTACTAAAGAGCGGGAACTGAAGTTCAATTGATGAGTACACAAAGGGATCGAGGACCACTGCCTCCGGCATCGTCATAAACAAAAGCAACATTCTTTTTTTCTTCTTTTATGTCAAGGGCAGTACACACAGTGTTGAGTGGTTTACCACATTAAAATGTTTTGACCATGGATTATTAAGAAAAGTACATGTAATATTCCAATCTGGCAACCCGTTCATTTTCAGGATCGCTGCTGCAATTTGATTAACTAATTATACAATGATTAATATAGAAATAACCACATATTATAACATATCTTTGTCTCTTTGAGCTTCGCTGTTTGATATTTAAAGTAGCTACTGTGCAAAAGGTCTTGAGAAGTTTTAAGGAGACTTTCCTGTAATTTTTCAGTGGTCTTGAGCAGTAATCCTTCAGACTTTCTAATGATTTAAAAGGTTTTCTGTTTTCTTTTTAAACATTAGAGAAGTGTTTTGATTTTATAATATTTTTAAAGCAACTTAGCACTGACCTATGAATAATTTAAACATAAACAGCTCCTAACTCAAAGTAGGAATCAGTATTGTGTCGATGCATGAGCAAATGAACAAAGAACCCATATTAAATCACATCCACTTAAATACTTCATTAGTAGCCTCTCAGGAAAAATAACTCACATTTTTATGCATCTACACAAGTAACTATGAGGAAAACAGACTGATAAAGATAATAGTTTTGCATCAACAAGATGATTCCCAAATAGAAGAAGAAGTAGTTGTAAAAACTTTAAAAGATGTGTCTGGCTTCTCAGTCAATCCATCTATTGTTCAATGAAAGGCTCATCGGAAATGATTTCCATTGAAGGACCAATGTCAAGAAGCTCTTCGTAAGGAAGAGAAACAGAGAGAAAAGATGTAGGTTAACAAAATGAAACGAGCTAGACTGAAAATCTGTGATAAAAAGAGTTACTGAGCAAGAATTTTAAATTTGGATCACACATTGAGGGTTGTTATTGATGTGATTTAGTCTAGTTGTTTTTTCATCAACAATGTCCAAAAAACGAGCTTTGGAACGTCTGTCAAAAGTATTTCTTAATATAACTATTCCTAAAAACTCCATGACAAAATATAAAAAAAGCTTGTTTTAGCGGGTTTGTCTGTGTTGAAGAATAAACCATACCAAGTTTAGACTTTCAAACACATTCAGACAAATTCTATTTTGCTTTACCGCATATTAAACATTTTGTTACACTTTACATTTGTAAGTTTTAAAATTCTGCTGTGTTTTTTAAAAAAGCTGTTTTTATGAGAATTAATCAAATAACAATATAGATTGATCAATATAATTTCAAAATAAACTAATCATATAAAAACAATTTGCAAAGTGTTTTGTAATCATATATTTTAAATTACAATATAAAAATTAATTGCAAATAAAAGTATTATTTAAACAGGTATATTGTAATTTGGTAATGTATGCTTTTAATTATATTTTTAAAAGGAGAAATAAACAATTCCTAAATTTTTATTTGGAAATTAGAAATATTTCCTTTTTAATTCAATTTTATATTTCCCCCACCTGCATTTAAAAATGCTTTTTGGAGTTGTGTGTCCTTAAAGCCCCAGTGTGTAAGATTTACTTCCATCCGATGTGGTATCTGAATGCAAACAAACCAATAGTGCTCTCAGGCGCCTTGTTCTTTAAGAATATTTTTACCTCCACCAAAGTAATCAGTCACAAATGTGAAAATGTCAACATCTTGCACAAGTTGGAGTGTGATGAAGTACAGATTGATACATAATTCTGTTTAGCTTCTGTCGATAAGTTACAAGCATCAACCATACAAGCATCATCATGTCAAACTATGTGATTGGGAAGACATCAAACTCACACCTTTGAGAACTGAGCTAAAATAAATGATGAAATACAAGAAGTAAATCTTAAAAAATACAGCTGAAAAAGATGATGCAGAGATGACTTCTGTTAAGAGTAACAGCAACTGAAAACTGTTGCAACTGAGCTTTTCCACTATAGGCTAACTAACAACTCCTCCATGAGCCGCCACCTTACCGTGGTGGAGGGGTTTGTGTGTCCCGATGACCCCAGCAGCTATGTTGTCGGGG
>JBAMHV010000001.1:14124120-14141192 GCA_037177535.1 Pseudomugil gertrudae | reverse complement strand
TTCCCTCCTTAGGCTGCTGCCCCCGCGACCCGACCTCGGATAAGCGGAAGAAAATGGATGGATGGATGGATGGATGGCTAACTAACAAAATTGCCACCTCTGCTGTTTTAAAAAACAAGTAACACAAAATCATGCGACTCAAATGGTAGGATAAAGTAGTTGTTGGACTACTATGCCTTCTTTCCAACATAACAACAAAAAAAACTGAATTAACATACCTGTCCAACCAAAAACTGCAACATGCAGTTCCTTTTTAAATATTTCCATTTGAATTGTGTAATTACATTTTGCAGAGTGCTTTCTTTATGTATAAAATGATAGTTGAATATTAAATTATATTTAGCAATATTGTTTTTTCTTCATAATTACTTATTAAAACGCTGTCTTGCTATTTCAAAGACATCCCGGTCCTCCAGCTGCTGCACCTATTGTCTGTTTTCAGTAATATAGGAATGAATAACAGGTGGTTCCTGACCTTTGTTCCAAGTTCTGAGGAATTCTGATGCCAGTTTCAGACAAAGCCAAACATACAGTGACAGTGAACCTGATCTGGAAAAGGTTCAATCTCAGAAACAGAAACAAATAGTGATATAGACAGTGATGGTCTGTAGCCATAAAATACCTTTCTGCTTCTTTTTTGTTCCTTTCGCTGGCCACATATAATTTACACTGTTCAACCTTACAGCACAACAGTTTCTGGAATACTCTACTTGTATTATTGTAGGGACACACATGGAGCAGAGATTCCTAAATCCAGAGAAGTGTCCTGCAGGTTTTCAATGTTCATCGGCTCCAACCCACCAAACTCAAATTAACAAATGACTGCAGAACTGCATTGGTTATTGGAGACATTTATTTTGCATCAGGTGTATTGTAGCAGGGACATGTTGAAAACATGAAGGACACTGATCCAAGATGCCTTGGTGCTCCCTGTCTTAGAAGATCATTTTTAAAAGACTATACTCAGCTACATCACATTTTTTGTTATGGCACTGCCAAAGCTAGCTGCTGTTATCTGAGTGAGAGTTAAAATGCTATTACTTTGTTCTCAACAAGAATGGCAGCAGCAAATTTCAGTATATACTTTCTTTTTGTTTTAGTATATACTTTCAAAACCTTTTTGCAATATGGTGAAAATTAAATATAGGAAAGATCTAACAAACTTCACTGTAGCCACAATTTTTTGGCACATTTGTTGCTTAACGCCAGTAAAGTGCTTGCTAACACAGCTGAGAGAGCTGACAGTTTTTGGTTGATCGCATCCTATTGTTCAGGGTTAGCAGTCATTCTGGAAAATGAAATCCCATGATTGGATAGTCGATTTTGAAACATTCAAAGGCAAAGCACCATCTATCCATCCATCCATTATCTACCACTTATTCTCTAAATGGGGTCACAGAGGGCTGGAGCCAATTCCACCTGACATCGGGCGAGAGGTACACCCTGGACAGGTTTGCCAGTCCATCCACAGGGCCAACAAACATAGACAAACAACCATGCACACTCACTGGACTGTGGGAGGAAGTTGGAGTACCCAAAGAGAACCCACGCTAACACGAGGAGAACATGCAAACTCCACACAGAAAGGTCACTGCCCCCCAGCCAAGGCACGAACCAGCAAAATTCTTGCTGTGAGACCACAGTGGGCTAAGCACCCATGTAGCATTATTTCTTTTAACATGAAAAGCAAACTCTGGCATCCGAGCCGTTAGCAGTATGCCTGCTTTGTTTATCTTTTTGCCACCCACTAACGTCACCGGTGTGAAACAATAAAACATGCTTCCTGGCAGTAGTTTTCATATTAGTCCTGTGTATATAGAGATTTCTTCACATTCTCTGGTTTTTAATGATGAAATTAAGTAACAGACTAATTAAACTGAGAAACGTGCTACATTGAAAGCAAACAAGACTCAAATAACTTATAACAAGTAATGTTTTATTATATGATTTGCTTTCTCATCAGAGTGAGAATTTTAGTAATTTTGAACAGAATCATTTATAAAGATAGCAACTGAATTTGTATATGATGGCATTAAAAGTCAGAGCAGTTAGATCAGTGTGGTCAAAAATTATTTCCTTTGAGCTAGTTGGTCTCTTGAGCATTGGTAATAGACCCATCTGCACAGGAAATAAGGGAAAGTGTTAATAGATTTCAATAAAACTAACTGGTCCTCATGCAGACAAAAACAGCCACACATTTGCTGTCACTATGTAAACAAATGTGAATATAATTACCTTGCTCGTGGAGCCCAGCTCCCTGTCTCCCTCCCGCACTGGAATAATTATGTTTTTTGCCAGTGTTATCTGTGAGAAAAAAGGTGCTGCTCTGCTGATTAACAAATAACTCTGTGATGAACGTCACAGTGTCCACTCTGGTCCACTTGAATGTGCTGCATTTGAACTGAGTGCTGCAGCCTTCTGAGGACAGAAAAACTTAATCATGTCTGTCTTCTTTAATTTTACTGTAGGGAAAGGTTTCACACACATTTATCCCATGTTTCTTTAGATATTTTGCTTAATTTCTCACCTTATTTCATCATTGGGATTAACTACCACTAGTTGATGTGCAGCAAGCTATCCAGAGCTGCACAGTATGACTCTTATAACATAATTAGTCCATCTCTCTAGGAGGGTTTTGCTAGATTTACCTATATGCCAAAGTAAAGTGCAGTCACTTTGATGATAAAAGGGATAAAAAGGGAGCGATAAGGTGGAACGTTGAGCAGAGTGAGGCTGGTGTGAGCCAGCCAGCGGAGGTCTAATTGGATGAAGGAGCCCTGTTGCATGAGGCGTTCTTCCCTGAGAGTGCAAAGACATTATGAAAACCTCCCACGCTGCTTTCAGTTGATTCAATTAATTTATTTTCCGGTGAAACTGATAGAAATATTGCCTCTTTTTCAATAAATGCCAAACAGCTCCAGCACTGTGACATGGCTTGAAGGCCTCAGCCCTAAGGAATCAAGAAGCATTTTGCTCCTGTCACCAGGCGTTTTCTAAAGTACATTCTTAAAGAATGACCAAAAATATTGGTGTCTCCATAGTGGTACAGCCTGCACTCACCCTGCGCTCGAGTGAGCACAATCAGTGTAATAATTCCCTTCTTCCATGTTTGGTGCTGTGGCTTTTGTTTTGACCGGGAGTGAGCCTTAACTGATCGCCATGCCTCAATGCAGCCGAGGAAAAACACTGGTTCAAACAATAGGCAGAGGATCAGAGAGGTGGGAGAGTGAATAATGTGTCAGGTGCTCCGAATGAATTAAAGTGCAGAGCAGGGCTGTGGAAATACCTCTGTGTGAGGCCCTAATCAGTTGCAAACAAGGGAGGGAGAGAAGAGGGGAAAAAGCTTTCATTCCTGTAACTAATCATTTGCGGTTTCCCCATGCAGCCAGCCAATGCCAAAGGCAGAGACTAATAAACTAGGAGGCTGTGTAGATTTATAAATGATTAATTAAGAGGGCCTCTCATGGGAACTGCAGCAGCTATAAGCAAAAATATTAATTAGTTGAGATGAGACTTAAACTAACAAGAAAACATTCCAGCCATGTTGGAAAGCTCAGGGTGGGGGCAGTGTGTTTGACTCTAAGCTGACAAAGAGGGGCCTCGCTGCCGCACCACTGTGAGGCGAGGGAGGGGGCTGTTTTGAATTTGGCTGGAGGATAATGAAGAGTTACACAGAGTGTCAGACAGAGAGACACATAGGTCCTTAGTATTGAGTTGTAAGGAGAGATGACTGAGAGGGTTAGGATTGGGTCTGAAATGAGTTCTCAACTGCCTCAAGTACCTCCACCCCCCACCCCCTACCCCTCACACACAGCTACATTACCATCTCTGGTTGCCTCTCTTTATGCCTGCCCTTCAGGGAGGTCTCTAAAGCCTCTCTTCTCTACTTCTTTTCACGAATGTCAAGATGCTGAGTTTAAAGTCTGGTAGATTAAATGGGAAGTGTTGAGTTTATTCTGCTTCTAATGAAAGAACTGGGTAATTTCATGCAGAGGATCTCAATGTCACAACACTTTCCAACTTTCAGGGAAGAGCCCTGTTATTTCATGCTGCCAGTGGGAATGTGGCAGCCAATTTCACCATTTTTGATTACTGCAGCCTTGTCCAGGTAGTGAAGAGATAGCAAAGTCAGCATGAGGGTTTAGTTCTCAAACTGTTCATGACTTATCTGATTCAGATTCTTTATTATTTATTAAGTGCCACTACATTCATACCAAAATTAGCACATAAATGTGAGTTTCATCAAGGGGAGCACACTCACTGAAACAAGGCAACTGTCTCCTCTCCATTCATAGAAGTGATTTGCTGGTACAATCCAGGGATAATCTGCAGACTCCTACAATTAGCTAGAGTGGTGTTAAATGATCCTTCTGGCTAGTATAGGATGAGGATGATATTTTGGGAAAAATATGCAATAATTGTTTTCTACAATTGACAATGCACAAAATATCTGTGGATGAACAACATAATTATTATTATTTCTTTGTAAATCGATTTGTTTTTCTGCCAGAACCTCTACACCCATGTGTCAAACTCTGGTCCTCGATGGCCGGTATCCAGCAGGTTTTGCTGTTTCCCAGCACGAACATACCTGATGCAAATCAAATAGATTGAATAGGTTCTTTTTAACCTCAATATGTAATTTTAGTCAGCTGTGTTGGAGCATGGAGACAACAAAAACCTGCTGGATACTGGCCCTTGAGAACTGGAGTTTGATACCCCTGCTTTAGACCCTTGTTTCCACCTAAGGATCTGGCTGAAGATGAGATGGTTTCTTGCAGTTTGGTTAACCTCCATTTCTCTTTTTTGCAGCCAACCATACCCTTACCTGGTAGGCAGCATAGCTATAGATATAACTATTTAGTAATAACACAATGTTGTTGAAAACAACAATAATAATAGACACACAGCAGTTTGTGTTCCAGCTGACTGGCATGTGGCTTTTAAGGATAATGCCAGATAAGGTGTCCATTAGCAAACAATGAACTTCGGAAAGGCAACCACAAAAATTTGCTTCAAAGAAAAAACGTCCAAAGCCAAGATTGTGGCTGTGGCTTTGTGGCTTTGGCCACAGAACCTGCAGTTCGGTAGGCCACAACTCTTAAAACTAACCCAATGCTGCCATCCTGCCGTTGTCTACAGGCGGTTACATGTGCACTCCTTACGATCATAACTCCTGAACCCTCAACATACAAAAACCACCAAAGAGCAGAGAAATAGACTTCTTTACCAATGCCATTGTCATTACGGTAGACAGCAAGACACCGCACTACAACCAACCAATCCCAGGCAAGATTTAGAAGTGTGGTTCACATTTGGTACAGGAGTCTCTGTACTGTAACTCCTGAAGTATTTGCGCAAAAAAAAAAAATTGAACAGTGGTCATGTGTTCTGAGTTTTTGTTGCCACGTTTACCACCTACCGTTTGAGGTAGCACAATAATTTAAAACAATTAGACTATCTGACTGGATCTTCTTTTACAGGTGTCCATTATGACTTTTTAAACGGACACCGAGCAGCCAATCAGAATGATGTATTCACCCGGACCATGGTATATCAACAAAAGAACTCTTGGCATGTTTAAAAAGGCTTTGTTACTTCTCTTGGGTCATGTGAAGGTTCTTTCCACCACTCAACGGATTGGTTAGTGTGTTAAACTCCCTCGTTTATGGTCGGATCATTAAAAAAACAATGTTACAACATTGACTTGTATGTAATAATGAAAAATGTTTATTTTATTCCAGATAAATATTTAATTTTATTACAAAATGGGTGATGGCTACTGACAGGAATGATCTCTGGTACAGCGGCTTATATTAAATACATTGTAGTTCCTTTACTGTGCTGTGCAGAGATTTTGTAGAATCATACATTGTATTTAACTTATGCAACATTCTTCTCTGGACAGACAGTTCCAGCAGCTCCAGAGTCATTTCCAGCATAGAACCAGTCTTATCCTGCCTCTGCCTCTGTCTCTGCTGCCCTAGTAGATGCCTGTAAAAGTGGTTGCACTTTTCTGTTGTAAAGCTTAACTCATGTTACTTGTATTCCTCTACCACCACTCTTCCCAGAATGGCAGTTTTCTGGTTACTCCTGTTCTTCCTCAAGTCAAATCTTGTTCATCACAAATACACCCCATATCTGCAGTCATCAGAGTATTTCTGCAGATGACAGAACTCATAGTCTAATAGTCAAAACCTAATGTGAACAATGTGAAAAAGAATGGTGACAGTACAGTCCCGTGTAGTGCTCCAGTGTTGCTAACCACCATTTCAGATGCACATAACCTTTCAAAATTGTGGTCTGTTTGTTAGGTAGTCTTAAAACTGGACGGTTGTGAAGGTATCCACTTGGGATTTTTGGACCTTCCAACATAACAGAGCAAGCTAAACAGTATTTAGAGCATATGAGTTATGTTGGGTTGTTGCATAAAAGTATTAGACATAATGAAAATAAACACATTCAATCATAAAAAATTCTTCTGTCAGCCTGAGACTTCATAAGCTATCTGCATTTACTAAAGTGTAAAAAAGGTAGTGCGTCTTATTCTCAGCAATGGTTAAAAGTGGGCAGGATCAGCAATCCAAGAACATCTTTTAAAATTAACATTTTATTTTCCATGGCTCCAGCTGGACTCCAACTGGCAACATCAACAATGTCACAATCTACTCGCTCGCAAGCTTCCACAACCAACTCCTTATATATACACATTAGAAACACACCTGTTTCCAATTAGTCAATACCATCTCCCCAATTACTTTCTCAATTCTACACTCACATTAACTAATCAAAACCCTTAAACAAACTATACAAAAAGAATATAAAGTCTAATACCTTACATCAAAATAAAAAACACAACCACATACAGGAACTACAGAAAATAACCCAATAAACTAAAGTGAAAGTCACAACAGTAAGAAGAAGTTTGGGTTGTTTACTCCCCAAACACTTATCAAAACAAAGCAATTTTAGATATTAATACAGTATTGATGCAACACAGACTACCCGGGATAGTACATGTAGCAAGGTCACAAAGGTCATATGGCAACAGACATAACAACATAAGGTTAAAATAACAAAGAAGAACTTAAGATAACTGTGGTAAAAAAAAGTGGTAACAAGTTCCAATCTCACCCACTTTGTCACACAAAGTGAATCATTGTAAATAGGAAAAACAATCTTTTTTCAGAAATTAAACCAAACTTATGTCTTCCAATTGGAAGTAGCAGATCAAGTCTCTGACATATGCTGCCTCAAGTCTGCACCCTGAAAAAAATGGGCTTGCATTTGCATATTTACACATTCTTTATAGCACAAGACACATCAGTGAAAAATAGCCTCAGATAATAATCACACTCCTCCCAGTGACATGTTTCTTTTTTCTTTAAAAAATTGCTACTAAAAACAAGACAATAAAATGAAAGCAAATACAACACTAGGCAGCAGGTATGACAACAATTACAGAAATGTGAATTAATTTGTAAAGGTCGAGTCTCCTTTTTGAAGGTCTTTGTGATGATGGCAGAAACCACTGGGAGCACAAACCTCCTGTGCCAGCTCAAATATTATCACAGTTAGTAAAAACAGATCTGTCAGATGAATAATTCAACTGATGCTTTATAAAACTTGAAGTATTTGGGACCTTTCGAGGAGTCAACTTTGCATTTGGATGAAATTAGCAGTCACCTGTGATGACTCAAACATAATCCATCCTCAGACAACTACATGAGGATTCAGCCCTGACGGGACTACATGAAAGATCACTGTCTGTCAGTCTCGACTTCAGTTTCATGTGCAGGTTAAAAGGAGCTGGTCATGACTGTTTTCAAGTTATCAGCAAAGAATCAGATGGAACGAGTCTGAGATAAAAATAAAAAAAAAATTAGGGCCAAGTAGTCACTTGAAGAGAGAGTCAGACATTCTTTAAGCCATCATAATTGACTCACTGGAGGGCCAGGCTCTGGTGGTGATGAGGTGCTTCTGAAGTCAATGTTCCTAGTCAAGGGTGAATACATGTTTTTAGATTTCATAAATAAATATTTCATTCAACTGTCAATGCTATGAATGTGGTGGAGGAGAGCCCTTTCATGTCATCTTGGTTTCTGGATGGGTCGGTGGTATGTGTGTGGGAAAATTGAGGCTACTAAAGGCTACCAGCAGGAGTCAGCAAGAAAAGATTCCCATTTAAATGTTTGGCAAAGAGTTCAAGACATTTTCTTTTTTACCCTCCTTTCACTATTGAACTGCAGAGGGTGGCCAATAAAATTGGACTGACGTTTGATAACAATTAGTGACGCTGCTTTGAGTCATGACAAGCAACAATACATACACGTGTCAAAGCAGACTGTGGCCCTCAACTTTACAGACTTATACCACAGCCATACCACAGTAGAAATGAAAATACTGACAATGCAAGGTTAACATTATTGTAAGAATAAAAAGATACCATACATTTTGATCAAATAACACACACAAAACACACTTTCTCTTAAAGGATAAATTACAGCAGGACAATCAATATTCTTCATCACTGCTGCTATTATAGTCTTTGTTCAGTTTAAGTGTAATCCACATTCCATTCAAAGAATAACTCCATATATTTGTTGCACTGATTCTGTCTTTGTCTCCATCATAACTGACGGACAATGAGGGCTTTGATGTGTTTGGCAATTATATGTTAACTCATGTTGATTTTAGGCATTTTCACAAATTCTTCCCAAGAGACATGACTGCAGGAGCGCTCTGAGCCACTTTACAAAAATGACATGTTTTTACATCAGTGTGACAAAACTCTCATGTTGCATTAGCAGTAATTAAGAAAGATTAAGCTAAGATGACATTATAAAAAAAAAATATTTTTATGTACCAAGTTAAGGTTTCCCTGTGATGAACTGGCATCTGGTCTAGGATTAAACCTGCTTCTCACATGCTATTTGTGGGATGGGCTCCAGCCTACCAGCAATTAGCAAGCAAGAGGCAGGGTACACCCTGAACTGACTGCTAGTCCATCAAAGACTTTATTTTACTCTAAACTGTTTGCAATGACAATTGGTAACCAGCTTTACTATGAAAATATACAGTTTATGACATTAAAGTGACACTGTAACTTTTGATGCTGTAACAAAATATTAGCCTAATGTGTATAAGATTAAATAATTTCTGATGTCAATATTTGTGCTGGCATATTATTTGTGCCAGCGCTCCAAGTTGGCTGTCCTCTTCAGAAACCTGGCATTGTAATTTTACAGGTGCAGATCCGTCTTTCATTAGATCATGTGACCTTTACGTTACCATTCCCATAGACAGAGAAAGGTCTGCTTTGTGTCCCTTTTTAGTGTTGGATGAGCTTCAGAATATATCAATATGGGTCTGTGTCTTAGTAGAACTTAAGTGTGGCTATTTGAAGCTAATCTGCCACAGACTCCCTTAAGATTATATGTAAGTTGGGCTGTTTTGCATGCAATACATTTCCTGTAATTTATGTAAATATCAAAGAAGTAAAACAGTTAGAAACTGGCCTGGTTTAGTTATGGTTTTCATAAACTGTTCAGTAGACAGCAGCATAAAGGCCCCATAAGCTAAGGGCTGTTGCTGATATTTTTATACCAATAGATTGACATTAATTAAAGTTACTGCTTCATTTGATACTCAAAACTATAATTTGTAGTAATGTTTACACAGATACATGGCTTGTAATAAGTTACAGGTTTAGTGGCCCTAGTGACCAAAAGTCACATAGTATCCCTTTTAGGAAACATGACATCAGATTTGTTGTGTTGTACTGAATTCTCTGAAAAAAAGGAAGTGAAGGTTAATTAAAGTAAATTGCTTAAAGCATAATGACTTTGACTTATCCAAGACTGCAGGGGGCTGAAGCCTTTAT
Organism: Pseudomugil gertrudae; assembly: GCA_037177535.1. Taxonomy (NCBI): domain Eukaryota; kingdom Metazoa; phylum Chordata; class Actinopteri; order Atheriniformes; family Pseudomugilidae; genus Pseudomugil; species Pseudomugil gertrudae. The sequence continues at coordinate 14,131,309 of JBAMHV010000001.1, read as the reverse complement.
CAGTTGTCATAGAGAAAGAAAGAACCAACATAAAGACAAACAACCATGCCTTCTCATATTCACTTTTAAAGGCCATTTATGCTCAACGAGAAAGACGGAAAACTTCATAAGTCTTCTGGGTAATTTAAATGTGTAATTTAGTTAATTTTTAGGGCTCTTGGGGAGACACAGAGCACATGAAGCAGTACTTTTGAAAACCAGGGGGGCATTGTTGAGCATAACTTTGGTGTGTACCATGAAAGGAACAAAGAAGAAGATGTTTTTTGATGCAATGTAATGATACCACAGACCATCGTAATTGAGCGTGCTGCTCCCTTTGGTTCTCTTTTGAAGAAAGTCCATTTTCATGATTTCATTCACAGTTAACTTGTTTGTTATTGTCTGAAACTTTCTAGGAGCTTGACAGGGACTGAACTCTCTTCTGCCCTAAAAATGTGTATGAAGGCAGTAATGTTTGAAAAAGATGCACAAAGGATGCATAAATGGGCCTTTTGTGTCAATTTAGAATAAAAAAATCACCTAACATGCATTCTTTTTGATTATGGAAGTAAGCCAAAAAGAATGCATGTGGGCATTGAGAAAACACATTCCACACAACAAAAAAAGGGGGGTAAATTTTAGACTGGGTTTTTTCTGGCTGGATGAAATTTAGAGAATATGCCGGAAGAAAAATGAATATGGAATTAACCTTTGTTATGCGTCACTAAAGTAAGAAAACCTGTAAGAAGTTTTGATATATTTTTGAGGAACAGCTGGCAGTGAGCAAAAAGACATTAACGCTGCTCCATGCTAACGCTAGCCTCACAGCAGATGAGGTTTTCTGTGAGGTATTAAATAAGCTGTATAGGAGGTACTTGCCAGATTGAACTATTATGTAATGATTGTTGCCACTTTAAGAAAACAAACTCTTGTTCTGGAATATGTACCAGCCTTTTGGTCTCATCAGATACTCTTAACATGAAGAACTGTAAAGAATTAGGGTGTCAGCCAGGTTGTAAATCTATGTGGAGCTACTCTAACAATACTAGAATGAAAGCTCACAAGCCCGACATTGCAATTCATCATGTGCATAGTAAATAATTTGAATAGATTTTGGTTTATTGGTGTTAAAGTCACATGCAAGACTTTCTCTGTTAGGTGCCCTCTATTGACAGAAAATTTGGCACCTGTCTTGCATATTTCCTGTAGCTACTGAGCTTTCTCCAGCTGGTAAAAGACGGTCTTACCTTGACACATCTCTTTTCTCTCTTGTTTTGTTTCTTTTCCTTTTTTGTTCTAATAATGTTTTCTTTGCAGATGAGAAAAGTTGTATAGTGTTCCTCAGCTTTGGGGTGGTGCTGGGCAGCAATGGCTCCAGAAATTCATTCACCAATTCTTTATTTCTTCATTTATTCATTTGGAGTTTTAAGGTCATAAAGTTACATAATGCACCTTAAAGTTTTAAGATGAAAATTTGTCCTTGTCAAGATTTGTATCACAAAGCATCTTCAGACAGAAGGAAACTGTACAAGGGAAACATTCTTTCAACTGAATTGTGTAGATTTGTTCTGTATATCTAACAACCAGGCACTGTTTAATTAGTCAATGCATTACAAGAAAGCAATCCTATTAATGCTGTCTGACAGCAGCACATAACAACTTGAATTTATTTCCATCATTTGGACAAGTTCACAGGGTTGCTATAACCCACTTGTATTTAAAAACACAAAAGGATCATGCTCTTGAATGAAACTGCGGGTAGAAACAATGACTTCAGGAGGTTAAAAAAAAGAAAAGAAAAAAAAAACACTGAGGCAATAATTGAAATGTAGCATAAAATTACCCCCTTCAAATAACCAAGAGCCATTATGTGAACACATTCTCTCCCTTTCACTAAGAAACCAACCCACAGACACAAAATCAGTATGCATGCATGAACATTTATTCACATACGCTCACAATGGCATACACACCCATCCACATACACAAACACAAGGTGAGAGAGATCTTAGAGCATTTCACAATAGCACATTTATCCGCAAAATTAAAAATGGTGATTGATCCGTGGAATATTAACGGTCAACAATGTTTTTCATTAAGTTGTGAAGGGGAGCGCAGGGAGGCATTCTGGTAGGAGAAAGAGCAGAAAGGGAAAAGAGCAAAGGCTTTTTAAAATGCCGATCCTGTACTGTAAAACAGCCCTGAGACAAATGTAAATACTAAAGTCCAATAACACAACTGCACACTAATCATATTTACAAACTATATTAAATCTGCCCATTGTGTTTGTTTTGCAGAGAATTGGCTACCATGTAATTGTCATTGTAACCCACGTTGGCTTATGGGAAACTTTAACTGAAGTGATATAAGGTGACTGGTAGGATTATTATTACTTTATTATGACCCAGTATATGTTTATTAAAACAATTTGTCATGCAGAACAGGAGTGGGGAATGGAAACATTAAATCTTGCTCCACTCTGGCCACAGAAATGAGTTACAATAAAATTAATGGTGAGGAGGCCTGGGCTGACACCAGAGTGGTACGTAATAACCCGCTGCTTCGTTTCATTTGCCGATCATTTCCTGTTGGGCTCTCACCATTAAACATACATGCTGGGGATTATTGAAATGGCCCTGTGACAGCTATTGTAGTGCTGTGTGCGTGTACCTGCGTGTTTGTGTGTGCTTTTGCATGTATGTGTATGTGGGCCTGTGTTTTGGGTGCAAAGGCAGCTTTTATGTGGTTGGGCGCTTGATCTTAAAACACGGGCATCATGCCAATATTTCACAGAGTGTTTGTGTCTCTGGTTGTGCTTTAACAGTAAAAAATCAGAGATATTAGGAGAGAGAGGCAGCAAGGCTAGGATCTAAAATTCTAGGAGGAGGCATCATTTCACTGAGTACCTGGGAGGGGCAAGATTAGTCTGTCAGCCCTGTCTAACGTGACTCTGAGGCTATTGCTACAGGGAAGCAGCAGAGGTTTGGCCAAGGAGTTAAGTGCATTTACACTGAACACTGACCTTCACTCCTCTTGTGGTCTACTATTTGTGAGAAATGTCACTGTAAGATGTAGATGACTTTGGGGATGTCTTCATCCTGCTCATACAGCTATTACTAGTCCCCCTATACAGACAGAGAAGAAATACATTAAACATGCATTTCCTTATTCTGGGTGTTAACAACATTAAGTGTAATTAAGAACAAACCCAGTTAATGAATTAAAAAAAGATGCAACGGGCCATTATCTATTCTTTATCCACCCAAATGTAGCATTAATTACGTTGTAAAGCTGAACTCAGATTTTCAGATTAATTTGCAATGAAAAGAAAAGAAAAGAGCACCTGAACAGGAACTGAACATCAAAGCTGATCTCTGATCTCACTTGTGAAACTACTACTCAGTAACTCCAAAGAGCACATAGGTTTTCAGTGTTAGTTTTCTCTCAGACATTTTAATAACCTGTATTTTTTATTTCTATTTTTGTATTTTCTAAATTGAGTTGGATTGTGTGCGTTACTTTTATTCTTTAGTTTTCTGAATTATTTGATTTAGTTTGATTTGTTTTTGTGACATCACAGCATTTCACAATAAAAGTTTTTGCTTTGTTGTGTTTTGCACAGATGTTTTTTTTTGTGTTTTATTGCTGTGATGTCTGAAGTTGTATTGCATGTTTTATTTTCCCATTTGTTTAAGCACAAACAGCATCACTCATCCAACTGATCGGTTAAATGCTCATAAGATGATATATAATAATGGGTTGATCAACTTTTGACCTCGGCCAAATGTAATATTTTCCTTGGATAAATAAAACAAATTAAACAAAACTCCACCACTGTTGGGGATAATGGGTTTTTAGTAACAATTCTACTTTTCAATTCAATTCAATTCAACTTTATTTGTATAGCGCCACTTCATGACAGCGTCATCTCAGGGCGCTTCACATCTTTTTTGGGTAACAGAGTAAAATAAAACATTACATTTAAATTTCATTAACAAAATTACTTCACAAAGCTGTAGGAATGTGCTATCCTGAATAACACGACCCATGTTTGCTTGTGGGTATCTGTTTAAGTGGTTTATCTGTGCGCTGCCTGTGTGTGTGTGTGTGTGTGTCCTTGCCTGGGCAAGTTGCCATAGAGATCGATTTGAGTGAGGTAACTGCTCGCGTGTCCACTTCTAGACTTCATAGAATAAACCAAGATAGTTTACAACTCATTGGAGCTTTTACTCGACTGAAACTCTTACTTGATTTTACAGATTAGTGGAAGGAAACTCCTTTGTCTGTTAAATCAGCTGATCAGTCTGATCGATCAGCTGTGGTAGGATATACAGTATCATTCTGCTTTCAGAAACTGAAAATGCTGATTTCTGAAGGGGGTGTTAATCGATCAAATTTACATTAAGACTATGCAATTGATGAGTTGTTGACAGTTTTGATTTTTTTTGGTCAGGTTTTCAATTGTATTACAGATTTTGCAGAAAACTGTGTAAAAAGTAGAAATTAATGCACGTTTTCCACCCACTACTTAAATTCAATATATAGCTTTGTCTAAAACATCTACTGGCTCTGGTTTTACACTGCAGGTGCCATAAATTGTTTGAAAGGCTATAAAATTATACCATTAAGAACTTCAATCAAATACTAACAAAATAAATGTATTACTTATGTTTGATGTATTTATTGGCGTGAATCCTCATTTGCCTACAAAGGATGCATTTCTGTGGATTTCATTTTTTGGTTATGTTCAGACACACAATTGGTTCTTTTTTTTAACATTTTTTTTGGGTGTCTTGTCCAGCATCAAAGCAGTCAGAATGATGGTCTGGCTGCTGCACAGTGCTGAGCAAATTTGCTCTTCCAAGTGGATCATCATATATGTATATACAGAGATCCTCTTGGTAATCAGAATTCTTTATTTAATTATTTTGGACTGATATGTGTTCCATATAATTTATGTATTTAGCTGGACCGACCGGAAAAGAAGAGAGGATAGAAAGACAGAGAGAGAGAGAGAGAGAGAGAGAGAGAGAGAGAGAGAGAGAGAGAGAGAGAGAGAGAGAGAGAGAGAGAGAGAGAAACACAAAGAGAAGAGAGAGACACCACAAAGAAAAAAATGCAATCCGATCAAACGTCACTCCATTCGCCACACCTGCAGACAAAACAAAATAAATCTCTCCCGGGGCCCCACAGGGGGTTAAAGATCTACAAGTGCTATCTATGCCATGAATGAACAAGCAAAACATGTTGAACCTGGATAAACCTAAAGAACATCTCAGTGACTGTGATCATGCCGAGCGTACGGGGTGAAAAGTTCTCAGAGAGAGGTGATCATGCCAAGTCGACCCCCTCCCTCCAAAGTCAGAGGCAGGCCAGGGCAACACGAGACCAGGGCAACCAGCAGCCATCCCCTAGCAGGGACCCCAGCCACCCCACCCCAGAACAAACCCAGGATCCGCCCAGGGGGCGGCAAATGGAAGGTCCTGGCCGGAGCCCCCTGTAGTCAGGGGGAACGGCCCCCAGCGGGCCCAGGCCGGGAATCGCCGTCCCCTTGGGGCACCGGCTGCCCAGGGCAGGCAGAGCGCTGTCCCAGGGCCCCGAGCGCCCGAACGCGACCCCCCCCACCTCCACAGGCAGAGAAACCGACCAGCGCCCGCGAGGAGCCAGAGCACCCAGAGGAGGCCAGCCCACACCCCAGCGCACCAGACGTCCACCCCATGGATCAACCCCACACACACGTCCACACACCCAGTCATCCACACAAACTCCACCACTCCTTCCCCGCCTCCACACACACCATACAGATATACAACCCATCCACACACACCCCACCACCCTTCTCCTCAAACACCCACACCCAGACATCCCCATGCACCCCCCCAAACACACACGTGCACACACACACCATCATCCCCACACCCCCACGCACCGCCATCTCCCTCTACCCCTCACGCCCCTCCCCAGTGGGCAAGGGGACGGAAAGGCCAGGAGCACCCCCCACCACCACCGCCACCCACACGCAGGGAGCCTAGCGGTCCCTCCAGGGCCCAAAAACACAACCCCATCAGCAAGGCCAGCCAGAACCCCAGGTACCCGAGACCGCGTACCCCCACGGCCCAAGACTCGCCCCCGGCAGTGCCCAGGGAATAGGGGTGTAAATGATGGTTGACGGTTAGTCACGATTAAATAATCATATTTTCACAAAGTTAAACCAGATATGAGCACTTGTAAAGAATGCAGGAAATCAACATGGGGGGAACATTTCTTTGTAGATGAATTAGCTTCATGCATGGACCAAAATGTCCTGAAGCAAAACAAAAATGTTTTGAAGAAACTTGCTTGCAGGGCAAGTTATCATGTTACATTCAATTACGTATCTGTGGAAAGAGAGGTTCAGAAACTGTGAGAGTGTAATGCTAAATATCAAATATGGTTTTGTTAAGAGGCAGCACTTATGTGATAGTTTTTCTACTGTTTATTTTTTAGTGTTTGTTTTAGAACCAGAGTACTTTTTCTACACCTAACCATGACTGGTTCGTGTATTTATAACTCTGACAATATGTTAGTGCCAAACAAAATGGCACCAATCAAAGGTGATTGTGAAAGAAAACTACTAAAGTTTAAAAGTCATTTTTACCATTTTTATTTATCATTTGCTATACGCTTTCCACTTTATAGCCACACTGGTAGAATTGTGTGAAATGTGACTTTAAAGACCTCTATGATGATGAAAAAAAAGACCTCTATGATGAAGAACAACATTGGACAGAAGGCTCCTTTGCCCAGACACGGGTCACCGGGGCCCCCCTCTGGAGCCAGGACTGGAGGTGGGGCACGAGGGTGAGCGTCTGGTGGCCGGGCATTTGCCCATGAGGTCCGGTCGGGCTCAGCCTGAAGGAGTTACATGGGCCCCCCCTCCCGTTGACTCACCATCTGCAGGAGGGGCCGTAGAGGTTGGGTGCAGTGTGACCTGGGCGGTGGCCGGGGGCGGGAGCCCTAGCGGTCCGATCCTTGGCTGCAGAAGCTGGCTTTAGGGACGTGGAACGTCACTTCTCTGGCGGGGAAGAAGCCTGAGCTGGTGCGTTAGGTTGAGCGGTTCCGACTAGACATAGTTGGACTCACCTCAGTGCATGGCTTGGGCTCTGAAACCAGTATCCTCGAGAAGGGTTGGACCTTCTTCCACTCTGGCGTTGCCCCCGGTGAGAGGCGC
>JBAMHV010000001.1:14083565-14094642 GCA_037177535.1 Pseudomugil gertrudae | reverse complement strand
TGGATGGATGGATGGATGGATGGATGATGGATGGATGGATGGATGGATGGATGGATGGATGGATGGATGGATGGATAAAAAAATATTTCCCCCACAGTTGTCCCCTGTTCCTATAAAGGGCATAGCTGCAGCCTATCCCAGCAATAATTGTGTGAGAGGCAAGGTATCTGTATTTTTTTTGCCAGTCCATCACAGGGAAACTTGACTCATTATACCTAAAATGTTTTTTAACAAGGCTGTAAACATGTTTATTTCTGATGCTCAGTTGGTCTTTTTAACATGGAAGTCTAAGGGGATTGACTTCCTTTTGGAGCCAGCCCCTAGCAGGTGAGGGGTGAACTGCAAATTTTTGTACTTCAGCATAAGCTTCATTTTTAACCACTGAAAGTTGCTGCAAATATTGTTCATCCACTTCCTCATCAACTGGAACATCCTAGATCAGTAAAATGTCTGCAGTCCTGTCTTTTCATCCATTCCTTAAGTTGGTTGATGTGCAGCACTCTACTGCAGCAGAGCTGATCTAGAAGGGTTGGTCTGCCTAAGTTTCTGATGAATTACATACACCTTCTGCCACTTAGTTCATGTCATTCATCAACAGGAGCATCAGCATTGTCTGGCCAGGACTGAGAGACCACTGCAATGCAGACAGATTATACCAGGCTTTGTGGCACAACTGTGCCTCTGCCACATAGATAAGGCCAACGCCGTCGTCTTTACTAGCTACTCCTGCATATGGACAACATAAGAGACAACAATAACAGCTCTAGATTTTTCTTGGTCACTCCTAAGTTTCCTTTTGCTGTGACAAAAGACCTCTTATATCATGCCCATAAGATGAATAGCCTTTTGGACCTTGGGGTACATTTCTGTACACGGAGCTGAGCCTGGGCAGAAGTGTGGGGTAATGTCCGGCAGCCAATAGAAGAAGACACAGTCGGGAGCTTGTTAGGAACGCAGATTCCTAATTTGCATATCAGTGGTCTGCCTAGTGTTATACATTTCTTGCAGTTGCAAAAAGGCAACAGTTGTGTATTGACTGATTATTTTCTCATTATTTATATGCAAGTTAATACAAAAGCTATAAACCATTTTTAAAAAATATTTCTTTATTCTTTCATCTTTTATTATTTTTGTTTGTTTACTTATACTGTTACAGACTACTTTTGTTTGTACCAACCAATCTCACATATTTTCTAACTAAAAGAATATATGCTTTATTAATTACAGCCTCCTTATTCTGATTCAGTTGTGAAGGTCCTGGAGTACACCCTTGACAGGTTGATAGTTGAATTAAAGTGTATATTTTTTTCTGTTTTAAGTCAGATCCAGCACTTATAACACGACCAATCAAAATACCAAACTTCATCAAAAAAATCAGCTTGTGAAGACACAGTGGCTATAAAGTATATATTTGTTGTAATGTTATGATGGCATGATGAATAATTTTTAAGCTTTACTACAAGTTTTTCAGTTCACTTTGAATGTGAAGAGGTTTATATACAGCAGATGCCTACATCAGTTATACCAGAATAACACCGTTCTGTTTTCAGTGACTAAGAACAAATACCTAATTTGTTTTTTTATTTGATTAGTTGAAGCAAATCCAAGATAGAGTAGTAGTATGATTAATAGATGGTTCTTCCAGTAATATCCCCAATTTGAATAGATGAGTTATTTTACCATTTGGTTATAATTTGAACTCATCATAAAAATAAAAACTGACATATTACTGTTTTCTTTTTAGCTGATATAGAAAACTGGTAACTGGTGCATTTTCATACATCCAATGAATAAAATTATGTTAAAAGCTTCAATTTGTTTAGAAAGTCACAAAACTGAATATAGTTTGTTGCTTGGTACCAACCCAAAACCTTACCGTTGTAAAACAATGTAAAATACTTTTAGTGCGAAACACTAAAAACTTTTAACACTTTATATTTCCAGAATATCTCACATTTGTAATTCATATTAATGCCATAATGTGTATCTATATGAAACCTACAGTTTAAAAATTTTCTTGGAGGTATTTATTTATTAATCTTACTTACTTCATCATTCTTGTAAGTTTGATTATAAAGCTCATATACTCTTCTTGGGCTAAAACTGGAAATTATGCAAAACCTCATGCATAGAAATAACTGGTATGAAGATTCAGGAGAAATATCATTTTGGTTGGTGTGAAGTGAGTTTAAAGCTAATTCAAGGATGTGGAATTAACAGGCCACCTTTCTTCCAATCATTCTTGACTTAGTGCTGTTTGACTGAGACAGATGGGGAAGGTAAATCAAGGCAGTTGAGTGGCAAGCCCTACTGACAGCACATTAGAGCCTCTCTCAATGAACTGTCACAAGAGCACATTGAAAGTAAAGTTTGATCATACGTGGCTGCTGTCCTGTCAGACATCCTTAAAAGCAAATGGGGCTTAAGTGCTGCAGAGCTCTGAATGAGATGACAGTTGTAGCCGTTGTAAAGGGAGGGCTTCTGCACTCTATCCACCATCTTGCATAAGGACAATGAGGAGAGAAGGACCCTGCACCCTGACGATAAAAACGTCTGACAATGTCAGTTTTGCGCATCATCATTTGCTTAATTAAAGATAGACATTGATCTTCTACGCATATTGTGGGAAATGTACTAAATCTGCACAAACCTTCAAACATACACTGGACACTTTAAAACCAACAAAAGCAGTTACATGAAAAATGTTTTTTGTCATAACAACAGTCAGTGTTTGACAAAAAATCTGCATGCATTATTTAAGTTGCATTGGAACATCAATTGTCACGTTAATGATAAATGTAAAGGTAATGTGCTAGGTTTACACACAAAATTACACAAAATGTGCACATTGCTGCCTGAGCGTTATATTACATGGTACTTTTGGTTCCTACTATTTTCCATAGACACATACTTTTCTTGTGCTTGTTCAGTGTTGAGTCACAAGCTGGTTACAAGTTTTTTTTCAGACTTCTGCAATGTTTCCATGCAATGAGCATTACAATCCCTCAAGCAAGTTCTGGATTTGTTTTGTTGTTCCCTCCCAGTTGGACATGCCCAGAAAACCTCCAGCTAGGAGACAGACAGAGGCATCCTAATCAGATGCCCTAACCAGTATATTCCATTCAATGCATTGCTCTAATCTGCGCTGCCAACCTTATTTCTGAGGCTGAGCCCAGTCACCCTCCCAAAGACACTCATTTCAGAACCTTGTATTTGATATTTTATTCTTCTGGTCAGAATTCAAATCTGTGTATCACAGTTTAAGGTTAGAAACAATATGGGCCAGTCAATTGATCATAATAAACACAAGTGCTGTCATCAAAAAAATCCAGATCCCCATGTTCATCTCTTGGTCCATCCTATTATCACACCTGAATAAGACTGGAAGACTAAAACTCTTCCACTAAAAGCTGACAAGAGGCAGGGTACACTTTGGACAGTTCACCATCCAATCACAGGGCCAACACAATCAAACTATGACTTCGTCTCACATTCATTCTTAGGGAGACTTTAGAGCAGGGATATTCAGTTTGGTCCTATGGGCCATAATCCAGCAGGTTTTCTTTGTATTTCTTCTTCAAAAAACCTGAATCAAATTAAATATATCTAATACTCTATCAGGTTCTGCACAAAGATTAATTTAGTCAGCTGTGTTGGAGCAAGCATTCATGGAAAATGCTGGATTGCAGCCCTTGTGGGACAAAATCGAGTACCCCTGTTTCAGAATGACCAGTTAATCTACATGTGACCAGTACCCTATATGTACAAGTATGGTAGAGATTAATTGCTGATGATTAAACCAGGTTTTTGACACAGTTGACAATGATCATCTCATGCCTGCCTCAGTATATCTGCTCCAGTCTGATCAGTAATATCTGCTAGATTGTTGCTTTCAGTCCTAATATGAGGCCTTGACAGTGTTTTTGTCCTATTGTTGAAAGCACTAAAATCTTGTCCACTTTGTTCCTCTTGTACAGAAGTTGTCCTGCCGACCTGCTGCCCCAGTGTCCCAATTGTTTCCTGCCTGCTCACCAGCCAGTGTGCCCTTCCACTTATCCATTTTCAACTGCTCAGCAAACTGTTCTTACTCCAAAGTTGCTTGTCTGCTTTTTGGTCCTCTTATCATCCTGCATTTGGTTTTTTTTAACTAAATAATGAGGAACCCACAATACCTTCACAAATTTTATAGAATGAGGCATTTTCACAGATGGGTTGTATTTATCTCCCTAAATATATTTAATATTTAATGTATTTATTTTGCTTAAAGGTATGTAAAAAATAATGGAAATCTTCCCTTCACTGCAAAACACCACACTGCCCTACTCTATGTTCTGTTCAGACCTATTTTTTCTGAATGTTCATGTCTACATATTAGCCAAATAATTCATTTCTAAGTGCAGCTATATTTCACACCAGAAAAGATTTATTTGTATACTTTATTCTAATATAATAGTCAAGCAGGTCACTTAAAAGTAGACAAGTACAAAAGAAATTGGATGATATACCTGATTAATCTTTGATGGATAACTTACAGGGCGCAGGACCAGCAGTGGGTTGAGCCTTGTTTACTTCAACCCAAACCTGCACTCCTACACCATATGCTACTTCACTCTTCCATTAGTGTGAGTGTTGAGGCCTATGCCCACTGTTTAGCCTGGCGCAGAAGTACTTTCAGCTGTAGGAATTTGGTTTCCCACATATTTTAAAACCCACTTTCAGTCACTTCCCAGTGGGCCAGCATACCTTATCTCTGATGCAAAAGAACACTTTCATAAGTGCCCCACCGGAGAAGGAAAACACACAAAGACATACTCAGACAGATTGAACTTTGTTGTTTTCAACCTGTTTGTTTGGTAGGTGGTAGGGAAATGGGCTAGTTTTTCCAAATGGAATGTTTTACAAAGCTGAAAAATTTACTACATGGGTGAGTAAAACATGCACATTGGCTTTGGTATCATCATTAAGACATTAAAAATGTAGACAATTCTAGAGGCCTTTTAAAGTCCCATGTGACAGCATTTCTTCTACACTGGTGCATTCAATGTTGACCATTTAACACTGAAGCCGTCAAGGGAGTTTGCTTTAACAAAGACGGTAAACTAACTCAGACACATTGAAGTAAGGACAATAGCCAAGCCAAAAAATAAAGGTCTAAAAGATGGTCCCTCTCTTTCAAGCTGAATGCTTTTAACGTCACTCTTCCTCAGACAGACATCACGCTATGTCTAAAAGTGGGTCTGAACCTGGAAACACACCCATTAAGAGCAATTCAGCTACATGAAAGTAGTGTCTGACAGGTTCACTCTTAGTGGCAGATGCCATTATAATCTGTAAAATGTGATACTGGCACTTTAAGGTTATATCATTTTACCCTTCAGCTCTGGCAGCCCATCTGCTAGATAATAAGGCCAAGCTCTATGTTTTAGGTCATTTAAGTAATTTTTTATCAGTGTTCAATCAAACTACATTTTAAATAAATTGTTGGTTAAATATTAAGGATTTATTTGATGCTGCTAATTATTGAGTTTTTCTTTTGAACAAACTAAGTAATGTTGTGCTCTTAAAGCTAAATTAAATCTATATATTCCTGATTATGAGAGCAGGATAGTTTCTTTACATTTGAAACAATCCCCAACGTTTCTTCTCCAAACAGGAAGTAATGAAAAAGAATCATCACCACAGTTCAGATGACAATTATGACAGCGCAGGTTTAATCACAGAATCAGGTAGTTCATTTTCTCAATGTCAACATGAAACCTTGTCAAAAAAATGAATTCTGTCTTTCTCTCGAGAGATAAGCAGGCTCCAGTGCACCAGGCTCATTCAGAGAAAAAAAAACTTGCAGGTCACAAGGCAGCGACTTGCATGTTTTCTTATTTTTTTCACCCTCTCTCACTCTCTATCCTCTCCCTCTCCTTTTTTTTCTCAAAACCACCCAAGAAGAGATTAATCATGAAGGGAAAACTCAACTTCACCCTCTAGCTGCAGGTCACAGTTCTTATTTCGTGTGGAATTGGCTTTCGGAAAGCAGAAGGCCTGCCCGGGGGGCAGGGACCTGATATGAGAGGAATTTGAGAATGAAGCAGAGGGGATTGATTAGCCCACTTCATATCCCACACTCCGTAAGCACAGTCCAGCTGCAATCTAACACACCGCTGAGCTGAATAGACAAGAGAAATTGGATTCCTTCCTAATATTTAACCTTCAAGTCAGCTCTAACAGCTGTTGATGGGTTGCTCTCCCAGGTAGTTACAAGACGACTTTTTACATGTTACATAGAGAGGGAACAGCAAACTGGGAATGCGATGACTTTTCTGTAGGTTATTCAATTACAATGGTGCAAAGAGTGACTAGGCCATTGAAGCACATCATCTGCATGCCACTGCACTGAGGGATTTAATTTTACACCTCTACATGTCTGAATGAGCTATTTGAGTGAGTGTGGGCACACGCATACATGCCGGGCTTACACAGACGTCATCAGCATGTGTGCACATATAGCAGATACACACACATACACGCACATATATTTATGACATATACGTGTGACATGTACACACAGAATGAGCCACAGAAGTTGAGTAGCTAAGTGTGCAGCTAATGGATGGATCATATACTATAATGACTCTTTGACCTATTTTTTACTGAGAGCAAAAGACTCTTGAAAATATTTGCAGTGCTTACTTCTTTTTCTACCTTTTACAAGCAGATGTTTAAACAAATAACCTTGGGATCACTTCCTTTCAGTTCAGTTTGTATTGTGACTTCCATGCAGTTTGCCAACTTCCCTGGTTTGTACTCAAATGCTAATCAATGTATAAAAATATAAAGAGCTTACAGATAAATGATTTTTCTTGGTATCCTTGTAGCCATATTAGCTATCAGTGAATATTAAATGACTTCATTTGTGGGCCAGTTTGATCTTATCCACCCACAATCTCTTGTGCCAGTCTTGAGGAAGTGTTGATAAGAGAGCAGGATGTCATCAGGCTCTTTTTCTCAAGTCATTAAGCCATACAGTTTATTCCAAGCAAAGTGTTGCCCATTTGAATGAGCACATTAGCAAATGTCTTATGATAATTGAGTGCTTGAGTTGCAGAATTGCAGAATTGGATTCATTAGTAGAGTCACACATTTTTTATTAGCACCTTATTCTGTTCCAGAGCTGCAGACAGCATTGCCTGACAACATGCAGCTATTCCCTTTCACATAATGACAAGAAATTTAAGTACACACCTTCTATCATAAGAGAGATTTTGAAACTTAACATTATAGATTTAAAAGCTAATTTAGATCATTTTTATGTTTGCAATGAAAATTTAGGTCATTTTGCTAAAGCATACTTCAGGCATGGGAAAGCAATCCAATAAAGCAGTCTGGTACAAATCTATAGATAAATGATGCTTCACATTCAATTACTTTGAGGATATTATCTTTACTTTTCAATGATTTTGTCAATTAGTTAACACAGTATTTCTCAATCCATCAAGGACTCTGGCCAGTGTGTAAGCATTTATTAGATTACCAAAGGAAGAGGAATGCACAACACGGTTTTAAAGTCTCTTATTAAAATAGATCCACGAGTAAACGAGTGCTTCTCATTCTAAGGTAGCTGTTTGTTCTTTCAGAATGATCTCTGCCTCTTGAAATAGGCCCGTTGCAGAAAACATGAAAAGATGGTAAACAATCACACATTCCTTGAATTCTGACACGTCGACTATTGTGCAAATAATAGCACACCAAACCAATCCACGAGGGAGCTCATGCAGGGACCATGAAACTGTACTTCCAACACAAATTAATTGGGGGAAAATAACTAATTCTGACATTCCCCAAAGAGAGTCTTTCATCTTATAAATACTGACTGCAAACTTGAGTATTTTTGCTAATGTAACAACACTGCAGATGATAGGATTCGTACGGCACAGTCTCAGGGGCTGAGCATGACAAAGAACACTTGTTTAGCAACTGCATAACCAGGTCCCAACATGGGCCCATGACTGTGCCCAACCTCACTGAGGAACCTGTGGCATTTGCATTCTGCCTCTCCAGACGCTGGGCCACGCGGTCGAAGGGGATACAGTATCCCATAGATCCCATTGGAAGCTTGCACATGAACAAGTCTGCTATTCCCTGTCTCTCCTCCCTCTTGTCTTCCTCTCTTGCTCCTGCTGCACCCCTCACTTTCTTATTTGTTCCATGGCTTCATCATAGTTCATGCGAAGGAGAAAGAGAAATCTTGCTTTACAGTTTTTCTGCCTAATTATGAGCTGGATTTTACTTTCCAGAGGCTGAGGGCAACTGATGTATTGGCTTTCAGAGCATTCAAAGAGTTCTTTGAAATTATTAAACAACAGTGTAAAATCAGTGTTATACATGTAAAGAAATGATTTCATGACCAACAATCATAGTATTGTGAAATTTATGAGCTGAAGAAGACGGATGCACTGAGTGCACCTTTCTCTTGCAACATTGCAGTGTGAATGTGAAAAGTGTTATGCTGTGCCAGACAATGGTTTATTTGCTTCACATGAATGGCTTTATAAAACAACAAAGTTAACAAACCTTTTTATTTTGTAGAGTTGAAGTGGAAAAATGTTTTGATTTAGTCTAGTGATGATCCCCTGCCTTACAAATATTATCATTTAGTAATGTAATGTAATCGGATTTTAACTCTGCACGTAATACGTTTAATTCCAGTCTAAAGGACCACCTTTCTGTAGGTTTTAAATGTTTCCTGCTTCAACGCACTTTATTCATTAGCCATCTTTCCAGAACTTGACAACAAGCTAATAGGGAGATCTATTTCATTACCATCAGATAAGTTGGAACAAATAAACATCTAAAATGAGCAGGATAGTGGCCCTCCAAGACAGACCAATGGCTCAGAGTTGTTCAATAAAATAAAGGAAATTGATAATTCAAGTTCATCCATTTCGAGAAAGAAAAGTCAGAAGACTTAGCTTTCCAAACAGCCACACACTTGGTTGGCACTGCACTCCCTTTAGCCACAAATGCTTTAATTAATTTACCCTTCCCAGTGAAAACCCCTATACCCATGGCACCTTTTTTTACTTGGTCTAATTAAATATAATTTTGAAGCTCTTTAAATCCAACTTCATCCAAACGCACAATCTAATTTTTCATTTGCTTTTGTACATGATATAAGACATCAAGTCAATAATTTATTAAATTACTTTTCCCATTCATTTTGTTTTATCTATAATTGATCTCTTTAGTTGAAATTCTGTTGTTCTTCTTACTCAGCCAGTCTGCAGAGAGTCTGCGTGACATCACTGTGAACAGGACTTGCACCTCAACATGCCCTCACAAACAACACCCCCCCCTCCCACTCATACACACACACACACACCCCACACACACACACACAGTTGTTTGCTTGCTTAAAACTTATATTAATGCTACACTTACAAAAATGTTATTTGGGACATTTTGTCAAATTAAAAAAGAAACAGACTGTTATGATTTACAGATTACAGCTGGAAAACTAACTGGAACCAATAAAAAATGACTGGAGGAGCATTTGACAACTTTTTGGGGTTAACTACACATAGGTCAGTAAATTTACTGAGTATAGGTGAATCTATCAGAAAGAGAAATGAGTAGAAGATCACCAATCTGTAACAAACATTATTTTAAAAAAAGTATCTGTAAACGTTAATGGGACTAGACCCAAGGTCATAACTGGATGTTTATTGTTCTTTAGACCCTCAAGTAGTGCTGCATTAAAACCACATTATCTCCTAAACTAATGATTATTATTAATAATAGTAAGAAGAAGAAGCTGATTTTATTAGTTAAATTTATTATTATGCGCAGTTGGTTAGCACTACAGCTTCACAACTAGAAGGTTGCTGGTTTGAGACTCAGCTGGGACAGAGGTCCGACCAGTGACTTTTCTGTGTGGAGTTTGCATGTTACGCCATGTTAGCGTTGGTTCTCTCCCGGTACTCCGACTTCCTCCCTCAGTGCAAAGACATGCACTTTGAGATAGGCTGATTGGAGGGGTGTGTGTGCATGGTTGTTTGTCTATGTGTGTTGGCCCTGTGATGGACTGGTGACCTGTCCAGAGTATACCTTGCATCTCGCCCAATGTCAGCTGGGATTGGTTCCAGCCCCCGTTCAGGGAATAAGCGGGAGAAAATGGAAGGATGGATGGATAATAATAATGATATATCAAAATGTTCACACATATTTTGTTTTTATTGGCAATAGCTCCTTGTATAGACCTTTTGAGTTTTTTAATGAGATCACATGGAATATTTTCATAATTTGGAGTAGCATCTATGCTATATGGATCACAACCACTTTTCAGATCTTTAGCTTTTAAGGAGCAGATACCCTTCTTGGTCAAGGCATGACAACTATAGTCCAAGAGGAAGTACTGTTCTGCAGGTTTTAGATGCAGAATGCTTTGACAAATCTGACTCAAAAGAATGGAACATTGTGAAGAACCTGATAACAAGCTTTTGGATCCATTTCATTTGAATCAATTATGCTGGAGCAGGGCAGCGCTAGCAGTGGCCCTCAAGGACCAGAGTTAAAAGTCAAGGTCAAGAAGTAGAAAAGATAGCCTGATAAGTTGAGACAATAGGCTAAGTGTGATGAATACTAAAATCTGTGCATTACATTTATTTAAATATGAATTCAATGTATAAAGAGCTTACAGATAAGTCAATGTAAAAGATAAGAGCTGAAAAATAGCTTAGCATTCACCTTTTCCTCAGTCTGAAATGTGAATACAGTCATGGAAAAAATTATTATTAATACTGAATATATGGATCTTTTGAACAAATCTGTTTCTCCTTTGTCCTCAGAATAGCTTTTGATAAAAGAGAGAAAATACTCTTTTCCTTGACTTTTTAACATAAAATATTTACATACACACACATTTATAGAGAGAATTCACTTTTTCCAAAATGCACAAAGTGTGTCTTATTTTATTTAGTAAACGTATCTTCTTTCAGTTATTGCCATTATCAGAAATGAAGATTGGGCTCAATTTGAGGAACCCCCATGTCTCTATGCATGTACATTTATCATTTTCTCCAACTAT
>JBAMHV010000001.1:14056168-14073089 GCA_037177535.1 Pseudomugil gertrudae | reverse complement strand
ATATATATATATATATATATATATATATATATATATATATATATGCCTAGTTGCAGAAACACTTAGTGGAAATCAAACTGTTTACAAGTGTTAGCATTATCCTGGAATAAATTTAAATATCTGTGAAAGCTGGGAGGCCTGGACTAAAAGCATATCATTCAGCATCTTAACTATCAGGCATCGTCTCTATCCTTTTACAACACACAACCCTGTCAGTAGTCTGATTAAAAAGCACCATTCATCCCACTTAGCCAGAATACAATTAAGGGACATGGCTTTAAAAGCCCAGCCCTGAAGCCTCTACCCATCCCACATAAAAGGAGCACTCTCCACTGAGCCTTCCCTGTAAATATCATGTTTGATATGAGGTTTTAATCTGCTTAGCCATTCTGAACTATAGAATGGGCTCATCCTCTCTCTGAAACCCCTGTCCAATGGCTGTGTGCCTGAGGACGAACAGGAACACAACACAAGTGCGCTATCTGATTAGGTGGGGTTAATTACAGAGCACTGTTTTGTAGTGGCTGCATTTGAGAGCCGCCCATAAATAGATGGACATGGCTAATGCATGCTCAGAAATGAATTCTAATTAACTGTCTATCAGAGAAGCCCACTTAGGGGCTTGGTTCTAGCATTCACTGACCCAGCTGTTGGATGTAGAGTGGGAAGAGGTGTCCACCCAAGACAGTACAAGGGGTACATCATGATCACCAGACACACACCATGTTATGACTTTAACACATGGGTGATCTATACTAATGAGAACTACAGAGTCACTGTGAAACATGACCATATCATCTTATGATCAGAGGAGAGCTTATACAAAAACTTCTTAAATCTAAGAGAGGACTGAACTGTGGTGACTCTTCCTCCAGCGACATGTATACTCTAAGACTTGTTTTACTAGTGATGTAATGAACTGGTGTTGTGAACTGTAGCAAGTTCACAACGCAATCCTTTATTACTCACTCCTCACGTCCTCACTTGACGGTCTCCACATTCAAAAGTCAAATGGCTATTTGAAGTTGAGCCCTGATGATACAGAACCATTCTTCCTTTTTCTTTTGCAATTTTCTGTGTGATTGGATTAATTATGTGTCACTCACTCAATGCTAGAGGTCAGCAAACATACATTCTTGGTCATAAGTCATCAATCTATATGACCGTGCAGATGAAAAGTCAAGCATGTCAGCTAGAAAGCTGTACAGAGAGGGATCAGCCCATTGATTTCAGGGCCAACCCAATCTTACCACAGCCTGCTGCCCTCACAGTTGAAAATTATCCCTATGGCCTATACGTACGGACTGCGTTTTAGGTTAAATTTGCAGTACGTCATCACATTCGAAGGATCTATAAATTGTTTATTTCAAATGCAGAGCTGGATAATTATCAAATGGGAAAGCATGTGCACTACACTGAGGCTTACATTTAAAACAGAATCTATAAAAGCATTGCAGAGTGGTTCAACTCCAAATAAATGCACTTTTGGCAGGCAAACTGTAAAGCTTTTATCTCCACTGTAGATTAGAAATGACACTAATTCACAGATTAGGTTCTGCAGTGCAAAAGGTTACTTTATGGAAATCCAATGCAGGTTGTAGTAGACACATTGAAGTAAATATAACTTTTATTCATCACAGTTATTTCATTATAGAGATACAGTAATGATAATGTGCTTACAATGTGTAATATCTGGTACAAAATGTAACAGAAGGGAAGGACAGACTGAGCAAGCTCACACCACAGAGAGCCTGCTGGCCGCTGACAAACCAGCCTTATTGTAGCTATACTCCACTCCACTCTCCTAAATGGCTAATCTTTGTTGGATCTCACCCTTAATTGGTTAACAGTCTCCGCAGGGCAAGTGAAAGTGGTGCTATTTAAGGCTCCACCATGAAACAGCAACACTTTCATCTTGGCAATAACAGGCAACAATTATATTACCAGATTCGAAACTGAACCTTCTATCTGCCATCTAATCAAAAACGCGGCCCATCTGTTGTGCTGTCTCTTTTGAAACGACTGTTTATCTGCAGCCTGTATGATAACTGTGTCTGGACACTAATTAACTGCTAAACACACCACAATTAGATGGTTTCAATTCTGCGGGAGAAAGTAAGTAGAACAAAAACAAGGAAGGCAAAATAAAAAACCCAATAAGCGCATTTATGTTTACTCAAACTGTATCAAGCACCATCACTCTCCTTCAATGTCTCTCCTCTCTTTCTCTTTCTCTCTCCCTAACACGCGCACCCGCATGCAGGCGTGCGCACGTGCATCAACACAACCTCTGCTCTCTGCCTCTCTCTCTCTCTCTCTCTCTCGCTTTCCATCACGCACACTAAGACTGGCAGGCAGACGCGCACGCGCGCACACTCACTTTCCCTTAGCTGTGCTTTTGTGTTTTGTCAGAATTAATGAGAAAAGTTCCCTTGCCCTAGGGGTAATTAGTGTCCTTGGAGTTAAATAAGCTAATACTTAGACACCTCTGGCACAAGCAATTATGTTTGTGTATTGAATAATTGATTCAAAGAGGGGGGAAGGGCTGCTAATCAGATCTGAGCATAATGAATTGATTTAATTAACAGGGGAATCCGAGGGTCTCTGGAAACTGCGCGCATTTATTCTGTGGCAGCAGAGGCGAGCGCGGCACACAAACTGGAAGAGAGGCGGCGCGAGTTTGCTTTTAGCAGTTGTCAGATTTGCAATTGGATTTGTTTGAATATAGTTGCTGTTTGGGAGCAAATGAGAAGGAGAAAGGGAGAGCAGTAACAGCGAGGAGAGCTCAGCCGTTCAGTCTGAGCGTCTGATCCGGACCGTGTGCGCGCGCTCTTTTACGCAGATACTCTAGATTTATATCGCTTTTCATTGTTTTGGTCTTATTTCTTCGCATGGAATTTATCAAGAGCACCCAACGCTGTGCGATCGCTATTTATTTGCATTACTGTTCAGCCCGGATAGAGGGTTCTCGTCGTGTTTATCGCCGCATTCCGCGTATGAATTATTATTGATAGGAGGGAGAAAAACGCGCAGAAGGCAATTTATCTTTCCAGGTTTTCTCCCCCTTTTCTCCCCCCCCCCTTCCTCTTCTTCTTTTTGGTTTATCGAGGCGTAGTCTAGTCAACCGCGCGTTTCAAAGCCAGAAGCTGCAAGCGGACCGAGCGGAGCAGCCTGCTGGAGCCGAGGACGGATCGCCCGGGGAAGGACTCCTCGTTCCTCAGGACGATGGTGCTGGACAAGGAAGAGGGTAAGTAACATCTATTACCATCGGATGCAATAACCGGAAGAAACAAGTGACATTTCCTCCCCCCCACAGTGTTTCCTGCAGCCTTGGCTTCATATTCAGTTTTTGCGGTCACGACCGGTTCCGTGTTTTCGGTTGGAAAAGCGGAATATCGCGTGGCTGCTCTCTGAAGTTCCACGAAGGCGGTTTTAGTTTGGAGGAGTTTTATTTCAGAGCACGTTGGGGTTTGAGGACAGACTGCGGTGTGTGTGGCTCCTCTGTTCTTGCCTCTAAGTGCTTTTTGCGCCTGTGAAGTTGGCGAGGCAGCCTTTGACATCACCACGGGATGGGAGATGACAGCAGAGTGCTTTTAGCTTGATTGCAAATTATGGATAGCGCCCTGCAACGTTCACTCACTTTCCATCAAAATAGGCCTACTTGCATTACTTATCTATTTCAATGTATTTAGGTTAATGGGTGAGGCAATCTAATTATTTTTCATTTAAATCAAACTCGCTTCTAATGACGTCCTATTTTGGATTAAACTGATGTTCAGATGTGCACTGAATTAATCACGTTCAGGTCTGCGTGGTTCTCCTGCACTGAATATTCAACATGATAGGGTTACTTATGTATTTAGAACAGACTAACTTAAGGATTTATGTTCCCGAAAGAAGTCTAATGCTTCATTTTCTTATGTATTCTGGTCTTTAAGAGTATTTTAAGGGTATGCAGACCACCTGCTGGCACAGCCTTCACGGACCATAAAACACATGTTTTGTTTTATTCCTCAACGTGTTTTGTTGGAAGCTGAAGTTCACCCAGGGCTTCTCCTCATCCAAAAGTAATGGACGCATTTGTAACCCATTATTTATGATTTAAAATGGATATTTCATTTGTCTTAGCGGCGCATCCTTTCACTTACACATCTAAGAACCATAGAGGATTGTGGCAGAGACATAAATTGGTCTGGCTGACTGAAGCAAGGTTGTGCTAATGTACTCAAATTAACTCAACTGTAAATTGTCTCCTTTGGATGTCTGTCTTGCTAAAAGTTCCCCATATGATTCATGATTCAGATTGCTTTTAACAGTTATTGGCTAAGCAATATGGTAAATGTACAAGGTGATGCAAATGGCATTAGTGGGAAAGGATGCACAGGAGCATGTAATGCAGTCAATACTACATTAACTACTGATGCCCAATTACAGAACCAGGGAGAGAGGCTTTTAGGAGCATTAGGACTTGCAGAAAAGCTGAGATCACCTGCTGCTCATTGCCTAAAAGCTTCACCCTTTATTTGCTGGGCCCAACCCGCAGCTCCAGCATTTTGGCCAGGTTGTCAACAGAGCAGCTTGGCTCTGGTCTCTTTCACCATGGTGCCCTCTTAGCGTTTATTGGCTCTAAAGTTATAGGCTTGTCAATTCAACCTTCTTGTCTAATGTATCCTCTAAGTGCTTGCACAAATACATGTGTGTGTATGTGGCGACAGAGGTGTGGGTTGGTGTTTTGGGAACGAGTGTACAATCACTCTGTTTTTCTTGATTGATTTACTATCATGCCTGTCTGTTTGTCTGAGAATCTTAAGTGTTCATATTTTAGCTTATAAAATGGATTATCAGCGTATCCAGTTTGGCAACAAAGTAAAGATGCAGTTTTTTTGGCGGACTGGCTCCTCTGAGAAAAGTGAGCAACAGTTTATACGATTATTAGAAGGGAATCTACGCAACCTTATTAGACCTTCTTCCCCATGTAGGAGTCTAATGAGAGTATGTTTCACATACATCATTACATCCTCTGATTAAACCTTAAAGGTCTGATAAATGTTACTTTGACTTTTTCCACTTTAGACTTCATTGTCCCTCACAGACCAAGCCCCTGGACTCCTCTCACCAAGCAAGCAATACTGCACAGAACTAATCATTTTCTCAGATGGTTAGGTCAATAACTTGTGATATAAACTATTTTGCAAAGCACTGAGAGCACACAGGACAACTGTGGCAGGAATACAAGCACATTTCTTTGAAAGGACCTAAAATGCCGGTTATAGTTGGTAATGAATAGCAACACATGTATCGAAATGTTCTGCGTCAACATTTTACTTCACCCTGTGATATGAGGTTCCAATTTGCGTCTAATTTGAGAGGGGGAAAAAAGGCAACTCAGCTATTTTCTCACTTAACTGCAGGAAAAGAAAGTGGGTCCACACTTAAGGCATATTTTTGCTGAACATTAACATTAACTACAGTTTGCTCCTCACAGACCAGAGCAAAAAGGGAGACTCTTCTAACTCCTGATAGATTTTTTTGGTCACCTTTGCAAGTTAATTTAAGATCTGGTTATCATCCTGTCCAGTGGAATTTGTTCAGTCATAAAACATGTGATTGAAAAGCAATTCTTCAGATGAATACAGACTGGCGATCTGTCGGCTGCTGTAATAAAACTTGGGCTTCAGGCTCCAATTTTTATTTAGAAATAATAAGAATTGCTTCTTTCTTTACCAGTGTTACCATGGTAATACTGTCTTGTAGCGATGTTATATTGATTTAGAAAGTGGACAGTAATATTTCTTTTCTGTTATTTGGTTTCTGAGGGTTGATTTCTAATTTCCAGCTGGAGATTACTTTTATATGTTCCTTAAGTCTTTTCACTTTTCAAAGGAATGCAATTTACTCTCTTGTATTTGCCATTTTCTCAGCTTATTGGTTTGCTATGTCAAAATTAAACTTGCCCATTTCAAATATTGAAATTATAACTGGTTTTTGTGCTCTAGGCCTTGAACAATATTACAAACACATTGCTTTGTTTGATCTTCCTTCAGTCAGGCTTTTTTTCTTTTTTAATTAAGCTTTATTAGAGGCACCTCCATCTCCTCTGCTTTGTAAAGTTGTGTGTAAAACAAATAAAATGCAATGCATCAACATTTTTATATTTAAAAGCACAATTAAAACTTGTTCAGACATTCATGTTATAAAAACCCTGGACTGACAGGAAACACTTTGTCTGTCATTTTGTTCAATTTACACCAGAGCACCTCTGATTATACATTCCAGAGCCAGGAGAAAAGGGTAAAAAAGCAAAAAAACATGCCACAAAACCACATTAATACAATTTTCAGCTGCGAGTGTTTAATTCCATCTAATCTGAGTCTGATCTTACAAATGCAGAATTCTCACTAGAGACAATTTCGCCTGTCACCGCTAAACCCTCTAGATCCCTATCAGCCCTGATCGTTTCACATTTAGAAGTGCTGGAGATGTGTATCATTTCCGTGATCTAAGTGGAATTCAAAGGGACTGAATTGAGACTTAAGAGACACGTGTTAGCAAGCGCGCCCACCTGCCTTCTATGTAAATTGCTGCACTCATCAGTATGGCGCACAAACTCAATTATGCACTCCTGAGCTGTAAGAGCATCCCTTTTATTACTGCCAGAGGCCACTTGCTTCCCATGTTATCATAAAGATTTCCACAACAAGATTCGTGGCATCAAGTCGCTCTCCACAGAGCAGGCGATTCATGTTGTGATGGATCACAATGTGGCCAATCGTTTTTATTAAATGCAAATGGTATTTTCTGAATTTCTGCTATAAAATGAGGTTGTGTGCATAAAAATGAAATAAAAATTTCCCCTAAAAGGGAAGGAATAAAAATGCTATTAAGCGTTTTTTTCAGGAGTAAACCGATAGAGATTGATCTCTTTTTTTTCTCTTTTTTGCATATATAAATGAAAGGTCTGGTGTCATCTGAAGTGCATAAAATAAGTGCAAAACTAACAAACAAAAGGGTAGTTTTACAGTAAACTAGGACCATGCTTTTAATAGTTAAACCTAAACAATGAGGTCACTTTCCAGATCTCAGTTAAAGGTTGCTGCATAGTGTGAGACTACGGAGTTCTGGATTAAGTTAAAAATACCCGATGTTGAAACAAAGTCTGTGTCTAAGAGACTAAGTGTGAATCTGAAAATGAGACAATGACATAGGGGAAACAAAGATATTCAAAAAAATGTATGAAAAGATATTACTCAAACATAAAAATGTAAAGCTGCCGCTGAGGGGAAAACAGCAGTTTATTGTAAATATCAACCAAATTAAAATGTTTTCAACTTCAGGTAAATAACCTGATGGAAGATGGAAGACCTCACAACAAACCAAGAGATGTCGTCAGGCCAATCAGTGGACGCCATCCTGTGGACGTCACACTACCCGCACGACTCGATACACTTGGAACCTCAATGAAGTATCTACACGGTTCGACAAATCTTACTGGAAATGCTCTGTTTCCTGGTAGAGTCGTGTAAGGTCGGGTAGAATAGGTACTAGTGGAAAAGCGCCTTTAGTATCAGTCCGCAGCGAGTAACTAGCCTGGTTAGCAGCACAAATTTAGTAGTGCAACGTAAAATAATTGCATAACCGATGCAACAAAGCATTTTACACGACAGAGATAAACTGAAACTGGAGAATTGCTGAGTCATGAGTAATTTAACAGTTTTGTTATGAACGTAGGCTACCTGTCGCTCCATTCAACTCTGCTGTAAGGTTGTCTAGCTACTCCCGGTATATTGAGAGCATGGCGGTTAGAAGGACTAAGGGTTAAATTGAGTCAGAGCTCCATCTAGTGGAGAAACGTTTTGAGTACATACTTCATCACCACTCGGACACTTAACCCTTTAAGCGACAAAGTCGACACTGCTGAATAAAACGGGCTCTATCTGGTGCCAAATCTTGTCACTACTTTTCACCAGGAGATGATGGACATGTGTGCCTGTAATCTAAGCAGCATTTGTAGGTTTGGTTCTATTCAAAGTTTTAGAGAGTTTATAAAACGGCACAGAGACGCAGCAGTGGGAGTAGTGCTGAGCGCAGCGAGAGCAGAGCAAAAGAGTGTTTTTTTCCTTCACTCAGGATGCTGAGAGGTTGGATTACCACCAACGAAGACCTTCGTCAGATACCGGCTGACTCCCGATTCCAAGTAGGAAGACATGGTCGCCATAGTCCACAGTTGATGGTGCGAATGCTTCACCTCAGTGACCTGGAGTGGAAGCTTTCTTCAAATGCAGTGGTGGTAGGGCTCATAACACTGCAAATATGCGTGATTGTAGTGGGGATGACAACAACCGCGGTTGTCATGGCACACAGGGCCCACAGGGACGTGCCCAGAACACCTTACCAGGGAGGTGTCCAGGAGGCATCCTAACCAGTAACCGGAGCCATCTCATCTGGCTCCTCTCCATGTGGAGGAGAAGCAGCTGGTGACCTATCTCTAAGGGAGACACCGGACACCCTGCGGTGGTCACGACCCACAGCTCATGACCATAAGTGAGGGTGGGGACATAGAACGACCGGTAAATTGAATCGTATTTATAAAACTCCACACACGGTCAATGCAACACAACTCATAAATATGTCGGCATATGAATCAATGAATGTTTGTGACGTTTTACTTTGAATTATGGCCACTGAGAGGACACGTAAATGTAACTTTTCACAGACTGAAGTCGGTACTCATTGACAAGATGGACACAAGTCAGGAGATCCTGTTTGTGTTGCACGTTGCTGCAGCGGTAAATGTGAGCGTGATGAAGACGTCTGTGCCAGAAATAAAACAAATCATGGTTGGATCTCAAGGTGGAGGCGAAGATGCCGCATATGAGTGTGGACCACATCAAAGCACACTTCCTCTGGGGGAGGCGTGAAGAGTCAGCACCCCGGTGGGTAGCTACTGTCACCCGGAGCAGCCATCCCGCGCTGCTTCTACCTGCAGCTTGTTCTCCGCACTGCTGTGCGGCAGCATGAAAGAATGGACCCAGGATAATGGACACATAGAGTAATATCTGAGTCACAGATAACTTGTAGGCTACATTAACTGAAAGCATATTTTTGCGGTTCACACAGATAAACTCGTTCTCACCGGGATCTGGTAGTTCCGTCGAGTCGGTGGATCTAACACTGGACCCAGTTCAATACATAGATGTGAGAGCACAGCGCTCAGGTATCTAAATCTGCTCATCAGCCAATCATCATCAAGGGTCAGGAAATCTTTGTAGTCCTTAAACAATCTTCCATCCTGCTGCTGCTGTTAGTCTGCAGGTAGCGGAAGCTCATCGCGTGCATCACTGCAATATTTATATTTTATTTTTAAATATACCAAAAAACCCACCATAGCAGCATTTATTAAATAAATACCTGTTTTTAAGCATGTCTATAATAATCCATATTTCTTTGTTTTTGATTACAATGATACAAAGTCTGATGTGAATGATAACATACGTAATGTAATGTGGCTTAAATGTATTTTTAGCAGCTGTGCTGCCAGTTTTTCCTCCAAAATGTTACTACGCAAGGTCCAAAATTGGTACGCACTTTTCTATGTCACCTTTATTTTTATAAATCCCAAACTTTGCTTAGTAAAGTACTTACGCAATTTTCAGGCCCATTTTATGCGTAAGCAAGCTTTATAAGTGAGGCAACTGCAAAGCTGACTCAGCCACGATGGACAACGTTCAATAACACTGTTGAAACATATTGTTCAGGTGTTTAATGCGCTCCTTTCTCTTACAATGTATGTTGTAAGTGTTTGCTCTCTGAAAAACCTTTTTTTTTATTTTGTCTTCACAGACTTCAAAAAAGGAGGAAAGTATACACGGAACAGAGAAATGAATGTTATTTAGACAAGCTGATGTCTAAACTATAATACTATCAGCTATAACTCTTCAGCATGGAAGTGCTTTATTTCCATAAAAACTGTGTGGAAATTGCATACACATTCATATAGTGTGATATTTATACAAAAAAAACCTCAATGATACTTAAAAAAACCTGGTTATTATGCTTAGTTTGAAGCATTTTTGTAATCGCTCACTAAAATTAACTTGAGTCTGTCTTCAAAATATTGACTCAATACATTGAGTCAATACATACTGGGTTTTTAAATATATTGTCAATTGTTCATCTGTTGCTTTTGTTAGTGTGTGTTTTTGTTCTTTTTGTTACTTTGAGCAGGTAAATGTCTCCAGTCCTACTGGCTGTTTCCAGTCAGAAGTCACCATAAATGTGCAAAGGCAAACTCGTACAAAGGGCACAAATGATGATAACTGAAAATACTATCTTCATTTTTACTACAATAATTACAGGGTTAGCCTTTGACAGCATATTTGACTGAAAATAGACACAAAATACTATTTATTTTTGGTAAAATATGGATCCAGTCAAAATAACTGTGACAGGTTTTACTGTGTGTGTGTGTGTGTGCGTGTGTGTGTGTGTGTGTGTGTGTGTGTGTACTGTAAAGCAAGTTGCAGAAGTGTAACCTGCAGACATACTATTCAAACATATACTGTGAGGAGCCATATGTACAGGAGTGTGGCAGTCTCTCTCTGTTAGCAGGATATAGTTATAGTGCAAAACACCAAGTTAGTGTGGATTTTTTTATTTATTTTTTTTTTATGTGTTTCTGACCTTGTTTGTGTGGTTGTGTGGCACATTGAGTCGTAGTATTGGTGGGTCTGAAACACATGTGTGAGGCAGAACAGCCTCCAGGGGCTGCTAGTGAGGCTTCAGACATCTCTGTCTAAATCCACATCAGAGCGGCTGGAGTCCTACTGCTGACTCAGTTTTCTGTAGGTCCAGTGTTAGAGAGATACCTCCAGAAACTAATGACTCGTTTAGGTGCAGATGAAGACACAATGTGATTCCTTTTCCTTTTTGTTTCCTATCCAAACTTTCATGCCTAAAAAAAGCTAAATGTGCCTCAGTTCCCATAAACAACCCAGAGTTATTTTGTAACCATTTCCTGCCTATTTTGCTTTAATATCTAATCCAAACTAAAATGAGCTTATTTTGTTTTTGTTTTGTCTTTTGAATAGAAAAAAATGTCATTCTTCCTCCCTTGTCACAACAGCTAAATTAAAACTTCCTTTGAACTGTGTTTTACCACAAGAATCCAAAGACAAGAAAGATGGCGCTTTCACACTTTCTTAAGATCTTAGAGTTATCTGGTTGGTAAAGAGAAAAGCCCGGGGTGCCTTCTCATAAATAAGCCAACTCGCAGAGAACTATCCCCTCATTGGATGACCTTCAGTAAATAACATCTTAAGTAGCTAATTAAAACCTGTGATTAAAGGGAGTTTTTCTTCACCCCTAAAGGCTGATAGATTAGGTTTTGGTTATTGAAGCTGATGATTTAATCAGAGCTTAAGTATGATATTTGTTGCCACAGATTTGGAGGCAAATGGCAACAACCATACACACACGTTTATAATGAACTTAACATGAACTTAAGCTTGTTTCACAGACCTCTAACTCCCCCTTCCCCCATTCTACTCACTTCTTTTCATTTTATCCTATTTCATTTGAGCCTTTCTCTATGGCTGAATTGCCATTTGATTTTAGCCAATAACAAGAATCACTCCTCAAGGAAATAAAGCAGGGTCATTCTTCATATTATGAGCTAATATAAAGTTTAAAAAGGAATTCATTAAAGCCATATTCATAATGACTGACTGAATACCATCAATAGTATTTCCCTCTGGAGAGCTGTCGGACAGCGGGACCACATGCAACAGCCACATCTCCCACATGACATCACTCTGAATCTTCATAAAGGCGTCTTCTCTAACTGTGCATCCACACAACCACCCTCATTATTTACCCCATCAGGTGTGGGGAATGGGTACTTGAATGACATTAGAGGCCCATGCTGCCAAATAACTGCCCCCTGTGGGGAATTTGCATTATTCAAGATTAAAGAAGCTCACACAGTGAAACGCAGTATGGCATTCTTTCTTCCCCTCCATTTTCAACACACCAAGGACCCTGAATGGCACACCTGTCTCCTGGCATATCCTTTGAAACAGTAAGTGTGCAGTAATTGCTGGGGAGTGGGAAAGATTTTGTACATCACTTCCTGACCTCATGAGTGACACAAACTTTAGAGGGCTACATTTATTCCTCTGCAAATGCATTTTTAATGTGGACTAAAAAGTGTTGGTGCATTTCGTTCTGGATGGCGGAAAGTGGCTGTGGCAGGTCTAATGGCTGTATTCCAAATTTATTTATTTATTTTGATAGGAATCATGTGGTGGCAGATAAGTTTGCGTATTCTCAGAGAGCTTACCGGTATATAATTGAAGAATTAATGGTTTTTCTTTTATCCATGCTTGGATTCAGACTTAAAGAGATGTCAGGAGTTTTTATATGTACTAAATGATGACAGCAGAGGAATATGCATTTACTTTATCTGTTATTGGTTGCCTCTGCTGAACTGAAAAGTGTTAAAATGGCAGGTTTCTAAATGGAAAATACCTTAGATCAACCAGAGGAAAATCCCAAAGCCTCACATTTGACTGGTTGGGGGAAATCTTCTCTTTGCTCTGCCAGCAGTCTGACAATCCTCCTATTCCTCCATATGATAAAATCGTGAATGTTTGGTGCCACGTCTCCTCCTCCTCATTAATCTTGTTACATCATTTTAATTTTCTCTCCCCATCTCCCTCTTTCTAACTCTTCTTCTGCTGCTAACAGCCTACCTTGCAGACCTCCAGTCTCAAGCTACTACTGAGTGACCAAGTGTTGCAGCACGTTGCCTTCTGTAATAATTTGGAAACTCTGCCAGTTTCATGTCTTAAAAAATAGGAGCAATGAATTTAATTAGAAAGCTGTTGCATATCTCTGTGATACATTTCTTTTAATTAACCCCATGTGAATAAATTAAAAATAATAGGGGGCTGAAAAGTGTGGAAAAAACAGCCTAATGAAGTTTTCCATTAATTGGGAGTGAGTCTGCAGCCAAACCACAGTGAGTAGTGAGCACCAGCAGCTAACAATGCCTTCTGTAAGCCTCAGAAAAGGGCCCAGGGCCTTCGTGCTGACTTCAAGTGTAAGAAATGCACCTCTGACGTGATGGAAATGACCGTGAGCTGGGAGAAAAGGCAGTCCTGTTCCAGGCTGCTCTGCTGAGACTCCCTGCGCCGCGCTTGAAGCTGGGCCAGTGTTATTGCAGCCCTAATGCGGCTGACTCATTTGGAGCGGATCAGGAGTAATTATGGTAGAGAAAGTGGCTGCCGACCGTGGGGGTCAGGACACTTGTAACATGTGAAAAGAGCAATTATTCCAGGAGACAAAACCCTCCCTTATCCTGGCCAGTGCCAGGGTCAATGCAAGGGACGGCTGGGCTCCGTTTCAGCGGGGCTTATTAGCCACAGCAAGCTGCAAAGTTTGAGAGAGTGCATCTTGTTAATGAACAGTCCCCTGCACCAGCCCTGTCTGCTCTCTCTCCCACTTACCGTGGGTGTTAATTATGTCATAATCATAGCAGGCAAACAATCCCAGAAATCACCTCACAGACCCTGGCATTCATATAAAACCATCTGGAAAATTGACATTCTGTACAGTCATATAGAAGCCTCTTAGACCAAATTATAAGAGAAAAACAGCCAGGTTGAAATGTAATATTGACTTGGGTCTTGTAAGAAACTACCTAATTTGAGCAAAAGAGTGTGTTCGTGTCTCTCCCCCTGAGTGTGAGTGTGTGTGCTCATGCATATCTTTTACTTTGCTCCTTCCATATGCTCCAGCTAATGACAGGAACATGAATCAGCGGTCTTTGTTTATCGTTCAGAATAGGCTCATCAGACTGCTTTCAGTTGACATGTGTATTCCAGCTGATATTATTACCAGATGTCTTGTATTCTGTCTTGGCCACAGAAAAAAAGTGCCTTTGCAGATTATGGCGGCTGCTTGGAATGGGCTGATTTCTGTGCACATTAGTAAGGCATCTGCATCTGATCTCTATTAACCTTAGTGGCAGACACCCTTGGCCCAGGGACAAATTTTATTTGGGATTGCCATGGCCACAGCATTTACAGTGGTGGCTAGACACAAAAGACTTGGTAAATCGGCGCCTGAAGGCAGCCAACTCATGGGAGACCATGAGCATTAGTATAATACAGAACCAACACTTTTTCTACAATTTTATATAATGACTGCTATTTTTATATAATATAATATTCACTTTTGAAAGAGTTATGTGAAGTAGTTTGGCAACTAAACGCAGTGGTTTATAGATTCTCCACAGTCCATTAATATCTGGTTAATTGCTTATGCACCACAGTTTGAATTAATGATGGTAGTGGTGATGATGATAAGTGCATGTGTTCCAGATAAATGCAATCATTTGGCATTTGTAGCATATAATTTTCCTGCTCATCGTAGTCTATGTATTCACCACATTGGGGATAACACTTTCTTATTTAGTGCAGCTGGGAGCTGGAATTATAGGGGCCCCGAGAGAAAGGCCCACCCAGAGCCAGCTTCCACTTCCTTGAAAGCCCACCTCCCTCCCCATGTGTCAGAAAGGCTGAGTGATTCTCATCAAGATCCTTTACCTCCCCATGAACCATCGAAGTCTGCATCACACCATGGCTTCAGTGCTTTTAATTGATCAAAAGGCATTTAACAAAACAGAGAAGCAGATGTAACCATTCTGCCATTAAAGGGTGAGTGCCCATAAGAGCAGCTGTTCCACTGGGAGTGTGTGTGTGTAGTTGTGAACTGATGGATACCACGAATGAGTAAATTTTCTGAGAATTTTTTTTAAAAGAGAGGGAATATTTAATCATTAAAACTAATTTGCCAGCTGTTTTAATAATTGATTGCTTCCCAGATGCTTCTCTTACTGTTATAATTGTAAGCTGTAGCTGCGACATAAGTAGGAATTTAGGTTTTGCATGCGCACACCTCTAAATGTAAGGTCAACGCGGTCTTCCTTCAAGTTGCACAAATGACATGTGTTAGAGTGATGGAAAGCAAACTGTGTACTGCAAAATGTAAACTTGTCTTTGCTTTTGTTATGTAAAAGCATTAACTTAAATTCTCTGCTTGTACAGATTTCCTCAAAACCTTGAATATATATGCAGAAAAGAAAAGGTTTGTGAAACGATGTGCTTTTTTTGAGCTGTACGGATGGAAGTGCAAATGGAGTAAAAGAAATCGGATGCTATCTATAATGAAAATACATGCTCTGACAGACCGATTGGGCCAACTGTACATGTTCTCGAGAGATATCATCTTAAAGAAAGAGAGAGATGACGGGGCTTTACACACAGCACTAATGGCAAATTACCCCCTTCCCCCTTCTTTCAGGAAGCATATTTGCCAGGGCAAATGCTGTCTGTGTCTCCACTTTGAGGGGTAAAATGCACCCCTTGTTGGAGAAATGAATTGTGATGGCGAGAGGCTTGCTTTTGGTGACATCAAATGACACTAGAAGGTCAGTGGCACTTGTATCTGTTAAATGGAATGGATTAAGTGGATGCTGCCTCCTAGTCCTGCTGCTTCCTTTCATAATGCAGCTTTTCTTTCTGGGAGGTGGCAAGAATTGGAGGTTCAATTCTACTTTGCCGTTCTTGCAGAGCGCCCAGAGTGGTGACAGGTGCAAAAAAATGTTTCATGGCATTAAGGGAATTGCAAAGACATTTAGTTTACACAATCACTTTCTTTCTGTCACTGTTCTTTGTTTAGTAGGTTTAAGCTACAGCTTGCTGCGCTGCTATTAAAGCTGTTTTTCAGAGGCTGCTTTGGCAGAGGACATCAAACCTGTGTTTGTTCCCTGCAAAAGGGGCATCACTTGAATATAGAAACTGCACTTCTGGCAGACATTAGATGTTCCACTACTGAGATATTACTCCAATGCTTACAGTAGGATCATCACACATTCCTGTAGAAAGGAATGTCCGACAAACTGCAAACATAGAGCTGGGGTCATATTTGACACAAACTGCTGTGTGACTTTAATGATGCTACGCAGAGTTTAAAGTGTCCAGTGGCTGTGGTGAGCAGCATACAGTAACTCCAGGATAGGTCAAGCTCTGTCCTTTTCAAACGTGATGTAAAACACACAAGATATATTTAGGGGGGTGTTGCGGGTAGTGTTCTCAACCAATTAGGAGTAGTTCTCAGGAGGTGAAAGAAAGACCTTTTTATATAATTAGTTCTCTTATTTAAGGCTAAAATTCTGAGTAGAATAACTAATTAGGTGTCATAAAAGGCAAATTAAAGATTTTTTGTGATCTTTGAGGGAATTAAAGCAACTCTTTTGCTTTGCACATGCTCTGAAGCACACACCATACAAATGCACACATATATACACGCGCACACAGAAAGCTTCTGCTCATTAAGACTGTTTTTAGTTCTGTAGAAGCCTGTCAGATGAGCACTGTTGGCATACCTGCAGAGAGCTCCCCTAACAAGCCATGAAATACAGGTAGAGGAGTCCACCTTTAACCAGTGTGGCTTGAATTTGAAGCTTTTTAGCTTCATTTACACTGAACATTGGTATTTATAGCAGGTTTTGTGATCTTAATGCGGCAGCTTCAAGGGGTCTGTTTTGAGGAGGGAGGGAAGTGAGGGAGCTGGAGGGCAGGAGGAACACTAATTGATGGCTCCCATCACCGACACAGGACCAATTAGCCTCTCCTTTCTACTTCTGATAAAGAAATAAGACGGCTCAACACCACTGGAGCACTTACTGACATATAAACCAGAGCCATAAATTTGACTAACAAGCTCTCCTATTTCTTTCACCTCAGTTTAAAAGGGGAAATGCTAACTATGTTACATTTGTAGCATTATTGATGTGGAGATGGCCAAAATTGCAGAGCATATCTGATTTTGATACAGTTTGAGTCAGTCTTTCTCTCTC
>JBAMHV010000001.1:14034452-14048318 GCA_037177535.1 Pseudomugil gertrudae | reverse complement strand
TCCATCCATCCATCCATCCATCCATCCATCCATCCATCCATCTACCCATCTGTCCATCCATCCATCCATCCACCCATTCATCCATCTATCCACCCATCCGTCCATCCACCCATTCATCCATCTATCCATCCATCCGCCCATCCATCCATTCATCCATCCATCCACCCATTGTAACACTATTTTGTAATGAATTCAAAACTACAACCATTTTAGAGTTTGTTTTGCTCTATTTTTGAGTCAATTTAATGTGGAATTGAAAAGACAGATAAAGAAAAATGAGAAAGAAAATAGATCTTACTAAAAATACTTAAATCACATCTCTGGACATGCGGATAAACAAATTGATATTGTACCAAGTGTGTGTGAGTGGTTGTTTGTCTGTCTGTGTCGGGCCTGTGACGGACTGGCATCCTGCAGGGTGTACCTGCCTCTTGTCTGCTCATTGCTGGGATAGGCTCCAACATTCCCCGTGACCCTGAATTGGATTTACCAGATTAGAAAATTAATGAATACATTGTGCCAAAATCTGATCTCTCGCTAAATCCAACCCCGGTTTTTATAATTGATCAAATAAACATATAACTTTCAAAGGCATTTAACAGTTTTTTATTGTATTTCATAGTGTTTAACTGATTTTATGAGTCACCATATCAAAAATAAAGCTAGATATTGAAAGTTAAACAAAATATTTTTTTAACTTGAAGAGGCAGATATGTTTAACATTTGATAATGAGCATTAGAGATATTCTTTTAGAGGCTAATCTTATAGTTTGTGCACAGACATACTATCCTGGAGTTAGAATTTGGGCTCCGTGTGTAAGTGACTGAAAGTCTACTACATACTGCCTATAACTAAGCCTAAAACAAGTGCAACCAAGCAATTCCTAGAGTACTTATTCTGTTTTAATAGCAAGCTTGTGTGTGTATATTATTCAAAATGTCAGTTTTTGTTTGTTTGTTTGAGTGTTTATTTGTGTTATGCTACATAGAGCTGTGGGTTCAGGCAGATAGAGACAACTTTTCAATACCGTATAGAGGGATTTATTATGAGTAGTAAAATAAATAAGTACCCTTTAATCTGACTGTAAAACTCCACAGTTGCCCATACATGTGCAGTGTGCACTCAATGATAACAAGGTCAGCTTGTGCAAGACAGAAATTTGATCTGGTTTTGGATCAATACAGAAAGGGTTTTTTTTTCCTTGAGACGTTCAGATAAACAATAGACTTTTTGCCTTTCTAAAAAGAAAAACACATTCTTTGCGTTACATAGCACCCTGTGGATGGTAGATGCCAACTGTAAAGGAACATTGAGGATTTCTCTCTTTTTTCCCCCATTTTCCCTTTTTTTTCTCTAAAGCTGTAACCAGTTGTAACAATGGTTCATTTTAACACCATGTGAATCCCTCTCATGGAACATAACAACCTTTCTCTCCCTGTTTCTGTCTTTCCTGCTCCTTTGGGGCAGTGGCCCCTAATTAGAAGCAGAGCTGTTGGGTAGAGGTTTTCTTTAACAGGGTAAAAGCAACTGAATGGGACAAGCATAAACTAGGCAGAATATCAACACTCAGACTTCTCTGTCTGAGCTTTACAAGTTTGGGGGAAAGTGTTTAACATACTGCTGGAATGACAATCTGCTGTTGCCTTATCCCCTCTTGCAAAGCTGTGAAGCGGTCCTTCTTCTGCAGCAGAATATATAAATCTACAGTATCTGTGCTCCAGAATCTCCAAATTAAACAGAAGGGCAGGAGTGTGGAAAATGAAAATGTAAATCTGACTGAGAAAAAAAGCATCTGAGGTTCCTTTATTCTGTAAAAAAATTAATCTGCACCTTCTTTACGTTTTTTATGATCTTTATTATCTGCATTGTATCTAATAAGCCTAAACAAGCTGCAGTAAGATCTGAGTTTTAAACATTTTTTACTTCTAAAGGTAACAAAAGTAACTAAAGGTACTGTCTTTAACTCCGGGTGTTCCCAGAATTAGAAGCGTAAACAGAAAGATGAACCTGGACACTTGTAGAAAACATGTTTATGAAACCATGGCTAGATTATGGAGCGTAACCTTGCGTTAATATCTAGCAGGCTTTGGTTTTGAGATGGATGGAAAAACTGTATCTTAGTTTAGAAAGATGCAAACTTTCCACACTTCACTTGGTTTGCCTCATACCTGTTTTTTGTTGCTTTTGTTTTGGGCAAATTAGAAATTCTTTGAAGAAGGAGATTGAAACCATGTGATCATTTTGATAACATACCTCTCATTAACAAAACTACTAATAGGATGCCAAGAAAAATATGTGCTTGTCTGCATTATTCATTTAGTCCCGTTTACCCCTTTTACATTTTCTTCCATTCTTGTTTTTTTTTTTTTTTTGCTGGGTGGGTTAATCTCTCTTTTCTCTCTGTTTTTCAGGCTCTTTGGTACAACAGGGAACTGCGCAGCCTGCAGTAAACTGATCCCAGCCTTTGAAATGGTGATGAGAGCCAGAGATAATGTTTACCATTTGGACTGTTTTGCCTGTCAGCTTTGTAACCAGAGGTAAGAATCGGGATCATAACTGCACAACAACATTGCCTTTTAAAAAAAATATGAATGGAGTGTTAAAATGGCCAGTAGCCTAAATATAAGAACATAGTGAAGAAAAGAAAATCTCATTGGTACAAATTCATTTGTTTCTTTAATTACATTTTTCCAGACTGCAGTTTGTAACTCTAAAACAATGTGTACATCATTTCATGTTATGACACACTGTCGGTTGTTTGTCCTTATTTGTGGCAAGACCTGCAAAGCTTTTAAGTTAGTGGGATGTAAAATTGTTCTTATATGTTCATAGAGCTAGCTACTAAAATGAAGTCCACCCAATGTAAAAAAAAACAGAAAGTTTCTTGCTAAAGGGATAGGTACTATCATGAAATGGGAGTGAACACAGAGCTTGTGGTATGTTGACCATACTATATGATATACCCTAATATTGCTTTCTCCTGTTAATATACTGTCAGTAATGGCACCAGCCTGAGAGCAGAGTTTCCTTTGCATGCTTGTCAGGGGTGCTTTGACCCTGTTTCTCCACACAGCACAAGCCCATTAACCTTCTGGAGGCCAGATTCAGTTACCATAGTGAGCACCTGCTGTAAGGGAATTATGACTGCAGTCTCTCTTCTCAGCTGGCAGACACGAAGCCAAGTCTCATCTGGCACAATATTGCCATGGCTGTGACTGTTACCAGCTTTATTTACTGTGTTACCAGCCTGGCACATAACTGAAGCCAAGTTATTTTCAGCTGTATTCTTATCTTCACACCCCTTCAGTCACATTGTGGAGCTGTGTCCACTGTGTCACACAAACAAACAGCAGCAGAGAGACGAACATCAGTAGGGCAAGCTGCTATGTTATTTCCCCTCTTCAATTGACTGAGAATTTAGAGGAAAAATTATTGCGAACACTGGAACCAAACTGGTGTTTGAAAGGCTAACCCTGTGGCGGTTTCCGTGGAGACTCCTGTGGCGTCACCGCTGTTTTACCAGGCCAAAGAGTTGTTCTGCCTTTCATTTGGTGCCAGTGCTCATGTCTGCTTGCTTTCAAACAGGACTGAGTTTTAATTTAGTTTTTTTTTTTTGAAGCTGTGCATTACGATAACCTTCAAAACAGGCTTTTACTCTGACAGGCCATAGTCCCAGCCAAATTGTGTACAATCAAACACAATCATCTCACAACTCATCTTAAATGCAATATTTTCATTGCGAAACACACATCACTGACACAGTGCTAACAGCGGGCACCTTTTTGTTTATAACAGTTTCTGTTTATCTGCCAACAGGTTTTGCGTGGGGGACAAGTTTTTCCTAAAAAACAACATGATTTTGTGTCAAATGGACTATGAGGAGGGCCAGCTGAATGGGAGCTTTGAGACGCAGGTTCAATAGTTGGACCCTCATGGCAGCAACAGTTGGCTCCACACTTTACACACAAGATGGATGTTCTGCTGCACTTGGAAAAAGACAAGCGTCTGTCTGCTTGCCTGCAATACTTTTTAAACCCCTTTATTAGTCCCTAAGGACTTTATTGTAAATGTTCAACTTTTTGCCCCTCCCACACCCCAACACTAAGCAGTTACACATTTTGATGTACAGTTGTGCCTGCTTAGCTGAGCACTGTATTGCTTGTATGTTTTGTGAAATTTGTTTCAGGTTTGTTTTCTTTTTCTTTTAGAAATGGTTCACTGGAGGGTATGTACAGTCTGTTTTCTCTGTATATATAAACTGGAACATTTATTTTATGAAATGTAATGCAATTTTATTACTAGTGTGAATTAAAGATTCTTAAATGTTCATAGTGGCTTTTTTTTCCTCCTCTTACTAAGACCAAAGTTGTTGGAGATTTCCCTGTCTACTGATGTTATCATGTATTCAAGAACTGCGATGCTATGAAAAGCATTGAAAGAGAAAAGTATATATGGAATTCTCATGATGCAAAAAAAAGGTTTTATTACATTTTGCAGAATACTCGTGCAATTAGAAATGCTGTTTAAAAGTGAATTTAAAGATTTTACTTGGAATAAAACAATGCTTCTCCAAACTGTGTTGTTGTGAAGATGCAGGTGTCATGGACATGAGACAAGCCAAGCTGCTGCTCTGTGATTCATGCTTCACTAATTGCCATCTGATTATGAGGGTGAATTGGCCTGGAAATGAAATGCAACAGCAAATAAATTAGAGAGAAAATAAATGCTCATTGAGTTTGAGCTCATTCAAACTCATCAGCAACAGAAGCACGCAGCTGTATTAAAGCATACTTTTCCCTGAAGACTCTGTTAATGGAGATGTGTGACAGCGTCTGTTTATCTGATGAGGTTATCTCTGATACACACACCAGGAAGCAATGCACAAAGTGTGGTGGAGCTGTCAAATATTCATTCGATCCATCTAGTGATAATCCACTTCAGTGAGTTTGCTCATTACATTTAGCTGTACGAATTAACCCCTAATCTAAAAAAGAATAATGTGAGGTAATATATTTGCCTTGATACCATTAGCAGAACTAGCACAGTGACCGCTCAGGGAGAGTTTAACCCAGATTATTTTTTCTTAGCTGGAATATACGAGTGTCCCAATAATGCAACAGAAACATGCAGTGAGGGTTATAAGAAAAAAAGGCATCACTGAACGGTTTGATTGAAGCGTGTGTCACTGCTAATAAACACACATGAAGAAACCAAGGGAGGCAGAGCTAATGCTAATTGAGGCAGCTGCTAAATAATGAAATGGAAACTTGCCTCCCTTTAGTTTATTGCTTTTTTTAACCACAGGAAACTGAGCCATATTAGCTAATAGCTGTTATTTCATGAAGTGTGCCCACATTTTATGACAGTGTTTCCCACTGGTTGAGAAATTGCTTATGCAGGTGGGTCATGCAACTACCCTTTTAAAAGAACTTTTTATTGATGCCTCGCATAGACAGTCAGGAGCGAGAGTCTAAGGTAGCAAGACATACAAGTCAAAGGAAATGATCTAGAATAATACTCTTTTTCTTTCTTTTAAAATGTGAAATATTAAGCAGAAATATTTCCTTATAAATGGTCAAATGATTAATACTGGAAGAACAGTACAAGCAGCTTCACGACAAACAAAAGGACAAAGCAAACTAAAACAATAAAGAGTAGAAACAGTGAGGGAACTTTATAGGTAGTAGATTGACTAAATAAAAAATTATTGTAAAAATCAGAAGCATCCAAATTAAAAAAAGGATGATCTGAAAATACAGTAACAGAAATCAACTATAATATGAGGGCCACGCATTCAAGGACTTCACTGCAGTGTCTCTGCTCCAAATCAAACCTCTCACCAAGATGAGCTAAACGGTTTGATTTAAAACTGAATGTTTTAATAGAATCTAAATGTATATACTTTGATAAAAGATAAGAGAGAGAAAGAAAATGCTCATAACCCATTTTATACATGGTCATGTTCAGTAACAAGAAATATGTTTTACATCAGTCTGGACATGGGTCATTAGCTCTTAATGTCACTGTGGTACAATGACATCACATGTTACCTAATCTCATAAGTGACACGTCTAACACTTAAAGGTGAACAGGCTTTGATTTAGTGAGATGATTTCTTCATACAATGTAAGGCATATGTGATGCAAAGCTCAAAGGTCAAATCTTTGCTTATGGTGCTTTAGATCAGACCACTTCCCTGTGGTAAAACATTACCGGCTGCAGATAAAAGGTAAAGGCATCAAAGTCAAATTTATTTTTTAAGAAAAGAAATATAAGTACAAAGTGTAATCCTAGCATAAATACACTCACAAAGTATTCTTCAGTGGCTTTGTATGACTTAACACTTGGGATCGGCAAAAATCCATGTGCTTTCAGAGTTATGGAAAATGCATTTAATATGTTCAATGTCCAAGACTCATTATGTATTCATTATTCAACAGTGTCCTACTTGCTTTTTGGACAAAGAAGGCAAACTTCACATTTAAATCCAGGTGTGATGTCTGCATGCCCTTTCCTACCGGCAGGACATAGAACAGCAATACAATTCTCTAACGCATAAATGAAGTGTGCAAAGAGCATTAATTAGAAATTCATTAAAAATTCAGACTCACTGGCAGGTGTGCAAATAAAGGATTAGGTAGACATCAATTATACCACATAAGAGAACATTTTAATTGCAATTCCTGAACTGATTTACGGAGGGAAACAATCAAGCCCCTTGCAATATGCTTGATTGCTCATTTCCATGGAAAATAATGAGGAAAAACCTCACCAGGTAAGACTGTCCCCAAATCTAACTATAGAAGCAGTGTGTGCTCTTCTGCATGCATATTCACAGATACATGCAGATTTATATTTACATGGCATTGTATAATTTTAGAGATCTATTTATGTGTCCACACAGTACAAGTGCAGGCACACACAAATGAACAATATATGCACACTAAGCTTGCACACAGGTACTATTAAGATGCATGCAAATTCAGAATTACAAAACAACACACACAATTATCCCAACATACACTAATGCAAAAGCACTGCAGCTTTGCATTCCCATCTGCTTGTGTTGGTG
The DNA here is from genome assembly GCA_037177535.1 of Pseudomugil gertrudae. Lineage (NCBI taxonomy): Eukaryota > Metazoa > Chordata > Actinopteri > Atheriniformes > Pseudomugilidae > Pseudomugil > Pseudomugil gertrudae. The sequence goes on along the minus strand of JBAMHV010000001.1, from coordinate 14,041,245 downwards.
AAGAAGTTCTTAAGCGCCAAATGTTGCACTGTTATGACTCAAGTTTGTGAATTCTCCAACCTCTTCTGTGTTCCTGATTACTGCATTATGGCACCTGCTTAATTAGCTTGGCTGGTGTCATGTGTTGCTCACAAGGGGGTGTTAAAAAGTGCCCTTCCCTCTTGCTCATTATCTGCCTCGATTCATGTGATGTATAATCTCTCTTGACAAGCATTTGTATTGACATAGGGGCAGCTGTCAGCAGAGCGTGGTCATAAAGGGTGCGCATAGAATAGAAAACCACAAGGAGAGCAGATAAGTGGAAAGGCTGCCAAAAATCTGAGGGAAACTAGTAGTTTTGTTTTTCATTCTGGATCCATCAGCAATGCCACAGTTCTAATTGCACTGAATTTAATTTTATGCTTGAGAGTTTTGTTTTTGGAGGGGGAGAGAAACTGATAGTAGGTTATGCATTTTGATTACTACAGGTAATATTAACCTCCTGTTCATTTATTTTCTAAATTGGGGTGGTGTCCAAGTCTTAGCAAGGAATCAATCTCATTATTGTCATATGGGAAATGCTAAGAATTATCTGCATTACAGGTCTGGACAATTTCCCCACCCATCTGCAATACTAAATGACTTTTTCCTGATTTTTTTTGTCAGATTAAATATTGCTTGCAGACAAGTCTCTTTTTTGCCAGTGGTGGAGAGATTTGTTTCTTTCGTAGCAAAAGTACAATGAAGACAACTGATTACAGGGATGTCAGCGACTCAACAACTTTGTTAGAGGTATGATATTTAGAGAGTGAAGGATTTATTTTTTATGAGATCAAATACATCTGGACAGCATTCACAGCATTTCTATATTTCCACCTTATCCCAAAATGGACTGAAGCATTATTTTTTTCCTTGGAATAAAAAATAAAACAGGCAACCCCATAATGACAAAGTGAAGACTTAGTTAATGGGACAGCTGCTGGTAGAAGACAAGTAACACCAACAAGGAAGAAAGCCACGTTTTCCCTGCAAGCCAGCTCACAGGGATCAAGACGCTGCAGATCTGCAAGAGAAGCATTCTAACCTACTAAGTTGGAAAAAAATGGGTTTAAGTGTTATTTATAAAAACACAGGACAATTCATGTGCAGCAACAGTGAACAAGCTGTTTTCACCATTGCCAAGAAAGAGAAAAAGGTCATTTAACCCCTTAATGCCTAACACATTATATTTGACACATTCTGTCACTTTATGGCAGAAACTTTACTCAAAACCCTGTTGTTCACCATATGATACTGGTTCCTGCACCCTGGTGAATATCAGAAAGCAGAATAATAATATTTTTGACCTATTACATGGTAAAAAAAAATATTAAATATACGATTTTAATTCAGAAAAATTGCAAAGACAATTTAGCCCATTTGTTAAAGGGCCAAATAATTTTTTTTAGATTTAACAAACTGGATGTTTCTGCCCAGTTCTTCTTAAATCCAGGGTTTATTAAAGGGTTAAAAAAACAGCATGACCGGAGCATCCAAAATGGAGGACTAACATTGGCAAGTTGTCAACAGGTGGAAGAAACTCGAAAAGAAAAAATAATTTAAAAAGGACGCTGAAGCTTCCTCTTTGACAAGTAAGTCAATTATTGCCTACTGCCTAAATTAGCCCATAGCTAACATTTTTATTCAGTTTTGTTTGTGTTGCTCATCGCCATAGCCAGTAATTACAATAAATACCACTCAAATAGGTACCTATAGGTACAGAAGTGTATGTTTTCATTGTTTCGTTGGATTTCAGTCACCAAAAAAAAGGCTGGTCACAACTTTTTTCCTTTTGCCCATACACATTCACACCTAGTAATGCAATGCAGCTTTCAATGCTAATCAAATTATGCACGTTTTCACCAGAGTGAAAACTTCATTAGATGGAAGTTATTCGTACAAAATATTCTTTAAAAAACATGGAAAAATATCACATGTACATAAGTATTCACAGCTTTACCATAACATTTAAAATTGAGCTCAGGTGCATCCCTGTTTCCACTTATCCCCCTTGAAATGTTTCTGTAATTGATTAGAGTCCATCTGTGGTAAATTCAGTTGGTTGGATATGTAATTTGACATAATTTGGAAAGACACAGACAACATGCCATTAGGTTCTCTAAAACATGATGTATGTGGGAACAGAAACATTGCAGTTGCATTAAAGGTCCCAGTGAGCACAGTTGCCTTTGTAGAAAAAGACTGGAATAATCTAGACTATCCCTACACATGGTAACCTGGTGATCAGAGTAGAATGGCCTTAGAAAGGAACAATGTGGACCACTGGACCACTTTTAAAAAAGTATATATATATATATATACTTTATATATAACAAATAGAATTGTATAAAGCCCAGGACAAGCTCCAGCATGACTCTGAACTAAATTAAGCTGTATGGAAAATGGGTAAGCTGTATCCAGATATTTGATGCATTTTTTCCTTTAAAAATCTTCTCCAGTAAAGTTAAGCAAGTACTGAAGGACTACTAAGTACTAAAGGATCAAAAAGGAAGTTTTATCATTCATGAGATTCTTTTTAATTTATCAGACAACAATTCAATTATCACATTTTTTTCTGCCAAAAATCTATATTGACCTCCAAAAATCAATATTGGTCTGGCCCTAATTGTAATGTAGATCACAATAAACAGCCATATTTGACTGTCCTGGCTAACAAACAAAGTGTAAAGTGTCAAACATCACAATAATTACTATAGATTCAAAGAAAAAGCAGACTTTATAAAACCTTGACTTAAAAGAATATAGCCTACATGATTAATGCTCATGCCTTAATGTGCAATAGTCACCTGTCTAAACCCAAGAAACAGCTTCACATTTTCTACCCTGACTTCTGTATTGACTATATTTTGAATAATTGTACAAACCTAAGTTTACTTGTGAGAGTGAGCAGTTGGCACCAGGACCACAACCAACCAACACCTGTACAACCAGCACCTGCTTCTGGTTAATCATGTTAATCAACATAGAAGGAACCACAACAAACCATTTCAAGGACTTTAATTCTGCATCAGTATAGCGTATGGATGTTGGCTAAAATGAAAAGTATACTTTTATTGCCTTGTAAAATGGTCATTTTTTTATTTCTGTAGTTTAACTTAATTTGACTTTAAAAAGGTACTTTTAATGTGACTTCTACAATAAAAGATGAAAAAGCATTAAGCACTATGCTTAATGCTTTTAAAGTTTTCTGTAAAGCACTTTGAATTTTTGTCTTTTAATTGAAATATACAATACAATTAAGACTCTCTTACCATGACAAACATTGAACAAATTAGAGCAAGCCTTTTTCTTGCTCCTTCTCGAAGTTGAATTAAAATGTGAGATTAAGTATATCACAGACCAGTTGATGCACATGACTAAAAATATGAGTGCAAGAACAATAAGCATTCAGACGTGAAAAGGATTTTGTCATTTGTGCATCCCCGGGGTTTTGGGCTTTCACCTAGGTGGCTGGGGTTAGCCTCTTCAGTGAAACTCTTAGCTGTGTATATATTGTGTAATTGTTTGTAATAGAATAGAATAGAATAGAATAGAATAGAATAGAATAGAATAACTTTATTCATGTTGCAGCAGTACAGTAATTGCTTGTGTTGTCTGCATTTAGGTTCTGAAAAATGCTTTTTAAAAATGGTTAAACAACTGAGTAAAAATGTTTCAATAGATTTATCATCATTTCATTGTATTAACTATAGTACACTTTTAAAGTTTTGTTCTCCAGTAATGTCACTTTTTGTGTTGGGGTTATTTTTTATGTCATCAGATCATTTTAAATCAAACTAGGTCACTGATTCTCTGATTTCATGTACATCATTAAAAAGATTATTTCATCCTGCTATTATTTCACTGCTAATGTTGGAAAGGAGTCAGAAGCTGAACAACCAATGAGGCTCTTGCATTGAATAGACTCCAGATTGATTGAACTGAATGAACACTATTAATGGTTATCAGCCCATTCATTTGGTACATTTGACCCTTTTCATTGATCCAACCATATCGCTGGTCAACCTGTTACAGGAAGCCTCCTGGTCCCATCTTTTTGAAATCCAGTTTGCTGGCAGAACTATAATCCTCAGCATTACAGTGTATTTTCCCAAAGAACAATGTAACACTAGAACAATTGCTGTTCTTGCAGAACAGCAGGATGAATGCCTTGATGCTGAACTTGTCAAACTGTAATGTTGAGGGAAGTGTAAATGTCACGTCTACATGTAGTGAAAACTAGTGTAAATTTAACTGAACAGAGCAAAAAAAAAAAGTTTGAAATGTGCTTGTTTAACTTTAGTGGAAAATATTATGATGCTAAAACCTTTAGTAAAAATAAACCTCAAAATAGGGAAGAAAAGAAGATATATGGAGGAAAGGGCAGATGTAAAGGAAATAAAAGATGAGGCGGTAAGGAGAATTGAGAAAAGGAAAAATGAGAAGGGAAGGAGAGATTGACAGATGACAGATAAATAAGTAAAGGAGAGGTGAGGAGGAAAGGAGAGAAGTTGAGGAAAAGAGAGATATAGAGAAAAGAAGACATGATGAAGAAAAGAAAGATGTGGAGAAAAGGAGAGATAGGGAGGAATGGTGAGATGAGTAGGAAAGATGAGATATAGAGGAGAGATGAGGATGAACAGTGATGTAAAGGAAAAGAGAGATACAGAAGGAAAGTCAAATGGAAAAGAAAGGAGAGATAAGGGAGGAATGAAAAAAGAAAAATATAACTGAGAAGGAAAGGAGAAATGTAGAGATAATGAGTAAAGGACAGGTGAGGAGGAAAGGAGAGAAGTGGAGGAAAGGAGCGGTAAAGAGAAATAAGAGGAATGAGAGGTGAGGAGAAAAAGTCCAAATTGCATGAAGTGGCCAGCCAATCACGAATGAGAGATGGCACGGTCCATTGTGCATGAAGAAGTCAGCACATACGTATCCTGGTGTTCTAAACAGATGCCTGGGCTGTAACAAGAGCAAGATATAGAGGAAAGAAGAGTAGAGGAAGACAGAGAAATAAGTAGGAAAAATGGGTAAAATAAAAACAATTTTCACACATACTGGAATGTGACAATTGCACATAGGGGTGATTATGCTTAAATGATAAGTTTTTCAGCTCTGATATATTGAAAATTGACTTATCTCAGTTAGACCAAATGGACATGGGCATGTTCCAATCCTGTTGTGTGCTGTCTGCCGTCAATGGGCTGTGCCCCATTTCTTTTTATCACCGACAAACAATGATATGAGCTTTATAGCTTATGTTTATTTGTCTATTTTTTAAAAAATGTTTTCACAGTTTGCAATGCCATCCAACATTTTATTGAAATGATTGTGACATGAAGTTACACTTACCCAGAGAGACAATGTAAACTTTAGGTATGTGTGTGAAAATCAAATCTATTCCAGATCTTATAGAGGTATTTATAGGCCAGATCACTTATTATTTCTGCTTTACTTTATTCATTTAATCCACTTAGATAATGCATTTTATTAAACCCCAACAGTACATTTTATAATTAATCCTTCACAAGCAAATGATGAAAAAAATGTATGTCCAGTTTAAAAATTATAGTTATTTTTACATTCCAATTTAACTTTTTAACTTTGTAATTTGTTTTTTTTTTTTTACCATATAAGTCAATGGTCATTGAAATAGTAGCTTGTACATCTGTCTATATTTACCAATCTGTGATGTAACCCTGAGTCTGGCCGATAAATTTAGCATTTTACACACTCCTTTATGCTTATTTGTCTGTTCAAGGTTGCAAATAATATTATATCTTTAGAAGTGACTCATTCTTGTATTGTTTTTTTTCTTTATTTTATATATTAATATAATTTAAGTGCTCTCTGAAACTAAGTATTCAAAGGCCTTTTTTAATGAATTGACAAAAATATTAAAAATTGGTTTTCACTAAACCAAGTGCATCGTTGGAAAGGGTTTCATCTGGATAATAACATATTTCAGCATGAACACTATACAGTATATGACTTCTTTGATAAACCAACTTTTAACCCATGACCTCACTGCAAGAGTGCAGAGTGCTTGACCTGCCCTGTCATCTAATAACTCGTGTATCATATATCCTAATACCAGTACTATTTTATGTTGGTTTAATAGAAGATAATCAAGCCAAATATTCAGTAAATTACAGCTTTTTCATGACATTTACAATAAAATCAAGAGTGGCTACTAAGCAAAGGACAAGGCAAAAAAGAAGAAAAACAAGTTTTTCCCAGTTTTATTGCCCTTTTTTTTAAAACAATGTAATGCACCTTGTGTTGGTTTGAAACATTAAAGTGCTTTATAAATAATACGTTTAAATTTGATAGCCTACATATGTAGAGAGGTCCATCAATCTTGTCATCTATTTGTCTGCTGCTTACTGGTTCAGGTCTTGGAGGCAGCAGCCTTAAGAGGGAAGCCCAGACAACCCATTTCTCCGGCCCCTCATTTGCCAGCAGCTTTGTGGTGGGGAGGGGGTGGATTCCAAAGTCTTCCCAGGCCATCAGAGAGAGAGAGAGAGATAATCTCTGCAATATGTCCTGAGACTTCCCTGGGGCCTTCTCCCACAAGGCCAGAACACCTCACCAGGGAGGCGTCCAGGAGGCATTCTAACCAGATGCCACCTCATGTGGGTCCTTTCAATGTAAAGGAGCAGCGGTTTTACTCATGAATGGCCAAGCTTCTCACCCTCTCTCTAAAGGCCTCTTTCGACAGAGCTCTACTCTCTACAACTCTACTGGATCGGGAGTACTCTACTTTGTCTGATTGCTT
>JBAMHV010000001.1:14003213-14019566 GCA_037177535.1 Pseudomugil gertrudae | reverse complement strand
CTCCCTCCCCACGACGCTCTTTCGCTCTCTTCTTGTGTGTGTGTGTGTGTGTGTGTGTGTGTGTGTGTGTGTGTGTGTGTGTGTGTGTGTGCATAAAAGCAACTCATTCTTTATAAAAACCCTGAGATTAATTTATGTGGATCTTATTGCCAGGTTATATGACACTTCTTACCTAATTGAAATGATTTTTTCTGGTTATACTCTGTATCTGTAAAAGTCCCTGTGTCTGCTCTCTCTAGATGTAACCTTCTCCAAGATTGTGATTACTTAGAACTATTTTTAACCAACATATGGCATCAGTCTATGATTTGAAGGCAGTGCAAGACAGAATCACCAATGCATGCACAAATTAATATGTCAAAGTCTACAGTAGAGCCAAGTTTAATTAAATGTAGGCATGATGGGGACTAAGTTGTCACTAAAGGGAATTTCAAACCTATGACATGTGCATTGCCTATGCTGGGACCTTTCCAAAAATTCCACAAGAAACATGCTAGCAAGGTTTTAACGGCTCTGTGATTCTCTGAGCAAAGTAAATAATGCTATCTGCTGTGAAATCTATATTCACTGACAGTCAAAGGGGAAATTGATGCCACTTGTTACAAATATCCAGTGTGTTTTTATTTTATTATTATTTTTATCAGTATTTTCCATTACACTGTTGGATTAATGTGCCTGAATTTGGAAGATGAACCGTGACATCGTCATTTTCCATTTATGTGCTCCATCTCCTGTATCCATCATACTATCTACAACAGTTAAATGTCAGCTTTTTGAAAGTCAACATTTACAGTCTCATCCAGGGTTTCCCCTTTTAAAATAAATAAAGCAAAAACATGAAGCAGGGAGTTTGTTTCTGTCTCAGTTTGAAGAATTGGCTGTGGATTTTTACTGAGATGAAGGTATTTGTCCTTAACGTGTCAGTTTATTGACAACATTCTCACAGTGAAACAAGATTATCAGAGATGATTTAACTGTGCAGAAAATACAGGATTGGATTGTGAGAGCTAAAAAATTACTATTCTTGTATTTTGGTGATAAAATGAAACTAAAGACAGTTCAAAACTGAAATGAATTAGACTGTAACAATGTAAGCAGGAGGGTTTTAAACAACAGACACGTTTCCAAACAAATACTTGATAATAGCTTTCAGCTGTGTGAGACACAGAACACAAAGGCTCAGACTAAATGTGCTGAAAGTGCTAGAGCTAGTCCACAGATGGAGATGATCCTAAATCATGTACTTAAAGGTTGCAGCTTGAGACCAGGTGTCATAGATAATTCCCACTCAGATATCCAGAGCTTTCACTATCTCACCCTACCCCTCCTTACTTCACCTCTAAGAAACAAGGTGCCATCCCATTGATTCCCTCTGTCCAAGATGCCCCATCACACACACACACACACAAACACACGTACAAACACACACGTCTTCCTTACACCCTGGTGTTAGGACATTTACTAAACCTGTGGGCAAAGGGAAAAAAAGGACACTCCCCACTGAGTGCAATTGGGATTTGAGAAAGTTAACCACTTCTCAAGCACAAAATTCCAGCATGGGCAGCAGAGAAGGGATTCTGGCCTGAGGCCTCCTCATGCCCACCTGATCAAAAGGTCAGTCCCATCATCAACGTATTTCTTGCCAGTCTTGCACTCTTACTGCTTTTCTGTAACTCTGGAAAGGCTCAACTGTCTCATTTACCCCAAACAGTGCTGTCAACAGTTTTTTTTCCTGTTGTCCTTCAGTCAAAAATGATATCGGGTTCATAGTTTGAGAATTACACGCTGCAGGGGTGACGGTCAGCACCAGGGATGAAGACGAAGAGCAGATGAAGTGTAAGAGGAACTGGCGCAGAAAGGCCTCAGACTTTGTTTCAGCAAATGTATTCTATATTTTTTGTTCACACTTGTATTTGTATTTCTGTAACCACAGATCACATAGACACAACTAGCAAAGGGTTTTATATTCAAGACATCAAAGGGACAGTGGTCAGGACTTATGACAAATTGGAAACTGATCAAACACGTTGCTTGACTTTGTAGACATTTCAGCACTGCAAACAAAGTATCTGAATGTTTGTGACCTAAAAATGTTTTATAAAAGTAAATGTTCATCAATTTATGTAAAACTTTGATTAAACAAGATCCTTATGACTAATACAGGATGCAACATTTGTGTTACAAAGGGGGAAAATGTGGTATATGATTAGACATAAGGGTCATGTGCTCTTTAGATACTCTTCTCTCAGGGCCTCTTACTTATTAATCATGAATTCTATGGTAACTTTTCCCAGTTTCATTCAGATAATTATTGTTTTTTACTGCCCAGTTTATACTACTACATTTTTAAATATCTACATTTATTTTGTTTTATTCAATTCATTTCATGTTCCCCCAGATTTAGTGTTCTCACCAGGAACTCTGGCTTCTTCCCACTGTCCAAAAATATGCATGTTTTGTTGATTGATCATGCTAAATTGTCCTTAGAAGTGAATGTGTGTGTGACTAGTTGTTTTTCTCTCTGTGTTGGTCTTGTGATGGACTGGCAACCTGTCCATGGTGTACCCTGCCTCTTGCCCACTGATTGCCCGAATAGGCTCCAGCTACCCATGACCCTGAATTGGAATAAGCTGGTTCAAACAATGGATGGATTTAACTTTTCTTCTGGTTAGTAAATGCAAACGGTCTACTGTGAACAATAGGCCAGTAATAAATATCTCTATAAGATGATAATAATTTATTCATGTTGCTTTTAGATTAGAGGCAATACCAATGTTGAGTATCAAATCTTTCATACAAATTATCAAACAATATTGGAAAATGAACAAAAAGGCTCACATTCTTCATGTTGCTTAAAATATAAATGTGCAGTGTTGCATTTGCCTTTGCAACTAAGCATGTAGTTAATGTCAACAAACAAGTTAACAGCATTAAAATGAATGCTGCTGACAGAATGCAAATGAATGTGTATTTTTGCAATAATTGTAAAAGACCATTATAAGCAGAGGACTCAAACTACCTTAAGATCTATTAAACATGGCAGAGAAAACAAGATCCAGTTGTAGCATTTCCTGCTTGACCCAGTGGTTGTTTTTTTGCACAAGTGTTAAACAGATGAGATTGGTAAGGTCAGCAGCAGGCTACGTGGATACAATGAGCACACAAGTGGTTTGATGATCCTGACAAATACTCCAGAACCCTTCAATTAAACAGTTTCTCTTGTTTTCTACACAGTCATGTTACCTTGTGCCTTTTTTATCTTAGACCTGTGGGTCTCCAGTAACACAACCTGCAAGGATGGAATAGGGGTATTTAAGCATATCAGCACTACAAAAACAGCCACATGTTTACAAGGACAAGACAAGCACATTACGTTCAAACAATGCTGCACTGCCTCCAATCCCGTGCTCCCTTTCACTCACAACATTTCACCCCCTCGGGGTTAGCAGACCTTCCTTCATGTTCAAAGATTATCTGTTAATCCAAAATGTGCAGGAGCATGAGACGACAGGAAAGGGACCAATACTCTGGAGGGGGAGGGAGGGATGCATGGCTTTATTTGTTTGTTGGCTTTCATATTAATCCATTGGAACACAGAGCATTTTCCCCTCTTTTCTGGGCATGTGTAAATGTTTTAGAGCCATTAAATGGAAGAAGAAATTTTCAATGGATAGCATGTAAAAGTATTAATTGTAAAGACCATTATTTGGTGTCCATGAGGCTGAATCAGCTTAGCCACTCCATTCCCACATTTGCATACAAAATGCTTTATTTTGGCAATCAATGAAAGTGTTCCACTGTATGTGTGGCTTATCACATGCTTGCAGGAAATGGATTCCTTAGCCATCTCGTTAAATTCTGTTGATGCAGAACAATTTGAAACATGGCACAGGCAGCAATGACATTTAAAGATGCCTCGGCTTAATTATATTTTGCAAACATTTGGGCTGTTTGTCCTCAGGGATAAAGCGCTTCCACTACAAAGTTAACTTGTTAATAATTCAAAATGAATCTCTCTTTTTGTTGAGCACCAATCATGATCTTTTATTAGAGCTGGTTAAGGGCATTCAAGGTGCCTTAAACACACAGGGGAGACATGCTACCATTTAAAACTCGAATGAAGCAAAAACATGTATTACAACAAACTTTGTAAATTCAAGCAGAAAATTCTAACCACTTATGATCCTGAAAACTCTTTAAATCTCTGTTATACAGGTTACTCTTCATACACACTTTTGTCTATGATATTTTCAGTATTATTTAAAACCTCAATAACTTCAATAACATTTTTTTAGTCTATTTACTACAATTGTTTTTAAAATCAAATCCATATGAGTAAAGAGCATAAAGTAAGAAAATCAAGTGTCTTGTAGTTTACACTATTTTGAGATTTCAGTTTCTATTCATTACAAGTACTCAGAGCTTTTATGTAAAATCTGAACAGTATATAAAAATATATTTTCCATTAAAACTACAAGTTGTTTATGTTGCATCATTTATGTACAATGTTTAAATACATTATTTAATATTCACAATTTAATAGAAATATTACCTCTGTTAGTAGTACTAAATCCCTAGATCTGCTCTTCCTGGATCCAGACTTTCAAATCAGTCTGCCTTGTCGGTCACAATGAGTTTGGCTCTGTGATATCAAATTGCAGTTTCTCACTTCTATTACTGCAGACTCCTAATGCCAAAGTAATAACTCTGATGCAAAAGTGGAACAGTTTGAAATTAACTTGCATCGTTTGCATGAGACACTATGAAGGTTTTGATACCAAAGTGGTTCCAGTCTGTCCTGGTTCAAAGCCTTAAGAGACTGCAGGCCCTAAAAAATAATAGTGCAGCAGCATCAACCCTTTGGGCCAGATGCACCAGAGCACAAAATCCCTCACATCAAAGTCTGGGAGGCCAACCAGAATGGCTGAAATATTATGACCACAATGTTTAAAAATCCAGAGTCTGTGTGGCATCAACTGTGATGGATTCAAATGAACAATAGGCTACATATCTATTTTCTACTGTTTATCCGAGGTTGGGTCACAGGGGCGGTGTCAGGATTTGTGTTTTCCGTAATTCCTGTTTTTTTTGTGTTTATTTGCTGTTTTCTTCATGTGTTTAGTTTAGCTTTCTTGTGTTCCCGTTTATTGGTTTCACCTGGTTTCATTTAGTACATTCATTCCACCTGTGCCTTGTTCTGTGTATTTATACCCCCGGTTTATATGCCATAGTAGCGGTTCATTAGTTGTAGTTAGTTTCAGTTGGTTCTCTTTCCGTCCGTGTTATGTTTTCAGTTTTGTTAATAAATATCCTCACCTGCATCAATATGCCTTCTGCCTCCTACCTGCCTGACTTGGGTCCACATATCTCCTCCATTCTTGCTCACCCTGGGAGCATAACAGGGAGCAGCCTAAGGAGGGAAGCGCAGACTTCTCTCTCCCCAGCCACATTTGCCAGCTCATAAGGGGGAATGCCAATGAATTCCCTGGCTTCCCCTGGGGCATCCTCCCGCAGGGACATGCTCAGGACACCTCACCAGGGAGGCGTAAAGGAGGCATCCTAACCAGATGCCCATGTGACCTCATTTGGCTCATCTTGGTGTGGAGGTGCAGCGGCTTACTCTGAGCCCCTCCCGGATGGCCGAGCTCCTCACCCTATCTCTAAGGGAGACACCGACCACCCTGCGGAGGAAACTCATCTCGGCTGTCTGTACCCGGGATCTCATTCTTCTGGTCATGACTCACAGCTCGCGACTGCAGATGATTCAAATTATAGTAGTTTTTTAAATACAAAAAACAGTTAATGAAGGGTCTTCACTGTTGCCGAGATGGTACAGTCCACACAGAAGTCCATATAATCTATCACACACTCAGTCTGTTACACCTGCACCAGGCCCTGCAACGGACACACCCACTCCAACCAGACTCCTGCGCAGCAACTCACCTGATTTCTAATCACATTCACCTGTCATTGATTCCATCTCCAGCTATTTATGCAGAGACTCATCACTCATTCCCTGTCAGACCTCGTAAAAGCTTCACAGCAAACTTCCCAGTTCCCTTTCCCGGTCTCGACTCCCTTACCTTTCCTGCGGAATTAGCCCCTTTGGATTGACTGCCTGGTTCTGATCCCTGCCTGCTTCCTCGACCAAGATTCCTGCCTGCTCCCTGGATCTTTCTGCCTCTCTTCCTGGACCTCTCGGTGTCGACTCTTGCCTGGCCTCTGGACTTCGCTCTTTGGATTACCCTTGTAACAATCTCCTCAAGACTCAGTTAAATACAACTCTGAATCTTGTTCATCTGTCTCGGAGGTCCATCATTACGGAAGGTCCGACCGGAAACTAATCATTAACAATGAATCCGCCACCGCAAAGATTCTCCGGAGACCCAAATCAATGCAGAGGATTTCTCTTGCAATGTTCCTTAACACTGGAAATGAATCCTGTGAAATATCCATCTGAGAAAGCTAAGATTGCGTATATCATCTGGTTTCTAAGTGGTGCTGCTTTACAATGGGCGGAAGCACTATGGCACCAAAATGGTGCCGTTATGCAATCTTATGACAACTTCGTTCAACATTTTAAAGAAGTTTTTGATCTACCAAAGTGCGACTCCACCACACAGGAGAAGTCATATCGGTTAAGACATGGTAAAACCCCTTTTACAGAGCATGTTTTGATGTTCCGTACTTTAGCTGCCGCCAGTGGATGGAATGAACCAGCACTTATCACTAGTTCCGCATGAGCCTGGATCCTTCCCTTCGTCTCCTTCTCACTTCTTATGACGATGATTTAGGTCTCGAAAAATTCATGCAGCTATCCATCAGAGTTTCCAATACAAGACAAAGTTGTCTTTAAGATGAGCTGACTTCCACAGCTTCTCCATCTGTACTTGATGACGCTGAACCGATGCAAATCAATGCTGTTTGTCTCACTCCCACTGAGCGGCGCCGTCGACTGACTCTCAATCTTTGCTTATACTGTGGACAAGCAAATCATCTAATTAGAAACTGCCCCCTACGTCCTCCGCTTCATCGGGAGAGTGAGTTTAATCCGCTTCCTTCAAATCCTCTCACCATTCCAGTTACAATAAATAATGGAAATTCTGTTACAGTCACTGTGCTCCTTGACTCAGGGTCAGCAGGGAACTTCATCTCCAGCTCCCTGATGCATTTAATGAGACTCCAATGCAGCCGCTGTTCAACACCTCTTCTGATCCAATCTATCAATGGTGAAAATATTACCAAAAACACCCATCATCTGCAGACTCCACCATTCTCATTAACAATAGGATGCTTGCACGAAGAAAAATTCCATTCTTGGTTCTTAATCATTCCACTGTAGACATACAGTAGTTCTGGGTCGCCCATGGTTGCAACTACATTCTCCCATCCTCTCCTGGAAAACTGGGGAAATACTTAAATGGGGGTCCACCTGTTATCCTTCCTGCTTTCTTCCTCTGCCAACCCCTAGACAGATATCCAGAGTAACTGTGGCCACCACATCAGTGGAAAGTCCAGCTATCAACTCAGCTTTATCAATTCCTCCAGAATACCAGGCATTCCAGGATGTTTTCAGCCCTCAAAAAGCAGCTAAGTTGCTGCCTCATCGATCTTGGGATTGTGCTATCGAGCTGCTTTCTGAGGCCAATTTACCTACAGGTCGTATATATTCTCTTTCTATCCCTGAATAGGAGGCTATGAAAAAATATATAGCCGAAGCCCAGGCACAAGGTTATATCCGCCCTTCAACTTCTCCTGCGGCTAAGCCAAGATTTTTACTAAACTTGATCTCCGAAGTGCCTATAACCTCGTCCGCATTAAAGAAGAGGATGAATGGAAAACCGCCTTTGTCACCCCCACAGGGCACTATGAATACTTGGTCATGCCTTACGGATTGATTAATTCTCCTGTGTTTCAGGAATTCATGAATGAGATTTTCCGTGATATGCTCCAGTGATTTCTCATAGTCTACATTGATGACCTGCTTATCTACTCTCCAGATCCTTCCTCTCACAGACTCCATGTCACACAGGTACTGGCACGACTCCGGGAACATAATCTGTTCCTTAAGGCTGAAAAGTGTTCCTTACACCAGTCCACAGTGGACTTTTTGGGTTATGTGGTGGGTCCTGAGGGCGTCTGTATGGATCAACGAAAGGTACGAGCCATTTTGGACTGGCCACAACCTGACACGGTAAAATCTCTTCAACGTTTTCTTGGGTTTGCGAACTTCTACCGACGCTTCATCCGGAATTACAGCATCTTGGCGGTTCCCCTGACCTCAATGCTTCAGAATAAGCCCCACACTCTCAAGTGGACATCAGCGGCTGAAGATGCTTTTGTTCATCTTAAGCAGGCCTTAACTTCTGCTCCAATTCTTCAGCATCCAGATCCAACCTTACCTTTCTACGTAGAAGTTGATGCTTCTACCACTGGAGTGGGGGCCGTGTTGTCTCAAAAAACAGGTGAGCCGGCTAAACCCCATCCTTGTGCTTTTTTCTCCAGGAAACTCAGCCCATCGGAACAGAACTACGATGTGGGAAATCGTGAACTTCTAGCTATAAAACTAGCTTTGGAAGAATGGCGATACTGGCTTGAGGGATCGGTACATCCATTTGAAGTATTCACGGATCACAAAAACCTGGCTTACATCAGAGATGCCAAACGACTCAATCCATGACAGGCAAGATGAGCACTCTTTTTCACCCGTTTCAATTTTAAGGTCTCCTATGTTCCAGGTTCCAAAAATAAACAGGCAGATGCAATATCCCGCATCCATGATCAGACGGACACTATAGAAGAACCCGAACCCATCTTACCATCTCGAGTAGTCATGGGGGCTCTTCAATGGCAGTTGGATGAGAGAATCAGGCAAGCCTTGGAACAACATCCTGCACCACCAGACACTCTCAAGCCACATTAGCACTGCTGAAAAAAAGATATTGGTGGCCAGAGATGTCCAATCTCGTAAAAAGATATGTTAATAGATGCTCAGATTGCGCTCAAACAAAAGTCCCACGACATCTGCCTGAAGGCAAACTGTTGCCTCTACCAACACCTCAAAGACCCTGGTCACATCTTGGAGTCAATTTCGTCACTGATCTACCAGTCTCTCAAGGTAACAACTGTATATTGGTTGTGGTGGATAGATTCTCAAAGGCATATAAGTTATTCCCTTTTCCCAGTGTCCCTACGGCAGCAAACACTGCCAGAGGTATATTTAAACATTCTGGAACTTTGGCCTACCTGAAGATGTGGTGTCAGATCGAGTTCATATCTCGCTTCTGGCATGCTTTCCTTCGGCTGCTGGGGATTGCTGTGAGTTTATCATCTGAATATCACCCGCAAACCAATGGACAGGCTGAACATAAAATTCAAGAAGTCAGTAGGTTTTTGAGAACTTTTTGCTGTTCCAACTCTCATTCCTGGTGTGAATTTCTCTTTTGGACAGAATATGCACAGAACTCACTTAAACAAGCTTCCACTGGATTAATCCTGTTTGAATGTTTTCTTGGATTCTAGCCTCCTCTTTTCCCTTGGAACGGCGAGATCTCACATGTGCCGGCAGTAGATGAATGGTTCCGCCGCAGTGAGAGAGTTTGGCAGCAGGCGCACAGGCATCTGCGGAGGGCTGTCAGGTCCTACGCTCAGCAAGCTGATAGACGCAGAGGAGAGGGACCTGTCTACGCTATTCCCTGTCGGACCTCGTAAAAGCTTCACAGCAAACTTCCCAGTTCCCTTTCCCGGTCTCAACTCCCTTACCTTTCCTGCGGAATTAGCCGCTTTGGATTGACTGCCTGGTTCTGATCCCTGCCTGCTTCCTCAACCAAGATTCCTGCCTGCTCCCTGGATCTTTCTGCATGTCTTCCTGGACCTCTCAGTGTCGACTCTTGCCTGGCCTCTGGACTTCACTCTTTGGATTATCCTTGTAACAATCTCCTCAAGACTCAGTTAAATAAAACCCTGAATCTTGTTCATCTGTCTCGGAGGTCCATCATTACACAGTCAAGCTGTTGATGTCTTTTCTATGATGACCAGAGAGGACACTCCAGTCTGCTGTCTGGAAGCGTTCAGAGCAATCCTCAGCATCGTTAGACCAGGTTTTATCTGGTGGAGCAGCTGACAAAAAGCTAGCAGTTTCATGTCTCTCTTGCAGATCCACTCCCCAACAGCGACATGTCCAGGATGACACCAACACTGGCCAATCAGCACTGCAACTCCACCTCTCCCCAGGTCTCCGCTGAGTCATTCACTGCGGTCTTCACAGACCATCATGAAGCCATGTACAGACGCATTACAGTTGGATGTGTTTATGTAGCCATGTCTCGGTGAAGCACATAAAACTGCACTCTGTATTTTTTCTGAGACCCGGTTTGCACCTGGAGGTCATCAATCTTGTTAGCTAGCAATTGCATGTTAGCCATCACAAAAGAAACGGTTTAAATCGCCATCGTTTTTCTCTCTGCTTCACTCCTGCCCTGCATCTTCATCTCTTTCTTTTCAACTCTGTTGGGACTTCAAGTGTTATTTCACTGATAATCTTGAATTTGGAGAGTATTGTCAGTAAATCCCGATGGTAAACAAGTCTCGTTGCCATGGAGACTTTAATAACAAGTCTTGAAATACCAGAAACAAAGATATGCAGAGACACTCCCGTGCAGCACAACTTCTGCCAGCGCAAGAAGTCTTCTTGTACAACCCAAACTGACAGCTGATGTCTTAAAAAAAGACACATATATCACAAAAATCACAAAACATTAGTTAACACAGAGCTACTACTGTTCTGGAATGTGCCGGACCAACTGGAGTACTGGACCTCTTGTATGAGCTGTCTGGTCCTTGCACAAGCGGTGTCAGAGCTTGTTTGTTTGGTGGTCTTAGTATTGGTCTCTGCTTTTTGCTGATGATGAGGTTCTGTTGGCTTCTTCTGGTCGTGATCTTCACCCTGCACTTGAGCATTTTACAACCGAGTGTGAAGCAGCTGGTATGAGAATCAGCACCTCTAAATTTGAGACCATGATTCTCAACTGGAAAAGGGTGAGGTGTCCTCTAAAGGTGGGGGATGAGGTCCTGCCCCAAGTATAAGAGATCAAGTATCTAGGGGTTCACGAGTGAAGGAAGGATGGAGTGTGAAATCAACAGGCAGATCAGTGTGATGTGTGGGATAATGTGGAAACTGCTCCGGTCCGTCGCGGTGAAGAAGGAGCTGAGCCAAAAGGTGTTGTTCCTACCTTCACCTATGGTCACGCGCTGTTGTGAATACAGGTGGCTGAAATAAGTTTCTTCCTTGGCATGGCCAGTGTCTCCTTTAGCGAGAGAGTGAGAAGCTCTGCCATCCGGTTGGGGCTCGTATTAAAGCTGCTGCGCAGCATCAAGAGCCAGGTGAGGTGACTCTGGTATTCATGTAAATATCAAAGAAAAAACAGAATAATTAGCAACTGGCTTGGTTTAGTTTTATTGTGTTCATATGCTGTTCAATAACAAGCAGTAGTACTGTACATGCACAGTACTTAATTTTTTAAGTGTCATGTGACCTGTGGGAAATTTACATGAATTAAAAAATGCATTTATTGCACAAAAACCTGTGCAAAATTTTTAGGGAGTCATGTTAGCTTTGGTCTTGAGCTTATTAGCTTTAACTAGCCTGATTTAGCTTCTTCTGAACAATTAAATTAAGACATGCACATGTACTGCCACATTCTGCAGCTAATCAGCCACTTGCTGCCAATGTCTGAGTTAAATGCCGACTGAAACATGTGAACAAGTACATCACATTTTGGTATGTAGTACAACAAACAAACTTACCAGTCGAATAATACTGAAGCAAACAGAGTGCCTTTTGCATGCACACTGTTATTTCATCAGACTCCAATGAACTAATTCTTTGCCAAGGTCGACTTGTGCTTTTCCTCTGGAGCGATCTCTTTCTTGCATTCTCTTTCTGGTCTCCTTAGACACCGATTTCACCTTCCTACTTTGTTCTGCCATGACAAACATTTGTTGGAAGGGATGGAAAAAGCAGTACAGACCGGAGTCCTTTGTGTTTATAGAGGGGAGTAGTAAAGCAAAGCGCTCCAGGTTACATGATCCCATGAGAGCCAGATCTGCTTCTGCAAAGTTACGATGTCTGGTATCTGAAGGGGACAGCTTCCTTAGAGAGCAACGTACGTGAAACACTCTATACCGACCCCATACAATCCTCCATTGTTACTCACATTAGGCTGATGTTTAGGTCAAGAGTTACATGGTATCACTTTAAAGATCCTGCTTAGATCAGCATGTATACATTGTGTTTGGCTTATTGATAACTATTGGTTAGTATTTGAAAAAAAACAGCCAGCCTTGTACCAATAAACATTGATTGTTATTATTGTTATTTAAAGGAGACAACAAGATGGATGATTTTAAAGCAAGATTCACAGGGAAAATGAGAAATACTTGTGGGAGGTTACATTGCATCCCTGCACTGTGGCCAACTACAGACATTAAGAATTCTAGAACTCAGAGGGAAGTGGAAACATGTATTGGTATACATTTGAAGTGACATGATTCTGATGTAGCTCTCTGGCTGTGTGAAAAGAAATCAAAACAGTTAGTTGTTAAAGCTAACTCGGAACTGACTGTAGCCCCAGTCCTGAACTGCTTTGGCTGACAAGGAATCTATCACTGTTTTTGGGTTTGACTTTGTTTAAGATGGCAAAATATGTTTTTCTGTGAGATTCTCTTTAATTGGATGTTGTATGAATGATCTCTGACTGCTGTCTACTGACACACAGAATTGTAAGACACTGACTGAAACACAATTAATCTTTACAGTCAGAATAATAATGACATTTGAAGACAATTTCCATCTTTTTTTTCAAAACACATTGCGACTCATTCATTCATTCATTTTATGGGGGTGGGGCACTATCCCAGCAATTAGCAGGTGAGAGGCAGGGTATACCACTTACAGTTCACCAGAAAAAAAAAAGATTTGCATGCATGCTGTGTGAAGCAAATGCAGTCACAAGTGCTCACATTGAAATTCTCCACAGAAAAAGGTGAGCATGCTTTGTTCATGACAGTCCACAAAGGCAACACAAATTTAAATTGCATCCCTTGGTGATAGTCTGTCCTTCTCATAGAAATAAATTAAAGTATGCAGACCGGCGGCAACCATACAGCTAAAAGACAGTCAAGGTCTGGTCCATATTGTAAAACATGTTTTGACTCCATTAATCCACTTCATTCACTTCTCACAGCTGTCTTTCTTCTGTGAATATACAAGGCTCAAATTTGTGACAGCGTGTCCTTCATGACACTCAAAGCCAGGTGCGTCCCCATCAATACAGCAAAGAGAGGGAAAAAATTAAACCTTCTCAAAATATACACTGTAGGAGTGCAATGATTTAATATACTGCCATAAGCCCTTGCTCCGACACTCGACATGCAATTTGGAAATAAATTGACTGATTTAGATAGAGGCACGAGGAGGAGAGAAAAAAAACTGATGTAAACCTGGTTTGCTAGTATTGACTAAGGTGACATTGCGCAACAAATCACTTGCATGAATAGAAAAAGAAAACGATTTCTATTTCTAAAAAGTAATTTTGTTTGGGGAAGGTGTGTTGATTGCCATGTATGTGAATCTATTCCTTATTCGGCTCGAGCAGCTTGAACATTTTATAGAAGTCAATGTTATATTTTTCTGTTAGCATAATAATCAGAAAGGCCAGACTTTCATCCAAAGAATAACAGAATCTCATTTATTCCAAGTACATAATAGAAGGCCAACTGCAACAGCCTATCTCTCCTATTCTTTGCATATCTTCTGCGGGAGAGCAGAAATAGTTGACTTTTACAATTGCAGAATCCATTGTGCTTAAATGAGTCCAATGAAGAATAATTAAGTAATTAAAGGCTTGATAAGAGAGAGGCACAGTAAACAGATAAGTGCTGGTGCACAGCACAGAGAATTGCACATACCTACATTATGGGAAGACAAAGCATTAAAGACCCCTCCTAAAATGAGCTGCCAGTCTGTGTGTCAATTCTTTAAAGAGCTTTTGGCTGACTGTTGTGAACATACACATGGTCAGACTCAGTATTTAAGACTTCCCAGATGGATTTTGGGAATGGGAGTGAACTCTTCACCATGCACTCCGACATTAGTATTTTTTATGAGTAATTGCACAGCTTGATGTGTACTCAGGGGTTTCCATGAGAACGATGAAATTCTTATTTCAACAATGCTGCAGTTATGGGGAAAATATGGAAATACATTTTGTACCAGTTCACAGCTGAGTTTCCTTGAATAATAGGAACAGAAAGCAGAAACACAAAGCAGGGGTGAAAATGACCATTTGAAACTCAACTGTCTTTAAAATAGCTGCCCGTAATGAAAAAGAATCCTCACTGCCACAATCCCTAATACCCTCCATGTCTCAAATACAGCAGCACATCCATGTTACCTTAAAGTAGTTTATGTTGCAACAAATTCCCCACATAGTGGTATCTATCTTATTCAACATACAGCAGCTATAATCTCTGTTGGCATCATATGCTGGTTGGCACTGATAATATATAATCCATTCATCCAGAGAGGGTACACAAATGCATATTTGTTTCCTAGGATTAAAAGCTTATGGAGGGTGTATGGCATGGCCAATAATGTTCATCCATGCCAACTATGAAAGTATTTTCAGCTGTATTATAGATACAGAATTTTCTTTCAAGTCTTAGGTAGTATTTATTCAAGACAGCGTGTCTTTTTTATTAAAAATGACTATTTAGCACATTTGTAGAGGAGTCACTTAATCTTCCTGCTTGCTAGAGTGCCTTATGGTTAGCAAACAAAGCTGTCACATGAGGGTCACAATGTCAAAGCTAAAGATGGAAAGGTCACAAATCCCCTACCTTGTTGTAGAAACAATGAGCCAGAAAACAAAAATAAAGACTTATCAAAAGATCCACAACAGTTTCAACGCTAAACTCTAAATAATCTCACTATACCAACTCTTTCTGCAAGACATCCCAACATTGTATTCTGATGAGCTCATATTTATTCATCTATTACTTTTGTCTAATAAGCGGGTCATGCTGATAGGCTCATTTGTATTGGGGAAGTGATGATTGATGATATGCTTTTATTGATTTATTTATTTATCATGCATTTGATGAATGTGTTTTTTATGTATGTGTCTTGTCCTGGCGCTCTGTCTGCAAATAAAGCTCCTGACGGATAAATAAAGTTATTTGAATTGATAAGTAAAGCAACTCTGGTAAAGTCAAAACTCATTGGAGCATATAGCAACCAGCAGATATATGCATACAATGCATTATAAAGTCAAAGCTTAATATTTAAATGTCCCTGAACGGTCTTCATTTAGATAAACATGAAAGAAGATTGTCCTATGTGTCGCACC
Source organism: Pseudomugil gertrudae (assembly GCA_037177535.1). Taxonomy (NCBI): domain Eukaryota; kingdom Metazoa; phylum Chordata; class Actinopteri; order Atheriniformes; family Pseudomugilidae; genus Pseudomugil; species Pseudomugil gertrudae. Next base: position 14,004,159 of record JBAMHV010000001.1, on the reverse strand, counting down.
CATAAAAGGATTTTTGATGTCCTTTACATGGGGGATCCATGTGATACTCTACAGACCACGACTGAAAGAATATTTGTGGTATTCAGTTGTTTACCTCATTTCTTGTTCTTCAATCAGCAGCTTGGTCCTGTACACCCTGAAATGATGCATTTCCTTTTTTTAACTTTCTCTTTGAAAATGAACAGTTCATAGAAATTCTGAAGTAATCATCCAATTTGATGTGAGAGTCATTTAAATGTACTTGACAACTTTAATCATGATAATTTCCTGAGTATTTCTCTTTTTTTGCCCACCATTTAATCAGATGGTCATTTGTCATCACCATGACTGCACCCAAGAAATGTCAGTGTTATAAGTTCTGGGGATGAGCAAACATGAAGATGAGCGGACCCGAAGCAGGCAGAAGGCAGATGATGTACGTAGATTGATGAGATTTATTATATGTTACATATACCACCAACTAAAGAAACCAGACTTAACACAACTAACAACAACTAACTACTAATGAACCGTGGGGAAGAAACAGAAACCGGGAAAATATATCTATACACACAGAGACAGAACTAACACAGGTGAAATGAATAAACTAAATGAAACCAGGTGAAACCGATAAACTGGAACACAAGAAAGCTAGACAAAACATGACTGACAAAACAGGAAATAAACCAAAATAAAACAGGAAACCCTAAAACACAAACCAAACTATAACAGTCAGCATCTTAGAGAAAACATAAGGAAGCTTTTTTTTATAAGTTGGCATTATTTTAAATGTCTAACATGAATTAGCCAAAGTATAACAAGGTTAAAGTTCAGTAGCTCGCTTTTAACAATGCCGCCAGGGCGTCTCCCTGGTGGGGTTGGCTCTGGGTTCGGGCGGTGGGGACGATTCCCCCTGGCCCGTCTTGGCCCTGGGGGGCCCGGGGAGTGGGTGGTGCCTAGGGCTGCT
>JBAMHV010000001.1:13972526-13994771 GCA_037177535.1 Pseudomugil gertrudae | reverse complement strand
ACCCATGCAAAATCTAAACAAATAAAACATGCCATAAAAACAACTTATGCAAAAATCTAAAACATGCCATAAAAACAACTTATGCAAAATCTAAAACATGCCATAAAAACAACTTATGCAAAAATCTAAAACATGCCATAAAAACAACTTATGCAAAATCTAAAACATAACTTAAATCAGCCACCCTATGACAGTATCACTAAGTGCTTCACTGATGTTGATGTTGCCCAAAAATCTTCTTTAAGCTGCTCTGTGTCATTTCATAATTAAATGACCTGGCACATGGATCAGAATTGGCTAGGGTGAGTTATCAATTAAAATGGCCTGTAGTGGTCTGCATAGTTCAATAAGCAGTTGAATTAAAAAGCTTCACCTTTTTATAGCTCTGTAGCTGAGAATACCATCCTGAATGTAGAAGACAGGATTTCTTCTTCAGGCCTACATCTCCAAGGATTTACAAGAGATGATAAACCTCCGAAACGGAAAGCCCGGGTTATATTTTGTTCAAATTTCTTTTAAAAGATAGAACATAAAAAATTGACAACACATGGAACAAATTTCTATGGCTCTATGAAGAAAATGCAATTTATTCCAAAACAAAAGAAAGAGGATTGTGGAGAGTAAACAGAATGGTTCATGACCCAAAATTTACCACTCATGGCAGTGGCTCTGTTTGCGTTTGGACAACTGAAACAGACATGCTGGCATTACCCAAAAAAACCTCCCTTATGATGTGTCTAAACAGCAGTAGTATGTACACATCAGGAACATTACATGTGCTTAGATGCAGCTAAATGCCTCAAAACTCAAAAATATTTCAGCATTCACACAGACAACAAAACTAAACATATGGCCTAAACACAAAGCCTTTAGGGTTGAAAAGGTAGATAATCCTCGATTGCATGATCTTGATCCAATCACGTTGCTTTCCAGTTGTTCATTAAAAACTGAGAGTGTGACGCTCTACGAGAGATGTTTGCTGTAGCAAAGGCTTGGGTGGACAACACAGAGGGTGACTGGTGCTCTATAGAACACAGTTTGGAGTTACTGATGGTAACTAGCTGATGAAATCCCAAATATGACTACTTTATTTGTATATCAATCTAACTCCTTTGAAACACCTAATTTTGAATGTCTATAAACATAATTGATCAAAGAAGCCATGAAATTAAATATTAATGATTTATTAAGAAGGGGTGGGGGAATACAGATCTGTGCTTCCCCCTTTTCAAATATGCAACTAGAATATGTATTTGTCAGGTATGTTTTATTTCCTTCTTTCTTTCTATGTATTTATGTTGGCCAGTTAATGTCTGATTATTGTTCTTGCAGTTAAATAAATTATATGATGATTATGATTTTGAGCAAAAATTGACACCATTTTATTTCAAACTGGCTGAGCAGATGCACAGTGAAAGGTAAACATTGCAAAAATAATTATGATCTGAAATGTAGATGACACACAAAGTTAAATATGCTGCAGCTTTTGGGCTAAAGTGATAAAGTGGAGTGTTCATTCATTAACAAAAATCACCTATATAACAAGTTATGGCAAAAAATATGGCAACTATTAACTGTTTTAAATGTAAGAGGAATGATGAGACTTATTTTTATTTAATTTCTTTTTGTCTCATCAAAAACTTCATTTAGAAAAACATGAACATGAATCCTTCAATTATTACAAAAAACACTATCAGTAAAATTGATCTCTTTCTTAAATTGATTTCCTATGTTTTGTTAATATATTTGTCTTTTGTTTTGTGTGTGTGTGTTTGTGTGTGTTTTCATTATCCAAACCGGAAGAATTTTAAGACACACAGCTGTCTAAGTTACTAAAAATTGTTTTTTTTTTTTTTTTTTAAAGTATCCCTTACATGGATTCTCATATTGTGGCCTAAAAAGCCTCCCAGTGCTACTGGTAAAACGGTTGTTTGCTGAGATTACTTTGCTGCATGTAAGATGCACAGTTTCTGCTAAACCTCTAATACAGTAGTGAGCAGTAAGAAAGTGTGAGCATGATTTTGGAAGAGAGAAGTCTTAGCTCCAAAGACAAATCTGTTATCATACGATAATTACATCATAAGTTACCTCACTGCTGAGTGCAAGTCCAGACCCCTACGTGCATTTGTATCTGAGGCTGGACTGCCATCTGCTGCTTTGTGGTATAAAATGCATGCCACAATGCTCAAAGTGCAAATGGACTGATAGGTCATGTGTTGCATTCAATAGTTTACCCCAAATAACTGATCTGTAAGTGTTTGTACATTATGTATTAAAAGCTTTCCCTTGGAAAGTAATAAATACACTATACAAAATAAGCACTGGTGGGTGTGCATAAATTAGCGACGCAATGTTCAGTTAAACAAATAACAGTGTGAACTGTGGATCACACACAAGAAGTTCAGCAAGACTCTTACTTGATTAAAAAATGTGGCATTAAATAAGTATCTACTCAAATTACTGCTTTTCTGAGGGATCTCTGGGTTAGTTTGAGTCTCCTCCTGGGGATTTCTTTGCATACTGTAGATGTTTCTCAGCTCCACTACATAAGATAGGAGTATTGTTATTGAGCCAGCATCCCAGCACAACAAAATTACCAGGACAACCCAATCCCAAGTTACTGTAAATAATATGGTTTGTGACGAGTTTTTGGATAAGCTGGCCCAATAATTTAGTAAAGTAAAGGTAGGGCGTTGTGAAACTTTATTTTTCCTGATTTTTGTTTTCCGTGAATGTCAAGAAATTGGCATGGGTCTGATGCTTAATGTTCCCAGGCAAAAAAGCCCTAGACTCTTAGAAATCTATTTTAAATACTTGTAGTAGGGTAAAAAAAAAACTCTCAAATGTACTTTAAATGACTTAAACTAGCATGAGATTTCCATGTGACAGGAAATTACAGGCAGCAAAATAATGCTAATAGCTCTTTCTGCCATTAGCATGAGTTCATTTGCCTGTGGTAGAAGGGACTGAAAGTAAGCAGCAAACATAATTTTTCAGATTAAACACAAGATTTGTGTGATCACCATCTATAATAAAATATGCAAATAAAAATTAAAAAAAAAACATTACACATATATTCTATTTTTTATTTAATTTGAGAATTCTTATTATTTTCCTAATAAGCACCACTTTTAGCTGTAGGGACACAAATGTAGTTAACATGGTCTGCTTGCGACAGTTAAATTAAACTAAAGCTTCTAAATCAACAAACATTTGGTCTCCGCTTTGAGGGATTTCTATTCAATATTTCATACAGCCCTTGAACGCAACTGGTCTAATCCACTCTAATCTGGGTAGGACCGTCATTACATCAGAGATGACATCTGTGGATAGCAGCTTTTCTGTTCCACACACTTAACGTGTTTTCTGAGACAAAATGACTATAACAACTTGCCAGAAGGTTACCCTTATATCCTGCTCTGTTCTCTGTGTTTCCCTCTTCCTGCCCAGGATGCTTTTACCCAGAGGGAAAAAGGAACAGGGGCATCCTGAGGGTAAGGCAGCTTATCGGGTCATCCTCCATCCTGCTCCATCCTGCTCCATCTCACATGATGTTTATTTTCTGTTTTTTTACTGCTCATGTTGTTGTCAGAGACTCACATCACTGCAGATGTACATTAGCTTTCTATACAATACTGTATCATTTGTTTTACAGTCTGTTGTGCATGCTGTTGTTTAAAACTAAAAGCATTTGGAGAGCTCAGACTTTTGCCAGCAGCTCATTTCCACCTATATTGTGATTTCCACTCAATGTTTTAGTCCTACATTCATTTATTCTGATTAACTGGTGATTACTAAACATATCTTTAGCCTTTGAAACAACATGCAAAGTTTCCACAGAAAGGTCGCTGGATGGACCTCCCACAAATAACATGTCAGATGTTTGTTTTTTTAGAAAATTATTAGCTAATCCTGAATTTGACAGCAACATCTATAAACAGCTGGAACAGGGGTGTTTTTCATTGTAAAGCATTATGCTATGTTTAAATTACTGGGAAGTGAGTAGACCAAACTAAGATTTTAACCAAATAAACTGACTGGTAAAAATAAGTCAAACAAATTAATGAACATAAACATACTGACCTTCTGAAAAAACATAGGAAATTAAATACCAGTTTAGCTGAACCAGCAGTAAAGTTTATGGTTGTGGCTTATGACACTGCTTCATGTGGTGTAGCCCTTTGAGACTGTCAGCACTGTATCAATGTTTTTGCTTTTGCTGACAGATGGTAGATGGTGCACCATAGATTTGTTAGTGGTGACTTGTTCCACACTCGAATCTTCTTCTGAAGAACCATACTGTTGAGATGGACATATTTGCAAGGCCTCCTCTGAAAAGATGTTGTCTTGGAAGAAAGATCTTAATGCATCTCTCAGCATTTGGTGGCTTCATAAATATGTAAGCCAACCACATTAAAGCACTAATATAAGCCCTGTACCATCAGAAATGTAAGCTTCTAAATAAAACAAATGGCTGCTGATTATAAACAGTGTGGTTTCTCTGCTCTTTAGATTGCAGGACAGTTTGGATTCATCTGGCCAGAGAACAGTTTTCCACATTGCCTTAGACTGTTTTAAACAAGCTTTGGCCCAGAAACAATTGTGGTGTTCCTGGATTCTGTTAACACATTGCTTCTTTTTGCAAGGCAAATGTTTAACCAACATTTGTAGATGGCAGTAATATCTGGGAGTACTCCTGTGCCCATTCAGCTATTTCCAGGGAAGAATTACACCTGTATTTGATGAAGTGCCACTCCAGGGTCTAAAGATCACAGGCATCCTGTTTTGACCTTTGGCCTTGTCCCATACAGAAATTTCTCTGGATTTGATCAATTTTTTTATACATTATAGATGGCGAGAGCTTCAAAGGCTTCACACTTCTATGTGAAGGGACATTTTTCCAAATTTTTTAGATCTTAGCAAGTGACAGTTCACAACTATGTAATCTTTTTTAAGATTTAACTAATTTAAATCGATATATTTTGAATTATTCATATAAAGCAATGAATATTACAATAATGGCCCAGCTAAAGCCTAAGCTGAACCTATAGATTGTAATGAATCTTGACTTTGATTCTGTGCTCTATCCTGAGCAAGCACAGGGTTATGGGCAATAAATGATTAAAAAAATTCCCATTTAACAGGAAGAACCTCCAGCAGAACCCTGCTCCAGGAGGACAATCATTTCCCTTCACTGGTTGGGAAAGAAGGGGATGGGAAATAGACTTCACAACTTCCAGTCAGGGAGAGAAGGACAAATTAATACTTCACTTTGTGTTAAGCATATGTCTGTATGTGTCACCAATAAAAAAAGTCACTATCCAAAGAGGTGTTACGTTCAGCTGGTATGGATTTTTACCACAGGATGTGTCTACACTGGAACGTGGATGTAATCAATCAAAACATTTTACCATAAACAGGCCAGTGACTTGCTGACAAAACCTACTAAGTCAATGCAACATTGCTACATTATTGTCAAAATCTGGACCTTGCCCAGCAGATGTGCCACTCAGACCATCATTATTTATTTTGACTTTGATCACAACTTAAAAAACATGAACACAAATAAGATTAGAAAATATAACATCTGGAATTTTAAAAAAGATTTTGGACAAAAGTCTGTGACATCACTTCCGATCAAAAAACTTTTGATAAAGCTCGTTTGTTTTGATCTTTTCTGTACACTCTATATTATCCATCCATCCATCCATCCATCCATCCATCCATCCATCCATTTTCTACCCCTTTTTCCCTGAACGGGGTCACGGGGGCGGGGCTGGAGCCAATCCCAGCTTACATCGGGCGAGAGGCGAGTTACACCCTGGACAGGTTGCCAGTCCATCACAGGGCCAACACAGATAGACAGACAATCATGCACACACACATTCACTCCTATGGGCAATTTAGAGTCTCCAATCAGTCTATCCCCAAGCTGCATGTCTTTAGACTGTGGGAAGAAGCCGGGGTACCCGGAGAGAACCCACGCATACATGGGGAGAACATGCAAACTCCACATAGAAAGATTCCATGTTGGACCCCCGCCCTAGCTGAGGGTCCAACCAGCAACCTTTTTGCTGTGAGGCCACAGAGCTAACCAACTGCGCCACCGTGCAGCCCCTACACTATATTATTTCTTTCAATTTTCTACAGGTGCTGTTTTGTATTTAACCCCTTGTGAATATAAAATATCATACTAGGTGTAAATTTTGAAAACAAAGTTATTGTTTCATTGATCATCCCCGTGTGATTCATAAAAATGGCAACAAGCAAAGATTACCTGCTAGAGAAAAAAACACAGTGTGGGATAAATTTAGTAAATGCTTCCATAGTTCCAGCCTCCTCGCAACCCTGAATGGGACTAAGATGTATAACAAAAAGAAAAAGCTGAATGATAGTGACCGATTGATCTCTTCTTGCCTCCTCCAGTTGGACCGGGATTCTACCCATCCGTAATACATCAGTTGTCAGCGCAAGAAGACCCAGACCAGTGGAATGTGGACCTTTCCCCTTCACTGACACATACTGTAGAGGCCATGGCTAAAGTGAAAAGCATCGGAAGAGGCAAAAAATACAATCTTATGGCTCAGGTTATACCCATTTATGGCTTTGGTATCCTGCTTTACATCTTCTATATCATCTACAAGGTAATCCCTTCAGTCCCATCTGGGAGACTTATTGACATAAAATAGGAGCTAGTGCACTAATACTAACGACTATATATGATTGTCAAGTGTCAAAGTTTCATGTTGCATTACAATTATTGTATATATACCAATTAAGAAATATAATTGTGTACTTATTCACATCATAACCACTACATTCTGCTCTGCTACAATCACATCCATTTTCCCAGCTGACATGTAAAGGAAAGACAAATAAATCGGGAATCCACTCTACAGTGACAACTGCAAACATGTCGAATATGATTAGTAAGTACCTTCAGCAATGTGTCACTCATACAGTTCCAGGCTTGTTTTCTTCATTAGTTTAACAGGCTTATGTGAATGCTGTTTTATGTGGGAAATACAAACAAATAATAATGATTAATTGGCATAAAGTTCTTCAACAGAAGTCTGTAAAGATTTTCATAGACCTTGTTTATTGTGCAGCAACTGATTATGAGCTTGCCAGGCTTCAGGAGAGACTACTGCAAACAGAAATGATGATGGAAAAGCTTGTCTCAGAGAGAGTTCATTTTTCGTCAAGGTAGGGATTTATTCATTTGTTTTACTTCTGTTGGGCTGAAAGGCACAAACAGTACTTCATCTGGTCATGAAAGAAATGTTCAACAGGGTTAAAATTCACAGACATATTTCAATTAAATTATTTATTTTTCTCTTTCTTTTCCTAAACTATACATAATAAGTCAGTTACTTGTTTGGAAGTAATACATGTTCAACACTTATGGCAATCATTAGACCTTATTTTTTGCCGTTTTATCAAGTAAGTCATGTGATTATGTTTAGGGAAAAAACAAAGAACAAGTATATATTGTGATTTTACACGCTCTGGCTCTTCGTAGGCTAACAATATACTGACCTTGTTGAAAGTGATGGAACAGAACTTTATTATGTTATTCCTGACTTTGCTCCCATGTTTATGCTGCTCTCTAGTGGCCGAAGGCGGAAGAGCAAATCCTCAATATCAAAGAAGGAAGAGAAGCTGCTCAAGCAACTTAGACAGATCACACTGCTAATGCAGGAGGGTCGGTTAGATGGAGCTTCCCCAGAGATGGAGGCTGAGGAAGTACCCTATGGTGCAGACTGGGAAGGTACGTGACTAAATATAAAACACAAAGAGCTCCTTTGTTATAGCACCAGGTTTTGTTTTCAGTGAAATCAAATCTTTTTTTCTTTTTTTTCTTTTTGTGCACCAACGCAGGCTACCCAGAGGAGACCTACCCAGAATATGATGTGTCCCATGACAAACGTGGGTTTGAGACCATCAAGCTTGAAGAATCCCACAGTCAGCCCACTGCTGAGGCCTTAGCAGAGAGTATGGAACAAGAGGAGGAAGAGATTGCCGGAAGGAAACTCTCCATACTTCAAGAAGAAGATGAGGAGGAAGAAAACCTAGAGGAAGAAGACGGTGATGAAGAAGAGGAGGATATCAAGGAATGCATGGAAGAGGAAGAAGAGGAGGATCAAGAAGAAGAAGAGGAGGAGGAAGCAGTGAAAAAGCACTTGCTCAGTCTTCCCCTGCCTGCCGCTGAGAGTAAACAAGAAAGAGTTGGTTTGAAAGTGAGCGAAGAGCTGCAGCGTCCACACAGAGGAAAAAAGCAAATAACTTTTAGTGACCAAAAACATGTCTTCCGCTACCCTCGAGAGGACACTTTTGAGGAAGAGGAGGAAATCAAGGCAGATGAGGTGGAGGAAGAAGATGAAGAGACAGAGGTTGAGGAAGAGGATGAGGAGGGTGAAGCTGGAGAGGAAGATGATGATGATGATCCACTAATGGAAGCGGAGAGCCTCCAATTTGGTAGTGAAGGCCCATCAAACCCAGAAGAAGAGGCAGAGGAGGATGAAGAAGATTTTGTCTTTATGTCGGTGGAGGGTGGTGGTCCACATCCACACACAGACACTCCAAAAGAAGTCGGGGTGAGCGGGCTGAGGATGAGGAACAGGAGAGAGACATGAAGGTTTTCTTGCATCTCAAATAAGCTTTTAAATAACAAGTGAATTCCTTCTTTCCTCTGTTTGCACCAAAATTCCTTATGATTAAACCGTTGAACCCACGCTAAACAAACACATAATACATAATACAAAAATATACACTCCCCTCATACTCGTCTGTTCCTTTAATCTATTGTTTTAAAAACCATGCACATCTGTGGTTCATCCATGCAGCTGTTCTAAGTTATTTGCCTCTTTAATGTCACTGATGCAGCCACCGCTGAGCTTTACGTCAATTTAAATCATCAGTGAAGTGCCTTTGATTTAAAGAAATAATAAGTAGATAATTATCCTGTCAACTGCTTTGGCAAGTCTCAATTTGACAAGGAACATTGTGGACATTTGTACAATCCTAACCTGTGATCAGTTTTTTTGTCCCACATTGTTTACTTTGTATGAAATGTGTTTTTTCATATTTTAAAATCAGAAAACGTCACGTTTCAGAACCGCAACAGCGAAAAGAGGTGTTTTGATTGTCCTGTTGTTATGCAGTAACTGATTCTCCCTTCATAGATCAGTATAGTTCCTCTTTGGGGACATTGTCAGTATGGTCATGTGGTAGCCAGTTTTTACATAATTTTTGCTCTGCAATTTGCCTTTTCCAGGAAGAATTCATGCTAGAAATAAAATCCTTGCAGGATTTGCAGCAGAAGAACTGGATGTGATGGAGAAGGCCTTGTTAAGTTTCTTGTCATGATAAATACCATGTACATGTTTTACAGAGCAGATATGAGCATGAAATTGTAGAAATGAGGGTTGTTGGAAATGTGTTTAAAACATATCTTTAGAACCTTACATGCCACATCGATATTAAGTGATAATTTGCCTTGTGCATTGCTGTTTAGAGATTGATGTGTAGACTGTACCTTATTAAAGCATTTTGAAAAAATCTGTAATTGGTACGTGTTTAAATTCGGCTTTTCTCAAATACGATAATAGAAAATACAACATTTTACACTGTAAAACTGTTTCTGTCAATATTCATGTTAACTTGCTAACTTCATTCATGAAGCAATCTATGACTGCCTTCTCTTTCACTCTCTTGATCGCCTCATCTTGCTCTCCTGCATACTTTATTGTTGGGACTATTTATACCACTGCAGTTGTCCAGGAAACACTACAGGAAACGCAAAGTTATCTTGATCTTACCAAAGGATGTACGGTCCATTAACTATCTATTCGGTTAGTGTTAACAGTCTCTAGGATGTCAAGGACACTTTGATTCCTACTATAACTTACAGTAAGTTCTGTCTGTACAACCTGTTTTTCACAACAAAACCGTGTGCTTTGGGTCTCTTCAAAAAGGCTGCTACTGCATCTCTGATTAATGACATCATAGCTGATTTGTTATGGCAACTTGTAGTTGCAGTATTTATATCCATCTCCACTTCTCTCTCTCCATCACATGGAGCAGTGATGCAGATATAAATGATGCAGATATAAATACCCGAGAAGGTTTTGGTGTTTACTACTATTTCCAAAGGTACATGCTTTTAGGCAAACAATAACTCATTATTTGTGTGTTCTGTATTTCAATCTATCTGGTGCACTTATATTTGCTTTGATAGAAGATACCATATAACTAAGAATTAAGGAAACAACCGAGAGTGGACAACATACTGAAGCTTTTGGCAATTTAAGTGATATGAACTAAGTGATGAACTCAGTTTGCTACTCAATTTTAGTCTCTTTGTATGTGTGCATGTGTGTGGTAGTATTTGGTAGTTAACCATTTTTTGTTTATGCACATTTTAATTTGGAAGTGTGCATAGCTTTTTAACTTTAGGATCGCAGCTGTTACTTTGATGTCTGTTTTTCTGTCCCAGTTTTCTTTGAAGAAAAACAGTGTTTCATGAATACATATCTTTTCTGGTTGTGACCGATAAAGCCAGTCAAAAGAGCATTCTTCTTCATGGATGATCAAAAACAGACATATTAGATGCCTCCATCTTAGTCTAAGAAGAAAAAACACACATTGCAGCAATGCTAAGATCAATCAGCAGCCCCCGTGTTGGGGGTTCCCACTCCGCTAAAACATAGATGCAAAGCAGAAAACAAGCCGATCAAAAGCAAAATAGGCATAAAAAGCCAAAGCCACAACGACTCAAGCAAAATAGCTATGCCTGCAGGATTTGACATGTCTGTTTCTAATTCATCCAATGTGTAGTGCTGGAACTTGGTGGGAATGCGAGTGCACTGTTTAATAACAGCTCATCTTTTTATTACGTTATTCCAGAAGAATCAAGTAGTTGGCCAAACATATATTTTCAGAGGATCTCATTGTGATTTCGGTATGTTAAAAACTCAACTCACAAAATAAGCAGAGTACTTTCCCCATTCTGTATGAAATCCTCTCCTGTTCATCATGTAGTCTCTCAATGCACCATAAACGATTTTTGGATCAGGTAACAAAAACTAGAGGAGCTCAAACAAGATTTAATTGTTGGAAAACTACAGTTTGTTACCTTGTTTTAAAAGAGCAGAAATCTATACATTTCTTTTACACGTAATTTCAGGAAGTTCAGTAGATTGACCGTATTTGTTAAGAACTCAAAATACAGTTTGACGCACTGTAATTTTATTTTCCCATGAGTAAAGGATTGTGTCTATACCACCACAGTAAACTGTACACCATTTACTGTACATTACGATGCCAGCACTGAAAACAAAACATGAGAGAACGCTTGGTTCCTGGACACATGTATGAAAAGCAGACTTTACAGCAAGAGTATCAACAGTTTTGAAATAGAAATGTAAAATAGAACACAGTAGAGTACAAGAATAGCACATTTCATAAAGATTTTCTCATAACCCACAATAAACAATAGCAGTATCAGAGATTGTTCTTTGCTGTCATTTAGCATTTTAATGGCAATAAAATACAAAATCTACTATCATATAATTGAGAAAGGATACTTCCCCATCCCTGTTCCCATGAAGCAAGAGGAATAATACTTTGAGTAAAAATGTGAAAAGCATGTGACATTGAAACTAACTGCTGTTTAAATGAGAAAGTGCCAATCTTTACTTAGTCCAGCAAGTTAATTAAAGATGTGAAGCGAGATGAAATATGTTTTTAACCTGTGGTGGATTCACAGTTTGTTGGCAGTAAGTGAATCAGTACATTTTGTTTCAAGTAGACTTTGGAGGATGTGGGTCTGAGAGCCTGAGGTCCTCAGATAACTGCTGTATCTGCTGCCTGTACTAAAGAACGGAACAAATAAATGCTCAACTCTTTGTTGTACTGTTGTGTACTAGTTGTAATTATATTGTAAATGTAAGAGCTATTGTTTAATCTAAGTTGTAGCAATGATGTCCTACATATATCACACTTGGCAATATATTTCTTAATTTGGTTGTGTCCGCTGCCACTACCACCCAGTTTCTGTCTGTCTTTCTCACACATTTAGACCACAGAATGTCTCATTCCTAAGCAGGGGTAGTATAATACATTCGGGCAATTACCATGAGCTACATGTACTCATGCATGTATTGGTACTTTCTGTGTCACACTTTTCCAAGTGTGTATAACTTGTAAAAGTTAAAACAAGAACACAGGTCAGTCACACCTCAGATTAATTACTACTGTTACGCTTTTGATGCACACTTTGGAATATTATGTCCCACACGTTTGGCAAACCTAGGTATGAATTACTCCAAATCCACTTTGCATTAGACATGTATCTCCAGTGCAAGGGAGGACAGCAAAGAAGCAGAAAGACCAATTCAAGCTCAGCCCATTTTATGGCCAAAGTTTAACACTGGAATTAGTCTCCAAAGGCACAATAAAGTATATACAGCTGCATCTCTTCCTTCGCAGACTTCAAAATAAAGTGCATCATCATCCTATGAAGGAAGAGATGCACATCTGATGGATTGTGTGATATTGGTATTTTATGTGGCAAACAATATAAAATCCAGTCGACTCTTAAAACTTACTGCTGTGAAACTGTTAGTTAGAATTTACAGATAAAGAAATGTTACATTTCTACACCTACTAAATAAAAGGTCAGTTTTTAATAATGCCATAACAAAACAAAGTAACAAGTAGTTACCACAACAAATTAAGTTGGATTTGAAAGTGGATTACTCTTTGTGCTTGTTTTCTTCCACTGACCAAGACCTCTCAAATACCCCCCACCCACCCACCCACCAACCCAGACACACATACACACACAAACACACACATACATACATGTCATATTTGAGGCTCACAAAGCCTTTTGGAGTCTGCAGAGCTTCCAGTGAACTGAGTGATTTGGAGGTCTCCAACCAGCCCCAAGGTTTCATTCACAGCCCTTGAGGACAGATGGACCTGACTGGGGTCTATTCACAGGCTAACTTGCTGTCAAAGCTGGAGAGGGCAATGGCAAAGGCTTGCAGGGCACACATTGGGTAGTTATAGTCCATGGTGAAAACATCCTCTGCCACACGTCCAAACTGCATCACAATGTAGTCAGCTGCAGGGAAAAGAAAAATGGAAAGAAAAATTTCAAATACAACTGAAAAATATTTCATTGCTTCTTTTTTGTATTATTAATTGTTAAATATGTTTTGTATCCAATTAAAAAAGCCATATATTTAAAAAATATTAAGGTCAAAGTGGAAAACTTTGACTCCATGCATTTACATTTAGTTAGCCTAAAACAAACTTTTCTGTAGAAATATTTGAGCTAAACTGTGATATCTGCTTAGTTCCACTCTCCTAACACTCCTGAGTCATTGTGCATGCTTGCTAGTAAAACCTTAAAATTTTGCATAGGCCATTTAGCAATGAAGCTAAGAATTTGCAGAAAGTGTAAGTTTGTGGAAAACATCTCCTCCCAACTCCTCCAGCTACTTTTCCATAAAAATAACTAATGCTGCAACAATGCTGGAAATATGCAACCAAATGTAGTTTTTTCAATGGATATCAGACAGAGTTTGAACATTAACTGGTGTTACTTTGAAGTGTGATTCACGTATTCAGCTTATTGCATCTTCCTTGAGCTAAAGACCTTTACCCTCAGTTCATATCCTACGATACGATGAATAATTTCTTCTCAGAATTCCCTTTCTCTTTTATTTTTAGCCACTAAGTTGCTTTTTGCTGCAATAATTCAATTTAAATTTTCCACGGCTCTTCCTCTTGGACATACCATAACGAATCAATTTCTGCTTTGAATGACATTTCGAATACCAGGTTAACGGGAGCCAGCACAGAGCTGGATGAAGAAAAAAAAAGAGTAATAAGTTAATTATAATTACAAAAATAGTAACTGCTCTGGGGATGCTGTTGATAAAAGAATTAGATTTTGTCAAGTCTTCCTGTGCATAAAAAGATTTTGTTTTGTAGCACTGCTTAGGACTTGTGTGGCTTTCTCGTCTTCCTTAATCAAAACATACCTCACGTTGTTTTCAGTTGAGGAAAGGTGTGCTAAAATTCATGCTAGGATGCACTTTGATGTTTGCTCACATCAAAACAGATAATACTGTGAGTGTGGTTAATGCTGCTCATGAATATCAGCCTGTGTACTGACCATCAGACATCTGACAGAACAGTCATTTTATTAATGAATGAGCACCTCTTTTCTTACCTTGCTTTTTAGTTTAATTTCCCCAACATTGATTTAAAAAAAAGCTATTTGGAAGTATGAAACTCACGGTCATTGTCGTGAATGATTTGAAAATTTTTAACTGAAGCCTGAGTGACTCTGCCGTGGAAGTTGAGCACATAGGATTGTGTGTCATCGTTCCACACGGGTGTCTTGTTGTGCAGTTCAATCACACTCTCTGTGTTCTTGTTCTGCCACTTGGCCAGGAGTGACTCATGGTCCTGTAATTAAGAAGAATGGCACAGCTCTGATCATGGACATTGTAGTTATCAGATATGTGATGTAAGTAGTATGTATCAGTCAGCTGCACATGACTTCAGAGAACTGAGCAAACATACGTTTCGTGGGCGAATGGACACTCGTTCATGGTCCATGTTCATTCCAGGAATTATGACGCTCATTTTGCGAGGTCCTTTGAATCCTAAGACATTGGTTTCCTTTATTTAAAAAAAGATGATAGAGTTATGATGATTACTGAGTGCATGTTCCACCAACAATGAGCAAACAATTAAATATTTCATATCAAAGTAAAAAACAAAACTACACAGATTTATAGATTCGTTCCTGAAGAGAAAAAAGTCGTGCTTGGAAAATACAGTGTGTTCTTTAGTGAGCTAAAAGCTTCACTTCTAATTAGTAACTGTTATGCATTTGTGAGCCAATTAAATTTACTTCTGGGGAAAGTTAATGTCATTCGCTCATATATTAAATAAACTCAGCACAAAGTAATAAAATGTGTGTTGGGTTGATTATTCCTTCTCCAGCTGGTGTTGTATCATACATGATTGGAAAGCCGGATCAGTCACCTTTACAGTTAGATACAACCTGTAAAGGTCATCCTTCTGTGGAATGAGCAACATAGATAAATGTGTATGGTTTTTAGGGGAGGAATTGTCCTGTTGGTACTCAGTCTTGATGTGAGTTGTTTGGTGGATTGGATGATTGCACTCTCCCACTTTCACACTGTTATTTTTACACTTTCAGAGACTGCAGTAAGAACCATGCACAAACACATTTGGCGGTGGTGGTACCTTCACATTTACTGTGTCGCTCATAAGACCTTGCATTGAATATGATTTAGTGGGCTTTCTGTCTATGTATTATATTATATTATTATGCAACAGCAATTGGTATAATTAAAGAGAAGAAAAAATTAACCAGACAAAATTTCTTTAATTTTGGTTTCCATTCTACTGCAGTCATACTGCTGTTTTGATTTGAGTTAGTAACTAAGTAAATTTTAAAGAGCAGATGATATATTCAAATTGGATGGCATTTTCTTAGTTGTCACTGTAACTTACATAGCAAATGGCGGCTAACTCTTGACGCAGATTGCTAGCTTCGAGGCTCGTGGTGCTCTTCACAGGGTTCTGACCGCTGTCATATACAGTGAACTTGGTTCCCATGAGGTTTGACCTGCAACAAAAGCATTGCAAACTAAAGCGTTAGGTTCAGGGTCTGTGTAGTCTGTGTGTTTGAAGCGAAATAAAAAAATTCTGATAAATATTTTCTAATAAGCTTTACAAAATGAAAAAAACCAGCATTTTTATTGTGAATTTTGCAATGTCTACAATGTGTAACAATTTTATAAAATGACAACTATTTACTTTGTGTCATTCATGCATGCATGGATGGATGGATGGATGGATGGATGGATGGATGGATGGATGGATAGATAGATAATTGAATTATTCACCATGTTTGTCATTTTGCAGAACAGTAGAATTTCCAGAAAGAATGAAAACTACCAAAGTAATTTTACTTTTTGAAAATTGTCATAAAAAGTTAGTTTCAATTACAGAACAATATTTTTGTTTCCAGAATTTTCTGAGATTTTAGAACTGTTAATTGTTGATTTGTATATTTGTTGATTTGAGAAAAGTATATGACATAATAGATAATGAAATATTTCATTTAAAAAACTGATATTTTTACTATTGCAGTGGGTTTAAGCCTATGACTAATTTATGCCAGCCTACCCGGTGGTGCAGTTGGTAAGCACTTTGGTTTCATGTAGGAAGATTGCGAGTTTGAGTCCTGGCTTGGACTGTGTAGAGTTGGTCTGGGGTGTACTGTGTGTACCCCGTGTCTATCAAAGTCAGCTGGGATCGTTCCTGTTTGCTGCAACCTTTAGGGAACGTTGTCAGAACGTTTGGAAAACTTTCCATGACGACGTTTAAAAAACGTTGGCAAAGGGTGGCCGAGCAACGTTCCGGCGACCCTTAGAAAACATTCCCGGAACGTTTAACAAACATTTCTTTGTTAGCTAACCTAACCTACAGTATATTACAGAGTTTAGTATTCAAGTAATTTTTTGTACCCTTTTTATTTATACTTTGTTTTGATGCAATTTAAGTTCTGTATTTTTAACCATCTTGTGAATAAATCTGCTTTGCCATACAGATCTAAGATGAAAACCAAACCTGCTAGCCTTGAATTCTGACTTGGACAGAGTTAATTCAGAATCAATAATTTAGGAAGAGTAACACACTAGCACGTTAAATCTTCTGCCTATGGTACTGTTTTTACTCTGGGTATGGTTCCTACATGACAGGAAGGAAAAGGGCTAATGTCAAAAGCTTTCCCTTTAAGTTACTTATATGGGGTAAGTCGTGATGAATGGCAGTGGTATTTAAAGTGCACAGTAAAACATTGCATTAATGGAATCAAGTTGCACATCTGACCTCTCTCTTTTTTAGGGTGCTGAGAAAGTGGATAAGCTTTAACATGTTTTTGCAAGACTTCACAGGAAGCCGTTTATTTTATACATAGTTAAAGGTATTATTTTCACAAGACCTGGTGATGCTAAACCATATTAACATTTTGTATGAATAAGACATGAGCAACCCAGTCATCATAAAGCATGACATTTCTGCAAACAGAAAAACAGTTTGTAAAGCTCTTACTACTTATATGTTTAGTACTATTGAGAAACATGGTCAGCTGTTAAAAGCTATATTTTAAAGCAAGCTAGGATTGTTTTTCCTAAAGGCACAGAAATCACTTTAAATAGAAAAAACTGAAAATTAATATACCATCAAAATCTCCCGTCTTACATTAAAGCATGATCTTTGTTCTTGGATCTGCTGGTTCAAAACTTTGCTGACTAATGAGAATCGTTAAGATTTTACAAGTCTTTAGTTTGCAACCTCAAGGAATAGAAAGCTTGCCTCCCTCAGGATTTAATCAACTGAACATTATTAAAACACATTTTTTGTTTTTAAAATTTTAGCAATGCAAACATTATAAGTTATCAATTTTAGCAAGCACAGTTGCACTCATTTTAAGGCAGTAAACTCAATCAGTGTGGATTATAATATATAGTCATAAACAGTACAAACACTGTGACAAACATTAACAGTAGTGCTTTACTTTTATGTGTGTATCAAAGGTAAGGAGCTCAGTTTGCAGTGGTTGTTTTGATCCCACAGATTTCTGTATAACTTATTTAGAAGCCGTACCTCATGTAGGCCAATCCCCTCAAGGACTCTTAAAAAGCTAGAGATGAAAGGTCACTGCTCATTTCAATTTAGATCTCCATCATTCAAACAGGA
This sequence comes from Pseudomugil gertrudae, assembly GCA_037177535.1. NCBI lineage: Eukaryota > Metazoa > Chordata > Actinopteri > Atheriniformes > Pseudomugilidae > Pseudomugil > Pseudomugil gertrudae. The sequence continues at coordinate 13,976,951 of JBAMHV010000001.1, read as the reverse complement.
TTGTGACCTCAAAGGTTCAAGCAGCACATCGACCAGCGGTCCGGCCAGCTCTGAAGATTAAAAGACTCCACAGAGCCATGTTTGATTACACTGCAGAGGTGTTTCCATGGAGCTGCTAACACTACACTAAAGCTGTCTCTAAAGATTATCTTACTACTAAATGCTTTGTACAATGATGTGAAAATGTAATTCTCTGAAATAAGGATTTGGCAATAATTGAAGAAGTAAAAACAAAAAAAAATGCTACATATTCCTATTGTGGACAGATAAATATCCTGCATGATGTATTAAGGGTTCACCTAAGTTTTCCAATGAAACTCTCTCCACCACGTGACAGATCAGTGGGATCAATAGAGATGAGGTAATTTGAAGTTTTACTCTTTTTCCTCTTCCTTCCAGCTAACAGAAACACCTGCGATGAACAAAACACAAAATCAATACATTTTAAGCCTGTAAAGTTTATTTCGGTCACATCATATTCATGAACACAGTTCAAAACAAAAATCTACATCCCATCCCCAAAATGATTGATTTTCCATGAGGCATTCATACACACTGGTTGACATCCTTTGTAAAATGTCAGTCAGCACTGTAGAGAACTCTCACCTTCTTGCAATCTTCCCTCTCCAGGTGAAGATAATATGTCGGATACATGCCTCTGTCCATGCCTTTTTTGTCCCTGGTGATTCTGCACTTCACTCTGACCCCCTGCGGTGCAGGTCTTAGTGAAAACTCCTCCAGGTCATCGACTTCGATGGCAGGTTCATTGACTGGTGGAGTGGTTGCTGAGGCTACCTCCTGCAGAGAGAGAACAGCCCACTCAGGGTGAGAAGGTGGACTGGTGAGTGATGCGCTAAAGCTGACTTTCGTTAAAACAGGGTAAATCAGTGTAATGAGGCTGAAGATCAAACTGTCCACAGGGACTGCTAATGAGCACAGTTTCTAAATTAAGGCTCTGCTGAGAAGGAAGACTGATTTAACTGACTTAAAGGTGCAAAAAGAAACCCTGGTTTTAATAACAAGAGCCATTTTTATGTAGGTTATAATTATATTTTTTCTTCACCAGCAGTAAAATATTGCCCTGTTTGTATCAACAGTGAGAACATTAAACAACCCTTCACAGGGTAGTATGTTGATATATGTATATTAGATTATTAAAACTTAAAGCAGGGGTGTCAAGCTCCAGTCCTCGAGGGCCGGAATCCAGCAAGTTTAGCTATTTACCTGCACACACACACACGATGAAAATCAAATAGATCCAACAGCTTCATGTCAACCTATTAAGTCATTTCAGTCAGCTGTGTCGGAGCATGGAGACAACAAAAGTCTGCTGGATACCGGCCCTCGAGGACATGAGTTTGACACTCCTGACTTAAAGTGTTAGAAAGGGTTTCTTTGATTTTCAACATCAAACATTTTGCTGTTGCTTCACACAATAAAGCTTGGTCTTTGTTTCTGTACTCACAATTATAAATGCTGTGGACTAAGATACACACTGACAATAAATTATACCAACTGTATTTTTGGAGACACAATGTGACACTGTAGAAGAAGCCACTGTTCTTTAGATTAGCATCATTACATGGCTGTGCCTTGTTTAGGGACACTAAAATAAACTTATTGTTGAAATGTGGGAATGGATCTGGAAACAACATTATATGACTTTTTTCTATGTTTCCCCTTTAAACCTATTGTAAACTGCATTGTTATTCAATTATTTGAAAACATCTACATTCATAATCATGAATTCAGAAAATGCTGCAAAGGGAAGGAATGTGAAATTGTCCTGCCTCTGCTGAAACACACCTGACACAACAGCTTATCAAGGTCTGCACAATCCTGTTGATTACATTTTGTTTTAATTAGGTGTGATGGAGCAGGGAAAGATCTAAAACCTGCAGAACATTGGCCCTGGAAGACTAGAACTGGACATCACTAGCACAGGGTCCAAATGTTAGATCTTAGGCTGAAGTTCCTAAGCATGAATGTTGGATCCGGCTTTTCTCTTATACATTTAAATTGGATAAAGATCCAGTTTCATGTCTATTTATGCAGGAACCTGGGTAATTACACAGGATGGAAATGTCTCATTAGCCACTGCAAACCAAATAACATCAAAATTGATGAACATTAAACCAGATGGCTTTAAAGCTTGTTAATTTAAGACAATTTAATTGTTCATTTAAGACTGCTAAACCCAAAACGTTCTAACCATTTTTGCCAGCAAATGTCTCCTTTTTACAGGATTCTGCACATCAAGTGTATACTTCTGTATTATGCATAAAAAAAACAATTGAATGGAGAAACATGAAATTATTAAACTGTATAAGAGTATTAGCATTGCATTGTTATTCTACTACTGTAATACATACACTACCCAAAAGCAATTAATTAATAGCAAATTAAACTCCAATTATCTGTTCCTCCACTTTCAGGCATGAAATTGTTTTAAGTCAAACTAAGCAACAGAATGTAAACAACATTTTCACGCCTTGTTATTCATGAGTTGAAGGTGCTGGTCGTGGTTGCTGGGCAGACTGGCATGCAGAGAGCGCAGATGTGTGCTATAAAATTCATTTTACCTTGCTTGACTTCTTGCTGGTAGCAGAGCCGGGTCTTGTGTTACTGTTGAGTTGTGAAGAACTGGAGCTAATCTCATCTTCATCATCCTCTTCTTCATCAAAATTCATACTGCTAGATATACCTTTAGAGATAAATAAATCAATCAAAATAAACAGTAGGCATGGGTACATGTAAGATATGTAATGAAATTATGTTTGGCATATTGTGACATTCTCCTCATAAGGAGGATTACAGGCAGAAGACAAAAGAACCTGCCACAGGAGGATAAGACAATGAAAACTCTCAATTACAAGTGAGACTAAATACACTGAGTTAATGTCATTTATCATATAAAAAGCTACTCGTGTCAGTTATTAAAAGCGGAAACTCTGAGCTATTAATTACTCCGAGTTAGTTTAATTTAGTTTCATGTTTGTAAAAGGCAAATGTGACCAGAAAATCAAACCTTATTTTAGTTTTATGAGCTGAACTCTTGTTAATAACTTGGTCTTTTCAGGACATTCGTTTGCATGGTCAGTCATAAAGACATTTTTGTCCTAAATAACCAAGAACATCCAGAGACTTCTTTGAACATTTAAATGAAAAAAGAGATAAAGAAATAACCATGCAGTGTGTGATGAACGGTTATCTTGAACAATGCTTTTACCATCATCACATTATTTAGCTTCTGTACAACTGAAAATATATTTTTAACAAAGCCAAAACAATTATTTCCAGTTTTATTTTTACTGTTTCCTTAAATGAAACACCAGTAGGTCAATATGTATAGATCAACATTAAAATCCCAGCTCTGCTGAGGGAGAACTATGATGTGAAGCGTACAACTCCAATACTTTTCTTCACACAGTAATCATTGTTCATGTTTGCCAGTAAAAACATACTTGTATTTGTCAAAGTAATGTATTTTAGATCATATAATTAAGAATCCTCAATGCATTGCTTTTGATTACAATTACACAACAGTTTGCCAAAAAATTAACTGTAAACTATAAGTAATAGGTGCAAAATAAACAGTTATCATGTGTTAGTATTCAGTATACATCTACTTGCAGTTGCAAGCTTTATGGTGTTGAATCAATGTTTTTCATCCTCCTACCAGCAGACCTGAAAGCTGTGGGTGGGAATATGAACTCGTGCTGCTGCAGATGCAGTCCCGTAAGCCATCTTGAATGCTGACATTACCTTTCTTGAGCATGGTGACACGCAGATCCTGTTTACTCTGCGACTGGGTGCAGCTCATGACAGGCTCCATCTCACCCTCTTCTGTGGTTTGGTGGCCCACTGTCAGGATCTGGATCTGACTGTTGTCCTGCAAGGCAGCCTGGCCATCGACCGCTGCAGAGCCGTGTTCCCACCGGAACAAAATCAGTCAGAATGTTGTTCAACCGGTGAATTATTTTTTTACTCCAACTGCCTAAAAGTATTTCATCTTAGTAAAACTAAGGCAGCTGTTCTCGTCTCGTCTAGAAACTGTAACAACAACTCAGGCGTTATTTATAAAGTTGACAAGCCTGAAGAACTGTGACAACTTTTCCACATCTTTGCCTCTGGGTGTTTTGTTCTGTGCTCTTATGTTTTACGTGACTGTTTTGCTTTCTGTCTTCAGTATTCTGCTGGCTTCTATTGTATTTCATTATTTTAACGTTCTTTCAGGTCTTGGCATGGGAAAACACAAAATCTCTGAAACACAATGTGATAACACATGGTGTAATGACTGGATTGTTAAAAGTCAGTGTAATACATTTCAGCTTATTTAAGGTAAAGGTATCCATCCATCCATCCATTTTCTTCCGCTTATCCGAGGTCGGGTCGCGGGGGCAGCAGCCTAAGGAGGGAAGCCCA
>JBAMHV010000001.1:13944965-13963736 GCA_037177535.1 Pseudomugil gertrudae | reverse complement strand
ACTTGTTGTGCCAAAGACTAAAAGAAAGCTTCGAGGTGACCGTGCTTTTTCTGTTGCTGGCCCTAAGTTGTGGAATGTACATCAGACAGGCTGACTCACTTCCAGTTTTTAAGTCGTTTCTTAAAATACATTTTTCTCTTTGGCTTTTAACTCAGTTTGAGATGTTGACTTTTATTGTTGTTTTTATATTGTTTTTACTGTTTTATTCTTTATGTGCTTGTTTACTGTATAGTTACTTTGTCCTTGGTCTTCAGCACTTTGGTCGACTGTGTTGTTTTTAAAGTGCTATATAAATAAATTGGAATTGAATTGGAATTGAATGGGAAATTTGGAGAAAATGGCACTTTGCTGTAAGACAGGTCTCATGCATGAACAATGAATGCTTCACTTCATAGAACGGCCATTTATGGCTTTTTCTGTGGGATTTAGACAGGGTTGATCTGTTCATTTTAACTTTACTTTAGATGTATCTTGAACAGGTGACTCCATGTGTGGTAACCTAACTTCCATTCTGACAAAAGTCAAACTATTATATAAACTGGTTCGGTATCTTGCCCGAGAACACTTGAGCATGCAGCCAGGGGGAGGCTTTTGATCTCCCACCCTTCTGGATGAAAGACAGCTGCTCCTTCTCCTGAGCTACAGCCATCCCCCTTGTGAAAGGCAGAGCTTTGTAATCATAGGACATCAAGTAATGTTTTAGACTTTGAACCATCTTGAGTAAATTTGTTTTACTTTCCGTTTTGTTCTGTTTCCTCATAGCTCACTGTTTGGTGTCACCAGCAGCTTCTCAGTTAGGGTAATATATTTCCCTGGCTAGTGGTTAGTGTGGGCACTTAGCATACTAGCATGACAACTTATACAAACATCAATCCATTATCTGTACTCCTTATTTCAATGAAAGGTCGTGGGTAGCTGGAGTCTATCCCAGCAATTATTGGGCGAGAGGCGGATACACTGGATAAGTCACTAGTACATGCCAAGACCAATACAAAGAGAGAAACAACCACTCATGCTCACACTCATTCTTAATGAGAATTTAGAGTGACCAATCAACCTCGCACGCATGACTTTTGATAGTGGAAGGAACAGAAAGTACATTCCACTGACAGTACTTGAAGAGACCTTCTGTGGTGAGGCTACAGCTTCACCATGCGGCCCTCATGGTGCTTACTTTTTAAACACAGGTATTACTGATATCTATACAAAAGCAGTCAATAAAAAGATGTCTTTCTGTCCTGGCTACGTAATACACAGTCATTTCAACTGTGCACTTTCTAACTGGACACACTTTCCAATTCGATTTAAGGGTGTTTAAAGTGTGTCCAAACCTTTGGTAGTGTATGTCCAGCATCTTTAGACAACCTCCCCCTACATTTTCAGCACACACCTCAAACATAGAACCTGCAGTTTTTCATGTGTTCATGTGAGAAAAAACCTCAAGAGCAAAATCTCAAGTGACTTATTTACCCATAACAGATAAAGTTAGCCAAATAGTGTGGAAAACATGAAGTGACACCAGAGTGTTTCCTGATTCAGCAGCTTTTGCTTTCAATTGACCTTCAATGTACACATTCTGTTTTAGTGTGGGAGTTTGTGCAAGTATATCTTTGTGTTACTGAAAGACTCATCCAGAGTAAACAACCATGGCTCAAGCTTAACACAACAACAAATCCAATTATGAATGTATTTGTGAGTGTAGTGTGTTCAACAAACCAAGTTAGAATCTAACTGCATTAAACACCCTCCATCTAGCCATCAACATCACTTTCTTTTCTGTTTTGTTCTTCTCTTATTGAAGGTAGAAAGGTTATGAATCTTTCTTTTTTTGGCACTATATTAATTATGTGCATTGTATAATTCATTACCCTTTTCCCCCATTTCTACTATGAGGGATAAGAACCATCTCAGACTGTAAGTCACAACTGCTCTGCATCCTGTCTACTCTCCAAACGTTGGGGTAAACAGCATTTATTTAAAGGGAATAGAATAATTACTTCCATTAACAAAACAACAGGATATTTATACAGCACAGGTGATTAGTTGGTTGGTCTCTGCAGCCTTTTCTTCAGAGATTTAATCACTGATGACAGATTCACTGATTGTTCCTCTAGTTCATGTGGCCCATTCAGAGACCTCTAAGGTACCTCTATGGCTCCTAATTAGTGAAAATTATGCAGGAGATTCAGAGAGAATGAGCTGCAGCAGCATGATAAACAATGACAGACAGAAAAGCAAAGATTTATGGTGATGCAAATTTATATATATATATATATATATATATATATATATATATAAAATATCTGTGTGAAAATCATCATCCATCAGTCCATCAAATTAAAGCAACTCTTTTTACCAAAGGAGGCCATTTTTTCCCTTTAAACATGTTGCATCCCATTTCTCCATGATGCAATCTCAATAAAATTTGGATGTGAGTATACTCCAAGATGGATGTAAAAGATGTAGGTAAGCACTTAGCGCCATTTATTTGATTTCCAACATCATTTTGGCATTATTAATTTTTGTACCCATGACTAACATACACTCAAAACTCGAGGCAGTTACAAAGTCTGTCAATGTCATCACAACATATTTCCCTGCTTTTACTCCCAGATTACTGTTAACTGAAAACAGCTTCACAACATTGTTTGAATGAATTTGTTTAAATCTAATAAGGACATGTGTCTGTTATTGTAGCATACGATCTTGTAATTTGCAAAGACAAATAATTTCTATATTTTCACTCATTTTTACTTTTTGCTTAGCAAAATGTAATTCAGCTTTTCAACATGAGGCATCAGTGCTTGATAAAGTATTAAGCAAAATTAAGTTAGTTTGTCTTGTTTGTGTGCATTTGATTTCTCTGCTATGTGATAATGATAGCATGACAGCGTAGCCCTGCAGATACAGCATCAGTCAGTAAATTTTCAGCATGCTACTGAGTTTGATGACAAAGGCCCACGCAGATGCAGTTAAAATGTATTTACCACCCACTTTTTGTCACACATACAGACAAACAAAGCACTCCATGTCTGCAATCAGAGTAATTAAGTGTGTGAATAGGCATCAGACAGGACGATAATGACAGAAACTGAGTTGTATTAGTGCAGGTCAAAACAGCTCATTGTTGCATGAGAGCATCTGGTTGCTCTTGTCCTGCATCACAATGATAGGTTTACAGGTAGCTTGTAACCTTTTAAAGGAGGGTATTCAATTGATTTAAATACTTTATATCAACTTGGTGAAACGCTAACAACCTGAGTTCTATCAGCAGACACAAGCATTGTTATAGGAAAGCCAGAGTAATACTCTGAAAAGGCCGGAGTGCAACATTTACAAAAGGCTTCCTGCTGTTTTGGACCCTGACGCTGTTTGCAATGACTGAAAGCACACATTAAATACTTGCACAGCTGTGTATCTACAAAGCCTTCATTATCATAAAACCTGCCATCGCTACCAATTTCTCCCATCTGCAAGTCAAATACTTGTGAATTTCAGGACTAATAGTGATCTTTTAGCATCATAGAGATGCATAAGTGCCATCAAAAATGTATGGTTATTTGCATTTAATAGGTGTCTCCAAACATTCTTCAGCAGATAATAGCGGCTGATCTTTACATGGTGTGTCCCAATTGTTTTACATTGACTTTGCCCTACAACTAAATGCAAGTTGGGTGAAAAGTGTGTTGAAACAACTTTTCTTTTTACAGGTTTTAAAATAAAATGTTCATAGGAGTTTTTATACATTAAAGTTAGAGCTACACACTAGGAAAGTATGTGATATATAATATTGTTGAATATTGTAATGGCAATCTGATTGTGATATGTTAACAAACGCATAAATACACAGTATAGTTTCAGTTGTATTAATAAGGGTTATATTCCACGTCTGCACATGATAGATGAACATGAACAAAACAGGAGATTCAGCCATCATTACTACATCAGTGCTTATCATTCTTCATGTCTATGTGATATGTACTGTATGTTTACATGTTGATGCAATGTATTAATATGGTCTAACAGATCATTTAAAACTATTTAAATATCAAATAAAAAGCTGTGATTATTATATTCCTGGAAATTAAATGGAAACAAGTTTAAAACAAAAAGAATGAGAACAGAATTTCACAATATATTGGAAATGTCTCCAACATTGAAATTAATTTGAATTTTTTAACTAACATTTTATTTTAGTTTTTTTTTACAAGTAGTTTTTTTAATAGAAGTTAGATGATAATTGTGATATTTTTAAAACCGTCTTGCCTGCATCACCCAATTTCACACAGTGTTTGTACAATGTGTGTCATTGACTCACACATCAGTACGTTAAATTTTTCAATTGCATGGTCTCATCCATGAAATTTGATGGTATAATAAGGAAAATAAATCCAATGGGAACTGCACAGACGTGACCTTGAAGGAAGGCATGTAAATGATACAGTTTCTCTCTCTCTCTCTCTCTCTCTCTCTCTAGCTGTGTCTTAGTTGTGAAGTTCTGAAAATTTTAAGGACTGAAATATCAGTGGAATGCATTTTCCCACAACAAGAAGCTCACCAAGAGTGAGATTTAGTTCTCCTTTGTGAAAATGCTAATCTTGCAAATACGATCCACAGAGAAGAACCACCATGCAACGATGGCTTCTTTGTGGATCTGCGCTTGTGAGATGAGTTGCCCTCATTTCACTGATTTCCGTCAATGCTTGCACTGTGTATTTCTATGAGATGACAGAGCAACAGAGTGCAGCTGTGTCCTTAAACTCTTCTTCACAGAGGGACATGCATTTTTAAAAGCAGCCTCACATGATAAAAAAAAACCCTTTGCTCATTGAAAAGCTATGACTGCCTCTGCTCTCACTGACATTGTAATAGCATTTTTATGCTTATAATGTCTGCATTCAAACATTCACTGCCAGCTTTTAGCATGTCTTTTATTTAAGGAAAACCAAACAGGTCAAAATGTGGAAACACTAAGTTAAATTCTTTACTAATAGGTTTTCACTTTTTTGTTATTTTATGTGGAACCTATCTACGGCCTGGCCTTTCATTATTTCTGGTAGTTTAAACTTATTTTAAAAGGTTGTTTCTGCCTTTATTCAAGCATTGTTCTTAAATTTGTAGATTGCTTCTGTATCTTATAGCAACCATGAACCAATGGCATCAAGGCAACCAGGGGGAAACCATGGCAATGGGTATTCAATCAGAGAACAGAGCCAGCAGCAGTGGGACTATACTTCAGAAGATCCAAGATATAAATATAATAACTGAAGGTGGTAAGATCTTTAAAACATTTTTATTATTTGGTCACCTGTTACTGGTAGCAGGACACTAGTGACTATGGCCCAGTAAAGCTCATTGGGCATACACGAATGCTGAGATACACATATACCATTTTCATACACGATGGTATATATATACTATATTATTATCAGACATTTCATATTTTCAAACTATTTTTACCAATAAAATTCTAAAAAATCATTTTCTAATCAGTAAGGTGTAAGGTACAAATCCCTCTGAGCTACATTTAGTTCTAACAGCTATCATGTAACAAAAAATCCTATTTTCAATTACTAGAAAGTTTTTATTTCATCACTTCAATGACCCTCTTATGAGTCGGATATAAGATGCTTACATTAGTGAATGATCACTCAAACACACATACATGTACACCCTGCTTCAGATTCTGAATGCTGTGCTTTTTTAATGTGTTCTTAGGAATGTGATACAGTACCTGTAGGGAATCCAGTCGGAGGAGTGCTTGGAGCTCATTCTGTATCAACTGCTGCTGCCTTACTGCGAGGCTATCGGCCTGCAACAGCTCCAGAGCAAAGGGGCTACGGGGTTTGAGGACGGCGATCACAGCCAAAGAGCCCACATTGCCAGTTCATCCTCTGCACACAGCCCTGAATTTCCAGCTTGCCTCGGTTTCTTTGTACGTCCTCTGACTGCGGAGCATCAGATGAGTAACAATCCAGTCAGGCAGCGGTGCTCTTGTGTCTTGTACAGTGAGCGCATTAAATAGCTGTTTTCTTCTCTTCCATGTGTATGCTTCCAGTCAATGCTTCTCCTCTTCCCTTCTCTCATCGACTGCCTCTTCTCCTTCTCTGCACTGGCGTTCTTTCCTTGATCTCACTCTGTAGGCTCTGTCTGAATCTCCCTCAGTCTCTTTCCCTTTAAATCACCCCTCCCCTTCCTTATTCTCCATCCAAATCTCACTCTCTGCCTCTTTGCCCAATCCATCTCCCGTTATCTCTCATGCAGCATCACCTGCAGGGGCAGTGAGAGCAAAGCCCTGAGTAAAATAAGGTAATAGAAAATGCCCCCTACCTTGTCCCTTTCATGCTCCTTCAATGCTATTTTTGCACAGTGCCACCCGCTCAATCTACCGCTATCCTTCACAATCGCACACTTTCCTTCTACACTACTCATCTTTCTTCTGCAATTATTTGTGCTGCATGCAGCACGTAAAGCATGCCATACCATAATTTATTTATTCTCAGAAGAAATATTAGCCTAGAGTGTGTGCAGAGTAGTGCTAACAGCCTTTAATTCAACACTCTAGAGCCAGACAAAGCCACTCTGTCATAGTGCCACAGCTCTGAGTCTCTCTCACACACATCTGCTTCCGCCCTCTTTCTGCAACCCCTTACCACTGCCACACAAACACACATCACTCACTGTGTTCTTGGGTTATTCAGGAGTCCATCTATAGACAGTTAAACCAAGTGGCTTCCTTGTAACTCATCTGGTTTACAAGGGGTTGATTCATAACAGCCCAGTCATTTAGCAAATATCTTAATTTTACATGTGGAATCTTCTATATATCTCGATGCATGAAATAACTTGCAGCAGTACTAAAAGCATATTTTAAATTGGTACAGATTAAACATTGTGTCCTCCAATGACAGTGAAATATTATCAGGCAGAAAAATAGTTTGTGTATCATGTTGTTGCACCAATTCCCATGCCTGATTAGGATGAATCTGGGACATTTGGTGGGCTGCTCGATTCTGACATAAATGTGTACAAGTGTGGGCACAGAAACACATACACAAACTGATGTAATAGCTGGGGTACTTGTAATGTGTCAAATCTTGCTGTGTGAAGTTCATTCTTGCAAGGTCAGTGCATATATCACTGGCTGATCAGATTAGACACACACTTAGATGTGAAAGCTGCAATGCAACATTAAGTAAGTGTTATTTAAAAAGAAGCAAGTCAAACAGTGGAGCCTCTATCAAGGGCAATTAAGATGTACCCCCAATAATTTATCGCAGCAGTTAAAACAAGCATCACTTGTGAGGTCACTTGATGGTGGACTACCAAATTAAGAGGGAGAGAAGTATTTGAAAAAAACAGCTAATGCTGACTTATAAATATGGACCAGTTTATAAAGAAAATCTTCTTTGAAAGACTGATGTGATAAAATAACAGCTACAAATTTGCCTGCATGGCAACTTTCATATATCTTTTAAAAGTAGTTCTGATAATTAAAACACACTTTTTGGTTTTTCCTATAATATATTAATGATAATGATCTATGTCCCTCCATAGTGTTGCATGTGGAACAATAACATAAAAAAGTGGTTTGAAGGTTTTGATACTTTCAGATTGCTTTGCAAATGAGGGCAAACAATCCTTGGCCAGTCATCCTTTTCACCAAAAATCAGAAATACTGTATAATACTGAATTTCCCGCTGGGATGAATAAAGTATTTTTCCATTCATAACGCTACAGCATCAGTGCTAAAAGCAAATTGCTTTATAACAATCACAATGAAATACTGATTGCAATTTCTAATTCTATGGCTTTCCAAAGTATCCTGCATTAAGTAAATAACATAAATAAAGAATTGGAAGATAAAAAGACAACTGTAAAACAAATAATCTTTTAAACACATCAATCATCCACGGCTGTATTTGCTTTTAAATCTGCAACAAAACTTAATTTTTGGGTTTTTTTTTAATTGATTTTTATTCAGTCTACTGTCCCCTACTAAGGTCAACTAGGTAATTTCTGGTAGTTTTTGTATATTCTCATTGACCGACAGTGAGACAAACCAGTCACACTGAGTACATATGATTTCCAAATTTGAAGAGGCTGAGACTTGCAATAGAAATGGTGAGCCTTTGCATCGATTCGTCAACATTGCTGCGTAATGACAAATTATGTTATTTGTGCTCATTAAAATGTATTTCTCATAAGCATTTTGCTCCAGAAATTTTAAATGATCTCCTCGAGAATATCTTTAGCTGAAATGGCTTAGAAATCTATGGCTGTGCCTCAATTCAGGGTCTGTACACTTCGAAGTATGCGGATTACATAGGCTACGAAAGGTTCTTCATAGTCTACGCACTCCAAACTGCGCCTGCCATTTGAAATGAGACAGCCACCTAGTGTACAAAAATTCCCCATAGTGCTCCAGTCCTGTGTTGCCTAGCAACGTCATATGCTACATATATCCATACATCCATATAGTGATCTGATTCTTCCACAAAAAAACACAAAAATATCCTTTTATATGACAGAAAATGGAGCCAGATATTTCAACGTTGTTTATTGTCAATTACCTGGGTGTCTAAATCACAAACATGTGGAGGAGGCGGCCCACAAGAGCTCTCCTCGTGACATATAATCCTTGTCTGACACATGTAATAAAATTAAATTGTGTTCATGGGACACACTGCCATCCCCGCTTGTCTATTGGGACAAATATGTGATTTTATATATTTTTAAAACATGTCCTTGCAGGCAATGAACTGCTGCTTATTCTTTTCTATCTGGCGTGCAATGATATCTGGGCAAAATAATAAATAAAATGCACACTTTGTTAAAGCTAATTCGGACCCAAAATAAGTGTGCATTATCCTAAGTACACTTCGTTGGCGTGTTGGCATGCTATTATGACATATGAGGTAGTGCAGCCCTAGTGAATGAGAGGTTAGGCACATTCGGACACAGCCGATGTGTTTTGCAGAGGGAAAAATGGCAGAGTAGAAAGTTTGACAGGCATAGCAACAGTAACCATAGGAGGCAGGGCTTAGAGAAGGGTCAGCTGCTTCAAAACCCTGATGTCCAACATTTAATGGTACAAGTGGCAACGTATATATATTTAAGGATTTACAGGTATCGATTTTAAGAAGATGTGTAGGTTTAAGAAACTGATATGTAAAAAGGAAGTAATGGAAACAATTTTTTTTCTTTCCAGTGGCACCTAGGGGATTATTTCAGCTGAGACCCTGAAGAGACCCTGTCTAACCAGTAGCAAGAGCCTGGGTGTTTTTATTTTTGGTTATAATGAAGAATTACTGTGAAAATGTTGAAAACTACATCAAACTGACTTTACAAGCCACTAACCACTCTGAACCATTTTACTTTTACTTGCTACTTCCACTTGAGTCAGAATCAGCTTTATTGGCCAAGTATAAACACAAATATTCTAGATTGTGTTACTCTAGGGTAAGTATTAGGATGAGTATAATACATGACTCTTAACACTGGTACTCCTGATGATTGCCTGCTAATTTTCCTTGTAGAGGCTGTAGGATGTTTTCTGTTTCTTTAAAAGTGTAGCCGGTTGTCTTGTTTTGTTTATGATTGTTTTCTATATTTTGATCTATTGACAGATTACTATCAATTGACTGATGACTATTATTGATAACCATTGAATCAGTCAGTGGTTGTGCATCAGCTGCTATGATGAAAGTAGAAGGAAAAATAGAACATTGCTCTATTGAGGAACAGGTGTAAGCATAGCACCCTCCTTAATATTTCATGCTGAAGGGAGGACTTTGAAGTTTGGCTTTGGTCCCAAGTTAGGAGAGAGTGGGAGGCATACATCTTTTTTTCTTCTTCTTTTGTTCTTTCCTTATTTCCCACGTGACCCTACAGTTTTAACAGCAAATGATAAAATCCTCTTGACAAATCCAATTTTTCCTGCCCAGAATTTGGACAGACTTCTCCCAGAGGCATGTTGTTGTTGGTAACAGGAGACCAGCAGTATCTGTAATTATAATAATGGTCTGGCACAGAAAGCACACTGATGTGAAAATGGATATCTGGCTTGTGTCTGCTTGTCTCAGTCAGAATGACTGAACCACAGCTGCAGAGAAAACAACCTTAATAATATAGCAGTCTCATTAGCTATGCAGGACATGCAGCAACTGATCAGTGACTTCTTTTCACGTTAATGTTGAAAAATGTTGGATATTTTTCTCCTGCCACAAATCAACTAAAAATCATGTCATGCAGCTGCAGCCACTTCACAAGACACCAGATAGAGTAGGTTTCCAGCATGCACGACTGACTACATGAACAGCATGCTTTTATGTCAGTGGTGCACACCTTCCTTTGGAAGACATAGTTTGAACAGCTATAGCTTTCAGAGGATCGAGGGTTATTTTTATAGTTGAAAATGGTCTATGCTTTTAATGTAAACAGACTCTTAACAGTCCGTGCACAGCTTTTATTATTTATATCTTCAATGACATCATTTAAATTAGCTTAACTGCATAAACACACCATCACAAAAATCACTTTAAATACACAAAAAATTCATGGAGAAGAAAAAAAGTATTTCTCTGTTTTCAGCCATGAAATAAGGATTTAGAAAAATCCAATGAAGACACAAATGACAAGTGAGGCAGTAACTGACTTCCATATTACATCACATAACTCAGTGGCTCCTGGACCCCAGAACGACTGAACCAGAAGCAACGAATTGTGTTAGTGGCGTACTGTAAGCTAAAAGAGCTATGCTGGCATCAGGATTTAGAGGATAGTTGGGGTTTAATAAGGCTTACCTGTTAAATTATGCATGCGCGACACAGCTGAGCAATGGAGAAATGAAACAGCTACAGTGGGTATCAGATGCTGCAACATCTTGTGAATGAGTGCAACTTGATGTTGCAGTGAAATCAAGGTCTATGGAAACACAAGTAACACTGTATGTTTACTATCTGTCACTACTTTTGCTTGAAGCACATTTTCCTGAAGATTAATGAAAGGAAAAAGTCTAAAATACACATTTAGCCGTTTCTTTGAACATGTGTTTGTTTAATGAACACATTTCTTTTTATTTTAGTTTAATTCTGCAACTGTAAACTATATCCTGAAGACTTTTATAGACTTGTATTCATATCTCTTCAATAGTTTGAGTTTAACATTTTGAACACAATGAAAATGTTAGAAAACATCAATTTATGGTTGTGTTTTCTTACACATGAATAAAGGGCTTTAACACACCAGCAAAATCCATCCATCCATCCATTTTCTACCGCTTGATCCCAGAGCGGGGTCGCGGGGGGGCTGGAGCCGATCCCAGCTGTCAACGGGCGAGAGGCGGGGTACACCCTGGACAGGTCGCCAGTTCATCCAGGGCCACACCAGCAATTTTAAAGTGAGAGGATAGAATATTTAAGCTACTTCAGACTGTCTTCTTGCATAAAGCGTACTAACCAAATAATGGGGGGTAATGTTTTTGGTAATGGTTTTGGTGTATGGGTTTGAGTAAGAACTAAATATATGTGTACTTGTGCATGATGGAGGAAATATGAGGAAAGAGCACAAAGGCTTGTGTGCAGAGTTCACCTCCCATTCATAATTAGGTTATATTTTCAGAGACCACTTTAGTCGTTAGGCTTACACGGTGGCACAGTTGGTTAGCACTGTGGCCTCACAGCAAGAAGGTTGCTGGTTTGAGCCTCGGCTGGAAGGAGGTCTGATTCCCCCTGGGTATGCCAGCTTCCTCCCAGCATCCAAAGACATGTTTGGTTAGCTGGTCATTCTAAATTCTCCATAGGACTGACCGTTGTGTGAATGGTTGTCTTTCTCTCTGTGTTGGCCCTACGATGGACTGGCGACCTGTCCAGGGACCTGTCCGTCTCTCACCCGAATGATTGCTGGGATAGGCTCCAGCTTCTCCGCGAACCTTAATTAGATTAAGCGGGTTAAGAAAATCATTGACTTTTGTCGTTATCAGGTCAAATAGACTTTAAAGATCAACATGCACTTTAGACAAGTTCACACAAGTGTCTGTCATCAAAACTAACAGAATAAAACTGTGCAAACGAATCAGCAGTGAGGAATTAATGCATGTGTTCATACACTCACACACAACTACAGATACACAGCACAGTTCTTGTATCAACATAAATCCCTGTATCTCATTGCTCAGTGGCCATCAGAGGGCATACATTAAACATGATTTGGATTAGAAAATGTCACGCTGGATGAAACAGTGTCCCAGTGAGGCAACCAGATGGACTGCCTCAACACACCAAAGTTCCTCTCCCATTCTCCATTCAATAACTCCACTTTATCTCTATGTGCAGCTATGCTCACTATGCTTTATACATAAATATGAGAGAAACACCCTTTTATTTGCAGATTCTGTATTTCCTAATGCTTGCATGGTCGTGTTTCTACTGAAAACATGTAAAATAAAACAAATGGATGTTATGCAGATGATTAGTCTGATCCAAGGTAAGAATTTAAATAAGCTACAAGCATACTGATGTAATGCGGCTTGATGATTACAAACAAAAAAAAACTATATCTGTGTAGACCCATCAAACACAAGCGTAAATGATAAACACTAAATAAATCATCACAACAGAATGAGATTGCATTATTCTGTCAAGGCAGAATCAATAAAAATATCTTGATCCAGAAGCAGATAAACATCAGGAAATAATTACTTTTAAGTTGATCTAAACAGAACCTCTGGTGAAATTTAACCATATAACCTCTATAGCAGAGGTAATCAGATATTTGCTCAACATTATGTAATAGTGCCTTGAGGACACTCATGCTGGAATTAATATCTCAGTGTTACAGCCTCCAGAAAGACTATATGCTTCGAGCTTGGCTAAATTACTGTTTATGGCAACCATTCCCATTTGGAAACACCTTGTATCCAAGGGCAACAGACAAAGATGAACATCTTAATATAACAAGAGGGATAAACCCTAATATGGACAGATGAGTCATCTCTCACATCATCCCTCTCTATAAACAGATGTGTTTAGATTTCAGGAAGGCTTAACTGTGGTTTTAGCTTCCAGTGTAATTTTCCAACTGTTAAAAGTGCAGTACTTCATTAAATGTGTGGCTGCTAGAAGCGCATTGACAGATTTGTTTCACAGCTAATAAAACTCCCTGGTAAGATTTTGCTATACTATAATGAGCAAATAAATTCCTTTCAGACATGAATGCTGTACCCTTGGTTAAAACAAAGGCAACGACATCCCACACAGACTGATGCCGTCAGAGACCTCACACCCTGCTGACAGAAAAGCAGCAGAGAGGCAGAGGTGTTAGATGATAGTATTGCTTAGTGAGTTCTGTTTCTATCTTTAGAGAAATTACAGTATATCCTGGACATGTGACTCCCTCATTCTAAGCTGTTTCTGTTCATGCTTAACTGTCATCTTTTTCTTGTACTTCAAATTAGTCCTGGCAGTACCACACATCCTCTCCAACTTGGAAATCTCCCAAAAAGAACATAAAACAATGTACTGCTGTTAAAAAAAACAGGAAGTGGTACATGAAACTAGACTGCAAACTTGAATTAACGTTTTGTGTGTGTGTCCTGGCCCATGTTCTATTCATCAAAACACAGCACACAAACAATCAATCAGCTTCTTTGCTCAGAAGTCAAATTCAGGTGTCTTGCATTTCCATGAAGAACACAACTCACCGTGTCAATCTGAACTAATGAATGTTTTTAATCCTGTGTACACAATTGGACGTGTGAAAGGAGAATAAATGTCAGCTATTTGCGCACATCATCTCCAGACTCAGCATCTTTGGGAGGAGGCAGTTGCCGATGTCTTCCTCTGTATGTCACGCAGCCTCCTCCACCAGTTCACTCCTGTGACCATGGCAACAACTGAGACTAATTATCATTTTAATGCTCACTAGTAGTTCATTTAACTGTAATAGCTACCTCAGGGAAAGACACAGGCACAAACACGTTAGTAGTTTGCTAGTTGTCATAGCTTTGATTAATTACCATCTGGCTGTGCCTGCAATGTGCATCCCTGTGATGCAGCAAAGTGGCGCTAAGTGGTTTTTCTCTCTTGATCAGCAGGGGTCACCATTGAACAGTGGCAGAGTTGTGTAATAATGACGCATGGACAGATGGGGGTGCTGTAAGATAGTTTTTAAGTTTTGTGCTATCTGCTTCACATACCCGACAGCAGCTTCACAATCTGAGTGAAAGAGAAGTGTTCATTACTGCAAATACATATTAAACAAGACAACAGAATAAAGATGTGGTCAATTATACAAAACACTGCTTGCTGGTTTAATTGTTCTATTTTTTTATTGGTGCAATAATCCAATTGAAGGTATTATTTTAAGCTGAATGTGGTGAATCAGCCTACCACATTTACACATTACATTCTTCTAAAAAACACTTAAAATGAGCATCTTCCTAAGCAGTTTGCATCCACATGTTCTGCTGTGTAGAGAATAAAGGCTATTAACACACTCCACTTGTGTTGCGTGTTTGCTTTCACCATACGAGTCTGTGTGTGAGTCTGTGTGCGTCATCAGAGCAAATTGTGTCCTACAGACATCTGCTGTTGTAGAAACCTTAACAGATGTGATGATGAACATTTTGGCTCATTCTTGTCTTTCTGTGGTCAGACTGTAAGTCCAACATGAGGGGAATAACAATGGTTGTGATTCCACAGTCTTTATAGCTCCCGTATTTCTTGTCAAGCAACTCTCAAATAGGGGCCACTGGTACCCAAAAATCATTAACCCTTAAAATTCTGAGATCTTCACATAAAATTGGTTTTCTTAATAAAACACATGTTGGGGCCAACCCATGATGCAGGACTGGTTTTGATGCAGTATCATCTGCTACTGGAGTACAGTATGATTTCAAAGGTAAGTTGTCTTAGCGGCCGATCTGTGGAACAAGTGTTTGCTAAATCGACAGTTAACAACAAAACAACAAACCACCTTTAAAAAATATTTGTTTCAAGTTTAACAAGTTTTATTTTCCCTTGTCTATAACAGTATTCTTTACAGTAATTTCAGGCATCTAGTTTTTTTAATTTCTTTATATTTAGTATTTCTAAGGCTTTAATGGTTAGAAATGCTTCTAAGGGTTAAATTAGTTTTCCGGTATAAACAACTCCTTTAAAGGGAAAAAAATTAAATTTGTTCTGCAAAAATGACCAACTTTAATCTTTCTATCTTTTAAGTGACAGTGATGATCCTGCTTGTTTGTGCAGATCTGCTCATGTCTGGTAGTGAGACGCCCTCTGAGTTCATTTTCAATGCCCAGCTTTGATCTGTTTTTTCTCCTGTTTGAGGTCACAGTAGAAAAGCCATCCAACAAAGGAAGAATGAACTGTTCCTCCTCTGACATGTTAGAGTCAGTAGGTGGTGTTGCTCTGAAGGGGTCACAGATCCAGTCAGATTTTTTATAAAAGTGCAGTGAAAAATATCTCTGGAAATCTATCCGAAGGGCAGAGATGTGCTTTCATGTATGAGATCCCTGTATTCTACAGCTTGTGGTCTTCAAGTAATTATTTCAGACTGAGTTTACGTTTCCATCTTTCCCTCTCTGCTGGGATTCCCAAAATCTGATGAATAATGTGACTTTATCTGGCAGGTGGTGGTTTGTCTTTGTGTCCTGCATCTGCCAATTCAGATCATTGTGTTTCAGAAATATGTTAAAGAGGTATGCTACCGGTAGTTTCCTTAGGAATTTGTTACCGTACAATAAAACTTGTGGCCAAGCTCACTTCCTCGTTACTTCAAAAGGATGCAAATCTCATCACATAGGCCAGAGACCCTGGACAATAAAGTAAAGATATTCACAGATTAGGCTTTTCTGATCAATAACTCATCAACGGAGCATTACTTCTACAAAATGACACAGCACCACAATCACAGCAGAGTAGACTGCGAGCTTTATTTGCATTTCCCTCAAAAGGAGTCGTCCTCTTAACTGATAGACATGCAAGAATGACTCGTTATATTGTGCTACCAAACTTACGGTTTTACAGCCCCAAGATGCGCAACCCTCACTTTGAGAACCACCAGTTTAAAAGAAGTCAACCTTAAATTGATTTTTTTTTTTGTTTTCACAGCTCAAAATCTGTCAAATTTAGCCTTGGCTGTCAGTTTATACACTGAGAAGCTCATTAACGTTTAGATGTCAAGTCAGCAAAGGTCAAACTGTAACAGGACACAAATACTTTGGTTCTGTAGAGAATATTTTCTGAATAAATGTTTATGTCTGTATCTGCTATTTTTCAAGACTTATTTCAGTAAAAAGAAGAAAGGAATCTGCAAACTCTATTTAATTTTTCAGGTAATTATTCTACTTTAATTTTCAATCAGATTGATTATTAAAAAAGCCTCATCAGGCCAAAAGTACCTTTTGATTACACATAATGATTACACTGAGGACAAAAGAGTCATTTAGTATAACTGTTTCAAAACTGTGCCAAACAACATCTGCAATACTCAGGTTCTTGTTGCAGCAGTTATCTGTATCTACCAGATATATTTCTGGTAAATTATTGCCAGTAAATGTAAGAAAAGCAGAAAAAGAAGGAAAAAAAGGAAAATGCCAGCATAGGAGAGAGAGCAAAGCAGGAAGCGCCTGCATGGCATGGCTCCAACTGAGCCAAAATGAGGAACTTTTCACCACCGCTGGTCATTTTTCTTCACTAATATATAATCTTTAGTGGCTTACCGTAAAACCCAGACTATGATCTAAAAAAGTTTTCACTACCTTACACATTACATCAAAACTTCCTTGCTGTGTTTAGGCAAAAAAAGTTAAAGCATGGAATTAAAAAATACTTGGTTAAGTTTGGAAAACTGCCATAGCAATGACAACAAAAACAACTATTTATAAATCATTAAATCAAATGTATTTGCTTTCATTATTACTTAAGTTCACATATTATTTAAATAAAATCAATTTATTTACACCAGCTATGGCTACACAAAGTGCGTAATAATATGGCAAATATAAGCAGAAACATAAAAAATATGAATAAGATGTAATAAATTAAAATAGGAAAATTGAATAAAAACCCCAATATAAACAAATAAAAGCAAATAAGATCAACTCTCAGGTGGGTTAAAAATGATGAGTATAAGATTCAGATTCATTTATTAAGGACCACACAACAAGTTGGTGGCTTTTTTCTTCTGGTACAGCATGTACAGTAAATGTACATGTAATCTTGGTACACCAAGATTACAACATACAGCACATATACAGGTAACAACTTTTCCGAGGTGCAGCCAGCTTAACGCAGCACACCGTTAAATTAGTCTTAAGACTAGTTCTAAAAATGGATAGTGATGGAGACTGGCGAATGACTAAGAGTAAGCCGTTCTACAGTTAAGGTGTGCTTACAGAGAAGGCCCTGTCCCATTTAGAGACATTCAGGAGCAGCTGGTAAGCTGACCTGAGGGACTGTGATGAAATGTAGTAGTTAAGAAGCTCTGACGGATAAGACAATTTAAAACATTAAAAACAAACAGAAGAATTTTAACATGAACTCTGAAGTACACAGGCAGCTGGTGGACTGAGGCCAAAGGGGAGGTGATGCGTTCTCGTTTCCTAATTACTGTTAAAAATCGTGCAGCGGCATTTTGGACTAGTTGCAGACGACCGAGCAAAGGCTGGCTCACTGCAATGTACAGGGAGTAACAGTAATGTGATGATATAAAGGCATGGATTACTGTTGCCTTAAAAGAAAAGGTACCTTAGCAAGTCTCTTCAAATGATAAAAACTCAATTTAACCATAGAGTTTATTTGTTTGTCCAATATAAAATCACTGTCCATCCTAAAACCAAGCTTTACCACAGTGGGGACGAAGCTCCAGAGGAGATTGTACTTGTTTGTGAATTGTTATCTTTGAGTATTGGGCATAAATCCTGCCATACATTAAGTATTTTTCTCAAGCACCTGGATTAAAGAATCAACACGTATACAAATAATTGTAGAAGAAAATACACCAAATGCTGGGGGTATGCTGAACTAATTTCTGTTTGCCATTTACACTCCAGCTACACAGAAACACAACCCTGTTTCTCCAAAACTTTGTCATTTTCACAATTCATGCCATGATGTCTCACCATAGCAACCTGCTCCAGGGGCATATCCCACACAAATTCATCAGTGGCACAGAGCTGAATAAAAGCATAGCAGAGGGGAGTAGAATAAACACATTTTATCTTTTAAAAACACTATTCAAAGACTACAAAACAAAAATAAGGGAGAGGCGGGGGGGATTAGAACTAGTTAAACAAATTTAGAAAGACTAATACACAAACACCACAAAGATTAGATTTCAGTGACGATTTTAAGAAATTTCTCCTGATATGTTTTATTACATTTGTATTTTATATTATGTAATGATGGTTCAGTTGCAAATGAAGGTAAAAGACTCGTGTATTTCATATAGGAAATAAAACGAAGACTAAATGGTAAAGAATAAGAAAAAAGTAGCTCAAGAAAAATTTAAAGACCTAATTAATCCTATATTCTAAAAGTATAAAGAACTTTCTTTTCATCACATGACATGGTGCCAACAAAAATCCCAGGATGGGAAATCACTTTCTTCATTGTACTTATTAGTATTAGAATATTTTTGATACTTTAAAAATATGAGCCCTATATTATAACTAGAGCAACAACTTTTAGCTTCACGGTGGCGCAGCTGGTTAGCACTGTGGCCTCACAGCAAGAAGGTTGCCGGTTCGATTCCTGGTGTGAGTGG
>JBAMHV010000001.1:13928437-13938666 GCA_037177535.1 Pseudomugil gertrudae | reverse complement strand
ACAGTCCAAAGACATGCACATTGGGGATAGGCTGATTGGAGACTCTAAATTGCCCATAGGAGTGAGTGTGTGTGTGTATGGTTGTGTGTCTATCTGTGTTGGCCCTGGATGGACTGGCGACCTGTCCAGGGTGTACCCCGCCTTTCGCACGTTGGCAGCTGGGATAGGCTCCAGCCCCCCCGTGACCCCGCGAGTGGTAGAAAATGGATGGATGGCAACAACTTTTAATACAGTTTATCACAGCAGAGGAAATTACTGTGTAAAATCTCCTTTTCAGTTTTTTACATAATCAAATCAAAACAATGGATATAACTCAGTAAATGACAGTACTAGAATAATATGAAGTTTTGTCCTGAAAACAGTATAAAGACAAGTTGTTTTTAAAGTCTCTACCAACTCATTGAGGAACCATGCAGCTCCATTGCTCCATCGAATGACAGGATAGCCGCAGCATGCTGCTTTATCTCATGGCTTTTCTTTTGAACATAACTAAGCTGGAAATAAAACAAATCAGAGCTGTAAGACTCATCCAATATAGTAATATTATCTGAAATACCCTATTAACTTCTACTGCTCTATCTTAGTTGCTGCTGATATTTCTTTAAAATTTGTTCTTTAAACGTTACAAAATTATGTTTCTAGACAGCACCAACGTGATATCAGTACAAATGTAAAGTAATTTCTTTAAAGAAAACTTTGTATTCCATCAACAGCAAGAGACACAGCGTTCAATCAAATCTCCAAAACTTGTAAAATGACTGAAACGCTCACAGTGATGATATGTAATATCTCATGTGCCACTCAAATAATACACAAGCTCCTACTTTTATTCAAGGTAACATAAGGATCAACAGGAAAAAGAGAAGATGGTGGTGAAACAGCACGTCTGCTAAATTATTTTCATTTTCAGATTAGACCAATCTTAAATGTATGCTGGACTTTTGTTATAGCTGTTTTTAGAAGCTGTTGGGAAGGACAGACCCTGTTCGGTCGTCAAGCCACACTTAGCAAACAAAACACCGTTTTTTGGGGGCAGAGCCATGAACACTTTCACTCACTCGTAATATTTTAACACTTGGAAAATAGCTATTTAGTTACATTTTTATTTCGGCCCTATTAACCATCACACTTCAATATGCATATTTTACATGCTGTGACAAGAGCAGATTGTCTAAACAAAGTGTAAAGCTTTTGCAGTACTAGTATTTTAGACAGATTTGTATAATTACTAATGGACAAGCAATGGTGAAGCAACAACAGATATTTCAATAACTAAAACAAAGCAAACAAGCTAATAGTAATGGTAAACACCACTCAGGACTTCTCCTCCTTAACAAAGAAAAAAAATATTTTTTGGAAAATACTGTTAAAGTATCATTGTTACTTCTTATTTTTAACATGTTCTTTGATGATCATTGACTTCTCTTATTTTCTTTTCTGATTAATTCTGTCTGGTAGCTATTCTATCAAATATTAACAGTACTAGGTTAAGATTAGCTGCTTCGAGCCTTGGCTGGGGGGAAGTTTGAACAGTGGCCTTTCTGTGTGGAGTTTTATTCTAACATAAGCTTTTGCTTAGATTAGGTTACTTAGATAACATGCATGTCTTTAGACATGTATATTGTCCCCATGGAGTGAATGTACATATCAGTATCAATGTTTAAATATGCATAAATTACAGAATTAGATCTGGTCTGTCAAAATTCACTGGCTCTAAAATACACAAAGTAAAAACCTTGAAAAGAATGACCTACTACATTATTACCTGTCACATTTTCCAGTTTTCCTTTTGGTGCATCCATCTTATTGAGCACAGCTGGATTGTTTCGCTGCCCCAGATTCCTGCCCCGAAAGCACACCTGCTGCTCAAAGGGCATTTCAACACTAATCCACTTTGATGTGAAAGAGAACCAACAACCTCCTCGGTTTTAACAAGACAACATAGGCATCAAAGTGAACATATTTATTTGGCCATTCTCAGACACAATGTAAAGATTTTAAGCAACTGTGCTTGTGAAAAACAATTTTTATATGTACATTTATACTTCAAAATGCAGCAAAACTTAGCCTCCCAGCATTACTCACGGTAAAAGCATCCAAAAAGCACAGTAAAATGTCAGAATAGTATCTTTTTCACCCTGGTTCCTGGTATTAGTTTTTCTAATCAGCAGCATTGCATAAATGGTGCACTTTGTCTTCCATTAGCAAGATCTGTTACTACTCCGTTGCCTCGACCCTTTTCCATAATTATAAGCAGCACTGACAGGGACATAGCACTTCTGGACTGTAGATGTTTTCCCGCTTTTCCACAGTTCTTTTACTTTTCCTCTCCTGTGGCCATTTTTCTATTTTATTTCCAGCCCCTGATGGCTAGTATAGAGTTCATATTGTTAGGGGCAGTTGTGGCTCAGGTGGAAGAGCAGTTGTCTTTCAACTAAAAGGTTGGGAGTTCAATTCCAGACTTCCCCTGACTAGTGTCCTTGGGCAAGACACCAAACCCCAACTAGCCTCCCAATGTGCCTATCGGGGTGTGAGTGTGTGTGTGAATGGGTGAATGTGACTATGTAGTGTAAAGCACTTTGAGTGGTCAATAAGACTGGAAAAGTGCTATATAAGTATGAGTCCATTTACCATCCATTTAACACAGTTAGGTTTAAAAGCTAAGTCAAGCAAAGCAACTTCATCTAAAAGCAGTTTTTGACAGCAAAGATTAACAGGGACTAAACTAAATTGGTTAAAACTCTCACTATGGAATGCAGCTCTACTCAACTGTAAAGTGAATATCAAAATGTCAGCGTCTGTTACGACCCTGTTTGGCAAAAAGGGTTTTGTCATCACCTCATAAGAGATGTACGGTTGAAAAAGGTGAAAATTAATTTATTAATGTCAGAGAGGGTATCGGTACACACATGTAGTCCTAGACCACGGGAGTTGGGGTCTAGAAGCTGCTCAAATCAACAAAGTAATATAACAAAATCCTAACAAACATAAACTGGGACGGCCAAATCCCTGAGGTATTTAATACAATACCAAAACGAATACAAAACAGGCCTCCTAAAACATTGATAAAAAAGGGAGAGCAGCTCCAATAAACTAAGGTTGACAATTATCAAACAAAATATCTTGTAATCTTAATTACAGAACTCAAAACTCTGTGTACATGTACAAACAAAAATATATATAAAATATATTTACAAAAATATCACTTATCAAAAATACTATGCACAATTACAAACAAAAACTTAATTAGCCCAACTCAAACCACAGATTATCTAAATATACAATTAAATGGAAAACCATTAACACTACTGGAACAAATATGAGTACAAAAGACAAGAATACTATCTTACAATTTAATAATCTGATTTTTAAAACGATACTTACTAAACACAAGGAAAAACCTTGACCAGAAATTCTGGTCCGACTACGGTGGAAACACACTTATAGCAAGAAGTAACACAGGTCTACTTGTCTCATCTATTTAACTACTTTTTAAGCATAATTTCTGATTATTTACCTTCTTTTAAATTAATATAATTGTTAAAGCAGAAATTAGGCTGATTGTGGTAAAGTATTTTTTACACAGCAGCATCACTCCTTCAAAGGATTGAATACTGACTTCTCTGTGTGGTAAGATACAGGGAGAAATATTTTCATTCAGTCACCAATCCATCCCTCATGATTGTTAGCTTAGTGTGAAGACCTTCAGGCTTCTGTACAATCATGTACGTGGAAGTGAATGGAATATCATAAGGGTGATATTTAGAGAGCCTAGCTTTTTTTTGTCTTTTAGTAAGTGACCATATATTTCTTTGCCTGTATCCCCTTTTTTCTCTGTCTGTGGTTACTAAACAGGTGGACAGTGATATGCGAAATCTGGCAAATGAGAGACATAAAAAGTTTCTTCATCAAAAAACAATGAGACATCAAACAGGTTTCCCAAGCTAAACTTTACAATAGAAAACTGTTGCATCAACCTTTTATGATGCAAAGATAAATAATGGTCAGTGGGAGAGATAGAAAAATGTGAGAAGAGAAAAGATGTAATCTAACATCTGATTAGTACCATGTCCATCAGGAGGCTGTATTTTTACATTTAACTCTTTGTATTATTTTTATGCAATGTGTTATTTTTCTTCCAACATCTAAATGACTTCTTTCTCAGTTAACTATATAGATCACAAGGCAAACATGCACGCACACACGCACCATCATCTACATTACACACACACACAACAGATTAATACAACAAACACAGCTGTTTCTTGACACCTTCATGGACCGACTAAACTTTTAATAATCATTTACGTATTCTTACTTGATGTTCACTCTGTATCATCTCATCAGTGTCAATGCAAAGGCAGTAGGACAGGATCAACGATGACCATAAGCAAATCTGTGTTGGTTTTGCGAATGAAATATCCAAAAGCGGCTTAATATCAACCTTTGACCATTAACTGAAACAGTAATCTAAATATAGTTAGACAATAAGGGTAAAAGCAATGTTCTCTAAAAACGTATAAAGGGGGGTCCATTATACTTATCAACATGAGACATGAATCCTGCAGTGATCTGTTTAACTAGCAAAACAATGAAGATATTGTGAAGCAGAAATCCAACATGGTCAGTCAACTCCAGTTTGCGTCCACTACATGTAAAACATCTGCGCTTGAGGGCAAATCACACTATATTCCTTCCAGGCTGGAGACCAACACAGCTGCTACTATCAAAACAGGTAAGGAAGAAGAAAAGAACTGAAAACAAATTATCAATCAATTCTCATGCCAATTCATTAAAACACAAATAAATGTAAAGGTCCACAAGCGTGTATTCTAATAAATGTGTTGTATTTGTGAGATATTAGAGAATATTTTAGCTTTGTTCTGTCAGGTGCAATTCTGGCTGTTTTTAATGTTCTTTGTACCAAAGAGGAAACAGAAAAGTTGTATTTTAAAAGGATGTTTTAGTTATTTAGTGTTATAAATAATAAAACATTTTATTATATTGATACAAAGAAGTCAAACATGCAAACTTTCATAAAGCTTGGTGAGTTGACTTTGTGCATTGGCTTTCTTGATTGAACAGCCAGTGCATCAGCAATGCCGATCGAATATATCCACTGACATTCCTGATAAATGGAGCCCCTGGGTCACATATATTGATCGACTCAATATGATCTAGAGGACTTGGTAAATAGTCAGTACTTTATTTATTTATCGTAGGTAATTAAAACAAAGCAATTCATTTAAAAATGTATTAGTCAAACCACTTTTTTCCCTGTTCTCATCTCAAAATTGCAGCTCGGTGTACACAGATGACCACAGCAGAATGACACATTGTTAAACATCATTTTATTGTTTACAGAAAGATTTTTTTTAGTGGTTAAAGTGAAGATAAACTAGATCATTTTTCCCGTGCTTCAACTCACCTGGTTTAAATGAATTAGTCAGTGATGAGCTTGCAGAGAAATGGAGAGCAAGTTGATAAAATCAGTTTAATGGGAATTAGGTAGGGTGGAAAAGGGAAATCTGGGAACCCTTTAAGGCAGTGGAACCTTAAAACATGGTAACAATAATCTAGTGGATATAGCAAACATAACTTCTTAAGGTCCAACATCAAGAAAGGTAAATCATCTACTTGTTTTTTTGCTCACATTCTCACCGATGTGGCCAGTTTTCTAAATGGAAACAGTGGACATGCTGATGGATTAACAGAGATCCTTTCAGTTTTGAATTGTTTAATAATTTATTCATTAGCACATCCTATAATAAAAAATTAAAATTCTATGAAAACATACCATGAGCTCAACTTCTATCCTTCCTTCTAAACTTGACGGTTGCTACACAGAGAAATTAATTTTATCTTTGGTTAAAACCATTAAAAAAATCAAGATCTGCCAGCTTTGAATTGTATCTTGTCAGGCCACCTTGCCCCTCCATCTCTTGGAAGTAGTGTTTGCTGAGTAGGTGCCAGGACAAGGTGTGATTGTACATACAGTTGTTCAAAGAATTAACAGGCTCCACCATGATTTACAATGCTTTCAAAAACCCTCCGACACGACACAGCCACACACCTACATCCTGTGTGGGAGTCTTAGAAGATGAGCAAGCTTTTTTATGGTGCGTTAAATTTTGCATGTCTAGTGGCAAATATTGTTATTAAAAACATTCTACATGAGTGTCTGACAGGAAAAGATGTTAGACATGCTTCAAGGCATAAATTAAACATTAGTCTCGGTATAAAAAAGGATTAAATAAACAAACCTGAATGCAAGACCTGACCAGGGGTTAGTTTGCAACAGGTTTTTTTAAAGTTGTTTAGAGGAGTCATGGTTTTGTAGTGTGTAAGAAAATTTCTCAATGTGAATTTGCAAAGATTCTGGGATTTTATATTATTATGCACCTTCAGGCAATACAACATTAAAACCAGTCATGATTCTTCAGTGGAAATTACTGGATGTAAACATTTGAATATGATTTATTAATGCCCTCGCCTTCTTTAAGCCTGACCTCATTTCAAAAGGACTAAAAAGGGCCGATGAAAGCCCGGCAAAGCATCAGAAAGGACATAACTGTAACTAGAATATGTTTTACCTTCTCTTCTCATTAAGCGTATATCAAAGGATGAAGTGTATCTTTAAACTAACCTCTGAGAGTCCCTGTCCCTGTGTTGACCCAGAGATGGACTATAACTGACCTTTCCATGATGTACTCTGCCCCTTATCAGATGACATCTTCAGTAAGCTCAGTATCCCCCCTCCCCCCAACCCTGAATAGAATTAAATGGGTTAAAAAAATTGTGAAATAGTAAGATTTAGAAAACAGGGTATAAATAATCTGTCTCTGTATGAAATGAATTAGCAGAAAAATGTGAATTAAATACTTCCTCTGTGAAAAAAAACATGGCATTACATCTATTTCTGCTTTACTCCACAAGCATCTGTGCCTACTGCAGCCTAAAATGCTGCACACAGTAAAGATTTTTCCAAAGTACTGTAACAAATCTTAGGAGGCTAAGAGACCACCGGCTCTGGCAACAGTCTCTTGGGGCCTCCACACAGATTCAGAATACCAATTATACTGTCTGAGTCAACATATAAAGTGCTGTCAGCATAAAAACTCATCAACTGAGCCTCTAGTAATCAATGATTCAGAAACAGCGCCTTCAAGCATCCACTGTAATCCAAATTAATGGCTCAGTAGGACTGAACTGGAATTGATTCATCAATAAAATAAAAAAAAATTGGGTATATATTGTCAGTTTTTCTGAAAAGACTTGCTGGGCTGTGCTTAACTCAAAGCAGTTTGCATTTTGACTTAAACATGCTTCTTCAATCACATCAATTCAGCGACTGACTCATTCACACTTATTACCTCACATGATTAGCAAAACACATTTCTCATTCATGTAACCCATTTTTGTTATGACTGCTTTCTTATTGAGAGTAAACTTTTTTTTTTGTAAATTCAACTGAAGATTGAACTCAAAATCAGTAGAGGTGTTGATCACAGGAACCTTTTCTGAGATGGCTTTCCAACTTCCTGCTAAATACCGGTAACTTGCATATGTGGATGGATGGATGGATGGATAGATGGATGGATGGATGGATGGATGGATGGATGGATGGATGGATGGATGGATGGANNNNTAGATAGATAGATAGATAGATAGATAGATAGATAGATAGATAGATAGATAGATAGATAGATAGATAGATAGATGAGGTTGTTACCATAGGAATGTTGTGTTCATGGTGTGATAATGGTTGGCTATGAACCCACAGTGATGCATCCCGTTCATCTGACAGCATACAAGATGATGCTGACACAATTTCTCATTTCCAAACCCGTTGTCAACTCATTTATACTCGGTAGGAGGAGGAGAACGAGGGGAGGGTTCCCGCACAGCCTCAACCTTTCAAACATCGGCCATTCTGGATAACACCACCGAAACGCCAACAGAATAGTGAATATAAACGCACCCTGCTCTTGTCATTATGGGAAATATGGCTTACCTGTCATAACTCCATCTGCTGTAAGACATGCTCCTGTTGCTGCTGACTCCCTCCATGTCCCCGAGGCGAGCTGGACAGAGCTGGACAGAGCTGGACAGAGCTGGACAGAGCTGGACAGAGCTGGAAAGAGCTGGACGGTGAGGCGGTGAAACAAATCTATAAGCGCAAACAAACGCTTTGTTTTTTTACTAGTGCGAAACACTGCTGGAAGCGCCTTTGCGTGAATGAGCAGAGAGGCTGTGCACAGCCAGAATCTCCACTGTGGATCATACCACTGTAAAGAGGGGAGCGCGAGCTGTCACCTTACTGTACACGCGCACGGCCGTTGGGAAATTCATTGAGTAGGACTCACTGCTGGTTATGTTTGCTGAATCATGTAACCTGCTGTTTGTGTCAAAGCTGAAATAGAAATTATCATAATTAAGTATTAGAAACACTTCAATGAATATAAAAAGCTTAGCTATCAATCAGGTTTGTAAGATGTGGAGGTCCAGGCAGATGCAAAATGTTTTATTTTATTTCATCTGGCACACTAGATGTTAATTCAATATAGATGTTTGAGCTAAATGGGGTCGATCCGTCATAACTTTAGCTCAGTTGAAAATTGGGCTGATTCAGTCAAAATTTAGACCAGAATTAGACATTGAAAATGTTTTCTTGTTTTGGTGAAATCTTTTCACCAAAGTTAGACGTTATTTAAGGTGTTCTGTCTTTTAAATGTCTTTTCAACCAAATTTTTCTATAGATTAGGCTTACAGTTACAGTGCTGATGTTTTTAGGACAATGATATTGTTTCTGACAGCTGTTTACTCATATTAATCCTGTATTTTATGCTTTTACCTGGTTTTACTTTGTTGTTCATGTATATAATCACGTGTTTTACGCACTTCTTTGGATTTTAAAACTTTGCAGTTTTTGCTAGCCCTTACCAAAAAGAAGTATACTTCAAGTGCATGTTATAAAGTATACTTAAGTATATTAAAGTACATTTCCCCAAGTGTACTTTTATTTACCAAGTACACTGATGAAAATATACTAGTACTTTACTAAAAGTATACTTCTTGGGACTACTTTGGCCCACTTTAAGTTTATGTAAGTACACTTTGTAGTATACTTTAAGTATGTTTTCAGGTATACTGTTAGTTTACTAGTTATGAACTTCAAGTCTACTTTTAGTATGATGTAAGTACACTTTGAGTATACTAAATAATCTAGGTATACTATTAGTTTACTAGTAATAAACTTCTTCACATTTTCAAGTGTACTGCAAATAACCTAAGTATACTTCTGCTCCCCTTTTAAAAGAGTAAAAAAAAACAACATGTTGAAATAAGGTGACAAATCAGGCATCTCTGCTGGGGAAAGGGAAGTCTTCCCTCCATATGGCTGCTTGCTGCCCGCGCGCGACCCGACCTCGGATATGCGGTGAAAATGGATGGATGCAGTTTTCATGGTGATGTTCTTACTTTTACTACCTCTTTATAGTCTTAACAAATCCATGTCAGCAGGTTTTGTTATTTCTAATCATATTTCTGGTTGATCCCTTGAATTATATTAAGGCTTATTTACATCATGTGAGGAAAAAATCAAATAAGAAGGAGCAAACATTAAACAAACCAAAAACAAACCCTATTGACATGAAATGAAAAAAAATGTATACATGTGTATTAGTTTTGCCAACATGTATGGAAACTTGATGGATGGATATTTTCATTGATTGCATTGTAAAGATAAAAAAGGACTGTATGGCTGCTCTCCATCAAAGCGCATTTTCTGGACATATAAATGTGACTCTTGAAAGACACAATGAGAAACAAAAATAGGGCAAGAAGCTTTGAAGCTGAGTGTGTTGGCATATAATTTATAGTTTTCCTCCATGTTGTTCTCTGCTTGTCTATTTACTGTCCCTTGGCCTGTGGATGTAATTTTTTTTTTTAGAAAACTGCAAGACAATCACTCCATCCATTCCGGACTGCAATAGTGGCACACTAATCATCCATCATCCATCTCACCTGTTGCTAATCATCCCCGGTTAAGGACTTGCTCGCTCATTGGACTCCACCACTCAACACTTTCTTTTTCAGGACTTTGTTTGGATTTTAAAAGGAAGCAGAGGCCAGCAATCAGAGCAGCTGATAGAGGTTCTACTTCGTATAGGCTTCGCCCTTTAAGGCTATCGCTATTGGGTTTATCCCCGCGCGCATGCGCGCAGCAC
>JBAMHV010000001.1:13901411-13928337 GCA_037177535.1 Pseudomugil gertrudae | reverse complement strand
GGACTAAAGTTTTCAGTGCTGCGCGCATGCGCGCGGGGATAAACCCAATAGCGATAGCCTTAAAGGGCTGCGCCTATTCTCATAGAATCTGGGGTTAAAATACGTAACCTCCGTTACAATACGTAACCTCCGTTCCTAGAGCAGCTCTAGGATCTGTTTGCTCTGGTAGTGAAAGCGTCTGTTGGTAGTTTTTGTACATAATAATTTTGGTTCTAAATAGTAAGTTTGTATATAGATAATTGTTATACTTGTAATTGTTAAACTTAACTTCATTGTGAGGACACCTTTTGTTAATAGTGATTTTAATTTGTTTTGATTAACCAGATATAATCCGACTGTGGACACTTTTGGTTATTATGTATCGAACCTGGGGAATTTATATTTATTTTTATAATAAAGATTGTTAGATCTTTGAGTTTTGTTACCGGTTTTGTTTTTGTTATTGACCCCAAAACCCCTAGTTGAAAAAGGGGTCCTAACAGTGATATATTAACTTGATGAAGTAAACAATCATGTTTAAGTATTTTTGTTTTGTTTTTTTGGTTGGTGAAAACAGTCATGTTAAGCATCATCAGGATCATGTCTGGGTAAGATGTGTAGATTAAGAGCATAAACTTTTTGTTTCACCTCTTTAATAATGTAAATGGTGTACAAAACAATCATTGGAGAGCCTGATCATTTGCCTTTATAAAATAATGTGCTAAAATCCATTGCAATAAGTATTGACTCCTATTTTGAAAATCAAATGCTACCCGTTTACCTGTCACAGATGTATGACTCCCTCCTTATGATAGGTAAACCTATCAAAATGAGACTCAGGTGCTGGTGACAGTCTCATGTCTCCACGCTAGTGTGATTAACACAATCCTGTTGGTTGACCTTCAACATCTCCCGTTTGGAGAGTAGGATCCCATCCTCCAGCAAAAATCTGACCAAGCTGATGACAAGCATGAGGAGGAGGTGTCAAGCTGCTGTGGTGCTCATGGCTCATCCTCACACTACTGACTTCCAGACATGGTTCCATTATTAATATGAAAAATGAAAGTTGTATCTGTTGTTTTGACCTTAAGTTATGAAGGATTAAAATAATCAACCAAACACAAATGTCCTTACTTTGGTGTTTAGTTTTTACTCACTAATTTCTCATTGTTTTGAAGATTCGTACAGTCATATACTTGTTAGATTCATGCCATAAATAACAATGGGACCCTGCACAGACTGGGTAAAAGAAAGATTCTCTAACCAATCTGGCTCAATTACAGATTTTATTTTAGCACCAAAAGCTAGACACAGGGCAACAGACACTGATGTGGAAGAAGAATGAAAAAAAGCAGTATGATTTGGGTGTATGCCAAGATCTGAAATAAGATGCAACGTGGATATTTAAAATCTCAGTGATAATCATTCATTTAAGTGATTTTTAAGCTCCAACACGGAGACCACAATAATTTAGAAACCCTCTCCTTCTTTACCTGACATTTTTTAACCCTATAAACTGCTGGTTAACAGCTTGAGATAGATAATATTCTCCATTTGGAAATCATAACAAAAACACACACACACACATTGTTGGTCACATATGTGGGGGTGGGGGGATTGGAATGGGAAGAATCCAATTTACGGTAGTTAAATTTGGGCCAACAGTCATTTTCAGTTGAAAATAATAAAGAAATATTTTTCTTTACATATATACACAGCTGTGCTGTGAACATGTACTCACTTATAAACATATAAAAATACTCGTCAACTAGTTTGATAAGAAAATAATGTATAAAAGTAGAGTAGAAACATTTAAGCAAGTCCATTAATCCCATCATTCAATTTTGTTTATATTACAAGATGATGATATTCTGAACAAACTGCGGTACTTCGTTAGAGAGCCTGAACAGAAATACAGAAGTGAAAACAGAACATTATTTTGTGTCTGCGGGGATGACGGCTCCATACGTGGCAGGTCACACGAGTTCATGTACCACTGGAGACGGTGTTCATTTAGATGTTTCCGCTCATCCTGGTTTTCCAGCCAGCAGACAGTTGGGGACAAAATATTTTTGCGTTACAGAATAACCCGAGGACACAAGACAAATACATTTGCCACTGCGTTACTGGAATGGTGAAGCTGATCTATTTCAGAGCCTAAACCAATGTGCCACATGTGAACTTGACAGAGCTCTAAAAGCTTCATTGTTTGCAACAGATATATTTGTTAACATTACTCATCAAAAGCTGAATATAGCGCATACAGTGTTTCAGTGTCTGAAATCGTGTTCATTTCAACGCTACACGATGTGCAACCAAAAATGTTGTCTGCTGCTTCTACGAGATCTGAAAAACACACGTCCAATGTTGGTTAGAACTTCTCCTTCAAGGAAATAATACAGGCAAGTTTGCTACTCAACTGAAGAAATGGTGCAGGATAACATTCAATCTATAAGACTTTGAAAAAAAATCAAATACAGTAGACGCTCCATATTTGGCGATTCAAAAACAAAAGCAAGGACCACAGAAAAAGTCAAGAATCCACTGCAGGATGCCAGAAAGGCGCATCATTAGAGCATTAAGGGCTGTCTAGGCATTATATTTATATACATACATATTCAGTTTCATATATGTAAAACCAAACTCAACCTCACACACACACTGCACTGTGGTGATTTAATAGATCATTAGAAATACACTTTGAAAATCACAACAAATGTCACATATGTACAGTAGCAGGTTAGCACATGGGAGTAAAAGTGGATATGGCACAACATACGCAAAGCTTCATAAGGTAATCTCTCTGCTCTGGTCAGTCGCCAGAAACTAAAGAAATTCATTAACATTCTGGATATATAGATTTCATTCAATCTCGGTAGCAAGTACAAATGTCACTACAAGGCAAGAGAAGTCCTTCAGAGTATAAAACATTAATTTGTCAGGTTGATTTAGAAGGCAATGTTTAGTGTTGGGACTCTCTTATGTGAATTAGATCATGGCTGAAGGTAGAGTGGTGTTAAAATTTGGCGTTGTCAGTTGTCCATAGCGATGTCCTGGGAACAGCAGTTCCTGGTCAAAGTCTCTCAGAAAAGGCTGTCTGAAGTCATGCATGTGGAGAAGGCAGCAGTCAGTCATCCACTTGGGATGTGATGTCAGGCAGAGTGGGTGGGAGGGGGTGGGAGAGTAGCTGCATGAGTTACAGTGATAAGGCAGACTCAAACAATCACACAATGGCAGCCACTCTTGTCTTTTTCTTTTTTTGTAGGTTCTGGCGACTGTGGACATTCCTGTTCTTGGAATTTCCTGGAAAACAGGAGATGGCAGAAATATTAAGACAAAATTGACAGAGGACAGTTATACGGTTACATCATTACAGATCTCGACATTGTGGCCATTGGTTTTTTTTTTCTAAACAGTGTCGTTACATTTACTCACAAAAAGAATACAAGATAGGATGAACCCCTTTCCTACTGCAGGCTGCTTGTTATTTTTTACAGTAATCGTTTTTATATGTACCGTATGTGTAATATAGGCTACATATGTTTTTTCTGTATTTATTTCATTACAATTGGTTTATTCTAATGCATATGGGTGCTACGCTGCATCTGGATATCTAATTTCCCCGAGGGCTCTTGCCCAAAGGATCGATCTGTGTGGCATGGTAATGCTAATGCTCATGTGCCTTAGTAATCAGTAGGGTAGTGTACCTCATCCTGGGTCTTTTAACTTTCCAAATGAAGGGATGGATCTTTTTGTTCCAATGTAGGAATGTCTATTGGTAGTGATTGAGATAGTTGTAAGATTATCTTTATCATCTTCATGATTTCCATTCTGCGGCTAAAATTCAGTAATGCTGATCAATGCTAATCACCTTTTTACATCGTTGTGAATTTCCTGATTCACAGCCTGTAATTAGTATTATGCATTCATTCACTTTTTCTAAACAGCTTAGTTCAATCACAGGGAAGAAGGAACCCTATCTCAGCAATTAGCAGGATACACCCTGGACAGATCGCCACTCCATTGCCAACACAGAAACAACTAATCACACAGATTTACTCTTGAGGAGAATTTACAGTAACTAATTAACCTAAAATGCATTTCTTTGAATCATGGGAGGATGCCAGAATACCCAGAGGTCTTGCAAACTGCACAAAAAGGGCACTGTTTGAATCTCCCACTAAGCAGGCGGATGAAGCAGTAATGTTCTTGATGTGAGGCTGCAGCGCTAACCACCTCACCACTGTGCAGGTACTCTTAACCAAATACTGTTAACATTTGATGGAGTAGCTCCCAGACTGAACAAATCTGATAAGAAAAGGACAAAGAGAATTGGATGATCATGAGAAGAAGACTTAAAAATAGAAAAGCAACTGCAAAAATACATTAACTCAGTAGTTCCTAAATTCTGCAGGGCTTGGTGCGAACCATCGTACCACCGGGAAACCGTACAGTTTGAATAAACAACATAATCAACAAGGATCTTTACCAGGTATTTTGCTTTGGAGTATAACTTATAGGTAATATTTGTTGTTTTTGTCAGAGTTTATAACCCAATAAGGGAAAAAAATGTATAATTTTTCTATAAGTTTAGGAAGGCAGGTATCTGTTTAGACTAATCAGAACATCATCAGCAAAAAGCGAGACTATATGCTCTGTGCTCTTCCCCTCTATCACTGTTCTACCCTCGCTTTCCTCACTGCCTGAATCACAAAAGAGTTGGTGATAAATAGTCTTTTGTACTACAACTTTACCATTGCTATTAGCCTTTCCTTCCCAGCTTTCTTCACTCCCACGTTTTTGTTCTTTCTCTTGTGTTTTCATGGCTCCAACATGTTCACCTGACCTCAACTCGTCACATTTATAACATACCGGTAACTCAACCAG
Source organism: Pseudomugil gertrudae (assembly GCA_037177535.1). Classification (NCBI taxonomy): domain Eukaryota; kingdom Metazoa; phylum Chordata; class Actinopteri; order Atheriniformes; family Pseudomugilidae; genus Pseudomugil; species Pseudomugil gertrudae. Next base: position 13,923,471 of record JBAMHV010000001.1, on the reverse strand, counting down.
AAATCCAAAATCTTGTTTTTCAACGTTTTCAGGGTTTCAGTGGAAACTTGATGTACGATGTATGATTCTGGTCTTGGTCTCCTCCTGGAAAAATCCTCTCTTTGTGATTCTTGTTAGACATTTCTGTTTGGCTGTGTGTATTTACATCAGTTTATCTGTAAAACTGATAAATATTCAGTTGCAATTTGTTTATTTGCATGTGTTTTCTAACCACGGTGCAGTGTGGTCTAACCATGGACATCCGAAAAAAAGGATGATACACTTGAGCTTGTACCTATCCCATGTTATGCATTATTGACAGTTTTCCCTTGATATAACTACATGCTGTCTTTAAAGAACACTTACCTGATTACTCTAACCAGCTCATGGAAAGCCTGGTCTACGTTCATTCGGATTTTGGCAGAAGCCTCCATATATGTGACCTTTAATTGTCTGGCCAGCTGCTGGCCCTCTTCTTGGGTTACCTGACACACACACACACACACACACACACACACAAACAACAAATGTCATCTGAGGTTCAGCACAGGCAAAATCATTGTCAGTAACCCAGAGAAATAAAGTTATTTTTAAAAAATGTGTTATATTTGGATTAGTTTATACATGTTTTAGTGTCATTTTTGCAGACACATTGTTAACTAGACTTAAGTTTTATTCTCCTGACACAAATAACATAGTTGAGATTTTTTTGTATCGTCGTTACTGTAAAACTAAAAGTAGGTTTGTGCCATTTTTGGCCTAAATGACTAAAAGTAGATGTTTCTGAATAAAAACCTGATTGGTAGGGCTGAATGTGTCTGCAAGAATGAGTTTTGTCATTAGGGGGTGCTGTTGATTCACTGAAAAAAACAGTGACTGCATACCAACAGATAAAAATTAATGTTTCATCCCACTCCCTTCTCTATCAGTTCTCCTCTCTTGACACCACTGTGTGCACACTGCCTGCTTTATTGTTTCATTCACATCCTGCTGCATTTGAGGAGCTAGCTGCAGCTGCAGCGCTTCCACTTCACAGCATGCAAATGTAAATCCCAAAATACTGGTTGATATCATCTCCATAAATGACAAAGCCATGTCAATGCTTGTTAGTCAGTGGTTCCAGATCTCTGTAATTTGTGGGACTTACTTGTCTCTGTAGTTCCAGATCTGCTTTGTTTCCTACGAGGATCATTGGAAACTCATCTCTGTCTTTGACTCGGAGAATCTGTCTTTGGAATTTGTAGATTTCTTCAAAGCTGTCAATCACATTGCATAATGTTATGTAGCTTCTTCTCATAGGTGGCTTTTCAATGTGTGTATGCATGCCTTTATTTCCAAACAGTGCAACTAAACCACCACTACGCACACAAGTAGAAATCAGGGGTCATCGCTACAGATTCACAGGGATGAACATGTCAGCAGCAAAGAGGAAGAAGTCTGCCACACTATTACAGCAACATAAAATGTGTTTATCTAAGCCTCTGCTCTGTGCGCTGACCCTGACTGCTGCCCCACTATAATACAGATGGCATGTGATGGCACGTTTTCAACCCAATAGCAAATAAAAATGTCGGGGGGCGGGAGGGGGAAGTAACCACAAATCCAGGACTGCATTCCAGTCGTGGCGAGCACATAGTAAATCTGGAAAGACTTGACTTATATAAATGGAGGAAGGAAAGGCTGTTTACAACATAAACATTGGGAGGGGATAGTGGGTGGGGACGAGGGAATGCAGCTCTTTGCACAGCTGACACAACGACACGGAGGATGGGCAGCAACAAGAAGGCAAAAGAAACCACATACAGTGGAACATGAGACGATCTTATGAGGGTGACTAAACCCTGAATATAGTCTTCAAAACTTTTTTAAACCGTAAAATAAACTCAATGAAAGCTTAAGCCATATTTCATCTTGTTTTGACAATTGTCATGTCATAAAACCCATTGTCATGCCTCAACCAGAGCCTGCAGCTTCTGTGATTACCTACATAAGCATAAGAGATGGAAAACATCCCAGTGTATGTGATTAACCTGGTAGATGACAGCCTCTCTGTTCACGCGTTTCGCTTCATTCATGTTACCTCAGCTTACATGCACAAACACACCGGTCTCACATCTGTTGCATTTGTAGAAAAGCAGACGGTATTTTTCACATTAAATTCCTTTGCCGTTACCATGACTACCACCGGTATCACCAAATCAGCCAGGAATGAAAATGACTGTTTCAAAGTGACGCATTTCTGTATTTTGGGTGACTTGAATTTAAAGCAGTTTAGTGTAAAGTTGTGTGAGTTTAAACCTGTTTTAGCTTCACTGCGCGAGTCTGACTCACCACAAAGTGGAGTTTTAGAGATTAAAGAGGCTCGTGCCTCACCGTGTTATCAGTATTTACACACATACATGTTTTCGGTACATACATACATACTGAAACCAAAAGAAAATTTTTTCTTGCCCTTAAGTGTTTTGTGTATCTGAAGATTGCTGTACTTGCCAGAGCATGTCATTGTTTAAATAGAACAGAAGCTTTAAATAGAAAGCTAAGGTGAGTGAATAGGAGGATTAAATGGAGCAGGGTGAGGGAGGAAGTGTTGAGAACAAAAAAAAAAAAAAGACAACAAGAATAACAGCAAGGTCCGGAAGTGCAGGCGGCAAGTGAGTGTGTCAATGCAAGATTTATGGTTTTAGTAGAGTCAGATGTTGAGTAGGAGGAAGAAAAGAGAATGTGCAGTTGTGAAGAGTAAACAGAGATGTGCAAAGAGAGAAAGCGACCTTAACGTTTGTGTATGGTTTTGCACATGATGACAACTGTCACTTACCTTCCTCTGTCAGTGACTGAGAAGACGAGCAGGAAGCCCTCCCCTGTCCTCATGTATTGTTCTCTCATGGCTCCAAACTCTTCCTGTCCAGCCGTGTCCAGGACTGCGCAGCACGAACACGTGCATGGGCACAAACAAACGCACGCAGAATGATTAGCAACAACAAACTTCAAAATCAGCTTTACAGGAGCAAAATAGTGTCGTTTGTATACATGTTTGTGTGTGTGTGTGTGTGTGTGTATTGACTTTGGTTGTGTTTTGCAAAGTGCACTTACTATCAAGCCTGGCCGCCCTTTCATCAATCACACACTGCTTGGTGTAGGAGTCTTCGATTGTGGGGTCATAGTCAGTGACAAAATATGACTGTAAGAGAGAGAGGGGGGATATTTTAAATCATCTCAGGACATTTTCCTTAAAACAATTGTGACCATGTTTGGGGTTTAAAATAAAACTGATTTAAAAAAAAAGCATCACTTTCAATCTATCGTCTGTTTGCAGCCCATGCTCAAACATATCTTACAGTTCTATACTGCAAGAACATTAACAGACTTCAGAGAAACACTGCACTTACACAGACAAAAGCTTTGTTTCCCCTTTGGTTTGTTTTTTGAGGTGCTTCTCGAGCGGTTTTGTCACTGCATGTTAGTCATTTTAGGCAGCTGTGGGCAGCTTTTTGTGCATCACATTTGCACTCTAGTCATTTACACTGATGCAGTTATGTACTCAGTGTGAAGGTTGGCTTCGAAAAGTCTAGATATGAGAATAAACAGCAACTTTGTTCCTGTGTTTTGGGTCAAAACAGTACACACAGCCTTATTGACCTCTATCTTTACTGGCACTCTGCAGACAGGAGGTAAACACACTGTCTGCAGACACCTGCACAAAAAAGGTGAAGTAAATATTGCCCCCCACTCCCCCCCCCCCCACCAAAAACCACTGCTCAAGTTTCCAGAGCAAGCTGGCTTTGTAGCCAATAACACATTTACAAGATGTTTTCTGGGTTAAAGACGCATGACATTTACTCTGAGTTTGATTCTTCAATTCTGGAAGCAGTATCTGGTCTCTCAGTACGCTAAACTGGAAGGGTGGGGCCGGGGGCGTTGGGAGGAGGAGGAGGAGGAGGAAGAGTCGAGCATTTTTTACATTTTCCCATGTTTTGTTGTTCTTGCTTCCATCAGGGACTTGTTAAGTGGTGACAGCTGAGGGGAGTGCTTGGGGAATGTCTAACCAACACCCAAAGACACAGAGCAATCACAGGAACATAAAATCCAGACAAATTTCCCTCTAACGATGAGCTAAATTAAACTTTAACAGTTACAGTCTAGTTCTTAGTACAAGAAAACAGGTTATTTTAAAAGACTGGTGCTTGCTGCTATTTGACAACTGACGAGACACAAAAGAGTGTTTAATGAACACAGAGTCTTTAAGTGAAATAGAAAGTTGAAATAGGAAAGTGAGCAGCTTTAGTGCAACCTGTTGACATTGCTCCTTTTATGTGACAACACTATAGAAAACATTTTTGCAAAAAGAATGAGAGAAGAAAACACTCAAAACATACAAAGACAAATTCATTACATCTGACTAAATATTGCAGTCTAATTACGGTTACATAATCTCCTTTAAGATGCTTATAGGAAAACATTAATGAGAAAATATGCACATAAAAATACCCCAAAAATAAAAACTGTAGCTTAGCCAACATAGACAAAACTATCAGATTAAAAAAATCTAAGTTTGTGCTGATTAACTTAAAAAATCAAATCCTATTTTTATTTATATAGCCCTTCTCATATTATAAAGCAGCACAAAGTGCTTTTCGTAACAGCAACAATTAAATATGCATTTAAAAATTGTATTTATCAAAAATGTAATGTAATGACACTACCATGTTTCACAGGTTGGATGTTCTGTTTGTACTTTTCCAAACATAACATTTCTCATTAAATAAATAAAGTTCTTAAGGTGGACTGATGGATGATAACATGGAGGGTAGTATGTCAAGGAGCCGTTAAGGTTGCTGCTGAATATCCTTTTAAAAAAGTCTTTGCAGACATTTCTGATGTTAAGCATCAACAACTCTTTCTTCGATGTTCTACTGAGGAATTTTACTTGGTTTGGATTGGATTCTATAAATGTCTATTATAATGCTCAGATTTAATTAGGTTCATCTTTTTCTTCTTATCCCATCAGGTAGAAAATGTCTTAGATCAGTTTCAAATGAACAAATAACCCACAAATATTTTGCCACCATTTACAAACACACAGTCATTTTAGATGAATAATGTAAAGACAGACTTAATGATTTTCCCCTTGCTTTCATTTATTTTCTCCACTTTATGAAACTGATTATTTATGCAGTTATATGTATGCTGAGGGTTTCAAACAATTTACAAGCTGCATCAATAACATTAAAACTTGACTGTTACTTAAGCTTATCTTCAGTTTTGAAGATCTTCATACTCTTACTTCCCACTGCTTCCTGCTTCCCACATGTATTTCTTTGCTATTGCGGAATCACCACTTCACACTCCCCTGTTGTCTTTGCAGCATGTAAGCATGCTTGCATGTGTCACATCCACTCACCACTGTTCAATAATTCATCAGCGTTACTGTGAAACGTCGAACGTGTTTTGCTACACGGCCAGCCTTTGAGACAGACAGAAAAAGTGGGAAAAAATCTGCTTGTGTTTCTTGTCCCTCCCATCATCATCATCACCACCACTGTAGCTTCAGCACATGACCTCTGCCTTTTCTTTCCAACTCCCATTTGTACTCTTTCAAATCTGGTCAGCTGCATCGAGAACTGCACTCCTCTGGCTATTCTTCACCTCCCTCCACGTGCACGAGTTTGCGTATCTGCTGCATCCTACTTTGGCCGAACTGATTGTCTCCCCCCCATGATAGATGAGGCTGTTCTGCAGTGCCAGCACTAACAGGGCTGTAGTCCATCCTGGCTGGGTTTCAGCTGGGCGGCAATGGGATCAGTGAGGGGAGTGCAACATGATTCAGGAAGGCTACCAGTAATTGCATGATTTAAGCCAGCATGAGGTTATATTCAGAAATCTGAGCTGTAAATTCTTATAAAGGGTCATGACTACTTGTACTCCTTAAACTAAACTGCAAACTGTGTGCGTGGGTAAAAGGAAAGCATCTTGAAAATGCGAGATAACAAAAACTTTTCTAAACAAGAAGAGTCAGTGCTTTGTTAGATTTTTTAAAACATATTCTTTGTTGAGCTTCTAGATTCAGACTATGTTTGAGTTTGACCATTGCCTGTACCACAAAGGAGCTGAGAAATTACTAAACAAAACAATTACTTTCATCATTAATTATTTTCATATAGGAGATATAAAAAAAAGTGCATAAAGATTTATTGGAGGTCTTAAGACTTAATTTAAACTACTGCTGTTAATATGACCAAATTAAGAGTTTCCACCAAAGCTGAAATATTGCAGAGAGTATTTTTCGATTTAATCAAGGCCAGTTTTCTATAACTGCAGTGTGTTCAGAAAAGAATGCTAATAATAATCCAATTAAATTAAAGAAAATTAAATCTGCACTTGGGGAATTATCAGACCAGTGTTTACATGATCAGTATGTGGGTGTGTGCTTTAGTGATCATCCTGATCCCTAGATCTCTGTCTGCACTTGTCAGCAAGAAAAGCAAAAAGAAAAAAATAAGATTATACATAATATATATAGTATGAATCATAAAGAGAGAACAGCAAGCAGAACCAAGCTGCATTATACTTTATATGTGACCGGGTCTCATTCAGCCCGGTCAGCTCTGCAGGAAGGAAACCCCACCTCTGCAACAGGCAGCTGGTCCAGCCAAGCCCTTGGGTGGCGATGATGTCACAGATGACATGTTTCCCCTACTCTGACCACCAACCAAAGTCCAGACCTGTCAATCAGTCGTCGCACAACACACACCCAGCATTCCCAAGCCAGCACAAGAAACGGAGACTTCCAGTAGCAAAATTATTTAGTTTTGTCTTTACGAGTCTCTTTGTCTTCACTACAGTTTGATAGTGTAAGCAAAACAACGAGAAGCAACAAATCTTCACATTGAACGGACTGATATAATCAAAATGTTTTTATTTATTATAGGTGAGGTAAAGGAAGTATTTGATATGTGGGTAATCATTTCTTTCTACCTGACCTACCTGCTAAGACAAAGTTGCTCATTCTCACACAATCTGATCCAGTCATTTGTCTCCTACCTCACTTTATTCACTAGTTTCTTTGCAGTTATTGTTAAGCCTTCCTTGCAAACTAATAAAAAGAACTGTTGATGAAATTCAACTAATCTCTTTCAGTCCTTAAAATTACACTAAACAAATCTTTAAAAATGACACCAGTTTCTGAACTGCTTTTGCTATAAATTGTTTTCAAATCAGTGTGTTTTTAAACAGATTAAGTGATTGTGTTTAAATCAGATGTCAAAGCCCCTGGTCACTGTTTTGTTTCAGAACAAATCACAATGCATAGTAATACGTCCTTACAACTGCTGCTTACCAGCCTCAAGAAAAGCAAGAATGAGTGATATGTGTAGGCGTGTAATCAGCATCATGCTTGCACTATGCACCCACTTCCTTACCACACAAACAGCTTTACTAACACTAAATATAGATCCTATTCCATCTCTGTCAGTTATCCTACATTCTTAGGTAGATCTAACTCTATAACTGTAAACCAACATCATTATTATCTACACACAAGATAAAAATCACAAGTTCAGGAACAACCAGGATATAACAGAGATCTTTGAAAGCTGTTAAGGTTTAAATAGAGTGCTGCCTGCTGCACTGTCATAAAGAGAACGAAAGCTGAGCTAATAAAAACAGACCTCAAAACAGTTGGGAATTAATTACCTTCTTCATACGGCTCAATACCCAAAGAAAATTCACAGACCTTAACAAGAAAATCGTTACCCGTGGTCACTCTTTAATTAAGGGATAATGCAGATTGAAAAACATAAAAAAAATGTGTTATTCTGTGGAAAATTCTGCCAGCCTCTGCAGATTTATAAAAATCCCCACCACCACCTTAGCAGACCACAGACTCCCTCGCTGCACACTGTAATAAAAGATGATGCTGTGAGCAAGCTCAAACATGACATGTTCTTTTTCCGTTTTTCTTTTACTGGTTTTCTCAGAGGATGCACACCTCACTGTTCTCTCAGAGTTGTCAATGACAGCAAGATGCTGAAATAACTTAAGGAAACAAGGGGAGGGGGGGTTATTATATTTTGTTCAGCACATGCTTTTTCAAAAGGACACTTTGCCCCCCAAAAAGTTGCATTAAAGTCACAATAATTTATTATTTTGCATAATTTTCAGCGAATATTTATAAACCTTATTGTTGTTTCTGCTGACTAGACCAGTGTTTCTCAACCCTGGTCCTCAAGTACCCCTGCCCTGCGTGGGCAACCCTACTTTAACACACCTGAATGGAATAAATGATCGTTAACAGGCTGCAAAGAACTTGACGAAAAAGTTTATTAATTTGAATCAGGTGTGTTAACGTAGGGTTGACATGCAGGGCAGGGGCACTTAAGGACCAGGGTTGAGAAACACTGATCTAGATAATATTACGATGTTCCTCGTGTCATGATATTTTTAAAAACAGCCTTAAAATAATTTTGTTTCTTTATGCCTTTTCATTGAACTGCTATCTTTTGTATAGTTTTTATTTTCTGCAGTTTTATTAAGTATTTTTTAATCATTTAAGTGTGTCTTTCTGTCCTGGTTTCAGTTTCTTTCCTCTTTAGAGGGGCCTTTTCACGCATGTGCTTTCTGTTGGTATTATCTGTGGACAATCATGGTGGATGTGAGTGACTGGATTTTGTTGTGTGATGTTCAGAAGAACCTGTCTGTAAATTGCGTTTCCAAATTGGGGTTAACAATACAGACAATAAATTGTAAATTGTAAAATCTTATGTACTGGGTTAACGGCAGCAAGGAGCTGAACAAGACTGGAAGCCACACTGGGCAGTGATGGGTGGGCAGTTGACAGGTAAAATGTGCCATATGTAAGACAAGTTCAGTGGGCCAGAGCCAAATGCAGCAATTTCAATTAAGGACACAAACTGCATGCCAGACAGACTGGAGCCTGCCAAGTCGCACCGTAAGCTAGATGGAGACAGACGTGACACACTGTGCTGATCCATTTCTGATAGCACAAGTCCACATAGTCACTTATACAGCCTTTTAAATACATTAACATGCATGATGAGATGCATTTTTCACAGCAAAATATGACATGCTAAGAAAGGATATATTTTGGGGTATTTGTGTGTCACTTCCTGTCCCTGAATCTGTGCAAGTCTGAATCTGGGACTGAACCATGAACAGCTGTCTGTAATCAAACAGCCGCCATTGGGGTTTAATGTTAAACAGATGGGAGGACCAGTTCCTCTGCATCTTTACACTCCCCATCCCTCACAAAGTTTCACGCAAGCAATACAGAAGTCTGCGCAAGGAGCATTGTGTTGCTACCTAGAAGTTCTCAAACTGAGAAATAGTGGAAAAAATAAAGTAGAATGAAAGGTTTGAGGGGGAGGGAGATGGTAGGCTCCATAAAGAGGGAGAGCAAGAGAAAAAGAGGGGGAGGGAAAGGCATTAACTTCCTGTGGAAACACCCACTTTTCCCATGAGCTCATACAAACCAGAAAGGTCACTTATTCAATACCTAATACTCATGGAGAGAAAGAAAGCACACAATGCATCTGCTGCCTTGAAGGGCCACTGGGGACCATTTTGCTATAGCTAGAAAAGATTTAAGACAAAGCGCAATGCTGCTGGGAATGGCATTAAAAATAATAATCATAATAAAAAGTTTTTAAGTCCCTTTCCACTGCTGTGAAGCTGGGTGATACATCCATGATACGAAACACTTTCATCGATAGTTTACAGGCAGGATTAAGCTCTAAACTTTATGCCAAATTAAATGAAGCCCCACACGTCATTCCTATGAGCTATATCCTGTCTAATGCACAGCAGATCAATAGTCTTTGCCTTTAATCACTGCCTTGTCCTTAAATGCCAGTACACCAAGCAAACTCTTAGCGTAAAGCTCACATCTATCCAGAAACAATCAACTTACTGGAGATTGAAATCCTGCCACTTTCAGGTTACGAGAAGGTATAATATTTGATGTAAGCAATGAGCATAATGGGGAACAATAAAAGAGGAGGTTTAAATACTTCCTTCATTTTAACGTGCACAATCAAAGATAACAAGCCTGTTATCTTTAAATGTATGTGCCACTGTCAGACACACATTCAATTAGCCTCAGACGGCAAAAAGAAAAGGATCCTGTCACATACTTTTTGTTTTATCCACATTTTAATAATAATAAAAAACTGATTTGGTCTAAAATAGGTTAAGAAAAATTTCTGATACTTTTGATTGATTTTTTTTTTCTTACTTGACGTGTTCATTCCTTTTCCCCAACCCGACATCACTTTACAGCAGCATTTCACTTTACAGCACAGCATTACATGCTCGCAAATGGATATTGACACATTGGCCGTTTTAAATGTGCTGATTCAGCAAAGAAATGCAGGACGACGTGATTGGAGGAAGTGAGCAAAAGAAAAGAGAGAAAAGGGCAGAAATAGAGATAAGACCAGTCAGGATGACATTAATATTAGCTTGTTCAGAGAGTTGTCTCAATCTATCAGGCACCTCATAATGTGACAAATGTCTGGCAATTTAATATTTTTGTTAAGTCTGGGAGTAACTTGGTCTTAATTGGACTGTATCCATCTGCGTGGAAATGAAGCATTTACCTTTTATTTACATGTACTACAGTTAAACATTAATTCTTGTCAAATTTAACTTCCTCACTTGCATCGATTATCCTAAAAGATCTAAAAGACAATGGCTGTGTCTCAATTCAGAGACTGCACACTTGGAAGTGTGGATTCGTAGACCGCATACGTCATACTGGCGTGCTGTCCCAATTCAAAGTGCGTTTCTGATCCACACTTCAAATGTGCCCTTCGTTTGGGGCTGAATTAGCTTAAAACAAGTGTACATGCTATGTATCCTTCGCGGTCTCCAATCACCCAGAATTCATTGCGCACCAGATAGACATGAATAAGCAGCAGTTCACTGTCTGTGAAGACGTGTTAAAAATAAATATATAAACACATATTTGTCCCAGTAGATAAGCGGGGATGTCAGCGTGTCTCATAATTAATTTTATTACATGTGTCAGACGAGGATCATTTGTCACGAGCAGAGCTTTTCTGGGCCGCCTCCTCCACATGTTTGTAAGTTAAGGTAAATGAAAATAAACATGGAAATATCTGGCTTCATTTTCTGTCCTATAAAAGAATAATTTTGTGTTTTTTGTGATAGAATCAGATCACTATATGGATGATACATATAACATATGATGTTGCTAGGCAACACAGGACTAGAGCACTATGGGTAATTCTTGTACAGTCGGCGACGGTCTCGTTTCAAACAGAAGGCACAGCCAATGTTTTTATTATCAGTCTGGGATATGTCATTCATTGATCCATTTCTAGATAGATAATTAATTTAATTGCCGTTATCTACAAAAGTCTGATAATATAACATGTTAAGAGCAATCACAAAAACAGGCTTTTTTTAAAAAAAAAAAGACAAAAACACCGTCACAGATAAAACTTTCATTATGATTTTCTTATCACAATCAATGCCTGTTTGAAAACGGTCAACAAAACATACAATATTGCATTCTTTTGCATCATTTCATTACGTAACAAATGGAGAGCTAGAGTTTACCCATGTTTAATGACTGCACACGTCTTCTGTTGTTATTCTTGATCGTTAGCAGAACTATTAAAATCACAACAACACTTTTGGTTTAATGGCTAATGCCAAAACATGAAAAAAACAATTAACTCAATACCTGCAGTTTATGTGACAAACAATCTTCTAAAATTTCCCAACCAGCACCAAAAAAGGCCTAAATAAACAGCAGAAAGCTCATACAATAAAGATAACAAGCAGATTTTTGGATTCATCAAGCAAAAGTGTGAGATTTTTGCCCAGAAACAAGTCAGCGAGTATGAGTTGTATTCAAAACTGGCTAAATATACTTTCATCTTTTTAATCTTTGTAATCTTTAGTGCAGATTTTATGTTTAAGATATTGTGTTATGATAAGTGGAAAGCAGAAGCTGCGGTTAGCTGTTGAATTGGGGGTAGCAATCATGCAGAGAATAAAGCATTGCCTAAATGTCCCACCAAGTAGGCCAACTCTTGGCACAGTCAACCCCCCGGCCTCCTCTCAACGTCTATGGCATTAAGACTTCAAACAAACAGCTAAATATCAGTGTGTGCAGGACTCCGGACACTTTTGAACCCGGTCAAAGACCCAGAATCAAAGAGGTTCCATCTAAAGGTCCTTTATTCTACTAGATCACTGGGCTCAAAGCTCCTTTGTCGCTCTGAACCAGTCGCAATTGTTTTTTCTTGTTTTTAAATCTCAATTTCATAAGAACATTTTGTTAAACTATGAGGGGAGATCTGAGTAAATACTTCTTTTACAATTAATTAGAGATGTGATAGATTAATTACAAATTAATTAATAGAAAATATCCCTCATTATTGTCACTGGATAAAATATTATGTCTGAACCGTAACAGCAGATCATCACATCTTCCATTGAAATAACTTTTTTCTTATGTCAAACAGCAGCTGTTCTGCTAAAGGACAGCTTGAAGTCAAAGCTAGTTAAATGCTTATCTTGCTTTTCTAACTTGTTTAAGCAGGCTGAAAAGAAATGTTCAAAAACATTTTTTATGTAGCTTCAACAAAGAAGCCTCCATAATTCAGGCAGAGGTCCAGTAGCCTTTTCCAACTGAGAAAAATCCAGAGTTTCTATGTAGTTAATATATGTTCTTTACACATAAGCATAGGACAGCTTGGTTTACTTTGTTGTTAATTATATAATGATGGAATAAAAAAAATAGAAATACAAACACTTAGAAATAGAAAAATAGGAAAAAAACACTTAATGGATACAAAATGCTTAGGGAGTCATGTTAGCTTTAGCTTGTAGCTTCAACAAACTGCATTTAGCTTCTAGTAAACAGCAAAATTAGGACAGACGTATACTGCAACATTTTGCAGCTCATCAGACACCTACTGCCGTGAAAAAAGTACATCACATTTTAGTACGTTTGCACAACATGCAAAGATCTATTAGTCTAATAATGCTGAGGCAAACAGAGTGGGTTTTGCATCCAGTAATTTCATCAGACTGGTGGGGAGCACACTTACACATTTACTGTTGGAAATTTAACACAGAATTTTCTAGTTAATCGTAAAATTGGGATTATTTCTTTGGCAATAAATGTGCCCAAAAAACCTTTAACTGTGACATTCCCTTTCAATCTCATAAAAAGCCTTCTAGCTGATCATGTGACATCACCAATGATCATATTCCCCGCATAAATTTCACTGATCATCTGTGCATGCAGTTTTCTTAGCCTCCCTTTGTTGTCTTCCTGGAAGATGAAGTAAATACGTTTGGAAAAGACTCCCTCCCGTCCATTTCGCTCTGGTGAAATATCAATGACTTTTTGTGAAAGTGGAAGAACCTGCCACATGAGGCTGCTTTCAAATCAGAAAGCAGAATCAATGTAATTAGACGAGGATAAAGAAGATAATGTATGGTGAAATGTGAGCTTCAGGCGGCAGCAGGGCACAAACCAAATGACGTAAACAGTGTACTAATAAATCTCAACGCTATGCTCATCCTTACATTGTGTTTCCTCGTGTTTTTGACTGTATTTACTTCTTCCTTTGCTTGTCTTTGTGCAGAAGTTGCACTGCACATGCTGTCACGGACAAAGCAGCACTGTGATGACTTACTGAGAGGACACCAACTACTGCAGTGGACGTGTGGACAGAGAAACTACTGTGTGACTTTAAAAAAAAAAAAAAGAAGTGTGGCTCCCAGTCTCTTGTTTTCAGGAAAACCGTATGACTGACCACATAATGGGATGCCGATCAGCCCTGAGAAGAAAGAACAGTCACTGAATGTAGAGTTGTTTGCCAATTAAGAGATAAAACATTCGATGCAGCACACAATATTTTAAAAAACAACTTTGACATTTGATACCACAGCAAGTGCTTTTCTACTAGTAATCTTGTCAACGTGATCAACACATTGTATCTACACACCTCTTAAAGGTTTAACAGTGCTCCAGCTACAGAGATTAATTGATCTACTCCCCCCTCTCCTCTCTTCTGTTACCCCCTGCAACCACTGAGTGTGTGTTCCTGCTGCAGACCATAACTCTTAGCATTGGGTAATATGTCAGAAGAAATGGGGCTGCTCGCTGGCATCACTTCAGGCACAGTAGCATTACTGTTTTGTGCATTTAAAACAGAGAAAATGTTATTAGTATAGTAGGCAGTTCCACCTAAATAAGTCCTAATGGACATCATCCTCACTCCTTCCAGGCCTGTCTGGTCACCATCACCAAAATGTCATAATCAAGTTAACCCATTGTGTGCTGTACTGTCACATGTTTTGCTACTATCCAAATAGAGAATTTTCTCCTGCCTGTTAACAAAGCAAGTGGTCTTCCATCTACAGAAGCCTGGCTGTGAGAGGAATATGTTTTGGTTAGACATACCAAACCCAGTTTTGAGGCAGCTGTTGACTCAGTGTTCACTGGCGTGTGCCAATGTGTAGATCTTCTTTGGGTCGGCCGACACCAACTGTTGCTGTGGACGGAGTCACATGCAGTTGCTGTTGGATCGCTGCAACAGTCACACGACAGCTGTGTCGCTGACTCAACCACAAAAGTGAAAAAAAGCTGATTGTATCTTTGCATGAATGGACATACAGACTCGGGTCTCTTCACAGAATGAGAGACTCGGAAGCTCGTTTTTGGTTGACTATTATGCTTACATGCGGGTATTAAAGTATGGCTGTACTGTCACCTGTTGAGGAGGGTTGTCTCATTTCAAGACTCACCCACCCGATGGAAAGCAGGTGCCCCCAAGGCTTCTGGATGCAGCTGCACAAGATATACCAAATGTTCACCAGTTGCCTGGTAGGCAACTCAGAGCTCAGTATCAGAGGATACCAGGCATGGAAAAAAAGGACTTTATAGTAATCTATCAGTTCGACTGCATTCAGAGAGCATTCCCTACGTGTGGACAATGACTACTTTAACAATGTAGTATATTTAAAAGTTCACACCAGTAAAGATGGTGGGAGTGGAGTGCTAAATTAAGCTGCCAGCATGTGATTTTCCCATGCGAGACCTGATACTGTGACCAGTTATTCTGAAACAGCCGTATGTGTGAAGACGGAACAATAGCCAAAAACAACACAAAGGAACTTGCTGTCTCTGTCTGTCTAACTGTGTGAGGTGCAGTGACCGGAAAACAAGAAGGGGTATAAATGATTTTTTTTTTTTTTACTGTACCGTTGATGGGACACTATCACACAGGCTAAGTGTGTGTACAGTACATTTTTGCTGTTTGACTTATAGAATATTTTGTTTTGAAAGGAAAAATATTTGTTAGAGAGAAATAAGATGTCATAAATGCTAAAAGGAAAATAACTTAAATACAAGTGGATGCACTTTCTAACTCAACTGCAAACATAAAAACACAAAGGAACCAGTTTAACTAAAAATTGTAAAGAACAAACAAACAATTGATTTAAACAGGACAAATTATATACACTGTATTTGTCATTAATACAAACTCGTAATGAGTCTGCCTGCAGGTCCTCAGTGGCTCTTGTGTTTTTAATGTAAACAACATAAATGTATGTAAAGGCAACGTGGTTTAGAAGTGAAAGCTGAGCCATAGCAGAAAGCATCTCAACATCATGCAACATTATATGACAAAGATCAATGGAAAACAAGTTGTCTGCTTAAGTTATCCCATTTCACAATGAAAGTCAATCACTCCCAATTAACACCAATCATGGTGTTGTGGGCATCTTCAGCTTTAAACCTCTTAGTCATAGTAGTCCTTAATAGTACAGGTGTTGCATGCACATGCAGCTTAAGTGTTGTCTTAGACTGAAAGGCAACAATATGAAACACAACCGATGTGTGAACCTTTTTTTTTTTTTATAAAAGGTTTCAACTTGTGGGCATAAACCTGGTACGGAAAGTTTACCTGAAGTGACACAACAGAAATGATTTCATTATCGTATCCGAGCATGCCCGTGTTGTGAATCAACTGCAAACTGTGTACTAAAGCTTAGCAAACTATCCTTTCAGTTAAGTACCACAGGCAGATTTCTGAACCAGGTCATGCAGCCAAACACCACATCACTCACTTTAAAAATGTAGCATCATTTAAACATTTCCTCTAAAAGATGTTGGCCAACAGAGAAAGTGAATCAGCTGCTGCGTCTTCTTACAAATAATTTCAATACGACTGACACAGCACCTATTATACAGTACATTTTCCATTTTAAGCTGCACTGACAATAAAATAATCTGCATCAATGGAGTGAAAAATGTGATCAAGAGTTTGCAGCTCACATGAAGTCATAGTTTGCTATTGGTGGTTGTGGGTTTTCAGTCTTTTCTTTTTTTTGCCAAACTGCATTTCAGTGTTAACAATTAACAGCCATAAAACTCAAAAGAAAAAGAGGAAGCTACTTTACGTGGCGCCTACGTTACAGTAATGTTAATGTAATACGCTGGGTGACACGACAGGAAAGCAGATTCAGCAGTGAGTGCGCAGTGTGCTAAAAGTGGACATCCTGGCACATTTTGGATTTTATTTACCTTCTAGAGAAAAAAAAAAATCAGCTAAAACACATTTCCTTAGAAAACCACATACGCAGTTTCACACAGACTGAACCTGTAAGCTCGGGAAACAGAGCACAACAAAGAAATGCTCAATAAGTAAGAATTAATGAAGCTCTGGAAACTTTGCCATTGAACTCTTCTCACTTCCATAGCTAAAAGATTCACAGTCTAAGACAGGGGTAGGGAAACATGGTCCTCGAGAGCCGTAATCCTGCAGATTTTCTCTGTATCCCTGGCCCAGCACACCTGATTCAAATGAACACGTCAAAGCTTGATAAGCTGCTGGATCCATTTAATGATTTGAATCAGGTGCTTTTAACTTACAACAGGTTTCATCTACATCCAAATAAGACAGTATTAAGAAAGTAAAAAATGTCAAATGTGACACCAAAACAAAACGTCTCATTTTTGTTACTGACATTACTTACTAACATTTTCTATGACTGTTATTATTCAGTCTCCAATGCTGGTGGGGGAACTGGGGAGTCCAATGTATGGATTACTACCTGCGACTAAAACTAGGCTGAAATTCCTTTTCTATCAGGTCTGTGCGTTCTGCTCGGACAATCACAACTTAATCTGCAGCTTAACAAAGCTAAGTGAATAGAAGATGCTTCAGTAAAGATGACAGCAACTGGTCTGATCAGCAGAAACACCTACTTTGCAACAGTCTCATCACACTTTATTCTTTAGATATTGTCATTAAAGTGGTGAAAGTGAAAGTAATTGCATGTTTAATGGACCTTGAATCAATTCACATCATTACTGCTGCATTAAAAGCTACAAATGAGTGTGCATGGAAGGCAAATTCTCATCATCGCTGGCATTTCTCCTCACTGACAGGAAATCGTGTTTTCACTCCTTAGTCAGGGCTCGTCTTTTACTAAACAAGGAAATGACTTACCAATTATCTGATATAATAAAAGTTTAAAACAAAACTACAATGACAGTGATTGAATTATTTGGACAAAACAGAAGCGAAGTAGTTATACAAACACATTTGATTACCAATATACAGAAGAAGCATGTTCAATGAGGAAGCACACAGCAAAGAAGTACAGCCCATTGTTCAGCTACATGACTGAAAAAGTGTGTGAATGTGTGCACAAACCCATCGAGTCAAATTTAGTCAACAGCATATGAGCCATGTTTTCTATTAAATTATTCTTGCATCTACTCATATTAGTTATTGTAAAGGGAAAAAACCTTTATCTATCCATCTTTCGGCTAGAACACAAAAGAACACATTCAGAGAGGGGAAAATCTGAAATGAAATGACAAAGTGTCAGACATAAGCAGTCTTTTGCTTTTGTTTTAGAGAAGGATTGAAAGGAGTAAGGCTTCTTACGTGCACTGGGTCTCTAAACATTCAGGCAACCAAATAACTGATCACAAGAAAATATGCAAAGAATTGTGATCACATGATATTTTTGGCCAAAGAACCAGACCATAAGATAACTTTATATTAATAAGGTGTATCGTAGTCTTCCTACCTGCATAATTTACATCAGTGCAGAGCAAAAGGGATGACCCATTAGGTTTTTTGAGCTTTGGGATAGGCAGGAGTGGGTTTTTTAAGATCCTGAACTCTTTTTTTGCATGAACATTCCTGAACATGTGCTAAAAAACATTGTCAAGTTTGAAGAAACCACTTCTGCAATGAAGCTTCGTTCATCCATGTGATGTGATGAAAATAAAAATAAATTAAAATTCTTCATAGCTTGGTGCTAAGTGGCTAAAAGCAGCCACAGTGACCGTGGCTTTGCATCCTGTGGCTGTAAAAGAAACACTGTTATAACTTCTATCTTTAATGTTTTTTTTAAACAGACTATAACTGCTATAAACTCACATGGGTCACACTATTTGTCAACCTGACTAGAGCTTAACAAGAAAAACAGTTACATGTATGTATAAAGACCTTCAGCAATGAAACTAAACCACAGGGTTCCTTGAATTGACACCTGCCTTCTTAGCCAATCATACTCTAAAAATAAGTGGTTAGATCTTACTAGCGGGAACTGGAGTCAGACAAGTGCAGACATATAACAGAGTACATCCACGTGGTAACAAAGAATTACACACCTACAGCATCTTTTTAGACGAACAAAACATTTTGTTTTGATGTCTAACGTATGTGCATAAGGTTGTACGAGAGGTTCAAATAAAGAAGGGTTAGAAAAGTTTTGTTGCAAAGCTAGTGTATTTATGACTAACATGAAAGAGTGTAGGTGTTGAATTCAAACAACATAACAGTGTTCTGGTAGTTTCCGCATGCCCAAACAAACTAGGAGTGACACAGGCACATATGGCCCAAAAAACTACCTTAGATGCTTTACTCTTGGCTATGAGAAAGTTTCCTATATATAGTCATGTCATAGGTCATCCCCAGTAAACAGAGTGATTGTTTATTAATAATAATTAAGCTGAAGATTACACCAAAAAGTCTTTTTAAATGTTCTTTGGTTTTTGACCACCTAAGCACTGGCCCCTGGTTCTCTAAATCCAGGAACCAATTTGGTGCTGGACCAGAGTTGAGAACCGGTTCACTTAGCTTGCATCTACAGCTGGGACCAGGGTTACCTGGCCAAAATAATAGTGTTAAAACATGGACCAACATCTTAATAAAAGCAAAGAAATGGACTCTAAGAACAAGCAGAATTGGTCTGAGGGGGAGGCTAGTGTTTTCTGGCTTTATGGTCACCTGCGGAGATTCAAAGTACCGGTAAATTAAACAGGGCAATTCGGACAAACCTTTAGCTCAGAGTTGAACCAGCTAAGCTCTGGCTGTAACACAAGTCCCGAACCAGCACAGGAAGCAGCTTGGTTGAAAAACTCCCTGAAGATAACAGGTGATGCTCATTGGGCAGTTTTTACTATAACCATCTTGGCAGCATCACACACATTAGAGAGGGGTTGCGAGTGTGGGTATTAATGATTGACGTCTATCAAACTGTGAGCTGCCTGTAGCTAAGAGCTACCGGAGCTGACTCAACAGACAGCTTACCATCTGTTGAATCCAAGCTTACCTAATTAGCTCACCTACCTAACAAAGGTAGGCAGTTAGTTAGCTAGTTAAAAACCACTTATTTTTATTGCTTATTGAATACCTGTCATTAAAAAAAAACATGTCCGTAATTATGCTATCTTTCAGAATTATATATATATATATATATATATATATATATCCCCTTACAGCTGTAATGAAAGTAAACTCGACCTAAACCTAAAATGTTCTTTTGTACCAGGCTGTACATGTTAAAAACAATGTACATGTTTATTTCTAATTCATCATCCATCCTGGGTTCTACCTCTACTCTGAACTCTCTCCAGCAAGTAAAAGTTAGTTTGATGTTGACTTTTGTCTCATCTCTTGTTATGTCCCTCTCTTTTTCTTTTCATTGCTTTCTCAAACTAGAAAAGCCCTCTGATATGTCATTGTGTCTCAGAATGCTGGTGGGCATCAAGAGTGCCATGATTGTATATAATTATTGTAGCATTGAAATGAATCAGAAGCACAAAAAGGTCAGAAAGTTATATAATGCTACTTTAATAGCATTTAGCATAATTTAACACTAGGAAATAAATATCAGGGAACTGACCAATCACTGATAAAACTGAAAACTCTTCTAATATTCATTCTGTGTACAAATAATTGTTGCATCCCCAGGCTATAAGACATTGGAGAAAATCTCTTGCAGAGAATTTCCCCAAAAGAAGTATTTTATTCTACTAAATTCCTTTGCTGAATTAAAACAATCATTTTACGGAAATTAATCAAGGGTCAGATATATTTACAGATATGTTTAAGCAGCATGTGTCCAGCCATAGAGGACCTGATGATGCAGTCCTGCAGCAGCTTCACTGGCTCCCTGTTCATTATCGTATTCAGTTCAAAAACCTACTTCTCACATTCAAGTCCACCCATAACGTAGCTCCTACTTATCTTACAGAACTCCTCCATGTCCCCACACACACCCGCTCACTCAGGTCCTCTTCCTCCATCCACCTCACAGTCCCTCCTGCTCGTCTCAGCACCATGGGGAGCAGGGCCTTCAGTCGCTCTGCTTCCCATCTCGGGAACTCACTGCCTCCAGTGAACCACTTTCAATCTTCAAATCTAGACTCAAGACCCACCTTTTCAGATTAGCGTACTCTACTTAATCATCCATCTCTCTGCTGATCGTTTATTTATTTTATTGTATAGTATTATTGTCTGTTTTTAATTGATTATTTGATTAACGTTTTATAATTGATTATTTTTGTACGGTGTCCTTGGGTTTCCAGGAAGGCGCCTTGAAATAAAATGTATTATTATTATTATTACCGTCTGCTTGCTGAACTGCCTTCATGAGCCATGACACAGATAACAGCCAACTCTTAAACCATTATAAACTAAAGCATTTTGGCTTGTTGTGTTGATACGAGTATGCATACTGGCACACAAAACACAAGCTTAAGTAGTTTTTGTTCAGATGCATTATTTACAAGAGGAAAAATATTGGGAAATCATATGCAGATAGGGGCTGCATCAAACCCAATATGCTATATATATTTGCTGTTAACATATTTACATGCTGTCTGGTTGTTTGTCTCTCTTTGTTGGCCTGGTAAACTCCTGGGTGTACCCCGCCTCTCGCCCAATGATTGCTGGGATAAGATCCAGCTACTTGCGACCCTTCATTGGAATAAGCAGTCCAGAGAATTCATGGATGAATGTTTGCATGCACCCATTTGTGATTAGGTGTTAGAAAGATTGTTATAAAAAGAGCCAAAGAGTCCATCTACGTTTTGCTTCTGCTGTGAGAAATCAACAGGTGACCTTCCAGTAGGGCTAAACAAACATGCTTTCATCTCTTACTTTCACAAATGCACACTCACACAGTTTCTGTAGTATTTACTCTGACATTAAAGGAAACAAAAACTCTACCATTCAGAATATAAATGGAATAAAATATAAGCTGCAAACACTTTGTGTAACAACCTCTCTGTTGTTGAGAAATGCACATGAAACACCACCACTGTACCCACTGATGGATGTACTGATAATCCATGTTTATTCTATTTAACTCCAACTTTTGGCAGAGTGGGTCCAAGCTGACCTCAAAACCATGTAAGAAAATATGTGAGAAATGTGTGAAGTAGGTGTATATGAGAGCGATCACGTATGCGCTTGTAGCCGTGAATCCCAAAAATTAATCTGTCTGGACTTGATCCGCAAAGATGTTTAGCTCTCATGCATGAATCTCCATCACCGAGGGCTGACACCACACCAATAGTAAGTAACAAGCAAGTGAGCACACAAATATCCTGTTTTTTACCTGGATATTGTATTAATTTATTAAAATATTAATATTAAAATCGTAGGTTAAAAAAACATTAAAATATAGTAATGTATATATATATATATATATATATATATATATATATATATACACACATACATATATACACACACACACATACGTCTTA
>JBAMHV010000001.1:13882983-13897877 GCA_037177535.1 Pseudomugil gertrudae | reverse complement strand
ATATATATATATATATACACACATACATATATACACACACACACACATACGTATTACTTATAACTTGGTGTTAAAAAAAAACAAAAACAAACTTAAAGAGCTTGCAGTCCTCACATGGCCATGAGTCAGTGAGTCATGTTTTCCTTCAGTTGAAATGCTTCCTCACAAGC
The DNA here is from genome assembly GCA_037177535.1 of Pseudomugil gertrudae. Lineage (NCBI taxonomy): Eukaryota > Metazoa > Chordata > Actinopteri > Atheriniformes > Pseudomugilidae > Pseudomugil > Pseudomugil gertrudae. Next base: position 13,897,707 of record JBAMHV010000001.1, on the reverse strand, counting down.
ATCCCATTAAAACAACACTGTTCATCAATTTTGTCAGATGACTCAATGTCATAATGATGCTATTTCAACCTGATTCAACTGCTTGGTATTAGGGAGCTCCAGGGACCTGCCACTCAGTTATTGCTAATGATATCATCGTTTATCCTCCAACTCCCTAAACTCCCTGCTGCCATAGTACATTTTTACACGCCTTAGAAGGTTCACAACCCTCAAGGTTGCAGGCTTGCCCCCAGGACTTTCAAGTGACTAAAATGTGACCAAGGAATCAATGGTTAAGAGAAATTGAGAGTTGATAAAAATGTAACAGATAGTGAACATAATAATATAATATCCTCGCACTGAGTAAGGAAACACTATTTTGGGGCCCTAACTAGGACTCCAGTGGGCATCACAATGGAAACAGCCCAAAGCAGGACAGGTAGGAATCCACAAAAGAGCTGGGCTGCAGTGCAAAATCCCACCAATAACCCTGAACAGGACAATCTCCACACCATTAACTGTAAGGACCCAGTAGGTATAGCCCCTGATGTATAAGAGCCCCCTGAGTAAAACACTGGAATTAAAACAAGATCAAAATAATAAAAAACAATTAGGAGCAGTAAAAAACATTCAAATATACAAATAAAGGGATAACACAAATGATGCTAAATAAAACTAATCAAAAAGATAAATAAATTAAGGCTAAAGAATAAATTTAAAGAAAAAAAAGGACATTTTATTTCTCATCATCTCGGCCAGCTTTTCATTAAAACTATCCATTTAACCTCATCAGCAAAAAGGCCAACTGCCTACTTCATGCCTTTCCACGCTAACCACTCACACCTTAAATGTCCAAACAATCACACAAAGGTCCTTAGAACTCAATGAGAAGAATATTCCGATTAGCTAGTGTGTCAAGAACAAGTCCGTCCTGGCAGATCAATGAGCCATAAAACTCTATATGCCACACTGACTTTTACCAAGTTAGACTACACTGACCATGCATGTTTCTACGGTAGCCCAAATGGGACAAATCCAACACTGCCTTTACAGAGATTTTCACTAATTCAACAATACCACACTTCTACAGGCTTGAAAATGAAGAGTTTTCAGTTGGTTGCACATCACAATATTACTGGAACATATCTTTAATAGTGATTTTTGATTATCGCTATTATAAAAGTATAATTAACAGTTATAATAGAGTCATAGTGGGTTTAGAACTATTTTATTAGAAGGCACACTTGCTAACGCAAGCTAATTGTAGGCTGTTTCATTACAGATAGCAATAGGTTTATCATCAGTGCTCTATGAGTTAGAATATTATACTTTCACGTCCAGGAGAATAAGTCACTATGATCTAAGTCCGTTTCTAATCATTGCAACTCTGAAATAATCAGGCTACTTTAATACTTTGAACAGTACCACATATATCTGTCCCACAGAGAAGGAAGGAGTATAATCTTTTAACTATCTGGTCTACAAGTATAAAAAAAATCTAATTTTTATCTGCAACTTCTTTCATAGCTTGCATTCGAGAGGTTACAGTATGTACACCCAGAGGTTGCATTCCCACTGTAGCCAAGAAGAGATGGAGATAATTAAAGTGTCTGCTGCAAAGTCATTTGATTCAGGTCTGAATGCCGACTGAACACTTCCCCAATGAACAGGCTTTTTTTTACCAGTAGAAAATAGGCTATAGTTTCAGATGCGTGATGTTGACACTTTTCACTGACTAGCCTTTTCTGTAAATCCTTTCAATAGCTTCCTCTGTTCATGAGCCATCCTTTTATTTGGAGGATGACTAAATTGAGCCCAAAGTATCAGTGTGATATTTGGATCTGTCTGTAAATAAGTTGTGTTCATGCTTCCAGGTGCTAATAAAAAATGCAGTGATGAAGTATTTAAAATGCAATAAAAAAAGTATTTTATGATGTTTTTATTCTGGTGAATTCAGTGGTTACTAAACTAACCCTAATCTCTTTTGTGACCTGCAATGGCATTTGAATCACATGGATAATAATGCAACATTTTATTTTCATCACATACACTTAACTGATGTTTTTGGCAGAACATGTGAAATTGAGTTCAACAGTCTGTCAAAATAACTCACACTCACACACTTCCAGTGATTCAGGAAGCAGGTTATGTTTTTCCATACAAAACTAGGAGGTCCTAGGAGCACCAGCAGAGGGACTTCCTTTGCCAAAAGGCTAAATTCCAAATGGTCTGTGACCATTAACCCACCCAAGCTGACTCTGACCCCACACAACTTCACAACTATCCGACACTCAGCATAGTTCTGAGGAAAACCTCGATTTCACGACCAGCTGTCAAGTTTTTTCCTCTAGCAGGTGACTTTTAGAAACTTCTCAATATAGAGTTGTTTTTCTTCCTGCCGACAATGTCTGAATCTTTTTTTCCCCCATGTCCCCGACTGAAAAGTAATTAACTTAAGAGCAAATAAAAACACAAATTACACATATAAATTGCGTTTGGTGTCAAATAAAATCTACGACAAAGGGCAAAATGTTTTTTTTAGGAAACGAGCCCAATCTCGTGCAGAATTCACTTGAATGGCAGAACTCTGCAACTTTTACTTTTGGTGTTAGTTAGATAATACAAAACACACACCCACACAAGCTTTTCCAATCCATTCTAAAACATGTGCAGTCTGGTCTCCAACAAGTCAGAAGCATCATCAGTGATGCACTGAACTGGACGAGGGGCCAAGGTTTGACATCTTTTTCGTGCAGTGTGTGTCTGGGCTTTTCGGAAAGAAGCCATAGTCCTTGGTGGCTATTATGAAAGCCCTGAAGGTCAAAGCAAACCAGGCTGTCTGCAGTGTGCTGGAATGCAACCAGGGATAGAGGGAGGTAAACCATTTACATGCCTTTTAAATGTGACACTGAGTTTTCAAGTCAGGGCTGACAATAAAGTTTTATCTTAAATAATATTTATTTATGGTGCTTTTTTTGGTCTCTGCTTGTTGGAAGTATTAGAAATTAGGTTAACCGGCAGCTGGTTAAAGTCTGTTTCCCAACACAAAAGTTAATCATCTTTCAATGGACACTTTGTGCTGCTGTGTATTTTACAACCACTCTACCGAACAGGATTGTCTCAGGTCCACTTCTAAGCCTAAATGGTTTGGGCCCATAGTAGCCGAGCTCCAGCAGAGAAGGAGAAATAACTACCCAACCGGGGAGTCGGTCCAAGGACACCGCTCCAAATCCGGGTGCTGAAACAGACCAGCTCAACCCACACGCTCCATTGTCAGTCCAAATCACACCCCAAACCTGGCAACCACTACCGGGCCAAAGCTGGTTTACCGAAAGGAAAGGGGTGCTAGCTTGCTGACACTTCGCCTTAATTGGACACATTTCGAGCAGTTTGGTGACTTCTCGGTACACGTTTCGGTCCAACTTTTCTCTTGCTTTTACACCTTTCCCTGTCCAAGCAGCCTGGCTTAGGAGGCCATTACACACAGTGCAGTTTTAAGTACTTAGCACGGACTCAAATTCCGGTTCTTTACTTTCCAGACTAGTTTAATAAAACAGGACAACTAGGAGACCCACTTTTCTTTCTCTTTTGACTAGGAGCTATATAAAATGCAAAGTGGAAGTTGTTCTCTCGGAAATCGTCGCGTTAAAGTGACAGCCGTTTAATTATCCATATTTTGTCCAACAAATCTTTCAACAACTAGTTGTAGGCCTCGACAAAGTAGTGAGGAGAGCACTACCCGGTATCCGTTTGCGGGGTTCCCGTGTCTGGCCTCCCTTCTCTCTTTTCGCCTCGTTATTGGAGAAGCAAGGAAATCAAAGCAAGGCAAAAGAAAAAAGATGTCAAGGAAAGGTCTGACGCTACTGACCTGAATAAACTGTATCGTCAGGGCTGATTTCCCGACACCTCCGCCTCCGACCACAACCAGCCGATACTTCTCCTGCACCGAGCCGTCCTTCCAGCCAGCCATCGAGGACACTTCACGCCGCCGCTGCCTAAAACACCAGTATGAGCAGCAAACACCCACTTTACCCTGTAAAACTGAACAAGAGGCCCTGCGGTGGAGACACCGGAACGCGGAGAAGGGAGCCCGGTTATGTGCCGAGAAGACTCAATAGCGTAGTCCGTTTGGCTGGCGGATAGCGGTGGGGAAGGATCCGGGAGTCACGGCCGCCTGTCCATACGCCTTACCGCGTTTCCAGCCTCGACAACACTGCGCCGTTCAGAGATGTGGATCCGATAGTGGGAGTAATCAGCCAGGCCACTACTAATGTCTGGCGCTAGGGGCCCTTCTACAAGCTGTTTGACACTGCCTCAACACCCCCCCACTACCACCACCATTACCACTACAAACACACATTCACAGCGCATTCCTGAGATGCATTCCTGTCCTCAGCTGGGATTAATACCCCACAGGAAATTATGCATTTTTCACTATAACATTTACTTCTGCTTTGTATGTTGATCGAACAGAAAACTACAATTATCCACTCAAACAGGAGTCTCATTTATTGATTAATAAAATGATCATAGGTTTGTTAGGCATGAACCAGTACACCCAATTCCAGTAAGTCCATGACACTACTGTCACATCTTAACAGTGATTGTTAGAAACTCATCATGGAGATGCCAAATGGTTTAAGAGAAATCACTGTACAAGTCATGCAGAATTTTTATTAGAATATATTTGAGTTTTTTTAAATAGCCATGCACAAGTCTTTGATCAGCAACCTAATTATTCTGGAGTTGTGACTCAGTGGGTTTATATAAATGTTAGACGCACTGTCATCACTCCAATCGATTCATTTATTAAAGTATTGTAAGAATACTTCATTATGACTTCATTATGGCTTTCGGTTTTAATTACAACTGCACTCACTAATAACAAGGAGCAGCTCTTTGTATTATAATGAAGAAATATTAAATACTTCATTTTAAAGTCAGACCATTGTCTCTATCCCCTCATTTCAGTGAAGGATCATGGATGTCCTGGAGCAGCTACTTGCTGAGAGGCTGGGTATATCCTGAACATGTCCCCTAGTTCATTGCAGGGCCTAAAGTAGACTGTAACATGCAATATGGCATGAAATTTGCTTTCAGGTAGATGGCACCCAGACCCATCATGAAGATGACAAAAAATGAACTAAGATTTTCAGCAATTCTCATCTAATTTCAAATGACATCATAAAAGTAACTGATGTGATCGTGTGCTATGTTTGGGCAAACCATGTGTCAGATCTGTCTTAAGTGTTAAACGAAAGATTATACTGAACAAATCCAATTTGTTTTGATACCTGTGGCGCCACCCTGTGACAAGAAAAGCAGATGAGAAATGAGTCACTTGGCAGTTATGTATTGTACTGGATTGCACATTAAAGTGATAAAGAATGCTTTCTGACATTCATCGTGTTTGTTCATGCGTTCTGTGCAAACAACATCGCTAAAGTTCCTCTTTTTGGGTTTAAAGAACTAAAAGGTGAGCCAGTAATGTTTACCAACCAATGAGAAATAATGTCACTTCATTTCAAAGGATCTAAAATAATTGCAGAGGTACAAACCAGAATTAATTTAGGAAATTGCTTAAACAGACTGAACAAATTCTCCTGGAAAAAGGAATCGAGTGACCGAAAGCATTTTCTACTTAATAGTTCAGAGAGAATAACCATTCAGTACCCTTTAATGTGACACTTGCCATATGAGTGACATCTATATTAAATAAAAAAAGCCATTCACAGCCCTCAGTAGCTGAGCTGCCAGACAGACTGCTGTTTATTTTCACAGCTGAAAATCTGACCTCAAAGCCACCCTTTAGCCTTTATCTAAACCCCTGGAGGGCCAGATTCTCCAGATATTGTAAATGTATGACGGGGGTTGTGACCCTTTTGTCTGGCCAGTTCCCAGAAATGTCCTTTATTCATAAATTATAAACAGGAGGGCAAGTGGAACATTTACGCTTATGCTAATGCTAAGCCCCCTCCATCTTATTATCTCAGCGACAGCAATACTTAAAAGATGACTCAAGGGAAAACTAAAGAATTTCTGCTTTAGACTATCCTGAGTTAAAATAAATCCCATTATGCTTTGGATATGCATCTTGTTTATTCAGTTTTTAGGATCACGGACAGCACAAATTCCAATCAGTTTCACCGTGTCTGAGATATCACATGAGGAATGTGAGGAATTCTAATTAGCGCTTGGAGATATGAACCTGAACTCGAGCTCCCTCACCTAAAGGGCTCAGCCACCTTCAGGCAACAGTTAAAAAAATCCTTTGAAATCTGATACAAAACATCAACCACTAAGAACACCAAACCTGTGCAGTGCAACTTTTCAATAGCTGCCTTTATCCAGTGGCTTCACACACTTTAATGAATAAAATGAAGAAGTCATTTTAATTCATACATTTATTGAAAATGAAACAGGACAGATAAAGAGCACTGCTGGGACAAAACTTCAGAAAGAAAAAAAAAATGCATAAAAAAGTAAAGAAAATAACAGAAGGGACAAAAGCCGCTGACCATACTGACTTCTGAATTTGTGATGATGAAAAAGTTACAATAAGGGTGACATACGAGAACAGCAGTCATTTCAGATGTTTGACTTTTTTTGGGAGAGGTTGATCTTGTCTCCCAGGCTCAGGGCCATTCCCTGTGGAGAGAATAAAGGTTTTTTCACAACCCATGATATCTTTATTATCATTATATATGAAATAAGAATATTTAGTTTCAAGGCAAATCTTGTAAATATATATAAAAAAACAACATTTTTTCTGCTTCTTTTATCTGAAATTTAACCAAGAAATTAACTGGCTGCATAGCTTTCACTTAAGAATACACTCAACCCTGCCTTTACCTCTTAGATTCATAAGAGCTTGCTGTGCAGCAGCTGTGACCCACCTGGCTTTTTGCTCTAATGCGTATGTGTCCGTTGACAGGTGCCTCAGGCCCCAGGTGGATGGGTTTCTCGATGCTGACGTTAGCCAGGGCATCTTCTCCAAAGATAGAACGAGCATAAAGGTTGGCAGCCATGAAGCCGCAGAAGCCAGAGAGAGCCTGGTTTAAAAAGACAAAAAAAGAGAAGTGAATCGTAAACACTGCTTGTGACACATTTATCCAAACGTGAACAGCTAGTTGATGCCTTACACTTGTGCAGAGTTACCACAATGTAGAGTTGCATTTAAAGTATTTATTCATGACATTTAAATTGAAAAAAAGCTGAAGCTGCCACTTAATTTTATTTCTTTGTAGCGTCTTCTACAAACCTTTTCAGGAGTCAGACACTTCATGTTGGTGGACTTGAGGATGTGCTGGAGGTACTCATTCAGATCTGTGATATTAGTGTTCACCGTCACCTACAATAATGAAAAGTTAACTATTTTTTAGCAATCAGGCATTTTAATTTCCAAAAACATTGTTTATTAAATTAGCCGAGTTTCTGGGATCTGATAATAGGAAAGTTATAGAAATCCTACTTTGTTTTCCCACTCAAACTCTGCCCACATCTGTCTGAATTCTGCATCAGTGCAGGCAGCAGGCTGGATGTAGTCCATGATGTCAATGTGGATGTCACTGAGGACCACACAGTTTCTGTCGCTTGCAGCCCCAGAAACATCATAGACTGGGAATAAAAAAAAAAAACAGGAATTTGAAAATATGCAAAAACAAACAAAGAACATGAGCAGAATCTTCATTTTTAAATGGAAACACACACACACACACACACAATCTTACCAATATTTCCAAATATAATCCCATTCTCAGTGGAAGCCACTTTGACGTTAGCCTTGATGTTTGCAAAGTCATGAGGGGCCAGAGTCAGAGGGGAAGGTTTTTCAACTAACTTGAGATCCCCTGTGGAGTGGAAGAGTGAAAAACCTTAGTTCAGTGCAACAGAGCAACACAAATGTTAGGAAGGAAAAAGAAACAACAGCTGTGCCAGCATTGGAGGAGTAGCCCACACATCTGTCCTGTGAGGTGGAAGTAAAATCACACTAACCTAAAGTAGCCAGCTCAAGGGTGCAGTTCTGAAGAGTATCGCTGGTCTGGTTGACCACCAGCACATCCAGCACAATATCATACTGGTTTACATGAACATAGGCTTCAGCATACACTGGGTCAGAGAAACCTGTCAGCTGGGTCACCTGGTTTGGACAGAAATACAATCAATTAGCATTTACAACTATTTATCTATAAACAAATATGAACCCTTTGTATAAAATCTTATTTTAACACACACTCACAGCGTGTGTGTGCAAACATTTTTTGGGGGGGCGCCACATCATTGAGTATGTTTTAAATATTATTCCTTTTTATTCCTGACCATGACAGCATGAGCTGTAGCGCCACATGTTCCACAAATTCATGCTTCTACAGTTGTGCCATGTATGATCGTTAACCTTGTTATTTATGATGCAACCTTAGTGGAGATAAATGGACTTAAATGAAAAGTTAAAAAAAAGACAAAAAGCATACTTCAAAGTGGTAAGTGACAAGACTGTTTCTTCATCGAAAAATGTGCATCAATCCCTAAAACCTCTTGCTTCGTAACATCTGTGCATCTCAATCAACAGAATGGGAAGGCCGTTTTCCTAAAGAACCGACTGGTCAGAAGATGGTGCTTTTATATTGTTATCCAGAGCATAACCTGCTCCAGAGCAGGTTTGTGTTTCAGAGTAAGTTACCATGGTGATTGAAAATAAAGAAAAGAAAAATGTTCTGACCCTAAAGAAAATAAAATCAATAATAAGATTAAAAAGACTAGATACAAAATTACATAATGAGCACCAAATAAGTTCCATATGCAACATATAGACATATAAACATGTTTTTACTGTGCAAAAAAACAGCACCATTTTCTGAGGTGAATCCAATAGGATCTTAAATGTTTTTATAATAATAAATGGGATAGTTTTCATAACTATGATATGAAACTAATCTCCATAGAGATAATCTCCAAGCCAAAAATATGTGCTTCCCATTTAAGGCTTTTCTGCAAGGCCTTTGTTGTACCTTGTTGAGTTTTGATGCCAGGGGATCAGCAGCTTCTTTCCTCTGAGTGTTACCCATGGCAGCAAGCAGGCTAAGCTGAAACTGGTCCTCTTTAGAGGTCATCTCATTTTTGGCGGTGAGCTGCATGAAGGAGATCGGATCGTCTGCCTGCACCGTCACATTTCGCTTCTCAGATTCTTTCTGTGGTCAGAGTGAGAGACAGGTTAGAGGTACTATCTTCGTTTGTCTAATCGATGTAGCTGTAAAATACTGTTGCTTTATGTACTCTGGCAAATGTTTGGACAGAATTAAACTTAGACCATATTTAGTCTAAAAAAACTGATGAATCTTTTCCTCCAAAATATAAACATTAAAGAGTTTAAATTTCTGGTGAGACCTGAACATCATACGATAAAGTCAAAGGTAAATAATAAAAAAAAAAAAACACACATTTGAAACCTCACTTTATGTATGAACAGTATAAATGCTGAGCAAAAACTCCATTACTATAAATATAAATGCAGATCTGCAGTGAAGTACTTGTGCTTTAGCTGTGTGAGGAGGTCAAATACTGAGTTTAGTCCCTGAGACAGTTACCTTCTGTGACAGCTTCTCTTCCTCCAGTCGGACTGTTAGCATATGTGACAGTGATTTACGGCACTCCTTGTTGAAAATGTCATTCATAAGTGGTGAACACTCTGACAGGACCTTCAGGCATAGTGAGATGCGGTCCACGTCGTCATCTGTAATTGGCTTCTTGGGCAGAGTAGACTTGCCCAGGTGCAGCACGGTGACCATTATCAGCATGGCCTCTGCGACGAAGGACTGCACAAGCAGCAAGAGGACAGGGATTACAGGAACCAGCAGAACAAGACACAAAACAAGTTCAGACTGGATAACTTACATTTTGTTTCCTTTTGTCTTGGACGATTGTTACATAGCGCAAGGCCACTTTGGTAAGTGTAGTGGCCAAGGAGGCTGCCACAAAGAAGTCTCCATCCATCAAAAAGCCTCTGAGAGGAGGTCTAGTAAAACAAAAACATACTACATGAACAACGTTTTCTTATCATGGGGATATTGTAGATAATAATAAAATTATTCAACACAATATAAAATGTACCTATCCTCTTCTTTCTTTGAAGGCCTTGAGGAGCTCAGGGCACTCTGTGTAACATAGGTGCCCATCTCTGTCACAAGCTTCTGAGCTGGAGCTGCAGTCACTTCATCTTCTGGTTTCACCTCACCCGCTTCTTTTTTGATCTCGTTCTCGACTATTGGGATCTGCATCAAGTATGTGCATCACTTTTAATCAAGTTGGAAACCTACCAATAAGCTTGCGCCGTATGCAGATGTAAAATTGAAACATACCTCGCCCAAAGACCTGCGTACTTCAGTCATCACACTCTGGATGTCTTCCTTTGTGCTGCAGTATTCGCCTAAGATCCAAAGTGCTCCTCTGTAAATCCTGAAAAAAGTCATTTGAGAAAAAGGTCACAAAAATGCACCGTGCCACAAACTCCTCTGATATTATAACTAGCCACCACACACAGGAGGCAGACAACTATAAATATCAGTATTCAGAGCACTGACTTTTCTTCCACAAACACTGAATGTATAGTTATTTATAAACTGATTAAGAGACAAACAAAGATTGACTAAGATCCTGCATGTTATACCTATTCATGTATTCATGAAGCCTTACTTGACAGTTTTGATGGCATGAAACACTTCCAGCATCTTCTCAATGATCAGGGGTCTCAAGTTGTCAAACCTCTGAATGGCCTCGCGCACAAACTCCAGGACATCAGCAGCAGCTGCCTCATTAGTGTCACTCAGGAATTCCATCAGCTGGAAATCAAACGTACGAAAGATATAACGGAGGGTCAGATGCTAAGTAGAGAAATGAGAAAGAATTTAGAGCGCATCTTCTTTTTATTCAAATGGTTGGAAACTCACCACAGGTATGACGTTAGCAGCCATGTCAGGGAAGCGAACACTGCATGAGTGCAGCGTGCGCACCAAGAGCTGCCTGTACTTATCAGTGTCTTCATGCTCCGTTACATTGTTTGTCTTGATCACCTCTTTCTTCAAAACGATCACCAACTAAAAACAAGACAGGTGTCAGTATATGTACACAACGCTCCGGCTTCTTTTGCCTGTCAGGGCAAAGTTTCTGCATGTGACACACCTCCTCAACATTGCGAGACGAGACGAGGTCCAGTGCAAGCTGCAAGGTCTTTTTCCTAACTTCCAGGTCAGGAGTGGTGAGGACACGAAGGATGTCCATGACAAGGTCCTGGAGAAAAGTTGAATGGTGATGAGCAGAATAAGTCTAAATGGATTTGATGCATCATCGTTGCAGCACACTGATGCCCGTTTTTTTTATTAAACAATATTATCTAAATATTAGAAGAAAGTTTGAGGATTTATTTATTTATTTAATAACACTTTTTAAAGAAACTTTACAAGAGTCTTTTCTACAGAATAGCTTATGTAACCGCAGCCACAGTTCAACCTACCTGAAGTACACGCTCATGTGTAGGATGCTCCTTCAGCTCAATCAGACGATCAAGAACAATCAACTTCACGTTGTTGTCACTTTCCTTGATGATCAAATCGATGTAGCATTGTGCAGCAGCCTGCAGTCCAACAAAACACAAAATGCATGAAAGATTGCATGAGTTTAGTACATTACCAGCGCTGTCAAATCAGCAAACGGCTACAAGATAAACGTGATAATGTACCTTAATAGCCGTGGGGGCACTTGAGAGGGTTACGAGTGTGCCAGCAGCCTCGTATTTGACGGCTGGGCTGGAGGACTGCAGCAGGTTGTAGATGCAACGGATAAATCGGGCACGCTCTGAGGGGTTAGCATGGCAAACCTGATAGAGAAAAGCAGAAATTTAGATATATGATGTGCTGTGGTTGTAGGCTCCTTTAACACAAGGTAAATCAGTATGGAGATCATTAAGTCACCTTGTAAATCAGCTCCACAATGACCAGTTGCAATATGTCCCCAAAAGTGTGAACTTGGTCGATACATGTGCTAAGGTAATCCAAAGCTCGATCCTGCCAAAGCAGCAGAACACAAATTAGGCATTAGAAATAAGTTTGCTATAGTTTGTGTCAGCAGAAACGATGGGAAAAGGTTCACGTTCAATAAGATCCAAACCTGATCTGCGTGAATCAACATCATGAAGGCATTTCTCTTACAGCTGGCATCTTTTTCATTGACAAGAAAATCATGGATCAGCTCTGGTGCATCAGGAATGAGATGCTCAAAGTTCCTAAAACAAATAGTTGCTCACAGGTCACAAACGACTCGAGAAACCAACAGCATTTAATGAAGAACAGCATCAGAAAAAAAATATTAAGCGATAGTACCTGTAGATAGTATAAATGGCCAGTACAGCATTGCGGCGCACGTAGCTGTGACGATGCTCCAGGCAGGCCCGGATGGCCGGCATGAGAGGCTCCAGCAACTCGGACTCCTTCAGTTTGCAGAGAAAACGCAGAGTGGAGCCACGGATGAACTCGTTGGGATGCTGCAAGTCCTACAAGTGAGAAAATTTCAAGTGATTATCGCTAAACAGAACAACGCCACATTCTGAACACGCTAATGTTGCAGCTGGTAAATTATTATTCCTTCATCGCAGTAAGATCTGAGGGACATACTGTGGTCATTTGTTTGTTTTTCCATTGACCTTCCAGCAAAATGACATAAACAGGCTAATTTAACACAACTTGCAAAAAAAAAAAAAACAACAATCAAAGAAACATTTTGTTGTCCTTTTCTTCAGAAGGTAAATAAGAGCCAATTCTTGCAGTCTGGAGCAAAGCATAATGATTTGGTGCAGATGATGATAACTATAAAAATGTGTGAATTTGGACTAATAGCCGACAGAAACCTCACCAAACTGGTGCTGACCCAAACCTTAAGATGTGGTACTTTTACATATGACCAGCTAACTCTCATTTGTAAGATTTTGATTCTCTGTAACTATTCACAGCATATAAAAGGTGCAAAGACTGAAAAGCAGAGTGGCTCAGGTTAGAAAGAATAAAAAAAAAAACAAAAAGGTTTTGACATCTGAGCTCACTCACCTTTCTGTAAGCATCACAGACCAAAATCATCTCCTGAAGCAGTTTGCCATCTGGGGTTGTTTTGGGGACTATTTCCCAGAAAACCAGCAGCAGCTTTTTGATGGTGTGATCTTGAAGTGGTAGCACAAAGCGAATTATGGTCATCAGAAGTCCTGGCAACTTCTCACCATTCAGGATCATGATTATGACTTTCTTCAGAGCTTCAGTCTTTGCTTTGATCTCCCCCTTTTCTAATAAAGAAAAAGATTTTTATATATTTTTAAACAGTTTTGAAATGCATACCTTCACTCTGCCTTATCAAAGTCACAAAAGGGATATTTACCTAGATCAGCTTTTAGGCTGACCTCAGATGGGGGCTCTGAGTCCGACGCAACATTGATGAGAGTGTAACAAACATTTTCTGCAGCGGTCATTTTGCTGCTGGGTTTATATCAGCTTACCAAAATCCCAACAAATGTTCAAATAATACCTGCACAAAAAATAAGCACAGGAAGATGAGTTATTACTGTGTAAACAGCAACAAATGACAGTAAATGTTGCATCCAACCATGATGATACCAATAGCAGGATAACATCCTAAAACACATACATCTACCACCATAAACAGGAAAATCAAAAGCCAGAGCAAATATCTGTGGATTTTTATTGTCATTGTTCCACACGAAAGTGTTTGATGTCAGGTTATACGTAAAGCCTGGATTTTAGTTGGGTTTGCCTAAACTGTGCATATCTGTGTGCACAGATGTTGTCGATGCAGTTACAGTATTATGAGGTGTGCAGATTTGTTCCAGTTAGAGTGCCATCGTTAAAAAATCTACAGAAAGAGCTGCCACAATGACAACAGAAGCAGCTAAAATGACAAGTTATGTCGAAGCAAAAAAAAAAGAGCGTGCAAAAACGCTGACCTTGTTGTTTTAAGGCAAATTACGTTATCTGTCCTAGTACTAAAGTGTTGTGTAGGAGAAGTTAACTAGCTAGCGTAAGCTAAGCTTTTGCCCAGAGTAGCAATGAAATGGAGGACAGCAATGTAAGCTAGCTGTCTTACCCTTAAACGCTAATCGTCAGAGACACTATTATAAATCCTGGTGGAAACTAAGATAACTTACCCTAATGAATAATTATACTCTGGGACAGTCTACGACATCCAGTTTAGGGTATTAACATGTGTAATAATTCCAAAGAGGTCCGGTTGGCAAGCGATCCCTCTCGGCTCTCCAACTACTTCCTAGTGACGTGGAAGATTACTTTCAGAGCCACATCACTGCTACGGTGCGCCGGAAGGTTCAGATCTCCTACAAATAATCCCGCATTTAACCAGAACAGACATTTTCCTCAAAACCTCACTGCACGTTTAACTCTCTGTCTAGTTGTTTGCAACTTCACGCAAAAAAACAGAGGTTTTGTGGAGGTCGATGAATGTAGATTTTTTAAGCCACTTTTACACAAAATAATAACATAAAAACTCTGTTCTTTGATGTATACAAGTTATTTGTGTGTTTTCTAACTCAAAGTGACAAAGGTGTTATGCAAATTTTTATTATGATCATTGTTAATTATAATAATAATCTATTTTACATTGTGTAGATAGATAGATAGATAGATAGATAGATAGATAGATAGATAGATAGATAGATAGATAGATAGATAGATAGAT
>JBAMHV010000001.1:13857746-13879602 GCA_037177535.1 Pseudomugil gertrudae | reverse complement strand
TATATATCAAACTGCCTCCAAAGATTTCCCCAAGACTCCAAATATATTCTCTGATGTATGTCGCATTGGATAAAGCGTATGCTAAATGCCTGCAGAATAGAATAGATTATTATGAGGCCGTTAAAAAGATGTTGCAAATAAAGGTCCAGAATAATAATTCTCTCTGATTTCGTCAGCTGTTTGAGTTTGTTACAAATGACAGATATGTATCAAAGATACATATTTTAAAAAGCAAAAAAAAAAAAAAATGCAGCAATATTTTAGTCTTGGTTTAATAAAGAAATCAAACACTAGAGTTCAAAGATACTTTTGAAAGGCCATGTTTTTGTCTTCAAAAATACTATTAAAATCAAACGTCACCTTATAGTAAAAAGCGTTTTTTTTTTTAACCCACGAAATATTTTCTTTTACCCTTGTTGGGCCCTTCTTGCTGTTTGTTTATTTTAGTTTGTTGACTCTGCATTCATTTACTTTTAACTGTTGTATCAGGAGAACCAAACGATCACCGTGCAGCATGATGCAGCAACACACACCGGTCACATTTAACACAGTCTGGACCCAAACACAATTTATCTAACTAGGGCAAATAATACCCCAAATACCAAACAACCCCAACTCATCTCAAATAATAGTAGTTTAATAAATTAGATAATCATTTTAACCACATACAATCTAACATCAGCATAATTTAAAGAGTAATTCAATTTTACCAGTTGTAATGCTCATTAGATAATCACTCCACTTTATTTAAATATGTTTTTTGATTTTTTTTAGTAGAGGTTTATTATTTGTAGAATTTATATTTATTCTGTTATATTTATTCTGAAAAATTAAGACAACCATTTTGATGGTGACATCTAATCCCATTTCATATTTCATAATTTTAAATGTTATTGCAAATTATTGTTTTATCAAAGTATTATAATTGTATCATGTTAATATTTTATATTAGTGTCACAATATTATTTATGATGCCATATTTTTATTATCTGACATTTTGTAATAATCCGACTCAGTTAGGCAACAATTGTCAGTTCAACCTTGTTAAATGTGTAATATTAGAATAATTTTTTATTTTTTTTTTTATTGGACTAAAACTTTGTTTCAAAGCCTCAGAGAATGACAACATTACTGCTCCACATTACAGAGCCCTGCGATGCTGTTGGTGGCCTGTAGGTGGCGACAGAGAGCTCCTCTTCTGTAAAAACAACATCTCACCTTCTTTCTTTAGTCCAAGTACTGGAGCACGTTTGAGTGACCATGGAGTACGTTTGCTGTCATGTAGTTCAGCGTTAATACGGCGTGAATAGTTGAAGAGGGGGACTGTTGCGGGAACACGAGGAGCCAGACTCGAGTCATGGCCGCACGGGAGGAAGGAGAGGTTTTGCACGGTAAAATAAGGCACCACGACGGATCTGGAAGTGTAAACAGCTCAGAGGGCTTCAGGAACGGCTATGTGAAGAGCTGCGTCACCCCCCTTAAACAGGACCATCAGAGGGGATTTTTGTTTAGCGTGTGCAGGTTTTGCAACGAAGACGTACTTAATTCAAAATTGTTAAAGGTATCGGCTCTCTACGTCAGTGCGTTTGTTATTTTCGCAGTTTCTTTTCTCATTTCTAGGAGCTTGCAAAGTGACTCGCTTTGGGATTTGCGGACTTTTTTATCGGGCTTCTCCCAGTCCATCAGTCCCCTGTTCAGCATAGGATGTGCTTTTTTCTTCCTAACATTTTACCTGAGAAGGAAAAAGAAGGAGAGCAGCAAATGTTGGCTCGTGTCACTGCCAGCATCGTGTTACCTCGGGGATTTTCTGGTTTTGCGGTTTTTGCAATGGGGAGAGGAGCAGCACCAGATGCAAATGGTGGGCAGGTTGTTATTCGTGTTGGGATGTGTGGGTCTGCTAACGCTCATCCCAACACTGAAACTCAAACACAGTGTACTTATACTGGTTTTTGCCAGCGTTGTGTGGCTTGTTTCTTTTACAAGTTTGAACGGTCTGCCCGCACTACTCAGACCTTTCTTTGCCTGCTTTGCTGGGGTTTCTGGCTCCATGTTGGGGCTCTGTTTTGACCGTTACTACCCGACGAGGGAAGCACCGAGTGGGATTTCCAACGCGGAGGAAAAGGTCCCGGTGATCAGACCGAGGAGACGGTCCAGTTGTGTCTCACTGGGGGAAACGTCGACCAGCTATTATGGCAGTTGTAAAATGCCTCGGAGACCTTCGTTGCCCTGCATATCTAGAGAGCAGGTAGGTCATCCCCTCAAGGACCCACGTCTGTTGTAGTTGCACAAGTAGGCCGACTACTAATCCACAGCTACTCTCTGCAGGCAGGAGCATAGGTGACAAACCATGTATGCAATGTGCTAAACAGTTAACAGAAAGCTGCAGGTAGCAGTCTGATAAACATGTGGTTTCAGTGTATTTAAAATGTGTGTGTGTGTGTCTAAAATAGCATGGATGTCACTAAATCTAATATTGACCATTAGTTTAGTCTTCACAATGCTACTATATCTTAAAAAAACATTAAACAACTGTTTAAAAAAAACAACAATAAACAAATAATAAAAAAAACCTCAGTATTGTTATGGTCAATTACGACTGTAGTAAATATCCAATCACTACCAATCAATTGACCAACACTACCTGCTTTCTGTTTCCATGCAAGATCTTCTAGTCAGTGTTTTGTTGTGGCTTTATCTAATAAGAAAATAAAGTTTAAGATTAGGGTCCCCAAACGTCCTGTTTACAGAATTCCAACACAACAAACATCAACACCAGTGATGTCCCCTTTACTTGTATATTACTGTAGCAGTCTGCAACACATTGCTGGCGAGCAGTGTCAACACTCCACAACAGAGCATGGTTCTTTTCCTATGCTGGTAAACATTTACAGGCTGTGTAAAACCACACTGTTTACATTCACAGCCTAATGGGGACACTGCACAGTGATGCCCTTTTCCACTTTCTATTAGTTTGGAAAACCAATCCTCCTACTGTCTATCAAGTGATACCCTTGTTAAATCAAGGCTATCATGTTACATACAATGTATTGTGCACAAAGAACTCACTGTGAGCAAGCTGTTGCCTTTATTTATGTGTAAACAATGTGGACATTATTGTCAACAGTGCATTTAGAAAAGAACAAAAACAAAGCATGCTGTCCCGTAGTGGACGCCATCAGGTCACACACATTGTTTTTTGTGTCCTTGGAGCTTTGTGAGAAATGATAAGAGGACTAAAAATGTATGTCCAGCTTGTCTCAGTTGTGCTATTTCCAGCTGTTGTTTTTCATCACATTGTGTTGTGTGCTATTTGCAGATTAGCAGCCAAAGAGCTATTAAAGAAAGAAAGAGAAAGTGTGGGTTATTCAAGAATCTATATATAAGCGTGGTCACCATTAAGCCACTTCATTATTTTGCTTCATCCAGAGACATGGAGAAGCTTCAAATGTCAGCGTGACTCATGTTGCCCAGATGTAAACACTGAATACACAGAAGAAGCAATATGCTTTAAGTAACTTTGTGATGAAGACTTCAGCGCCAACAAAGTATTGTCATCTCTAAATGTGCCAGTTAGTTTTCAAATGTCTCTGGGGGTTGGTATTAACAGCATACAGCCATTTTGATAATCCCATAATTTTATTTTTTTATTATATTTTTAAGTTAGAAAGTGGAAAAAGGACTTTTTTTTTCATCAAACATTTTTAATAACACGTTTGATTGTCTTGGAATGAAGACAAATATGTTATTAGAAGCCAAATTTCAACTAATTTAGAAGATTGTGTAAAAGTTAAATATAAACAGAATTCAGTGATTTAAGACTTAAAGTCTTTTGGCAAATACTCATTTAGAATTTGTTGCCTGCAACATGTTCCAACAAAGCTGGGACAAGGGCAACTACAGATTAGGAAAGGTGAGGAATGCTTAAAAAAAAAAAAGCATTCTACAGGTGAAAAGGTTCATCAAAACAGGTGTGTTTCATGATTACCGGTAGGTATAAAAGAAGGCTCAATCGTTCCCTAGCAGAGATGGGGTGAGGTTCACCCCTTTTGAGAACAACTGCATGATCAAATAATTTGGGAAACTTTGTTATTAAACTATTTTACTATGTACAATTACAAGAAATGTAGGGAGTCCATTATCTATAGGTTGTAATGTGGCCCACAAAAGGTCAAAATTCCAAGAATCTGGAGAAATATTTGCATGTAAGCAGCAAGGCTGAAACCCAACACTGAATGCCCGTGACCTTTATTCACCCAGGCAGCACTCCATTAAACACCAACATCATTGCGTAAAAGATATTATCACTTGGGCTCAGGAACACTTCAGAAAACCATTGTGATTTAACTGAGTCCGAGCTCTTCTGAGATGGACTGACACAAAGTGTGCTGTGGTCGGACGAACCCACATTAAAGATTATTTGGGGGGAAATTGTGATTGTTGTGTCTTCCAGGCCAAAGAATAAAATAACTGGCTGGATTTTTATAAGCTCAAAATTAAAATAAAGGGGATCTGTGATGTGTGTGTAACAAAATATGCTGCCATATAAGTACGGCTTTGTAATTAAATAGTGTGGGTCAGTACTAGATCAGCCTGCCTTCGTTCTAGTCCTGGTTCTTTTCAAAAGTAACATTATGAAGCAACATATACAACAACGGAGACCTCGGACAGTTGTACACCAAATGCTTATTGAGCACTAAGAAAAGGAAAGGTGCTGTAACACAGTGGTAAGCATGCAGCTGTCTCAGCTTTTTGGCGCATGTTGCAGGTATCAAATTCAATAAAGGTATTTCTAAAAAACAAAACAAACTAAAAAAAAGTTTATTAGGATGAAAAAGAAACATCTTTTAATTGTGTTCAGTTAGATATTGGTCAAAAAGGATTTGCAGATCGTATTCTGTTTTCGTTTACATTTTACAAACATCCCAATTTGATTGGGATTTATACTCATTGTACTTTAATAGCTTATCAGACAATTTAATTAAACTTCCTTAGAAATGAAAATGAAACATAAGTACATTTGATTTTATAGGTTTTATGTAGATCTCCTCTGGTAGTTTTTAATCAGTTATGTTATGAGCTGCATTATAACATTACTGAATGTAACATTTCATAGAATGAGTTTTGTGTTATTTGATGAAAGATTCTTGTGAATGTTCCTGTATTTTAGGACTGGAAGATGTTTTAAATCTCAGTTTATCTGAAGTGGCTGTTTTTCTCCGTGGTGTCATGTAGTAGACATAAATATTGTCAGTGAAGATGGATTGCAAACCATGCTGGGGAAATTTTCCTTGGTAATATTGCTACACTTTGTTTTAATCTATGACTGAATGGTTATTTTAAACAAAAACGGACTGTTTCTGCATCAAAGGCAGCCAAAAAAGAGGCACAAAGAAACATTTGGAAATGAGTCATTCAGGGTTCACTAGTAATGTCACACATGTTCTTCATCTTCACACACGTTTAGCACACAAAACAGTTCACAACCCCGTTCTCCTGTTTAACAGGGTCACTGCTTTCTGTCTTTCAGCTGCAAAGACGGGAATTGTCTTCCTGTTTGCAGTGAAACACGGTTTTACATGCAGCAAGTTTATCAACATGGTAGAAATGATGGCGTCTCTTAAGATTACACTGACACGAGGGAAAAATGTTTCTTTAAGTGTAATAGTTACAACTATAGAATATAGGTCCAAAGTTGCATCTAGAAAGTAACATTAGGTTAAGCCGCATTTACTAAAACATTTGTAAACAATATCACATTACTTCATATTCCTTTTTTCCACATCGGCTTTTAACATATCTTGATGTTGGCTACCCCAACTAAAAGAATTCCTAATTGTGCCAGTTGTGTGTTTACAATATGCAGCAACAGTGCTGTTGTGGTCATGTTGATTAAAACGACAAACCACAAGTTGAATCCACCATTATTTGAAATAGAAGTTATGATGTAAATGCATCTTTCTTTATTTCATTTTCTCTTTAGGTGATGTACTGAAGTTGTAGTTTGTAATGTGAGAAATTAGATTTTTCTCCCATTAGAAGTTTTAAAGTTATTCGAGATAAATTAGTTGTGTCTCAATATTGTAGTGCACTGGAATATAGTTTGTAGTGCGCACATTTTCCTGTAGTGCGCACTATGGTGGGTAAGTGATGTCTCAAATGGAGCACTGGATGTTGGGAACTTACCGGTAGTGATGTACGACTGGTTAGACTATTCTGCTTCACGCCAAAATTATTATTTTGTGTTCACTCCATGGCTAAAAACTGATAACATTTCGTATGCTAACTGTATTGGATCAGTTACCGTAGTCTCAAACAAATGATCGGATTCATGAGTTATCATAAGCGTAAAATTAGACATGTAGCAAGCTGCGGTAAAAATTAGAACCTCAACAAGATAATTTCATACTCACATCTTTACAAATTAGCCTCCGCTGCAGTACTGTTTGCTAAAGTCCAGCATTTCCTCTTCCGCTACGTCAGCAACATGGCATTGGTTTAAGTGTCCGTCGTTTCACATGAGATTTTTGGCAAATGTTAGGGGAGCATTCGGGTGCTTTCAGTGCACAGACTTTTTTGCTTAAATGTCAGTGTAACACACTTAAATATAGAGTGCAAAATAGTGTTAGATTGAGACACAGCCATTATATTTAAAAAATTGGCCTTTTTGATGTAAATGTTGGTCTGGCATGTCATGTTGCTGTGTCACTGTGTCTTTGCCGTTAGATGAAAATGATGAAATCTGTTGTCATCAAGGTGAAAGAAAATATGTATATACAGTAGTATATGTTTTCGGGCTGCAGATGTTATCAAGGGCTGCTTCCCTCCAGGTTTTCAATGTGTCCCTTCAACACACTTGTGCGGGCAATTAAATGGATCCAACAGCATTTAAAGTTCTGCACAGCGACTAATCAATTTGAGTTCAGTGTGATGGAGCAGGGAAAGATCGAAAAGATAAAGGATTATGGCTCTCAAGGACCAGAGGTGGAGAGTAACTGCTTCCGCATTTTTAGTGATGCAAGGTTGAAAAGTTTTAAAAAAACAGCTGATTGAGGCGGTGAGAAAGTATAAAAATGTTTACAACAACATGGCTTTTAAAGGCAAGAACACTGTCGGGTGCTCTGACAAATGATCTAGTTAATTATGAAATGCCCGGGTCAGTTCATAGCACATAACAGCACGGACATCCCACCTGCAGTGATCACTGCTCCGTTGCAGACAAAGCTTCTTGTGGAGTATAAAAGGAGCAGGCCAAAGAGAACCTTTCTCTTGTTCTTGCTGCCTTGAGAGGTAGAACAAACTTCTCTCTTCTCATGAGTATGTAACGAGCATTAGAGACACCAGAGACTGCATACACCATTTCTTAAAAGAAATTAAACAAACTGAGCAACATGCACAATTTTCCAAAGCCAGCAGATGATGGTTTACAGTTGCGTGTTCTAATGAGTATTAAGTGTGTAATAAGTAGCCACAGATGTGTGTAATGGTCGTATATAAAGGCAGCTGCTCCCTGCTGGAAAACCTTGCTGATATGACACAAAAGGTTATATTGCACTTCTCACTAACACATCCAATGACTCGTGAAGCTGACACGTGTATCAATTGCAAACAGATGTTTAAGGACCTATCTGTGTTAATTTATGGCTGACTGTGGGAGTGGACATGAGAATCATGCAGGTGTGCTAATTCACAGTGACAGAGATTTATAAAACTAAACTTGGACTCCATGCAGCATCGAATGAAAGAACGCATCAACAAAGTTTTAGGAAACAGCAAAAGAGTGAGAGTTGTACGACAGACGTGAGATTTATTTTAGTCCAATGTTGATGTGATCAAGATCTCTGCCTTCCTGCATATATAACACGTTTTTGTTCATGAGTCACGCTATTTATCAGGGACGGAGCAAATGGATGAGCTAAGGGATATTAATGTACCAATTAATCTACCAATCTACCTTGATTTGTTTTCTTCCTGAATTTAGCTCATCTATAAGATGCATGAAAATGATGGTTTTATATTTCTAATGAAGCTATGGCATTCATTCAGATGCTAGTCACTATAATGTAAATGTTCCCTATGTTTTCATTCAGACATATCTGCCACCATGCCCCACCCCTGTAGAGGTCTGAATGAGGAAATATAACTCTTATCCTGCCCCTAACAAAATAAATAGACTGAGCTTTGCTATTTGAGAAGTATTTTGTTTTATGTGTTATTTGGTCCCAACAAACATGGAGTTTAAGTGTAACTCAAAATACAATGGCACTTTTCTTTAATGGAGAACAGAAAATTTAAAACATTAACAATTATCCATATTTTATGATGGAACATTTTATTTATATTTGTTTGATAATATTTACTGTGTTTTTATAGAGTGAACATAGATGAAGGTAATGTAAAGAAGGGAGCTCATTTTTTACAATGCAGATACAAAGGCTAATATGAATATTAGAAAGTGAATTCAAAGACATCCCATCTTGCTTAATCTCTTCAAGACTAATAAAAGGAATACAACCGATAGTTTAATTAAGGCTGGGTATGTACGGTACTAGCATTACCAGCACAAGTTTGGATCTAATGAGGAAATCCGATTTTTCTTCAACAGGCAGCTCATTTCAGCAAGCTATTATTTTTAGTGCCTGTTTATTTCTGCAAATAATGAGCCATTCAGCCGTTCAGGAGTTTCATTTGTAAGGACTTTAGAGTAAAAAATATACTGTGCATGTTTCTCGATCAAAAACAAAGTCAAAGAAGGTTTAGAATTCATAGTGTGAAGATAGTGTGATTTTTTTGCATAAGCAGAAGCTGGTATAATGCACTCACACCCGTAAAAATACCACAAGTCCTTTCATAAAGATAAAATAATTTTCAGCAGTAATTCTACACCTATTCTTAAGGCTTTGTGTGTATGTTTAAAACATCAGCTTTGATTTAAAAAAAATAGTATTTTAAAAGCTTAATCATTTGTGTAGAACTGAACTATTATACATACACAAAACATACCATTGTCATCTGTCCCATGTGTAAGGATCAAATGAGTACATGAAAATAAATAATTAGGATTTTCACCCCCACCTTTCTGAAAGGTCAGTGCCTCTGATGCTGTGATAGTGAGTGGGGGACTGCCGCTGTTGCTAGTTTAGTAGATCTTTTCACAGTTTGTGCCAGAACGAAGAAAACCCTTCAAGGTTGCTGCCGTCTTTTACAGTGTCGCACCATAAATGTTTTCTTTTCACAATTGTTTCACTTAGCTTGTTCCAGTTTCAGTTAATGTTAATTTTCTTCTCTCAACATTGTGTTGTACTGCTAGAGTAACCCGAAACCTCCTGCATGACCGAAGCTTTATGGATTGACTTGACTGCAACTGCCAGGGTCAGGCTGGATATGCTGCTGTAGCTGTCTGTTTGGTTCAATACGGCTTGAGAACAAACATTATAGGTGTTATAAGGTTTTTAATTACCTTGCAGTGCTCTTACTGTTAAATAAATTTTGCACTGTGAGACTACATTTGTTGTATCAAATTATATATATATATATATATATATATAATTTGTGTGTATTTATAAAATATTTATATAATTTAAAGTATTTTTTCTATTATGAAAAACCAGTCCTTCCTTTAAATTTTGCCAACATGTCTGAGGCTGAGCTTGATATTTTTTTAAATAAGTTCGATAAGCTGAAATTGATATTTATTTTTATATAAAATATGTTTAAAAGTATTGTTTGTTTGTTTTGCTTTTCATGGCCTGAAGCTTCTCACATCACTTCACGATTAAGACCTCAGAGGCCGTGCTGGCAATGCAATGTAGAATTCGAGGAGTGGGCTTTCTTATTGTATGGGTAAACTCTACAGTGGCAGCAGGGGATAAATAAAATGCATAACTAACCCCCCATCCAGGCAAGAACAGAGAGGCATGCTGTGGAGAAAAAGGTTGCAGGGAGAGCGGTGCTAAACGCAGAGCAGCTCTCAGCTGTCACGTTAGCTTGCTGTTAAGCCATGTGGAATGATATAACATTGACGTCACAACCTAGTGACGTACCACAGGGCGATTGCAAAGAGGGGGAAAAAAATTTGAAGTCTCATTAATTACCTGGTAGAATATAGCGTCTGCCTACAGCAGTGATGAGACGGGCTGAAAAGTGATTTGTGGGGAAAAGATGTTTTGGAGAATCTGATCAGTTTAATAGAAAATCAGTTAAAGTTGCTGGCTTTAAAATTATGGAATAGTTTTTCTTTTACTAATGGCTAATTTACTTTTTTCTGAAGGTCTCAAGACTTTTGAGGTTGTCTGGTTTATAAAGTGTTTTAATGAAATGAAAGTAGTTATGTAATAACAAATCCCCTCTCATCAGTATTATGGTTGAGAGCAAGTAATTGGTGTAAGACCCAATGGCTGAGTTAGGGTTTAGAAAAATCAGCTTGTGTGTGTGTGTGTGTGTGTGGCTGGATCTGTAATTAATCAGCTTTAACATAAACATAAAGGTATTGCAGTTCTGTGGTTTTCAGAGATAAATTAATGCCTCAATTAGCCTGGTATGTTTTAAATTGAGTGCATCTGGAACTTCGTGTATTGTGGAGATATTCTATTCTTATTTAACTTTTCCTGTCTTTGCTTTTATCAACACAAGATCAATGTCTGATCAGTGTATGTTAAATTTAAGAAATGTGTGCGTGTGGAGGTGGAGGGGGGTGGTTGTTGTTGGGGGCATGCTCAAACGAGCGCTGTTTTACTTTCCATCCTCTAAACGCTGGTAGATGAAACCTTGTTGGTTATTGTCGTGGCCTCACACACACCACTCGCATTGTGTCATGTGTAGAATTTTTTTATTTAGATTTTATAAAGTTCAAAATAAAAATGTTGCTCCAATGGCATTTTTATTTTTTTTAAATTAATTTACATGTAATATAGATTTAGTTGAACTATTCTCCCACTAAAGCATAAAATAAATGCTCTGTCTTCAAATTAAAAACAAACCTCATCTGTAGTGAAAGATTGTGTGTGTGTGTGTGTGTGTGTGTGTGTGTGTTTTCTTTAATTTTTCAAACCCTCAAGTCTTGGTTTAATCAGTGTGTGAACATTTTATTTTTGTCAATGCAAAAACAACACTGCCTGTATAATATTTATTTTTATTTTTAAAACTCTCTTCTTATTATGCCTGATTTGTGAGTTAAATGGATGTATGCCCAAGTTTCGCCAACTGTCTTGTTAATGTGATTTTTAAGCTGATTAATTTATTTCTATTTGATTAAATGTGACCCAAGCTGAGCCGTTGTTTAACTGTAGGAAGCTGTTGTGCCAAATCAGCTTCTATAATTTGAGAATTTTTGTTAACAGATATGTCAAAACAAAGCTGTGCTAATTCATTGCTAAGAACTTCTCTTTGATGTCACATAATAGTCTCTGAAAATATAGGTGAACATTTAATAAATGTTAGAGCTGAATCAGCATCAGTTGTGTCTCTGATCCACGTGTAAAATGCACTACATTTATTCTTGTGGAAATTATACTGGGTATAATTTTGACCCAGATGGGCTACTGTAACAACCTCTACAAATGCTTTTCATAGCCCTGCTGCCTTTGGTGTCAGAACTAGTTTGCGTATGTGCATTTAAATTTTTCATTGCAACAGCAGTCAAGAGAAAGGGTTAAGTTGAGAGAGACTGTGTTTGGCCGACTGCAGAGTGAAACAGGATGCAGCGACTGCATTGTCAGCCTGCTGGTGTGAGTGCAAACAGATGAGGAAATGCTGGAGCGGGTACTCCAAAACCTGGGTTGCCTTGGCGACGGTTTGCGTCACGATCACCAGCAATTAGCTTGCAGCTCTTTAGTTTTCGTGATTGGTCTACCAGAGCTTTGTTTAATGACTGGTGCATGAAGATTAAGGATCAAATATGGGTTCACAAATATTACTACATGGTTTTATGTTATTTTTTAATTCAACATTTTACTGACAAATAATAGTTATTATTTGAAAGTATGATTAAAGTTATGACTATTTTGAAATTGAATGAGTTTTTATTGTTCTTCTAATGAGTTGTAATGCTATGATCTGACCTCGTCACTGTATTATCTGTAAAAAGTTTGTTTGAGTTTGTTTGTTGTTAAGAAGCAGGAATTTGGGCAGGATAAGTGAATGCTGAGCCATTGCCCTCAGCTACGTTTGGGCTAATTAGACTTTCTATTGCATGCTTTCTCTCCCATACTGTGTCTGTTTCCACAACATGGACAAAACAGGCAAATGAAATGCAATTCCTAAATAAATAAGTCAAGTAATAACAAAGTGCATTACAGTGAAGTTTTTTTTCCACTTGACAGTGCAGATTTTTCTGCTTGGCTTGTGCCAAAAAGTTTTGATTAGACCACAAAGTTTCCAACAATGCAAACATTTCAGGTGGGGTGGATTTTGAGTTTAGCGTGCAGTTAGTGAACCTTTCGTGTCCGAGCTGGTAGCTCTGTCCAGCAACAGTTTGAGAGGTTGGGGAAAGCTGTTTGGTTAAATGTGACTGGTGGTAGATAGGTGGTGGGAGCCGTTGGTTAAATAGGCGCTGTGGGAACATAAGCACAGAGAGGTAGAAGTGGAGGATGTAGTAAATTAAACTTGTATTTAAATGAGAACATGCCATAGGCTTTATTAACTGTTAATAGTTTCCAGACAGCTTTATTGAGATGACATAATCATTCCTCTCAGTTTTCTTTGGCTGTTTTCACCTTTCGTCTTAAATCTTTGCAGTTATTAATAAGAATAATTTTTCTATTGCACTGTATGCAAAAGACATTAAAGCACTCTGTTTAAAATTCTGCTCTTTATTCCACTCTTGTCTGTTGTCTTTTTACTCTGTGTATCTGTTTCTCATTCTCTCTGAATTTCTTTCTCTGTGCACCGCTTTTGAAAACGGTGTCAGCGCTGCTGCTTTTACACCAAAAGGCTGTTGCTAAGTGATGGTTGACGTCAGCCGCAGCTACAGAGGAGGGCTTGTGTGTGTTTAGCAGCTGAGGGCAGATCCCACTGAAAAGGGCAAAACTGTGAAGCACTATTAGTCACTGCAATGAAAACCTCTACTCTGACCAACAGGATCAGCATTTCCCAAAACGACACAATTCATTAAGAGTGATTTCTGGTGAAAATAATATCTTTCAATGGAATATTTATTTATTTATTTGTGAGAAACAGCTATTGGTCAGTCCCCACCCCCTTTTCTTCACTTTTTCTTTAGTCTGTCTTCTCTCTAGCTTTAACCCCCACCTTACCGTTTGCCCCTCCCCCAGCACAAGTACTGAAATGCCAAATACTCCACCACTCCTCACATAATGTGATTTTTGTATATTTGTGTCAGAAAAAGGTGCCAAACTCAGTTTCATTGGGACAACCCCCGTGTAGTGAGTGTTGTTTTTTATGTATTTGACATTATTTGAGGTAATCAGTTACCAGAGATGGATGTCAAACTCTTTATCCCCTTCATCCTCTGTGTTTTCCACTTGTCAAAATATCTCCTGTTACAGCACATGAAATTTGACCTTTTGGAGTATACAAAAGACATGCTCTTCACTTTAAATGAGATAAAACTAATTCTTTTACCGTGTGATGAACCAGACCAGTTTACTTTTTGATGTAAAAGTTGGGATTTATAGAACAACAAAAAGCATTAACCAGATTATTTTAGAAACTATTACTTTGTTGGGAATAGGGTATGGAAAACAAAAAAGTTGATAGTAAGACATTTTACAATTTAAAAAAAGAACTAATCCTAATGGCAGCAACGTATAAAATAAGTTGGTATAGGAGCAAAAAAGGACTGGAACTTTTATTGGAAATGAAGGTAATCAATTAAATTTTTTCTTCTTATTTCAGAGGAAGAGTATATTTAAAGTAGCACAACTTTTTCATTAAATTTTATATGCAAAATAAAAGATATCCTAAATTATTTCATTTTAGATCATGGTAATTAAAGAAATTGGATCATTGTAATAAATATTTTTAAACCATATTTTAAATATGTTTAATACAAAACTGCTATTTTTTTGCTTAGAGGAATTATACTGTATATATATATATATATATATATATATATATATGTGTGTGTGTATGTATATATATGTGTATGTATATATATATATGTGTATGTATATAAAGAAAAAAAAGTCTTATACTTACATATCTCTGACTAAAATACTTTAAAAGTTTAATAATTTATAGTACATAAAATCATGTAAATATTGTCTGTATCTGCTTTGCATATTTTAGCACAACAATGCTAAACCACATTCTGGGTCTGTTACAACACTATCACTTGCTGCAGAAGAACCTGGGTTTTGGACAGGCTTCACTGCAGTCTAGGTATTTTGGCAAATGGGGACATTCAGCACATCGTAAAAGATAAATCTGACAAAATCAAGATGATTTAATGGTTCTTATAAAATCGTGAAAAGTGCCCCTTTAAACATTTTCTTTCAGATTCACACTTATTGTATTGTTTGTGTTGGAATTTCACAACTTTGGAAGTAGGTAGGTGGTTGTAGAACTATGCTGTAGTTTATTAGTACATATACAGCAAAATAGATGTATTTCTGTGCATCTGTGTTTATTATGTAATTATGGGTGATAGAAGCTGCTCTCAGAGATAAATACTCACCAAAAAGTGACTCGATGTCTATGGACTGAGTGTTTGCAGCAGTCAGATGGATCTCACTAATGGGGGAGTCAGTGAGCAGAGGGCACAGAGTTTTAATCACCCCCTTCTACCCTCTTTTGCAGCTAATGTACTCTGTGATGCAGATGCCATTACAACTGTGGCCTGTCCAAAACTGCTATTCATGCCCATGAATGTGTTCAGAGGAATTTGCATGAAAAATAATTAGTGTTTTAGTTTCCAATAAACATTCAGGTTATACTAAAGCTGTACATGTAAGATGCCCCTCTGCTGTACAAGCCAAAAAATCCTATTTCATTTTGGGAGAAACCTTAATAGACTGAAGAGACTATTTATTATTTATTTATTTATTTATGTGTGTGTGTAGTGGGTGGGGGGTGGGTGCTCTAAGAACTCTGTCAAGTTGTTGCCAGCTACAGTCTGATCCTCTTTTGTCCTTTCCTGTTCTGACCCTGTATCAAAGGATCAGCTGGATCAGCAGTGGACATTATTCCACATATTGACTGGAGGCACCCTGGCATGGCACCACAGACGTGGGGCATTAAGCAGGGGATGCTCAACAGCAGATATCAGTAGCTGGCAGGGGGTAGGAGTGGATTAAACATGCAGTGCGTGCGTCATAAGGTGAACTCTACCAGGCACTCTGATCATACAGAAAGTTTTGTGTTACCGTTGCTAGGTACTGAAACTTGTTCTGTTAGCCATTTGTCATACTGTGAACAAAAACACAAGTACAGAGATTATTAAAAATAATATAAAATACCAACTTACCTAAATGTACCCAGTCTGGCTGCATTTATCTAGTGGCTGATATGCGAGATGAAGTAAACACTGTGCACACAGGAGCTTTTAGCAACAACAAAGCCAGTTATTTTTCTAGACTTCTGTATGGTCTTCTTGCTCCTAAAATGCAACGTTTCTTTAACAGTTTAGAATCTGGTTTGTTGCCTCTCTCCTCAGTTGGTTAAAACAGAAACACACACAGATATATATGGCAAAAATATAAATGCGATGTTTTGTTTTTCTCCTCTTTTTTTTTTAGGTTCAGTAGTTTTTTATTTTGAATTGAACCAAATGATGTTGTCCATAAATTTAGCATGAAATGATTTTTTGAGATGTCCCCAGTTGTTCTGCCGCTTTCCCGTAAACAATCCACCCAGCAGACAGGTGTAGCATAACCAGACACTGCTCGTTAAGTGTGACCAATCTCCACACACTCCTTAAATTTGGGACCATATAAATGCACCAATGCAAACATGTTGATCATTGTCAAATGCCACAGATGTCAAGGGGGCGTGCCCATGGCACGCTAACTGCTGGAATGTCCACCAGAGCAGTAGTGACAGCCATATATGTACATTTTTTGTTCATAAGCCAACTGAGGACTTGTTTCCCAGATTCAGACACAACAGCCAATTGCTCTCATGCAAGCATACCACGTGTGTGGCGACAGCTGTTGATGTCAACTTAGCTGGTAATGTTGAGCCGATTAGCACACGGCGAAGGTAGTGTCATGGGCATTAGGTAGGGACATCGATCACAGCTGCATTTTATTTGCAACTAGAACGCAGCAAAATACAGGGATGAGATCCGGCGAACAATCGTACCGGAATTTGTCATCATGACGCCACTTTCCATGACGCAACACCTGACCGCATGTAGCTAGGACACAGTTACACAGTTCCTGGATGATGAGGATATTCCAGTTGCAGCTTTACCCTCATCCTTTGAATAACTAGAAAGCTTAAAGAAAGTAAGAAAAAATTGTTTGTATATTACACAAATCTTGGCAAACTTTGTGCATGGAGGCCTCACCTTTGTTCCTTTCCTTAACTTTGTTTAGTACACCTGCTTAAGGTTTGTTTGTCTGACTTTGACCTATAGGACAGTCCATTCCAGAGTTTTTATTTCAGGTGATGGACAATAACAAGTGTGCTCATTCTCCATCTGGGATATAGAAAGGAGTGTAATTGAACACCTCATTTAGTCTTAAAACAATAATACTAACGGGTAACTGTTTATAATGCCAGTTGTGATCATTTATAAAGAAATTGGAATTAAGTAATTAGAAAGGATACAAGTGTGACAGTCTGTTTTTACTACATTTTTCTCTTCATTTTGAATGGTTATATTATTATTTTTCTTAGCAGCAATATAAATGTACTTATGATAGGCTTGATGTTTTTGGAGTCTTCTGAATACATCAATAGAAAATTAGAATCTACAAATAGATTTAATATTCTTTGCCCTGTTGTTAAAAGAAAAATCCCGTAAACGATACAGTCTATAACGACGATCACCCTCAAATAGCCTCATTTGTGCTAAATGGCAGAAATGTCTCTTATATTTAAATTGAAATATTGCAGAGAAAATCATTTGGAATACAAGCTGTAATTTTTATTGAGCTGTGCTGTTGTGGTGTCAGTTGTTGTGACGCCAACATATTGATTTGTGTATATTTAGATATAATTGATCTGTTTATCATCATTTATTTTAAATTGATTTTGATTGGAATGATTTATCTTGGACTCAGTTGTTTAGTCATGACCGTTTGGTCCTCATGATTTTTCTCCTTTAATTTAGTAAACCTAAGACTTCTCCCTCAATTTAATATTTACTTCTTCGCACTACTTTAGCAGCAGGTCCTTTTTGTTCATCACTGAGAACGTAATTGCTCGATCACAGTCACCACTCATAATGAATAGTGAATGAACAATGTGAACTATTGAAATATCCAAACCTTATACTAAGTAAAAGTGTATTATTATTGGTATTACTGGTAAGAATGTTCTTTTAACAAAACTTTTAAGACTTCAAGATCTTTTACAAACCAATGTCAATAAGTTACAGGTAAAATGAGCCATGCCTAAGAACAGTTTCACACGTTCATAAGTATTTGTTTTTCTATTGGTGAGAAATCTTTTGGACTTTCAAAGAGTTTCCAGACCAAAAAAAAATATATAAAGGTTACTTTAAGACATTTTAAGAAGTACTATGTATGATCCTGACCTTTACCTTTGTGATCCATCTGACCTTCACATCAATATCAACAAAGTAAGAAAGAAGAAGCTAAAACATGCTATTTGTTTGCCCAGATAAATTAACTCAACTTTTTAAAATTGCTGTCATAATTTACAGCTGTTGCCATATTTAAATACACTCTCAGTTTGGTTAACAACAAGGCTTACAGAGGGTGTGGTGCCTTAGATCCCATGCTCTTTTCATTTCAACCTTCATCTCTGCATGTATGCAATGCTGTTACTGCAGCTTTAACGTCAGTATTGTGAATGTAATATGTAAAGAAAAAACGAGAAGCTGCCTGCAGCCAGCGTCGGTCACTTGCTTGTAAATGATTTACTTAACCACTGTTGTGGTCTCTTCTCTTAACTGTTCCCTCTGTTTCACTCTCTACTTCCCTGTGAACTCCTCTTACTGCTGTTCAGCTCTGATGGATGGCGTTTGTGTTCACATGCTTGTTATTGACCAGAGCTCCAGGGC
This sequence comes from Pseudomugil gertrudae, assembly GCA_037177535.1. NCBI lineage: Eukaryota > Metazoa > Chordata > Actinopteri > Atheriniformes > Pseudomugilidae > Pseudomugil > Pseudomugil gertrudae. The sequence goes on along the minus strand of JBAMHV010000001.1, from coordinate 13,861,454 downwards.
TCAGGCGTTAGGTTGTGTTTATGAGAGGAGCCTGAACTGATTCCATGATAAAACCAGATGTTCCCTTACAAGGCTATGAGCCGTCCTCATGTAGCTCTCTTGCCATATTGGGTATACTCTTCCTGTTGCCCTCAGATCTTCATGCTGGTAATGTATTCATAGTTAAGTAGCTCGACAACAAAGAAGATTTTTGTTTGATGGATAATCTACAGTTAGCCAAAAGAAAGTACACCCTTTTTATTTACAGGTTTTACCTATCGGAATATACAGTACCAGTCAAAAGTTTGGACACACTTTCCCATTGGATTTAATGTAAAACTGTGTCCAAACTGGTAGTGTGTGTGTGTGTGTGTGTGTATATATATATATATATATAAGCATAAACCCAGAATCTTTGTGTGAGAAAGTAAAGTAAGTACACCACATAATTTTAAAGTTTGTGGCGCAGTTTTAAGCAAGAATATGTTAATGTGATGGTTAGTTACTTGGCTCTTATGTTTACATGGGAGTTTTATTTCCTTTTTATTTCCAAATAAAGTTAAATCTGCTTTAAAGACAATGTTGATTCCTCTATAAGTTATTTTCATTCATCTGCTCATGCTCGTTATCTTGTCCCAATGATGCACATCCGCAGTCTTTGCCTCACATCTTTGGTACCTTATATTCTTCTTAGAATTAGTATGCTTGTGTCAAGCTGGTACTTCAGAAATATAATCAAAATTGAAGTGAAAATGACACCTATTATGTAGCTTTCACTGTTGCAGTCGAAAAGACTAGAAGCAGGAAGCAGAGTTTGTTTATTTCCAGTATACTACAGTGCATCACGTCCACCCTATGTCTAATCAGAACCCTTTACAACCCTCAAATATAAAGGGGAATTAAGAAAAATTTAACTAATGTATTTCCATGTAAACCTCAATTCAGAATCAGTATTTTCATGTTAACTGAAAAAAGAATACTTTATTAGGAACTATTTATTTGGAATAATTAATTCCAAATTGAAAATCCTCACGTAACCGTAGCCATTGTAGGAAAATTTTGGTCTGCTCTTCTTTATAGTGTTGCTTTAGTTTTGACTTCAAAGTATTTGTTTATTCACAACTTTTTTAAGAATCCTCCAAAGCATTTCAATCATCCTGACGTATGGACTTTCTTTCATTAATATGTTGCATTGCTTGGGATAATTTTCCTGTTATGTGATCAAGTTTGGACCAGTTTTAAGCTGTTTGGTAAAAGACCCTGTATTTGATACTGAAACATGCACACAGAGGAGTTAGCATATAACTCCTTGTGTTCATATGTGTTCATGCAGCTGCTGGTAAACTGGCCTAAATCACTACTTGTCACCACCACGTGTGACAGTTGGTATGAAGTATTAGTGTGCATATCATTGTGCATCATAATACTGGAGAATAGGGTTGATGAGACACCTCATATGTTTTGCAGTTGTGAATAATTTTTATTTAGAAATACTCACCCCAAATTATTTGTAGGTATCCTTATAACTGTTCTGCTGGGCAGCAACACTTGCTTCTCTATGATCATTATAAATGTCCTCCCTGCCTGGCATTGTTTTAATACACACTTAAATGTGCTGGACCAGAAATCTACCAAAACGCCTTTTATAAAGAGTGCTCACTCTTGCTGATAATCACTTTATCAAATGCATTTGATTAGCAGCACCTGGCTTCTACTTAAACCCAGAACCAATAAGGGTGCATCTAGCTTTTCCCTCACTGCTTCTGTGTATTGCTTTTTATTTACTTGGAAATAACCCTGTGTAATATGTCATGTGTTATTGCCCATCTGAGACAGCATTTATCCAATTTTAAGACCTAGTAAGGACCAGAATAATTGTTTTTTTCCCCAATCCATAAAACATTAGTATTAGCAGATGGGGTACTTTTTTCACATGACTTTAAACTAGTTAATTAGTTAACAAAATTCTTGCCGTCTTCAGCATTTAATTGTACATAAAATAACAGTTATTTTTGGAACTGTTCAGCCATTCCAAAATGTTTCTGGCTTTTTTTTTCAATGGAGCCTCTGTGGGAAAACATGTTTTATCATGTTTGTCTTAATTTTAACCAAATGATGAAGTGAAACGTCACACAGATTGGCTGTTGTATTCATTTAAAAAACTGCAGCCTAATCGTCATTATTTTTGCTCCGCCTTAACATAATGAAGGCCTATTAGATGTCACAACACCAGACAACAAATTGCAATGCTACAAGAGTGAAATTTACAGGTCTGGAAAGTTACCATGTTGACATAATTCCATTCAGTCCTCCACTTAGGTGACTGATGCACACAATAGGAAAATGCTGTTCACACTACAAAGTAAACTGCCTGGGATGTGATCTTCCTCTTATGTTTTAGGCTAAAACATGTACAGCCTTTTGTTTGAATTACCATGTTTCATGGTTTAAAGAAGCAAGTGTAAAAAAAAAATATGTTCAAAGCATACAAAAGTTTATTATATTACTGTATAAACAAGACGTAGGACTCCTGTCTTGTACTGTCTTGTATCCTTGATGGTAACAATTTACTCAGTAAGCCTTGGATAGATATTAGGAAATACAGCTTCGGTATAATTAAAGCAAAGAAAAGGAAATTATTATACCAATAATGAAAAATAAATAATAAAATAATAATGAAAAACACCTTAATTTCATTCTGTTTTTTTCATGAGCGCATTGTGGTCAGATTGTACATTCTATGTTGCCACCAGCTCAGCACTCCTTTTGATAATTACATGTGTTAGCACCTGGTAAACTGGGACATTTTTATGAACCTGCAAATAAGCAAATCAGTGTCAGCAGAAAGGACTTTTAGAAGTACTACTCAGAGTATTTACACTTGGGCTCTTTGCCACCACTCTCCAAAGGTTGTGCATGCCATTCTTGCCAATCTCTTGTGATAGCAGTGAATTGTAGCATTTCAGCTCAACAGACAATTTAGGCTCAGAAAAAATGTAACCTGCCTGCATAACCTGCGGTGCAGACTGCCTTCAAACTATTTATAGGGGCATGATTTACTGAGTGGTTTCCAGTAAATGTTAGGCCGAAGTCAGTCATACATTGCTAAAATCTAAGCTATCTCTTAAGATGTTTTTTTTTTTTTTACTAATTAAACTTTGTTAATGCATAAAATTGCTTGTATCTTAAAAAAGGGGGTTCCACACTGTGAAAAACTCTGTGTGCAGCACAGTTCAATCTTACAGCAATTCTGACTAACAGCTGTGACAGAGTATTAAACATTATGTCCAAACAGGTCTTCACTAGCTTCTTAAGTTTACACATATCTTCAGAGTTTTAACTATTCTTTTAGTATTAAAATATAATAAAAGAAAAAAAAATCAGATTTAAGAGTCAGTCTGATTAAAATCAAGTTGACCAAAGACTGTATTTTATCAGCATTCTTGCTTTCTGCTGAGTTTTGGTGTCAAGTACAATCAAATAGTCATGAGTATGAAACATACCATTGCGGGAAAAAGTTCATCACTGACGCACTAGGGTTGACCTTATTCATATTGTCTCATTTTTGTTGTTTCTGCATGCTGTGTTTGCCATTTTGCAAGCTCCGCTCTGCATGCCAAGGAGGCAGCTTATAAAAAATGTGTTTGAGCTGATCCATCCATCCATTTTCTTCCGCTTATCCGAGGTCGGGTCGCGGGGGCAGCAGCCTAAGGAGGGAAGCCCAGACTT
>JBAMHV010000001.1:13828058-13839304 GCA_037177535.1 Pseudomugil gertrudae | reverse complement strand
CCCGTAGGCAGCTGGGATTGGCTCCAGCCCCCCCGCGACCCCGCTCTGGGATAAAGCGGTTGAAAATGGATGGAAGTCTTGCTGTGCTTAACTGTGCAGCTCATCCCACCCTGTCTGTGTCTGTCTACAATTTCCTGCAGGTTCCTCCAAAATTTAACGGATTGTAGAGAGCAAGCTCTAGTGGGTAATTTAAGAAAATTGTAATAATAATAAAAATAATTTTGAAAAGACTGGACTAGTCTTACTTGAAATAGTTCCTCATAAATGATAGGTGTGTCACATTTTGTACAATAAACCTCCAGTTTTGGTATACATTGCTACCACTTGTGCCAAGTATCATATGAATCCCAACAGACGGAGGCACAAAGTTAGCCGGCTAGCCCCCAGTGCCTATCACGTGGGACAGAATGGAGCCAGCTGTAGTTTAAAGACAAAAGAAAAAAATGATGTTATCAGTTATAAATGACAGGACTTTCTGGTCCTTTTAGTTTGTGTAGCAGTCTGAACATTGCAGTGTTAATAACAAACAAGAATTTGTGAGATATTGTGTTTCATCATTTCCTGTTTATGGGTTGCAGAGAAAGCAAAAACAGGAGTTATTTGTGTCATAGTAAGTGGTCTTCTCAGAGTGAAACGTGATATAGATCTGTACTTTACACACCAAAGCAACAAGTGTAATCAGATTATGAAAATGGCTCTTGATGTTACAATGCTTAAAAATAATTACACAGTGCTGGGGGATACAGTGTTCTACAGTGTGTCCACAGGATGGCAGAAGAGGACTGGTGAAATGAGATCAACATGTTCTTTTTGTTTTTAGTAGTTTAAGTTAATTTAGAATACAGTGAATACTAAATAAAAAATAAATACTTGTTATAATACAGTATAGCTTTGTCTAGCAAGTAGGGCAAATTATTAGAAAATATATACAATTTACATTGTGGATCATGTGAGAAATTTTGTGATATTGAGTTTTTTTTAAAATTAATCCCTTTTTTCTTATGCGATCCAGCTCAAATCTGTCCAATGGGCCGAATGCAAACCTCCTCACCATTCCCAAGCAGAGGTCTTCCTCTGTCACACTCACATACCATGCAGGGCCTAGGAGAGCAGGTAAGACTTAAACTCCCAAAGTTGCCACATTTTGTTTAACTGCTTTTTAGTTGGGCTTTGTGTTTTTCTCCATCACTGGACTCTCTTCATCTTCTTAAGGCACATCTCCCAGCCTTAGCCCCGTCACCTCACCAAGCCACAGTCCTCCTGCACAGGGTACAGGTTCCTCCTCATCCCTTGTCACTCGATCGCCTGTGGAGTTTCCAGACACAGCAGACTTCCTGACAAAGCCAAGTGTAAATCTGAACCTGCACAAGCCTTTGGGCTACCAAACTAGCTCCACAGATTTCCAGCAGGTACTTCGCAGCTCTACCTTCCCTTTCTGCACCAGGTGAGACCTACAGGCCTGAAGTTTTATTTTATGTTATAAGTTATGAATGAAAATTTTCATTCTGCTTTTTAATTGGCCTTTTCTATGGTTGTCCTTTATAGCTGCGGTCGTCAGATGCTCAAGGGCATTTCCAACAATGAGATAGGGGAGTCTCACCAATCATATAGCAGCGAGGCACAACGCAGACGCTCAGGTACAAATGCATTTAATACACGTTATGGAGAGAAATGCACTAATGGCAGGCTGTCTTATTTAGCATTAGAAATAGAAACACTTTTGCTAGTCTTTTAAGGGTTTAATGCTACCCTCTTCTGGACATTAAGGATTACTGCAATTTATATGCAAAGGAAAAAAATTTACATGCCTAATAAATGTACACAGTGTGAACAAAAAAATGTACAAAACAATATTCACATCCCCTGAAATGAAGTTACACTAAAGTAAAATGTTATTGTATTTTACAGTAAAGTAAAATTAGTATCTAGTGTGGCATTACATTGTTTTGTATGTTTGTATACACAGCAGGTGAAGGGCTGGACTTCACAGGGGAGCCTCTCATCAGAGAGGAAAGCCCAGAGGTGGATGTTTCTGGAGATGAGAGGCCAGACGCTGAAGGAAACAATGGGCAGGCAGAGGAAGAGGAGAATATCTCGACTACAGACCAGCAGAATCAGAAATCAGAGGTGTGCTTGATGAAGCAGGTGGAACATTTATTTTCATTGTGAATGCTTGTCTCATCATTATCAAATACTATAAAGTGACTAAGCTGATGACAAATCAGGTGTTATTAATGTGTTTTATTGATGCAACACCATACCAGGATTTGACCCATAAACTTTTGTGATCACTTTTGAATTGACCTCACAGTCTGGCATCTTTTGAGTTTATGCAACACACAGCAGTAATGTGTTTTTTATCCACTAAAAAGTTCTCTGCTGGATTTTTTATGGCCACTCTGTCTGCCTCCTGGCCAACAATCCCAAGTATTTTTCTTCTTATTCTACTAAAACCATAATACGTGCTGCAAAATGGAAACCAGAGATCAGTTAAAGTTTTTCAGAAAAACACCACATATGTAAAAATGACACACTTAATTTTTTTCTTTGTTCTAGATGAAGCTTTGTAAAGTTTGATATATTACTTCAAGTAGGAGTAGCAACTACCAACAGATAATAGCAAGTTACTGCTAAAGAAGAATAGCACATAAATACTTCTCCCCAAACTGTTCCCTGCCTCGTTGTAAATTAAACACAAGTTTTTATCATCGTCTTGTTCTGTCTAATAGGAGTCCAACAATGTCAGTGCAAGGTTAAATTTGCAGAGTACTCTTCTCTGAGCTATGTAAAAATGTACCTTCCACCTGATCATTCGGTGCTCGTTTCCAGGGTGAACAGGAATTCAGGTTAGATCCTATGTTGGAGGACCATGTGGCTCTAATGGAGAGGATGAACACCTGGAACTTCCAGATCTTTGACTTGGTGGACAGGACTGGAGGGAAGACTGGGAGGATCCTAAGCTATGTTAGTATAACAACATTCTTATGTCACTGCATGAAGGCAAATTATGTGTCTGACAACTCTGAGTGATGAAAAAAACAACTCTGGATATCATGTTAGGTTTTTTCTCGAATGAAATGAAAACAAATAAAAACACATCATCATGGGCTTTCTCTTTGTTCAGATAGTAATACTGTTTAGCGGCCAGCAAGTTGGGTCAGACCTGCTGATATGTGTCATTATTCCTACCTCAGTTTATTTTATAATAATCCATTATGTTTTCTTTAGAGGTTTATAGGTATTACATTGTTTTCTTTAAAAGTTCCTTTGTTACAGTCCCTGTTGTGGTCATATGCTCAGTACACTCAGGTTGTCCAGAACAGAGATTATACAGTGATGTTGTATTGAAGTGCACATGGTTCCTGTCAAGCTAAGAAAGATCCTACGCTTAAAAAAAGAGCTTTAAAAGATATTTAAAAGTAGAGCTCCAAAAGATTTTTATCTGAGTTTGTAAATGATCTTTAAGAGCTCCATTTCTCTGTCTTTGATAATCTGCAGAACAGCAGTTTCCTACTCTCATAGTCCTTAAGCAAAAAGACATGGGCCTAAACAATATACAATACAATGCTAGAAATACAAACTTTTGCTGGATAAGAATCAAACCTGGGAACCTTTATCCAGTGTTATTCATTGTTCTACTAACAAAAGTATTCTTACTGATCAGTGGTGCTTGTTGTCTTGCTTGCAGAATGCCATTAATCATTAATTAAGTCATTAATCCTGGCTTGTGTTTCCCCAGGTGACATACACCCTTTTCAAAGATATGTGTCTATTTGAAATCTTCAAGATCCCTGTGAGAGAATTTATGTCATACTTCTGTGCTCTTGAAAATGGCTACAGAGACATTCCCTGTGAGTGCTACACTGTGCTGTTCATGTACATCATCTGATCAGTGAATTTTGTGAGGCAGACCAAATGTGCACGCTTTACTGAGATATAACTAAGATCACTGTTGTGGATGGTAAAATGTATTTAACTTCTACAAATATGTTTTAAAAAAACCCCACACAGATCATAACCGGGTCCATGCTACTGATGTGCTCCATGCTGTTTGGTACCTGACCACTCGACCAATCCCTGGGCTCCAACAGATCCACAATGAACATGTAACGGGGAGTGACACAGGTAAACACTAGTGAGACTGTACAGCACTGGTTGTAGTCTGGACATATGGCCACTCATTAATTCACAGCATGATTAAAACTATTCATGTCAGAAGACATGAATATGAGACATGTCTCTTCAAGGATTGTCTAATAACGTTTTCTGCTGCTACATCTGTGCAGATTGTTTTTCAGCTCTAATAGAAGTTATGAGGCTTGGCTACTGTCAACGACACAAGTCATGTAACCTCTTTTGTTTGTTATGTCCCAGATTCAGATAGTGAGATATCTCCAGGGAGGATATCTTACGCCACCTCCAAGAGCTCCTCGATTTCAGATGACAGCTATGGCTGCCTGGCCTGGAACATACCTGCCCTGGAACTCATGGCCCTTTATGTAGCAGCTGCAATGCATGACTATGACCACCCTGGTCGCACAAATGCCTTTTTAGTAGCCACTAATGCACCTCAGGTACAGCATCCATTGATTCTTATAAGGACTGTTTAGCTGTTGTCAGTTTGAAATAAATCATATTTATAGTCTTGCTCTGTTCTAATTGTGCCTTTTAGTTTATAGCATGATTAGCATCCATACAGAGCTTCATTAACACTTTGAAAAACAGGACACATTCATAAATTCTGTTTGTAATTCTTAAATATTTTGAGGCACTACAACCGTGGTCCAAGCTATTTGTCAAAATTAATACAAGGTAATAATGCAACATCACCCTCAATCTCTTTGTCTGTAATTGGAGTAATCTGCTCAGAATGGTCATTCTTTGCAAGAGGTTTCAACCTGACCTCTAACTAAAACATGTTGCTTTTCTTTGAAAAACTAACAGCCAGAAAGCAAATTTAAACACTGGCAACTTGGCTCGACACAAGCCTTGTGTGTCAACACATAGTCATGTGCCTGTCTGTGGTAGTGCAATAAACAGATGTCTAGGTGGAACTCTAATATGCTGATCATTAGTTTTAATACTTACTTTTTAAAGTCATTTTAACCCTTACACATCCGCATTGTGTTTCTCCTCCTCCATGGCAGAAAGAGCTCAGAAGTAGCGAAACATTTCATATCATGTGGTTGTGTTGATGCTCTAGTGTAGCCCACCCAGCAGGTGTAAGAGAAATAGTATTAACTTGACTTTGCAGCTAAAGAAAACAAAACCAACATTAATAAAATGCTAACATAGTTTGGGTAATAATGTTAATGTTGGCTCTACTTCAAATATGATGAAGCACCTGCTCCACAATCCTCATGAGCTCAGTCTGGCAGAATTAGATCCTGTTTCTACAGTGCCAAAATTGGCCCCTTATCATCTGCACAGTATCACAGAAGATGATAAGGGTCAACTGAGGGGAAATATTGAGCTATTTTCTAATCTGTTCTCTTAACTCATTAACTGTGATGCATAATCGCTGCTCACTGTTTAGAGTCCATGACCTCAGATTAGAGACATGACTTCATGGGACACTCAATTGTCCCAAAATGTATACAGAGATGGTCATGGGTTTATTATTTAGGACTGCCCAGTACTTTCTGTGGAAAGTTTTCAACAAACAGAACAGACAGAAATGTAACTTTCTTGGCGGAGGTAAATTCTTGTTTCGTGTTTTCCCAACCACTCAAGAAGTCCGAATCCATTTTTTTTAAAAAGCACTTACACCCAGCTCATAGTGAGCAACTTATACAATCTTAAAAATCTAAAAAAAAAAAAAATAATAATATTCAGCTACAAAAAACGGGACACCCTTTCTTAGGTTTTCTGAGTTAAGTGATTAAGATGTCAATCTGACTCTGAGGCTTCAAAATTGCAACCCAGAAAATAATGGATGACAATTAACATGCTAATTTTAATTACAGGCAATAGTTTCTCAGAACACTTAATGACAGAGACACTGGCATTTTTTTTTATCACAATTTACACCTTACTACTACAAAGTATACTTTAAACTGACCATCCTTCTGTTGCTTTCCTATTGGAGTTTTAAATTCCTTTTCTGTCTTAAGCATATCTCTGCATTACTTTAGTTGCCTCACTTTTATCTGTGTGGTTTGTCCCGATGTTTTATGTCTCCAGCTTTTTAGTTAATCTTTAACTTGAGTCAACATTTTCCTTTACATTGCTGTTCTTGACATTTGTCATAAATGAAGCCAGGCACTTTCTTGATTGCTGCTGCACGTAACGATGTTCTCAGACACAGTAACATCTACTGTTTCTCAACTAGTGGTCAGATACACGATTAGCTTCTCACCACATGGTCACTCAATCTCTGTATGCTCCGTCTTTGTACTCTCTTTGTGCTCTTTCATGCAAATGAAAGGTGAGAGATGAAATGGTTAACCACTTGCCCCAGTTTAAATATTGTATTTTCACAACCTATCCAGTGATAGCACCCACACTGTCTCGGTTTAGTCCTAGGAAAGTGAGTTAAAAGAAAGGAGAAGGACCTTGAACCTATTGATTGCTAATAGAGGGGTTGACAGCCACCGTGTTTGTTAAAAGGATCTTGTGTCACTTTTAGTAGCTGATGTTCATGCAACTGCATTTAACCTGCTCTTCTCTTGCACTATGCATATGTCAGAGCCTGTTGTAGCTCTTTCCTAACCTAATACACCTCGTGTCTTTTTATCTAATTTATTGAGTGTTTGCGTTTGTTAAAATCCATTAGCAAGTTTTGCAACCAATACGCTGATGCATTCTGCAGGAAAATGTATTTAAAATATAACAAATCTTCATGGTGTTTAGTTTCGCCTTTCCTTATTGTCCCTCCTTTTTACTATAGGCGGTGCTGTACAATGACCGCTCAGTCCTGGAGAACCACCATGCTGCATCTGCCTGGAGCCTCTACCTGTCCCAGCCAGAGTACAACTTCCTGGTCAACCTGGATCATGTGGAATTCAAGCGTTTCCGCTTCCTTGTGATCGAGGCAATACTGGCCACAGACCTCAAGAAGCATTTTGACTTTCTAGCTGAATTTAACAACAAGGTCTGATTCATAAGAGTCTGATTACAAGTCACACATTTCTGGATATTTTTACATATTTGTGAAATAGTTTATTAAGATGTTGAGATAATGTTTATTTGATGACAGATATTGATGAATGCAGCAGAGAATGTGGAGTTTAACATATCACACTGTGTTAAATGTTGGCTAATTGGGCTTCTTTAGGCACTATATAAGACTATGGAAGCACTGACACTGTGCTTCTCACTTTTATTTTGCTTGACAAAAAAAAAATTAGTAACATATTTATTTAACAATTTGGTACAAATAGTACAAATATTCGTGAACAAAACAGTGACTTAAAACCTTGTGTGATTATGAGTACAGAAGGAACTGAATGTGTTTGTATGGTGACTGGATTACTTAATTAAACACGTGATAGATTTTTTGGGAATCAGATCTCAGCAGGCAACTGTTTTTTTGTTTGTTTGTTTTTTAAAGCAGACACATAAACAGTTTCTCCAATTCAAAGTGAATCCACTTTGCTCAAAATAAGGGCTTATAACGTGCAGGCATCTGAGTGGAGCCTCTGTAATCTCAAGCTCCTGTAATCTGGTCTTGTGTGAAGATGTATTATTTTGCTCTTCTATTGAATTACTCTCAGTGATTTCTGTTTACTCCTCTTTTCTCCATATTTACTCTTATTTACTCACTTCAACTGTCTTTTAATCAAAACTAAACCAATGTTAACCGGAGCAACAGTGGTTAGACAAGAATGTATTCACACTATGTAGCATGCCCGGTCCATCATGCTATGTGAAAGCTCTTGATATTAATATGGTGTTTAACCAGTAGAAATAAAGCACCTATCTTTTTGTGTGAATAGGTGAACGATGTGAATAGCTCAGGAGTTGATTGGACCAATGAGAATGACAGACTTCTGGTGTGCCAAGTGTGTATCAAGCTGGCAGATATCAATGGACCAGCCAAAGTCCGGGACTTGCACCTCAAGTGGACAGAAGGCATCGTCAATGAGTTTTATGAGCAGGTACAGACTACATGGTAACACTGCAGGTTGTTCAGTAACAGTCAGTTTGTCATGTAAACCCAATTCCACATGTTGCAGACATCAAATTTAAAAGAGTGAATATTTGCAAAAGAGCAATGAAATATATCAGTTTGACTTTAAATAATTGGGTATGTAGTGTATTCAATTAAATATATGTTAAAAGGATTTTACACAACATGACTTAAAATTGTCCACATTGGACGAAACAAACATGGGTGGGTTCCCCCATCCTCATCTGCAGGTGGACAGATGAGCAAATAGACATGTTGGGTCAATTTGCCTCAGACATTGCAGGACATTTACAATGATGATGCTCAAACAATATATTGTGCAGCTCTAGCGCTAATCGTGGCAGAATAGGAGCAAGCCTTGAGCTCCAGAATAATTAAGAACCAGCTCTACCACACCAGCAGTATCTTAGGTGCAGACTGTGCAAAAAATCCTCTGCAACAACCCAGTACCAAACAAAAGGAAGGGAATACGTGGTAATGGCATAACCAATTTGCTAACATCGTGGACAGAAACATCTGTGCAGCATATGGACTGGAGACCCCTAGGTCAATACAGGATACACCTCCCCTCCCTAAGATCCTGTGAGACATCTAGATACAGACTGACAAAATGGTAATGGCCATCCAATCAGGTATTGTGACATGTGCAGTCTAGCGCTGACAAACAGATGTCTGTGCTTGAGTGTTGTTGACTAATGTTACTCCTGCTTGTGTTTTGTGTGAGTTTATGTGACAGCTCAAAGCTATGGATATATCAGCTTAATATTAAACTCTCTGGACATATCCAAAAAAACAAAACAAAAAACAATGTCTCATTTCACTCACAACAATCTCAAATTATTGCAATACTGGGAACAAAGTGTATTATTTAGTCAAATGAACATAATAAATGTGATGCTTGGCATGAGCCTCGCTAGCATTACTGTCAATTTAATGAGTGGGGGTGTATGAAGGCTCAAAGTTTGGGGGAAATGACATTGTTAAAAGCAGCATTTTTTCTTCTAAGAAAAAGGGCTGTAGCTGCCAGAAGGTCTAAAAAATTTCCAGAAACTTGGCAGAGTAGGAACATTCCAGTATGATGATCCTTAAAACACGGCTAAGATTTATCAAAGTAAAGAAAACGGACTTTTTCAAAGAAATCTATTATAATAGCATTGAAATGAACATTAACACAACTTATCTACAAAAATATAGTTTATAAAATATGTATTTGCTTATTCTAATGTGTCATCAGTACTTTTAATATAATAAATCTACATTCTTCTATCTAAATTTTACATAGCATGAGAGCTCCAGCCAAACTCTGGAACAAAGAGCTCTATTTAATATGATAAACTACAGGCCGGTAGTCACTAAATGTTGAGATGGGAATAAAACCAGTACTGCTCTCCACCTCTCAGCCTGCACAACTTGCTGGGAATTTAATATGAAACATTTTATGGCACAAAGATTAGACAGTTTGATCCATTTCCTAACCTGTTCAAATAGTCAGGAACTGTTGCACTCCAATGTGACGTTTTTCCCTCTAAACAAATAATTCAGAATTTCTTTTATTTAAAAAACATTTCAGGCTTTTTTTAGCAAGCTGCTTTTGCAGGAGAAAAGCGAAGCAAATTGCTATCATTCACTCTTAAGTTTTTATTTTCCTCCTAAATATAAAAAGCCCTGACATGACTTTGGTTGTGAACTAACTGGCACCACATAAATAAAACTGTAACTTCTTACATTTTTTATATAGATATATACTAAAGTTTGTTTTTAATCCACAGGGAGATGAAGAAGCTAAACTGGGATTACCCATCAGCCCCTTCATGGACCGCTCCTCTCCACAGCTGGCTAAGCTACAGGAGTCCTTCATCACCCACATTGTGGGACCACTGTGTAACTCCTACGATGCTGCTGGTTTGCTACCGGGCTACTGGATAAACAAAGAGGAATCGGATGAAGACGATGACGAAGGACAGGGGGAAATAGACACAGATGAAGACGTAGATGAGGAAGATGAGCTGGAGGATGAGCTGGCACAAGGTTAGATTTGAACCCAATAGTTTCTGAGTGACTTACACAACGCTGGTCAGAGACAACTGCATGTTTTTATTATCAGCAACAAAACTTTTAAGCTGCAACTATTGTTGCATCAATGTCAGTACTTGGATTTTTTGTAGCTCCAGAGCTTTCTACAAATATGTTTGTTTGCCTGTTGTAGGAAGGAGGAAAAGTCACCGTAGACTGTTCTGCTGCATAATGCAGCACCTGACAGAAAACCACAAGGTGTGGAAGAAGATCATTGAGGATGAGGAAAAGAGTAAAGAGCTTGGTAAACAGCAGCAGTCGGACAGCTTGCCCACCTCCCCCTCAGATGACATCCAGGTCATTCAGGAGGAGGAGGAGGGAGACGAACGTCAGTAACAGGAGAACGGAGGAAAACTGTGTCGGGATACGAGTCTCTCAAACACCTGCCTTTCACTGATATTGAGACAGCTAAAAAAATGCACATAAAACACACTTTGCTCCTTCTCTCTCACAACCCCACATACACTTACATTCACTCACACACACGCACATACACCAACACACAGATTGAAAGATTCACTGTGCAGACACTCAAATGCTTAAGCAGCCACATTGTTTTTTGGAGAAAGAAAAAGGCCTTACTACTGTGAGCGGATCCTTACTGCAACGGTGGGGGCCCAACCCCTATGCACTTTCACCCTATGGAGAGTCAAGTGCACCAAGAAAAAAAAGCACCAGAACTGAGGAGAACGGTGCAGAAGAATATGATGGACAGGGTCCAGCACTGGCTTACCCTCCATGGTAATCAGGCTGTGATGCTGCCGTGAATGCAAAGCGCTTAACGTTGTCACCTCCCTTAGGTACAAAATGATCCCTGAATATTTAAAAGTTACAGGTAGAGGAAAATGCTGAAGCAGGTAACATCATGAAGTGATTGATACCCTTGACCAAAGTGAACAGTTTCATTTATGGAAAGACAAGAGACTGAAATAGTTTCAGACTGAATGTCAGGTATATTTTTGAATTGTGTGTGTGTGTGTGTGAGCAGGACAGAAAGTTAGAATATGTCTTGTTTATCTAGTGGCCTGAACAAAAGCAATAT
>JBAMHV010000001.1:13797993-13812455 GCA_037177535.1 Pseudomugil gertrudae | reverse complement strand
GATGTTTCCTGCTGGCTTTAATCACGCTTCTCCCTGTGTGTGTGTGTGTGTGTGTGTGTGTGTGTGTGTGTGTGTGTCTTCTAAGCTATTTGTTGCTCATCTTTCTGTGTCACTAAGGATTAGTCTGCAAACAAAGATGATACCCACATGTATGCCAAATTAGTTTATTGGGCCATGTTATCCTATAACCATGTGCTACGTCTCGTTTTATAACACTTTTCAAAAATGTGTGTGTGCGCGCACGCGCGTGCACGTGGTGACGTGTACCACCGCTCAGACAAGATCGCGCGCCGCAGCTTTGCAGAGCACTCAACGTAATAAGCGCGTGAGGCATTCCGAGCCATTACCTGTCCGTGAACTTCGCTTTGCCTTTTGAGGAAGACGTGCGGCTCAGTGGCAAGAGAGAAAATGTTCCCGATGACAGGGATGGGTGATGGACCAGGGGGGAATCCTGGGGGTCTTCTCTGCTTCACCAGCTGGCGAACAAGCAGGAAGGCGAGGACCGCGACAGCCAGGCAGCCCACACCGAGCAGAGCCTCTGCACAAGACACCGGCATCAGAGACGGAGATTTAAGAGACACCATTTTCACAAACTTCTTTCTTTCCTGCAGCGAAAGTCTGATCCGACTGCGGCTTGTACCCGGAGGAACTGAAGCACACAGGTCTCATCTTGCACATTTTCTATCCCCCGCCTCTAAGCCTTAGATTGGTCAAAAAGTGAGAGTCAACTGTTGGTGAACTTTGTTCTGCTCTTGATCAATAATACAGCTCTTTTAGGAGAATTTGGGGGGGGGGCTTTAAATTGTCCCAAAGAGTGTACCACACCACAAAACTACACCCAGTGCAGCTTGTACATGATTGTTAAACGTTTTAGTTTGTAAATGCATCTTTTTCAGTGTTTGACAAAGACAAATATACAGCTTGTAGAAAGCAAGGACAGTGCTTACACATGCCCCTCCCCCCCCCACACAGACAATTATGTAAGTTTAGCATAACCCTTTTAGGCCTTTACATATTTGATGAATACAGTCTAAGACATTTTGCATCACTTTATAGTAGAAAATACTCAAAACCCTGTTGTGCACCATATGATACTGGTCTCCTGCACCCTACCAGATATCAGAAATCAGATTATAATAATTTTGACCTATTAATAAATATACTTAAAAAATACATATTTTTTCAGATTTTGTTTAAGGGTGAAGTAAAGTTTTCAGATTTTAAAACTTGGATGTTTCTGCCCAGTTCTTCTTAGGTCAGGCTTTAAGAGGTTAAACCCGGTCATATCATGGCAACCATAGAGCTGCAACCAGCCCTTGTTAATTATTATTATACATTTCAGTTCAGAAATGGATTCTGTTAAATATAATTGGAAACATATTCTCCTGCATTAAAGATTATCAGTAAATATGAACAATAGTTTTCATATATTCAGTTTCAGGCAAGTTTCCACTGTGAGGTGGGACAAGTTACACCAATAAAACCTTATGTGTAGTTAATGAAAATACTTTTGATTTAAAAAAAAATGAAAGAAATATTTTGGCAACCTTTAACTGGCACAGTTAAAGTAGATTTGGGGGTTTTGATTAAAATGTTTTTTTGTGTTAATAGTTTTTTTTAAAAACTTAATTTTATTTATTTCAAGATTAAAAAAGAGCTACACAGTTGTTAAGCACTGTGGCCTCACAGCAAGACGGCTGCTGTTTTAAGCCTCAGCAAGGGAAGGGCCAATCAGTGACCTTTCTGTGTGGAGTGTTCTCCCCGTGTATGCGTGGGCTCTCTCCGGGTACTACGTCTTCCTCCCACCACCCAAAGACATGCACGTTAGATTAATTAGTCAATCTAAATTGTCCCTTGGAATGAATGTGAGAATGTGTGGTTGTCTGTCTCTGTGTTGACCTTGCAATGGACTAGCGGCCTGTATATACACACCAGTGTACACCGCCTCTTGCTTAAATGCTGTGATAGGCTACCTGTGACCCTCAATTGGATTAAGCAAAAGGGGGGGAGGGGGGGGACTTTAAATGTGAACTTTAAGTTTCTTAAGGAGCAAAAAAGAAAAAAAAAACTGCAGCCTGACCAAAAATATAGTTAAACTTTCCACCACCAGCTGTCTGAGGAGAACTCACAACATCCTGCATCCTTCTCGTCACCTTTTCCACCCCTTGCCCTCAGGTAGAAGGTGCCCATCTATCTGGGCCAGAACCACCAGAACATCCTACAGCTTGTTCCGCCAGGCAAAAAGCTTTTAATCACATTCCCCCTTCCTTTTCTGCCTTTAACCATGAACACTAACCACGTCTTAACAGATATAACGAATATTGTTTTATATTTTCTCTTTCATGCTACGTTTATGTTGATGCTCCAAACAAAACTGTTTTCTGTAACAATGGGAATAAATCCTCAATGAATGAATGAATTGTGGGTGTGGAAACGCTCTAATGTTCATTATTAAATATAATCCTGAGTATTACTGTTGTCTTTCTTCAATTTGATTCCACCAATCACAATCATTCAGGATTTTTTTCCAACCACATTAGATCATGAACAAAGATCATGAATTAATTCTATCCTTCCAGGTTTCAATAATGCATTAAAGCATGCCAATGTTGTTTTCTATGACTTCATGATGTGTCTTTTCACCTGGTTTTTTAAGAAGGTACTTATTGTGTTTTTTGGGGTTAAAAAAATACACTAATGACCCAGTTGAGGGTCATAGACAATCTATCAGTCATCATGTAAAAATAATAACACATTATTACTCAGCTCTAAGGTTTTATGTTTCCTCACATTCATTCATTTTCTACCGCTTTTCCCTTAACGGGGTCGCAGGGGGGGCTGGAGCCAATCCCAGCTCACAACGGGCAAGAGGCGGGGTACACCCTGGACAGGTCGCCAGTCCATAACAGGGCCAACACACAGAAACAAACAACCACGCACACACACACACACTCCTCTGGGCAATTTAGAGTCTCCAATCAGCCTATCCCCAACGTGCATGTCTTTGGACTGTGGGAGGAAGCCGGAATACCCAGAGAGAACCCACGCTAACATGGGGAGAACATGCAAACTCCACACGGAAAGATTCCCAGCTCGATCCCCGCCCCAGCCAGGGCTCGAACCAGCAACCTTCTTGCTGTGAGGCCACAGTGCTAACCAACCGCCCCACCATGCAGCTCGTTTCATCACACAATTAACACTAATTATGATGTCTACATTGATCTTAAAATCAGCTAAAACAACTAGATGAATAAACAACTCAATTCATTTTTAAAAATGTCATTATTTGTTTAATGCAAAAACAAACTACTGCTTCCAGTTGAATTAAGAGTGTTAAATGTATGTAGCATGTAGCATGTTAAATGTAAATGTTTCGGAGAAATGTAATGAGAAAAAGGCAAACAGAAAAACAGGTACTGCTTGTAATAAAAAAAAACCAAAACAAAACAAAAACAAGGCAGATTTGCAAAATTGCAACTGAACAAATCACAAGACGTCTGTAACAATGTCCCGTGGCGTTCATTTCATAACACACAACACCACGTTTTGGTGAAGCCAAACAGAGCATATCAGCACAAACACCTGATACCCTGCTGTCAAACATAGTGGTGGGGGGTTGCCTTGCAGTCAAACATGAACTCCTGTGTATGTCAAGGTATTCCATCATTCAAAGTGAGGCAATTTCTTGGCCATGTGGGGCCAGTTAAAGCTAGACCATAATTAGGTTATCCAACAGTGTAATAGTCCCAAAGCTCACCTATAATTCTACAACAGAATCATCGAGGATAGGGTGTTCATTTATCACATAACTGTGTCACACATTGTAAAAATAATTATAATGCTCCATAGCCAGCTTTTAAAAGTTAAAGTGAATCTCAAAACGTATGGAAGTCGGTTTGTGTATTGACACTAAACTCACTGAGATGCCGAGTCGTTCCTTGGGTGTTGCTGTGCTTTAAAACAGGTAAACTTTGACCCAGTAATCTGCTGCAGGTTCTCTCACCTCAACCCATTAAAGGTCAGACCATGACCTAATTTTAGAGGTGAAAGGTGATGACATGAAACATTCCTAACTCAAACAGCTGTATGTGCTGTTTCAAGCTCGTAGGATTATCAGCAGAGCTGTGCTGAGGCGTTCCAATACAGGATGAAGGGAGGGTGGTGGACTTTACAGCAAACAAAATGAAGAAATCACAAACATGCCAACGTATTTTAAACTATCTGTATTTCTCATTCCCAGCAAGTCCTATACAAGTGTTTATCTCTTTCAAAGGATTTGATTGTTTGTACACAAAAAAGAAGAATGCTGCAGAAGGAAATCTACATAAATATAATCATCTCATTAATGTGATTTTAAACTGTAAACAATATGCGTGTTTGTAAAATCCTGCTGCTAGTTCATTGTGACCAGTCTCTCATTAAACATAAAGTTGTTTATCCAGTCGTTCTTTCCCGCTGAGGCAGCTGGTATGTTTTTTTCCCAGCTACTTCTTTTAAGCTGGCTCAATGGCCTCTACAGACCTTTCCCAATCATTCAGATTGCTTAGCGCTACCTAATGAGGACATTCTTGCAAATGACTCCTTTGCTTTCTGCCAGCTCCTCCGACTCAAAGCTTGTCTGGAAATGCAAAAAAACATTTGTCAGATTTAATCATAAAACAGCGTTCTCACTGTTACATCATTTTGTAAGTAGTTTAGTTCATCAAAACACCAGGAACAGGTGTCTAACATGGACCCCAACAGGACTGGATTCTGCTTCGTCTTCTGTTGTTGTTTTGTTGCAGATTTTTGGTGATCCTGTGTGAATTATTACTTCCTGTTCTTAGTTGACAAGAATGGTACCCGGTGTGTTCCTCTGCTGTCTGTTGCACATCTGTTTTAAGGTTCAATGTGTTCAGAGGTATTCTGCATGTCTTGGTTGTGACAAATGTTTGATGGTGAGTTACTGCTGCATTTCCATCCTGAGCCAGCAAACCTGTTGTCCTCTGTCATTACCAGGTTATTTTTTTTATCCAAACAACTGTTGCTCATTGGGTGTTTTATCATATATACACTATATTATATTAAACTATATTATTTTTCTCTGTTAAAGAACAGCATGGTATACAATAAGTAATTAAAGACTGGACAGGCTCATGTGGATTTAGATTAAGTTAAATAATTTCACTTGTGAGAGTGTAGAAACATTCTTACAACATTCAGTCTTTTATATGATGTAAGATGTTTCCCATTTCTCATGTTTGGTGAGTGTAGCCTGTTGCTCTTAGTGTTTGATGCCAAAATAAAAGCATTTGTTCATTTTAAATGGACTAATTTAAATACTAACACAGTATTTTTTTTATTTATTCTTTAGGTTTATTAGAATGATGAACTAAAGGGAAAGTTTTTGGGACTCTTTCACCAAGTTAGACCTCAAAATCTATGATCATCACAAAATAAATGAAACACTTGCAAACTGACTTCTTAAAAATGATGCGTGATGGCTTTTATAATCTATGGGAACAAGGGCATTACACTGCAGTCACTTCTTACTCTTCTAATGCAAACTACTTGAATTGTTTCCTTTGAGCTGATAATGTCTTTACCCACTCTTCTTGCAGGCATTAATGACAACCTGACTGGATGAGTGTTTTGACTACAGTAAATGAGTTACCACCTGGAATAATCAGGAGCATGAAGAAAATCACACTATACACATTATAGATCTTCTTTGTATACACTAACACAGTCCAGAACCTCTCTGTTTCTGACAACATAATGACTGTGGCAGGATGTTGAGAGGTCTTGTAATCCCTCTGCAACTTCTGGGCATGTTTTTAAATATTAGGTTAGGTTTAGTAAGCCATCTAATGGAGAGCAGATGTGGTACACTCCACTTACAGCCTTTTAGTTACGTCACTGAAGATTTCAATGTTCTGTAAACGTGCTTGGTTAAAATGTTGTTTTTGGCCATTCTAAGGCCTCATACTGTAAGTTCCTCATTAAATAACCTGTTCTGCATAGCATATAGCTGCAAACTGACTCCCAAACTACCTCACATGGTATCGATTTGCCATTAGGTTATCATTATAGTTGAAAGCTCATTGCTATTTTAATATTAGGCTTAACATGTTTCCTTTTTAATTTTCATCAATGATTCACAATCATAGGTGCAAATGTTCTCTATGAAAATGTTTTATTGGACTCCACAAACTCAAGAGATGCTAAGTCTGGGATTTTTGTGAGGAGAAGACACAGACAATAAGTCAGCTGATGAGCATTGCAGTGAAGATGAAGCTGCTCCCCTTGTCATCATGAATGAACGCTCTCCTGTGTTTTAATTAATTGTACAAGCTAATTCATGCCTAAAGCTGCGAAATGTAAGCAGTATGAGTGACTGGAGGTTTGCCAATGAACCTCTACCCTGGGGGTGTTTTTTAAACCTCCATCTGGTGATTTTGATCAGAACAGGCTGTCATGCACATTGCCTTAGAAAGATGTAAATGGCACTTCAGAGGAAGGTGCTGTTATCTGAGTTTGGTTGAGTGCAGTTTTTATTATATACTTGTATTTACAGTACGATTTAAAATTGATCCTGTTTTTTTTTCTGTTTGTGATTTCCTGCCATTTTAAAACGAGCTCCACAAGTCTGAGAGTGAATTTAGAATAAAATACTTTATTATTGTTGGAGGGAAATAGCTAAAATTGAATAACGTTATAATATCATGAAGGGGAACTTAGATATAAATAAGATAGTTATCATTGCACAAGCAATACCTTGCTTTGAAGCTTATTGTGATCAGGTTCTAACTACATGTGAAGCTGTCAGAGAGTAATTTATTGCCTCTGGTATGTGGCCTGTAGGTCTGCGCAATAGCACTAAAAGGCTCATCAGCTCTAATGAGTTTCTCTGTGATGCACAAACTAACTGGGAGGCAGGATGCTTTATGATGCATCATCCAATATTGTTGCATAAGGAAAATCAGAGGATGGCCTGAAACCAACCATCCAGTAATTAGCTAAGAGAGACTGGATGGACACAAATGAATGGAGGGTTTAGTTTATCAACAGAGAGCTATGATGTTATTCTGAGAAACAAACAATGGAAAATAAAGCAGCTGTGATTTATTAGATTAGACGTGTATTAGAAATCAGACATAACTAACCAAATTTCTTTTCAACTATCCATCAGTGCTTAAAGGGTAAGATTGTATTAAAATGTAGTTAAGCAGTTTGCACTGGGACCATTTAACATCTAGAGACAGAAAAACTCCTCACTGTAATGACTAGTAAAATGTGATTTGTAAATGAATATCTGGTCATATTAATTGGCTTTGTAAAGCTTTGAGTAAACATTAATTTTTTGGCTTATTTATTGCTTGCCTCTTTGATTAACTTTTGGATTTCTGGGTGCAGTTTTGGGATGTAAATTTATTTGAGTAGAAAAGACAGATTTTTGGTCCTGTTTAAAGGTCCCTGCATGCTTAAAATATGACTATACTACAAGTTATGCAACTATCTGATTCAAAGACCTGACAGTCTTTTGTGAATTAAGTACAATTACCATGCAGTGATGTGATTTGCATACATGCTCTTTCATTGGCTTGCGGTAAGTCACATAGGACTTCTGATTGGTTGGCAGTTTGAGGTAATGCATTGGACTGGCAGATCTCCATAGGAAACATATAAAACCATGTACTGTGAAAGAGCTCCACAGATCCACAAGTGAGCTCATCATTTAAATCTCTATTTGCTAAAGATCCACTAGACTAAGGTGAGTATAGATAAAAGACTGTTTCCTTTTTTCTGTAAGTTACAAGATAAGTAAAATCACACAATGGATTGGTTGCAAATAGGGTGGAAATGTATGCTCTGGTGCTTTCATAATGCTTTATCTGTAAATTTCTGCGGTTGATTGCACTAAAAGAAAGTAATTATTTGTTTTTTAGCTAGAAATGCACTTAGTTTAGTACAGTGTAGAATAAGGAAGTGTAAAAAAAGGGATTATTCACAAACACAAAGTCGCCTTTGAAACTTTTTTGTTATCTTGGTTTTCTCTGTGTGTGTGTGCAGGGAAATCTTCATCATGCTTAAACTCTGGGCACTCCTTTTTGCATTTGTGCTGATTTTTTGGCAGATGTACATCCCAGAGGCAGCTCCATCCAGGTAAGGCCTGCAGTATATTTTTAACACTACTGCAATGAATTTACTCTGGAACAAATAAATCATTAAATCTGATGAATTTGTATTATCACTTTAGTCCATGGAACCGCTGCTTATTTTTACTGCTTTGTATCCTGTATTAACTGTCTTTTGGTAGACACCCGGCTTTTCTTTTAGCCAATGTTGTTGTAAAATCGGAGAGACCAAAGTGCCATAACTGAACATTTTATTTCAGAAATAGTAAGGAGTTCATATCAGATGGAATCACACTATTGAATGATGATGCTGAAACATTACTGAGGGCTATCAAGGAGTTCATGCAGAAGACGTCAGATGATGCAGCCCAACAAGCAGCTGAAGGTGAAAGGTATGACTTTTATTACTATTATCAAAGAAGAACTGATCTTCCTGTCTAACACGCCTTTGTGTACCAGCCCAACAGCTACTACTTTGGTTTCTTTTAATTATCAAGGTATATACATATACTGTACATGGCTGCATTTTTTTAACATACATGTTAATGCATGAGATGCGTTCATTCATTCATTCATTCATTCATTCGTTCATTTGTTTATAGATTCATCAAGTATTAAGTGATCTGTCTGTGTTCATGTTTTTGTAGAGCGCATGATATCAAACAAGAACAAACACTTAAGTCAAAAGTAAACAGCAAAAATAGCATGTCCTTCCAACTGACATATTAGGCCAGTATCATAGACTTTTGTTTGTTGTTAGCATGAAGAACATTTCAGAGAATGGCCATGCATGTAATTATCAGTAGTTTTCTGCATGTGACTGTGCTGTAAGCCTGTTTTCTGCATGTTTCTCTCCATCTCTAACAGCTTGGATAGACCTGTGTCTAAGCGCTGCACCGGCTTAAGCACATGTGTGTTGGGCAAACTCTCCCAGGACTTTCACAAACTGCAAACTTATCCTCAAACCAATGTGGGAGCAGGAACACCTGGCAAGAGGAGTCTATCTGAGCAATATGAACTCAATGGCATCGTATAAAACTGAAGCTTTCAGCTACATTTCATCTATTGTTTGTGTGTCTGAGTTAGCATTTGCTTGTCTATCCAGCTCTTCATACACCAGATTGCAGATGCGTAAAATTCATGTGACTAACTTGAAACAAAGCTGTTGCTTTCCTTTTCCACACAGATATAAGATTTTCACAGATCCAAAGAAACAGCTGAAAAACTGTAGTAAATCTGTACAATACAATAAAAACTTAGAACAGCTAAAATAATGTCTGATGGTCATTTTTGTTTCTTGGGAAAATATGTTTATCAAACAAGCCTTTCTTCAGCTTGGAAATAAAACATAATAAAAAAAAGATAAAAAAAAAAGAAATCTTATGTACACCATATGTTTATAATTCACAATTTTTATGTATTTTGTATTCTTTGTTGCTAATTCATTTTGTTGCTAACATCAACCTAATCTCATCCTGACTATCACAATTCACTTGCATTTTGTTTACTTTTGCAAGCATTGCAACAGCACAAAAGCGAGCCTGCAACACAGCTACCTGTGTGACCCATCGCCTTGCGGACTATTTAAGCCGGTCAGGGGGGCTGGGACACAGCAACTACGTTCCCACTAATGTTGGTGCCATGGCATTTGGCAGAAAGAAGAGACATGGCCCCGTGTGAGTACAAGACACCAAACATGGTACGTTTCCTCTTCATGCTCTATATCAGGGGTCCTCATAACCATGCTGGTCCTCGAAGGCCGGCGTCATCTAGATTTGATAAATTTCCATCCTGCAACACACCTGATTTAAACTCAGATCATGCAGCAAACTTTCAGCTGCAGGACCATGTGGCCCATGATGACCAGGGATGAGGAGCCCTGCACTATATCACAATATCTGAAGCTATAAATTATGCAGGATGGAGAAAATGATAAATACTTTTTGATAAATACTTGTTTTACATAGAAGTTACATTTTTCCAATGTAATTATTTGTTTTTATGTGTTAATTAAATTTAGAGACTTGGTGAAATGCTCTGAAAAAACTATTTCCACAATTTTGAAAAGAATAAGCTTCCTCCTACACTCTGTTTTGAATACTTTGTCATATAGATGATCTTGTCTTTGTCTTCATATTACTGTCTATGACACACACACACACAACTGATCCTTTTTTGTTTCTTTGGTTCTACAGGACAAAGTGCCTCGTCTCTTGGAAAATTAAACAGCTTCACCATCATCCTCCACTTACTGAATAAACTCTTAACAATAAGCATTGTTTAAAAATAACTTTCAGAAACAGAAACCTTTACAGTATCTGGAATGCATTGCTGGTGTTTAGAGCGTAGAAAGATAATAAAAAGATAAGTGAGAAGTTTTCTTTCTATTAGGGATGAGAGTGGATTTATTTCTCTGTCTGGTCGTATCTGTACATCTGAACTATGACTGCAGCACAGGCTGTGCTGTTCATCTATACTTCAGCACAACCTTCAACAACTGTGACTTCCTCGTGCCTTGATGTAAAACACTTCATTTCACACCAATATGTGAAACAATTAACGTGTGGATGTTTTACTAATTCTTTAAATATTTTTGTAAATGTGTTTTAGGAGTAGGAATACATTGTATTTGAGCTTCTTCATTGTTGCTTGCTGCTCTAAATGGTTGAGTTTGGGGTTGAAATAATCTTGTATTACTGTTGTCATGAAACAAATGAATAAACATTGTCACTCAGATCTAAACGTTTGGCATGATGCTACATCTTGGTCATTTTGTCTTGCAGTGAGTATAAGTCACAACAAGCTGGATTCAGCTTGTTTCACTTCATTTGTAGAAAAGGTTTTATAAAGCCATCACCACCAATAAGTACACACACACACTGCAAAATGAGTCCCTCCATAGATTTTGCAGGTGGAAAAATGTTACTGTATCTTCACTTTTTTTACTGACATGAGCCAGTATAGTTATATATTGTATAGTACAAATATAGCCACCCCCCAGCAACTATGGTGAGGAAATAGTGAGCCAGACAGGACTATATTTATCAAGTTAAGATAAACAGTGACTTTTAACCCTGCAAACACCCAAATAGTCATTAACCGACTAACTTAACTTAGATCACGCGGCTGTTAAAAATCAAATTGTATCAAGGTTCTTTTAGCTGACTAAGCTAATCGCTATCTCCACCTATTTGATTTAAATTTTTTTTGTACAAAATTAACTTTACCCACTCAAATGGTGTGCAAGCCTAAATAAAATATGAGCAAAATTTTATGCCATTATATAGCAGAGTGAAGTATCTTATGTTATTTATTCAATAGCGTGGACAACAAAAAGAATAAAGAAAAATAAACAAAAAAAGTCTTTTTGGTGTTATTTACACAGAAAGGTAAATACAGGTTTATTCTGTTTACATCAGGGGTGTCAAGATCCAGCATGTTTTGCTGTTTACCTGCACTCAACATACCTGATGCAAATCAAATTGATCCAGCCGCTTCTTGTCAACCTATTAAGTAATTTATGTCAGCTGTGTCGGAGCATGGAGATAATAAAAACCTGCTGGATACTGACCCTCAACACCTGAGTTTGACACCCCTGGTTTACATACTCGACAGATTACAAATGTAGTTTGAACTGTTTTCAAGCTTTTTTTTATTATTACATTGAGCATCAAGATGTGTAAACAGTTAAACTGAAATGAAATTATAATAAAGGTCTACTCACACTGACAAGTATACCAAGCAAATATCCACTGCGGTGGACTTCTACTAATCAGTTTTACAAATGCAAAAAAATGTCTCCTTTGCTAAAAAACAATGATAAAATCTATTTGTAAAATAAATAACTAAATAAAAAAAACAATCCAGTGCTGTTACTCATTTAGCTCCAAAAATGGACAGACAGTCTTGGGTCACACAGATTAAAAAAAAAAAAAAGCCTGATAAATCTCAGTTGCAAATCTGAGCTCTTCTTAGTTAAAGCTAAAGTGCATTACCCAGACTGCCCTGACTCATTAAAAGTTAATGCTTCACTGCTAGAATTGCAAGAGCCGATGCACATTAATGATTGTAGTTACACTAACAGCCGTGGTGTCATCCCAAGGCTACACTCAAGACTAACTTCTTTTTTTTATCTATTAATTTTCTATTAGTGTGGCAGATCAGCTAGCCTTCCCTTTCTTTTTTATTTAGTCCTAAAATTTTCCAAAGGGAGACTTTAGAGGAATATCGTGGAAGAGGAGGCTTTATGTTGATTTATATTATTTATAGTGGATAGAAGGACCTGGTATCCATCTTTTATTACGATTTCACTTTACAAGAAGCAAAGGGATGAGCAAAAGTCCAAAAGGATTTCACTTAGAAATGATGATTAGTTAATCTGGTTTATCAGACTAATCAGAGGTGTCCAGGGTAAAGCGAGGAAGGTAAACAACAAACTTAGAAAGTGAACGTTTAGAGCTATAACTGATGTTAACCTGTTGGTTGATTAATTTCATATATATATATGCAATGTTGCTGTTCTATTAATTCAGTTTAAAATACATTTTTGATCTGCATATATGGATTGTATTCGGATTATTTTGCTCAAAAATCCCAGTCTGGAAATCTTAGAAGTGGGATTGGAAGTTTTGTTTTACCAGTGACAAGTATAAACCTGTATGTACACCATCTTGTTTATAACATTTTATGAGACACACAACATTAAGTTGGTTGCAAACCCAAAAGAGTTGTATGTCCTCACCCTATGAGGGGTCTGCACTTCAATCAGTGTGATGATTAGTTTGTCAAACTGAGATTATCAATTGAGTTAGGCAAGTCAAAGACAACACAGATAAATTTTACTTGTAGAACTATATGTGTCTTTTATTTTATTAGTACTTTAAATTGAATCAGTGTTTAACTCAGAAACTTCACTCATTGTTCTCAATCTACAGAAGAGTTGTATAACCAACTCAGCTGGCGCACAGAAGGACAAGAAAAGATTCAGCACCAACCCAACTCTCAGTTGGACTTCCAGATGGCGAGAAGACAAAAGTGACAGATGCTTGTCCCTTGACACTCTGGAGAGTTGGCATCTATAACAACTCCACTGAGACTATGAGCCAACTCTAACAGCAGCCTTGATTTCCTTCATTAGCTCTGTTTGGGGGTTGATACTCTCCTCCAAAAACAGTCCTGTTGTTTTCCAGTTCATCGAATGATTGGCAAAGAGGAGTAACATATTGAAACATCTACCACATAGTCAAACAAATTTATACATTTAGATCAATTCACTATTAGAGTTACTCTTTAAGTATGAATGCACATTTTGTCCAGGACTGCATTTTTAAAATGTTGTTACAAGCTTGGGTTTATATTGAAAGTTTTAAAAAGCTTAATTCCCCAAAAGAGGCGCAAGAATGAAGAAGTCATACAACTGGTTGATCAACCATGTCAATTAAGAAGAACTGGCAGCCTTGGAAATCGAGGTCTGTTACCCAAGTAGTCAAGAGAATTAGTGACAAGACTCAAGAGGGCTATTAAGATAAGAGCGACTAGCTCTTGGGGATAGCCTCTATCATGAATAAAATTGTCAGAGTATATGTTGCTGTAACAAATAACTTTCAAAGTGAATGATCAAATCCCAAAGGGGGCGGGAGTCTGAAAAGTATGAGTAATGTTGAGGATAAGACGTAGTTTGAGCTTCTATTTTCTGTCCAAAGTGCATATGACCCCAGTGTAACAAAAAATCCCTAAACTTTCATTTTTTAGTGGCTCATAAGTTTTGATCACACTATTATGACTTCCTTATCAAATGAATATTTCTGCAGATATGTTAGTTGATATGTTAATTCTGCAGATATGTTACTTCTTAAACTGTTGTTTTCCAGCATCTCTTTGCTGTTGCACATACTGTCAGCTTCCTTCATTCTTCTCTGATCTGGTCTCAGCAACATTTAAGCATTAAATGGCTTTCTGACAATTATCTTTAACAGTGACATTGTGTATCCTTCTCATTGTCTGACCTCTCACTGAAACTGATATCAAACAATAACGCTTTTGCTATAACTAAAGCGCTGTTTTCTGAATAATGACAACTTACTATGATTACAAATTAAATTACATTTCAATTGATCATTGTGATGGAACTGGTTCCGGGTTCCACCCCGTGCTTGTATCCGCAAGCACAGTGCGGTAATGGTCCGCGTCTAATCTCCAATCAGACTCAGAAACAGGTCGAAGGCTGGCGTTTTTAACGTTTTAAGAGCAGCTCAAAGTACCGGTGTCTGTATGCTCCAGCCTGCAGCATGAGCTGAGTGACGCGGTTCTAACAGGCCCATCCAGCTGTCAATCATGCTGAGAATG
>JBAMHV010000001.1:13771740-13788562 GCA_037177535.1 Pseudomugil gertrudae | reverse complement strand
TCGGGCATGGGAGGAGTTTGGTGAGGCCATGGAGAACGACTTTCGAACGGCTTTGAGGAGATTCTGGTCCACGATCCAGCGACTGAGGAGGGGAAAGCAGTACTCTGTCAACACTGCGGGGATGGGAGGCTGCTGACCTCGACCTGGGACGTTGTGGGTCGCTGGAGGGAATACTTCGAAGAACTCCTTAATCCTACCAACATGTCTTCCAATGAGGAAGCAAAGCCGGGAGACTCTGAGGCGGGTTCTTCCATCTCCGGGGCTGAGGTTGCTGAGGTGGTTAAAGAGCTCTTCGGTGGCAGGGCCCCGGGGGTGGATTAGATCCGCCCGGAGTTTCTTAAGGCTCTGGATGCTGTGGGGCTGTCCTGGCTGACACACTTCTGGAGCATCGCGTGGACATCTGGGACAGTTACCCTGGATTGGCAGACTGGGGTGGTGGTCCTCCTCTTCAAAAAGGCGGATTGGAGGGTGTGTTCCAACTACAGGGGGATCACACTCCTCAGCCTCTCTGTGAAGGTCTATTCAGGGGTACTGGAGAGGAGGGTCCGTCGAATAGTCGAACCTCAGATTGAGGAGGAGCAGTGTGGTTTTTGTCCTGGTCGTGGAACGGTGGACCAGCTCTATACCCTCTTCAGGGTCCTGGAGGGAGCATGGGAGTTTGCCCAACCAGTCTACATGTGTTTCGTGGACTTGGAGAAGGCATTCGACCGTATCCCTCAGGGGCTCCTGTGGGGGGTGCTCCGGGAGTATGGGTTAGTGGACCGACTTGTTCGAGCTGCACGGTACGACCGGTGTCAGAGCTTGGTCCGCATTGCTGGCAGTAAGTTGGATTCGTTTCCCGTGACGGTTGGAGTTGGAGTCCCCTCCTAACCTTTATGTATCTCGGGGTATCTCAGGGTTTTGTTCACGAGTTTGGATTTGGGGGTGGGGGGATGAAGCGTGAGATCGACAGGCGGATTGGTGCTGCAGTAATGTGGACGCTGCACTGGTCTGTCGTGGTGAAGAGTCATTTTACCGGTCGCTCTATGTTCCCACCCTGTTCCCACCCTCAGCTATGGTCACGAGCTGTGGACCCTGACTGAAAGAATAAGATCTCAGTTACAGGCGGCCGAAATGAGCTTCCTCCGCAGGGTGGCTGGTGTCTTCCTTAGAGATAGGGTGAGAAGCTGGACCATCCGGGAGGGACTCAAAGTAGCGCCGCTGCCCCTCCACATGGAAAGGAGCCAGATGAGGTGGCTCGGGTATCTGGTTAGAATGCCTCCTGGATGCCTCCCTGGTGAGGTGTTCGGGGCACGTCCCTGTGGGAGGAGGCCCCGGAAGAGACCCAGAACACACTGGACTAATTGCATCTTGCGGCTGGCCTAGGAACGCCTCGGGATCCCCCCATATGAACTGGTGAATGTGCCTGGGGAGAGGGAAGTCTGGGCTTCTCTCCTTAGGCTGCTGCCCCCGCGACCCGACCTCGGTTAAGCGGTGGAAAATGGATGGATGGATGGATTAATGGGACTTGTATGTGTTTGAATTCTATTCTATTCTATTCTATTCTATTCTATTCTATTCTATTCTATTCTATTCTATTCTATTCTATTCAACAGGCATTTAGCAGACACTTTTATCCAAAGCGACGTACATCAGAGAATAAAACAACACACGCATGAAATCAAACGAGGAACAGTATAGATAAGTGCCAGACCGCTGGTTGTCTGGTTGGACACCTCTATTGTCCTGTAGGACATAGACGTTGTCTCGAAGTGCTAGACTTTTTTTTATGTATATATATATATCCTATTTATTTATAATTAACCCTCTAAAAACTAAAACTGCAAAATTGTGACAGGCACCAGACCATGTCTTCAGAAAGAGAGCTTAAACCTGTTCCCACTTTAATTACCTAGCTAAAGATTTGAATAATAATTAAAAATTTAAGTTAAAATTAAATTAATTAAAAAAGAGAATGATAAAAACATTTTACATTTTTGTTCAGTTGAGGATAATTTTTGCTCATTTGAGGATCAGTCTGTTTTGTGGCAGGACTACCGGTACTCAAAAAGTACCTGACCTTTTTTTTGAGGGGTCGAATTTCTTGAAAACTCTACTGTCCTGCAACCCTTCTGCAACACACCTGAATTAAATTGATATCTTGTTAGCAGGCCTCTGCAGGGCTGGATGACAAACTGATGAGGAAATTCAATTATTATTTTTATTCAGACGTGTTAGAGAAGGGATACTTCTAAAACTTGCACCAGGACCAGACAAGGTCATCCCTGCTCTACCCAACCTTTCCTCCTGTAGACTGGTTGCCTCCAAACTCTTTATAAATGGTTCAGAAACCTCTCCAGCCTTATAAGCATCAACAACTCTACCTGAAGTCAATATTTCTTCTTTCATGGCACAGTACAGTCAATAGGCATATATTTATATGAATGTTACAAAATGATCAAGAGTTGACAGACTTTTAAGAACCACTGCATTGTTTCGTTACCTCCCAAGTACCTCCCAGCATTAATAAAGTGCAGTCACAAAAAAACACATTCTTTTGTTCAGCATTAATCGACTAAATATAAATGGACTCATTTTAAATCAGTGTGTATATCAAAATTCAAACTTCTGAGAAGTTTAAATGAAGTAGGATATCTTTTGTGCAACAGGGCCACCAAGTGGCTAAATATGTAGTAACAAACATGCACTGATATTGTGTCTACACCAGTGTTTCTCAGCCCTGGTCCTCAAGTGCCCCTGCCCTGCACGTCTTTGAGGCAACCCTACTTTAACACAACTTAATGGAATAAATGCTCATTAACAGGCTGCAAAGAACTTGATGAGAAAGTTAAATCAGGTATGTTAAAATAGAGCTGCCTCTAAGGCAGTGTTTTTCAATCCTGGTCCTCGTGGAACACTGCCCTGCATGTTTTGCTTCCTTCCAACTCCAGCAAACCTGATTCAGATTCCTTAAACTGCTCGTTAGGTCCTTTGCAACTGTACTAATGAGCCATTCATTGGAGTCAGGTGTGGTAAAATAGGGTTACCTCTAAAACATGCAGGGCCAGGGTTGAAAAACGCTGCTCTGAGGCATGCAAGGCAGGGGTACTTGAGGACCAGGGTTGAGAAACACTAGTCTACACTAAATACAAAAACAATTACAGATAGCAATAGCAATGACATAACTAAGGAATATGCTATTTCACTGGTGTGCATCAATTCAAATTCTGATATTTTTGTACATTTTTTATTCACTTCCCACACTGTACATGAGTTATGTGCTGAATATAAGCTGTCAAGGTTTGCCAAACACACACCAATAAGTATTCTCAGCTCCAAAAACACATTCTGCCAGCTTGTAGAGCCTTTTCAATAATACAACAGTTTCATATTATATTCATAATGTGCTACAGTGAACATTGCATCTGAGTCTGCTGGGTTTAATTTGATGTAATTTCAAGGCCTAATTTGGCTTCCTACATGTCATTGGTAATGAAGTTTTTGTATTTGATCTAGATACCCTCCAGTTGGATTTTCCAAAGGACTTTCAAGATTTCAAAATTAACTTAATGCATGGTATTAAATTAAAGGGGGATGCCAATTCTATGGTTTTTAATTGTGCAATAGAAAAAAGAATAACTTTATTATCAAAGAGATATAAAACAAGTGAGAGATTAAAAAATTCTGATTGGCGTTTAGTTATTTTCTAGCATTTATACTTTTCCTTTTTTCTTTTTACAAAAATATCTGAATTTTATGTAATTTTGACTATCAGCAGAATTGAACATTCAATTGAAATATTTTTTTTCCTTTGTGGAGAGGGGAAAAACATCACAGTTTGTGCAGCCCGGGTTATTGTTGTAAATACTTGTTGCCCTGGAGATTTGTAGAAAGTTATTTTAACAAATTGTAATGCTTAATTCGATCCTCTAGATGGCAGAAGAGAACTATAAAATTCTACTACATGGCCACAGTTTTCACAATTGTGTAAAAACTTTCACACAATTAAGTACAAACAGGAAGCAAAAAATGCCTCTCTAGAGATGCAAAACAATGAACACTGACTCAGCGTCAGACTTTTCTGACAAAACATTAAAACATTTTATTAATAAAACTCTTCATGCATGTTTAACCTAAGACACAAATAAGGACTTTGAGGCTATTTCCTTCTCATGACAAAGCCCTGGCTTGCCAATGATCACACTAATAGACAAATTAAATAACCTGTGCTTATGTGCGTATGTGCTTATTGAAAAAGTAGCAATCAGATAAACCTTTGATATTATTGAAGTTTCTCCTGCACAGGTAGATTCATCACACAAGGTCTTCCAAAGAAGACAGTGCATGTGATGTTGAAATCCGACATCCTGATTCAGTATTCATCTACAGTTACTGTAGGAATGCTACTATTGTGTTCTAATATAGGCTAACTTGTTTAATGCCATGTTATTGTAACTGAGTATTGTCAAAATATTTGTCATCAAAATTCCCATGACCTCAAACAATATCTCCAGAACTAATCCATCACGCTATTTCAAATGTGTTTGGAATATTTTATGGTAGTGTGCAATAAACTGAAACAAAGTATGATCATTGAAAGAGTGTGTTAGTGACATGAGGACAAAATAAGATTTTTATAAATTTGGTTAGGGTTTTGGCTGATTTGTTTAATCTTGCAAACAAACTGGGTATTCAGGAACTTGGGTTTTCTCTCTGCTTAATTGTCTAAAGTAAAAAAAACAGCTGTTTTCAAAATGTTGTTATACAATTGATGAAAAAAAATCTATTTTGTACATTTTTTTTCTGTTTTCCTCTTTTTCAGATGCTTGTGGTTAGTAAAAACTACTTTTATGTAAAACATGGTATGATGATGATTATGATGATGATGATAATAATAATAATAATAATAATAATAATAATAATAAATAATAATAATAATAATAAATCAGGAAAGTATAACACTAAATAAAATTTAAGATAATTGTTGCACTAAATCCATCCATCCATCCATCCATCCATCCATCCATTTTCTACCGCTTATTCCCTCATGGGGTCGCGGGGGGGCTGGTGCCAATCACAGTTCACAATGGGCGAGAGGCGGGGTACACCCTGGACAGGTCGCCAGTGCACTAAATCAATGAGGGTATATTTGTTGTCAGCATATCAGCAAACTATCCTGTTTTTTATTATTCTTTTAAATCTTTGAATAGATCATTATATGTGCTGTGGAGTCAAATTGGTAATGTATTCAGCTTTTCAATATTATCTGCTTTTATTGGTTTTACTTCATTCTTTGTTGCAGCTGCTTCTAAAGACAGAAAGATGTCAAGAAGTCATTTAACTCTTTAAAAAATATTTGATTACACATAGTGCTTCTGCTAATAGTAAAACAAATGTGAGTAAAATCTCTTGATATCTACATACATGTACACACATTTTTGTGTAGAACCACATTAATCTTTGCAATGTGTACATTGTGCTTTGTTTCTCTTTCAACATGGCTAGATGTCCCTTTTGCATTTTGTGCACTCTGACATGCAAAGCAGGCCTTCTTTAGTTGACGATCTATTTAATAGTTAGTGATGGAAGGATTTATACAAAACTATGTTTTATAAAGATGCCCATCTAATATTCTGTTTAAAGGACAGTCGCACAACATGTAGCCCTAATTGTTAGACTTCTCATTAGGGCAGTGCCATGGGAACTTGCTGGATAATGAAAAAGCTGTATGCAATAGTGACAATCAACTTGCCGTCTGATCATACATGCATATATGTAAAGCTACCGGCATCTTACTGGCTGGCTGAATTACTTACAGCTGACATTAAAGAACATACCATTTTTTTATACGTCAAATTTTGTGAAGAGTTTCAGCAGTTGCCAATCATAAAGCATTTACTGCCCCCCCACCCCCACCCCCCACCCGCAACCCTGTTAGGGAATAAGCGGTAGAAAATGAATGGATGGATGGATGGAAAGAAAGCATTTACTGTTGGGTCAATGCCTTGTTGATTTGTATTCTTAGAAACCAGCATTTAATTATTTTAATAGATGCTTTTAATGTACCAGTACTTCTTATTGATTAAATAAAGAGACAATAGGTGAAAATAATTCATTTTAGTTTTGACTTAAACCAACCTTGAATCTTATTTTTTGGTGTTTTTTTTTTTACTGGTCTAGACTCTTTTAAGTTTTTATTAAAATATGTCAATAAAAATGTGGCAGCTGGCTTCTGTTGCTCTTTGACTGACAAACAACACTGTATTTAAAGTCTGAGTGGAATAATTCACACATATTGCTCCTGTTATGGCACAGTATGTCAGACATCATCACACACCTTTGACCTTTTTTTCTTACCCGGCTTACACTGCACATAAGATGTTCACATGCTACTCATAT
This sequence comes from Pseudomugil gertrudae, assembly GCA_037177535.1. Classification (NCBI taxonomy): domain Eukaryota; kingdom Metazoa; phylum Chordata; class Actinopteri; order Atheriniformes; family Pseudomugilidae; genus Pseudomugil; species Pseudomugil gertrudae. The sequence goes on along the minus strand of JBAMHV010000001.1, from coordinate 13,782,184 downwards.
TGTCTTCCAGCCACACTTTTAACTTCAAAAGCTTGTTCACCCTTGTGTCTCAGGAGGAATGAAGGTACCAGAGCAGCCAGCCTTTGCTGCTTTGCCATGGTTAACTATGGCTGCAGGCTGGAGCACCTCCCCATGCCTGCTGATACCACGGGAGGGTGGTGGAGAGGAGAGTTAGTGTCCTGTAGCTCCACAGCGCTGTACGATGTGCCTTTTCATTTTATGACCTGTCTCTGTAAGACTGAAACCTGTTACAAAACTGCAATATGAATTTGGTTGTGTAACAAAGGTGTTCTTCAGTAAGCTGTCTCAGATGATGACTCATAAAAATAAAAAAACTCGATATATTTCACCAACCAAGTTTGGACAAATTAAATTACATTACTTTAAATAAAAAGTTTAAAATGAGTAAAAATGCAATTCTTCTCTTTTTTTCCTGTTTTCTTTTCAAAAGATTTGATAAAATCTTATCAAAATGTGAGCTGAATTTGTGGGCAAACACATGCTTGCTCAGGTCTAGAAAGTTTTCTTCCTGTTGAAATGGTGATGTTGAGCTCAAAGGAACAATGTGCTGGATTTACTTTATTATGAACAAAGCCTTTGTCTGAGGTGCTCTCATACTGAATGGGGGTCCAGAGTTCAGGAGCAGCTTTGAACTATCAGGTCAAAGACATCATAGAACTGACGCGCTGTTTCACATTCATCTTGTACCTTGCACAGGAGGCCCATCACATTTGTCCTTTTGATTGTCCTCAGTTTCTTTAAAGTCTGCTTGGAGCCATAGGTCATCTGGATGCTTTTATGTAGAGAAAAACAAATGTTCTGCTCTTGTTTCTGCTCTTCACTTTATGGGAAGAACTACAGAGGAGTGACTGCTTCCACTCTCTACTCGCTGTCGCAGTCGAGAAGGACAACTGAAATGCCGCTTCACATCAAAAACAGCAGATGGGATTTAAAAACTGAACTTTAATTGAAACATATCAAAAGGTTTTACTCTTATCAATAGAAAGGTGGGCCTAGATATGAAATCCACTGTCATGAAATATGCAAAGCAAGCCCACCACAGAGAATAGCTGAAAACACAGGTTCTTTTGATGTTAAGTCCTTTGGTTGTGCATGTCTTCATTCAGCTAGCCTGTGGATGTTTTAACCTTCTGTAAAACTTGCTCCAGTACTACACTCTGCCTCTCTACATCAGAGTAATGTGGATCTGCAGTTCTACCCATGATTTTTATTTCATGAACACTGTAGTCTTTGCCAAGGTTTATGAGCACCCACGGTTGCATTTACTATTCTCTATTCACAATCCTCTCATAATTGTTGCTATCAACATCTCAGGAGTGATATTTTCTCACATAATGTTGTGATGATCTCAGTTGTGTTATATTGACTCGTATGTGTTAGGAAAGTTCACTACTTTTACTGATACTTATCAATTGTTGACATGGAATGTTGATCATGATGATGTTCATCTGAGTGTGTTTTAATTAAAATTAGAAATCTTGTTTCTTTTCCGCTTCCTCCTTTTATTTATTCTTTTTTGCGAATAGACAGGTGCATGTATAACCACTTCTATCTCTTTCTCAAGCAAACAAAGTAATACAAATGGGACTAATAATCAATCAACCATGGAACACGTATCCTTTGACTCCAGGCTATTATTGCATGGATGAGCCCGTGTGTGTTGTGCTGTATTGACTTTTTTTAGTTTTGATGATCCATTCTCAGATGAGAGGAAGCATATCAGCCCATTGAGCATCACAAATGGGAGATGAAACACAATGCTTCACATGCTAGAGCAGGTAATTACAGCAAAATATTATCTCCAGTCCATCTGCATCTAGTCCCCTATCAATATTTTTCATGTGATGTTTAGTCTCTATTTGGAGGTGTAAGGACCACGCACGGTCCCAACAGTGATCAAGACACTGCTGCTTTACAGGCCTTTAAGACTCCTGAAAAGAAACTCTGGATTACTTAGTATTCACTGGACATAACAAGGCCTTTGATGTAGCCAGTATTCTCTTTACTCACCAGGAGCATCAACATTTAATGAGACCTGATATCTGCCTTTTTAGGAGCTGTGAATATTTCAGATAAAAGCAAATTGTATTCACTAATACCTACAGACTTTGAGGTGGTCAGTGGCTCATTGTCACCTCTGTGTTCTACCTAATATAGTACTGGGGCGGTGCTTTTGTGTAACCAGATATGTTCATTAAAACAGACCCATTTCATTCCCTCTTAATCAGCACCACATATGCCATGGGAGCACAGTGCCTGGAGCTAAAAACTAGTGCATAATTTATAACTGTAGGTCAGACTGTGCAATGAGTGCATATTATCTCAACAAAGATGCATTACTCTCCCATCATTTCTTGTTTACATTATGTCTTGATGTGCAGTTCTTTCAATACACAATAGTAGAATGATCTTTCAGACAACATTTCAGCATTTAAAACATACACAGTACACAATACATGTTTAGTGAAGTCCCATTTCAACTTTGTCTTGATGTAAGCACCTTTCTGTTCTTCAGCATCTAACAATTTATGTCTATCAGTGTGAATGAGAAAAGGAGAAAATGTGAGAGCGCGCAAGAAAGTGTCACAGTGAGCTGTGACTCTGCAGGTGTTTAAACTGTAGTGATGTAATTGGTCACAAGGGGAATAGAAACAAGAGCTTCACAGTCCTTGATTTGATCCCTTGGTTATTGATTTCTCAGTCTGCTTCTAACAGAAATAATTGCCACATGTAATGTATTATTCAATTACAAGACACTGCTCTCAAGTTTGGGTTTGATGGTCTTTTTTGAATCACTGAGACCTATAGATAATTCAACACTGTCAGCCCATTAAGCAACGCGAATATTAAAAGGTATGCGTTAATCCTGCCTATTTATTAGCAACCATGACAGTCACCAGAACTCAAAGTTTCCCAATTTTCAGCCTTTGTATAGTTGAAGGGAGTGGGCTTAACTTTGGATCAAAGATGCTCTGTTATTGTGACTCTCAAATCAGGTTAATAGACAGTTAAGCTATTTGAAATGTTCTTTACTGATAAATGAAAACAATAGAGATCATATTACTGTGGCCTTTATGAAGCAAACAAATAAACAAATAACCATGATTTTTAACCTAATGGTTGTTCACAATTAACATTAATAGAACCATCATTTCAATTCTCAATAAAGTGAAAGTATAAAGTCAGATGTTACATAAATAAAGTAAAGCCAAAGCCATGTGACATTTTCAATAGAACTGTTTTTATTCGAGGCACATCTGTTCTGGCAGTTATTTCTCAGTGGAATGAACTCACATAATCACTTGAAGGACCCAATAAAGACTGTAAGGTTCTGTTTTACACCCAAACAGTTGGAAATCACACATAGTCCAACATCCCATTGGTTTTCACACTACATACTATAATTTGGTTGTACCCTGTGTGTGATTGTGTGCTGTCTTTGGTCTAGATTTATATTTTTATCTGTGACATTGGCTATGGTTACATGATGTTTTATTTAATTCAAAATTAATCTGTATGAATTTAAAAAAAAAATTAAAATGTTCTCCTTCCAGTATACATGGAAATTGTAATTCATCTTTAGATCTGGGAGTTGGGAATGGTTCTGATTGGACAGTGGGTGGACGTGACATACTTTTTTATACCTGAAATAAATAAACTTCACTTCCTGGTTCGGGTTAAACGGTGGTGCAGTTGGCAGTACTGTGGCTTCACAACAAGAAGGTTGCTGGTTTGAGCCTCAACAGGGCCGAACAGTGGCCTTTCTGTGTGAAGTTTGCATGTTCTCCCTGTGTATATGTGGGTTTTCTCTAGGTACTTCCTTCCAGCATCCAGAGACATGCGTATCAGGTTAATTGGTTAATCTAAATTCTGAATTTAATGTGAGTGTGAATGGTTGTCTATCTCTCTGTGTTGACCCTGAGAATGACTGGCGACCTGTCCAGGGTGTGCCATGCCTTTTGCCTGTTGATTACTAGGATAGGCTCCAGCTTTCCCATAAGCCTTAATTGGGTTAAGCGGTTAAGATAATTACTGACTTCCTGGTTCCGTTTGTTTTAGGTGTATCATGGAAAACAACAAAACAAGTAAAATTTTTCATCCTTCAATTTTGATTATATTTTTAAATTACCACCTCGACATGAGTATACTACTTCACTTTTTTCAGCAGCTGAGGAGGAGAAGGAATATAGAGCACCAGAGATGGAAGGCAGCAGACTGCATGTTTGTCATCATGACAAGACAAGGTAACGCGTATGCACAAAACTACCTAACTTAGAGTAAAAATATTTTTTACATGCCAGAGTAATTATTTTTTATTTAAAATGGGAATAAACCAGCCACTTACTTTGGAATTTAAATTATTCAGAATTTTTATTAGGAATAATGTGTTTACATGGTTATTTAAAAAAAATCATTTTTAAGTTTATTTAACTTTTATTTGGATTTAAAGGGGAATCAAAACCCCAATGTAAACGTGGCCATTGAGGCTTTCAGATTTGTTTACTGGGTTTTGTATTACTGAACAAGCTTGAAGAATAGGAGGATTTTCTTCCAGTTTATTTATATTCAAACATCGTTACAGTTTCAGTTTATAAAGGAAATGCTGCTCCTGTGTGCTTACTTTATACTGAAATGAAGTTATTATGAAATTATCTGTTTGCTTCATTTTTAAACTAATGGTAGATCTCATTAATTTTTAAAGTATTGGCCTTAAGTTTAAATAGGTTTGTACAATTAATTTATAAATAGAGACAACCTCAGATAAAAACAAAAACAAAAGGACAGCAACAAAAACAACAAAACAAATAAACAAACCTCTACAGTGACTGGACAAATTGCCTGTCTTGTGCTTTTGGGCCCATACCAACAATATTTACTTGTGTGACTTGTTCCATTACAGTAAAGGCTAATTGGAAATCAATATAAGTTTTTTTTTCCTGTAATAACAAAATCCCATACTAATGGCACAGGGTTAGTGAATAGTTTTCCAGTCGCTGTTGAGCCGATGCATATAACTGTATTGGCTAGGTCAGTTTATAAATTCAGAAAATAACTAAAGTAATAAGCAAACACTCGTCTATATAAATTAAAAGATACACTGGGTATTTATTGCATATGGACATGAGAAAATAAATGTTTTAATCTGGATTAAAAAATGTAACCTTCTGACCTTTAAACACTGTTTCAGAATTTTTTGAGTGCACAATGATATTTATAATGCAATTTTATTTTGGAGCTGTGTCTGCCCTGAGTCCCAAGGCCAAAACTGTATTTGGAATATTTTAAAATATTGTCCACAGGATGTTGTGTTTTGCTTTATGCACCAAGTCACACAGCATCAACCAGACATAAACACACTAGCCATGTTTAACATCCACTGTGGCTGATTAGGCAAATGCAAGAAGACATTATGGGAGGAAGAGAGGACTAGAAAGATAAAAAGAGGCAGAGCAGGAGAGAAGAGAAGGGTAAACATCAAACTGACCTTTAATGATTGGAGAGACATCAGAGAAGAAAAAGGATGCAAGATGGATGATGAATTAGCCGTCATTAGGAAATAGGCCAAAGTCTTGTGGTGCAACTTTAAATACAGTAAAGTTTCATTTTTACTGGCAATTTTGTTCTAGTTGCTTTTTCGTTTTTAGTCTGGACTCTGAACTAACTGACCTGAGTCATTGAATCTCAGTGCTGTTAAATATATATTTTTAAACATATCATAGCTGAAGTCTGGGGCTAAAGTGCTCTGTTATAAACTAGCATTAGTGTTTCAAACTTTATTCTGGGATTGACTGAAAATCAGCATAATAAAAGCATAAAAACTGATGTGATGGGTTCAGATCTCTTAGAATCTCTTAAAATTCTATAAGCAGGGTTCTGGATGAGCTGTTTAATGCTGTTTTTGGGGTGTCCTGTTAAAAGATCAGACCCTCAGATGTAATCCAGACATTTAATTGCTTTGGTGATACCTTTGATGTGGCTGAGTCACATCTGAATCCATTAACACATCAAGGTTACAATCTTGGTCAGTGCTTTCTAAAGGTCAGTTTCAAGGTGTTTGTGTTGCACCTCTTTCTTTGTTGCCAATCAGAACAATCTTAGTTTTGCCTTTGATTATCTGAAGCACATTCTCTCTTATCCAGTTTTGTATTTTATCCAGCCCAGTCTATTGGACTCCAATCATCTAATGAGAGACACATAATGTTGTATATCTTTTGCATAACTGCACTAATTAGTGTTAAAGTTTTGGAATATTTGACAAAAAGAGAGGAGAGGTAACTTGAATAGCAGAAGACCAACAACTGAACCACTTGCTTAGATTCACAGCTGCCCTTCAGAACAAAATAATCCTTCCATTTTTTTTATTTGAAGACAAATATATGTCTAGAATTATTATTCAGCCTTATGTAATTTAACACCTTGACCAGTGCTGTTTCTGGGCAGTGATGAAGTTGGACAACTGAAATTTAGCTTTCATTCAAAAGGTACTTGCTGGTTAAATGCACTTTCCTCTAGAGTCTTGAGTATGATAATGTGGTTTGGGGCAGGTCTGGTTGATTATTATAGATACATCTTGAGCTCTCTTTTTATAGTGTGGCTTAAACCCTTAATGCCTAAATTGAGAAGGAATGTGTAGAAACATCCAATTTTTAAAATCGGAAAACTTAATTTGACCCTTTAACAAAATCTGAAGAAAACAATTTTTTTTCTGTATATTTACAATTTATTACCTTGGAATAGGTCAAAACTATTATAGTATAATCTTCTGCTTTCTGGTATTCACCAGACCAGTATCATATGGTGAACAACAGGGTTTTGAGTAAACCTTTTGCCATAAAGTGATGCAAAATGCCTCAGAAACAGTATATATCAAATATGCAACATCAGACCATAAAGGGTTAACAGCAGCTTTGTTTGATGACTTGCGATAAGTGTCTAACACCGGTGAGCTGTTAACTATTTGCTGGAGACCAATTCCTATTGAGGTAAACATAATTTTTATAAAGTTAAATGTATAGAGTCCATGTTGTTGATGTCAAATGCCAAACGTGATTTTCAGATTACCCATATTAATCTGTAAAATGGCAGTGTTTTTTTTAAGGATTTATACAAAAATTAGCCTTCTTTTTTCACTGTGTGGCATTTAAGTTTAAATTAATTTCTTTGATTTAGTTTAGTTTCATGTCTGGATGCACAATTGTTAGTTGGTCTTAAATCTGATAAAAATTTACAAGCCTTCACAGATCTAATTCTCAGGTTTGTATACAGGGATGGCAGCTACTTTCCCACTTGGTTGGTGGCATGCATAAGCACGTTTTGCACTTCACCTGAATGAACATGACAGTTTTTGCAGAAATATAAGTAGTTATAGTAAGTTCAGAAAAACAATATAAACAGGTACAAACAAAAGCAAGGAAACAAACAAACAAACAATAAAACCATCAAATAACACAAACAAGGGGCTTAAATGCATGTCACCTCCCACAAGAACCAACTCAGGCCTACAGATGAATTTGTTAGTTACATGTTGGGTCTCACAAGCTTAATTGTATGGAGACACAGATATACTGATACACAAGATAATAGCATGTTTTATTTTCTCACAGTCTTTAGTAGCCATCCTGCAGAGCAGTGTGTAGTGCTTCAAATGTGATATGTTTGAACAGGAGTTTGTGTGTAGGGTAAACACTTACATGTGATATTTACATATGTCCTATTTGACCCAAGATATGTAGCAGGCCCCCACCCAGTTATTGTCTTGGGAAGATTTGGGATTGTATGTGCGTTGCTCTCTACATCTGAATTATCAAGATAAAATAAAAAGGAAATCTTTAACAGGTATCTGTGATGACAAAGCATTGATGAGTATTGACCAAATTCTGTTCTGATCACAAGATAACACTTTGTGCTCAGCTCCAAAGAAACATCAGTACTCATGTTAAAATCACTTTCTCACCATTGCTGTGCAGCACTGTGTGACACAGTTTTAATGATCAGCCATCCAGCACTTGTTTACAGCTTGGCTTTCCAGTCATGTTCTGTTAATACCCACTCCTGTTAATATTTATCATCAGTCTTAATTGGTTTGATGTCACTACACTGGTGCTGCTGTCGGCTTGCTTGTTGAACTGGTCTCGGCGTTGTTTCAAAGTCTTTATTATCTTGACAGTCAAATCTTTTTCATTAAAGTTTCACTTTCCATTTTCATCAGAGTGAAGCTGATTCTGTGAATGCAAGGGAGCTGCGGAAGAGTCGAACCCTGCAAGCGCTCACAGGGGAGGTGCATAGTCGGTATAAATTATCAGGAATATGAGCCCGATCGAAGATGTTAATTGCAGGAATGGTTAGTTATGTGGGGAATTGCCATGCATTTCATGCAGCGATAATAAAAATGAATTTTTGAACAAAGGGATCTTAAAATAATATCTAGTCTATAGAGAATACCCACATCAAAAGAATAATTCAAAGCTTTGAAATTTATCTTTGTGGTCCGAAATGTTAAGCACTGGCCCAGTGAATATTGTACTCAATTCAAGTTTGTCAAAAGAAAAAACAAAACCAGAGTTAATTAACAGTTATTACAGGCCTTTTCAACTTAAATTTGACTTTCAAATATTAGCTCTTATATATAAACTATGCTTCTGGCATCTGCAAATTAGCTTAGTGTTTCTCCTCTAATTAGGCCTTATTGAAGCCATAACAACCCGCTCACAATAATATAAATAATTCATCAGCATAAGATGCATTTAAGAGTCATTATTAGATTGCATTTTATTCTTATTGTATTAATTTAATACACATCACCTTTGCAGTTTAGTAAAACCATGATCATAGGTCAGAATGTAATTCACTGATGAGGTGATCATGAATATTAAAATGGGAGTGTTTTAATAGCTTTCATTGGGGTTTGAAGACGTTCTCATTATGAAACAAGACTACTGGTGTGTGATCTAAAGCTCAGCTGGTTTAGAGCCACAATTATATTACCCAAGCCTTAAAACCTTCTATTTCAATCAGATCATGTTTGATCATTGTCTCTCACTGGTTGACCACAAGAAATATGATTTAATTTCTCATCTTTTATATTTGGACACAACACCATATGATTCTCAATCTCAATAAACAATGTCCCATAAACACACTGGTTTGGAATGTGGTGGGGGAAAACAAACAACAAACAAACAAAAAAATAATATATAGTATAGTTTACAAAAACCTGCCCCTCAGCCCTCATACTTTTCTCCTCCACCCACTTACCCTCCCATCTCCATCCCTATGCCATCTTTCTCTGTCAACACTGATTTTGCCTCTTGCCACTGATCAAACGCACCTACCAAGCTCCGCTAACATTCCCGAGCATGTTCGCTAATTACTCACAAAGCCTTGCAGATTTATACCCCTAATAGGGGATTTTCCTCAGATCGGGGGAAGGGTTGTGCTGCATTACAATGGTATTTATTTGCTCATTTGGGGAAGAATCTCCTGGGATAATGTAGATTATAAATGTTTTAAGGATAATAAACTTCAAATTTTTCAATGACTGTAGTATTATATTTTACCCTTTGTACTCTTCATTTTACAAATGCAAAACAATTGTGGTTAAAAGGGTTACAGAAAGTGTCATAATCAACATAAAACTCTTATACAGAACAAAGACAATGCCACCCGTTAGATTAACAACAAAGATAACACTTTTAGTTCCAAACTTTGTAGTTATGGAGGCAGGAGAGATGAAGTGATTAGCAAATGGATAATTACTCTGATTGTTGCAGTAAAAACCCACGAAGGAAAAAAAAACAATGAGAAAAAAAATAGTTAATCATAAATTGAAGTTACAAATGACAATATGAGTTTGTTGGAAACAAGGCTGTCATGCCTCTTGAAAAAAGACACATATGCAATCAAAACTGCCAAAAAATGGCTTATTTTGTTATGATACTTTGTCTACTATTGTATAAGCACAACACTTCAATAGTCCACCAGTCCAGTACATTCATTAAACAAATGTTAGTTTAAGTTAGGCAACACCACACACATTGCTTGCAGTGTGTAGGTGACCATTTGCTTATCGAATGCATATCTAATAAATCTTTCTTTCATTATGCGTTTTGCCATTCTAATTAACTTTATCTTCTTTCCTCCCTATTCTAATCCCACTTTGTCTTTATTCCAATTTGCCTTAATGCCAATGTGGATGGTGGAATAGACTTGATATTAACAATATTTAGCCTCATATAAATGTTGTCCTGAAATGTAATTTAAACATAAAAAACATTTAAATGTAAGATTATTTTGTTTTTCTTTTTAAACCATTCACCCGTAATAACAATATCTAACTTACCAATTAACATAATTCTATCTATCTATCTATCTATCTATCTATCTATCTATCTATCTATCTATCTATCTATCTATCTATCTATCT
>JBAMHV010000001.1:13761112-13771655 GCA_037177535.1 Pseudomugil gertrudae | reverse complement strand
CTATCTATCTATCTATCTATCTATCTATCTATCTATCTATCTATCTATCTATCTATCTATCTATCTATCTATCTGATATACATTTAATTATGGTGTAATTAAATAAAAATTTCAGCAATTACAAAGGCAACGCTGGAGTTTAATTTGTTTAAAAAGTTGCATCTAAAAGCCTGCAAGCAGAAAATGATCTTTTTGAGGAGCTGTTATTGTTCCATGGGCTCGAACATGATACCATGAGTACACTGCATGCTTGACAGCCCCCCCCTTTTTTTTCTCTCATTGATCGGCACATGTTCATCAGTTTGACTCTTGAGACTGTGGAGGGAGCGATAGTAGCTGATGTTTCCTCACTTTTTGGTTTGATATTCACTATCCAGACTCCAGTTTGTGGCAGTAATGCAGTGTCATCAGTACAAACAGAAATAATAACTTGGCCAACAGTGACCAGTCAAATAAGAGAAAACTGCATCTATTGTCCTTCCCTCTGCAGTCAAAAAATTCACCTCGGGAGCAAGCAAATGAACATGTGCTTGACTGTTAAGACAAAATACGCACAAGAAAGCAAACTTGCAGAAACACATGCATTTTATACACAAATTTTAAGCCTTTCTAAACACAGAAGAAATAATTGCCCTTAGCCATTTAAGGAAAAGAGTTGGAAAGCATTATCTATGGATCAATCTACTGTATTATTTTCTGATGGGGTCTTCAGTTACAGCTTCAATGTTTTACAAATCATTTATATTGAGCTAAATAATTTAGCTTATGATATATGAAAGGCTTCTTACAATTTGCTTTGATGAGCTTGAGGTCAGTTTAACTGTTACATGTAAACATTTATTTATCTGAAGAAAAGGTCCAGCTGAGCCCTGACTCTAGCTGTTGAGGGCCTCATCTTGGTTTGTACAAGCATCAAATGTAATTTTTTTTTCTGGAAAATGCATTCACTAGGGAGAGTGTTTACTGCCTTTCCATTTAAAAGAGAAACTAGTTTTTCTTAAGCCTGCTGCTTTCTGCATGGTTAGTTCCCCAATGCTGCTCTAATGGAAGGCAACACACTGCCAGTTCTCAGCAGCAGTAACAGGGTGTGGGGAGAGGAAGAACGTGTTGTGGAAGTGCTTGAATGCTCCTCAAAACAAACAAGCTTGACTTTCAGCTGAGTGAATATTTGGTCACTATACCATCGTTAGTGGAAACGAAAAAGGAAGCAGAGGGCCACAGGATAAACCATAATTTACCCTGTGTCTGCTTTCACTCTGTCAGATGTTTTTTATCCACAGAATGATTTCTGGGTATCGGTTATGGCATCATAACTTAATAAATAAAATATAAAATAGGAGATATTCTACTGTTTATAATTATACATATGTTATGTAACAGATATTTAGAGTTGATGACAACTCAGAATTCAATGTTTTTTTAATTACATGATTATAGGTCAGCAGGGATGGAGAAGCTTTCAGACCTCTTAGTATGGATCAAATAAAGACACTGATGACTTAAAGATGGCACCACATATGACCAGCTCTTCAAAATATCCATTGTAGTTTAAAGTTCCTTCTTGTTGCACATTAAAAACTATGTGGGAAAAATTTATTAAAATTCTTATCTAAATGTTGCATTTTAAAAATAATCCCAAATGATTTATAGTCCATATATATGTGTGTGTCTGTGTGACTATTTGCTTGTACTACATTGTGTGAAAAGGCTTTTTCTTTTTTTTTTAAAATTATTTTCCAGTTTCATATGACAATTATTTTTAAAATATGTTCTTCCAAATATTTAATTCTTTTCATTTTATTTATATTTAAAGACATTAAAAAAGGGAAAAGTATAATTGCTTCATGTTGGCTTTAAATATATTTAGTACTAAAATTAGATTTATACCCCTGTGTGAAGATTTAGCTCATAACAAAACAGTTTAAAGGTTAATTGTTAAAACTGCCTCCACATGGGGCACTTCAACAAACAAAAACTCATACAGACACCTACCTCTAAATCGCTCACACTCGGATCTGAATAAAAAAAAAGAAATCAAAGGATATTGTCAGGAGGAGAGTAAGCAAAGGAGACACCACATGTCTGTTACCTGCCATGACTGATCCCCCCCCAGCTTGTCTTCAAAAGCAAAGAAGGGCCCTAATAACAGCTGCCATAACATGAGATCTTTTTAAGAGAGACACCCTCCTTCCTTTATCAGTCTACCCCCCGCTGAGCGAAATCCCTCTCTTCACCAATCTCATTTCCACCGATCAATAAACATAGTCTCTAAAAAACAACCGGCTGAAGCCGCAGCTCTGATCCTTTTCTTCTCCTTTGGGCAAATTAGAAACAAACATTTCTTTGTATCTGCCAGTCATACCCGATGCTGCTTTTGACAAAGTTCTAAAATAATTCCTGATATTGATTCACACTACCGTTGACATTTTGATTCTTATTTTTATTTGCATTATAGCATTTAGGATCCTAAAAAAAGATCTAGTTTTGGCAGGTAGTTGAGCCATTAATTAGCTTATTAATTGGAATTAATAATTCATTACTTACTTGTTTTTATGAATATACGTGTATGATTTGCTTCACACATATTTTACTGAACGTAGGAGCTGCAATGAAGAGAACGGATAACTGTGTTGCTGAACACCAGATGGTGGAGCCAAAAACCCAGAAGAGAACAAGTCTGATTTACTCCAAACCAAGTTTGGCTCTATAGTTTATTATATATTTGTGGGTGTATGTGTGTAGGTATGTGCAAGTCCAAATGTGGCAAAAGATCCCAACAAAACACAACATGTGTATGTGTGTGTTTACCCTCAACTAAAAACACTCACATGAGAAACAGAGAACAGGGCTCATTTCTAACCAACCCCAGCAGCTGCTTCTGGGCTGTGGATGAATAATGGCTGAATTCAACTGTGCTGAAACAGAAACACATTCAACACACTCTGCAAAGCTAATAGCCAGAGCAAAACAACCATATTTGAACATTTACAATTAAGAAAAGCTCAGTGATTGAATATCTGGGTGACTGGTAAGTCACGCTTTGGAGTGAAATAAAACGCAGCTCCTGGATATTAGTGAATGCTTCACAAAACTCTAACTATGTTTTAGATGTGCCTCAATAGCCTTGGGAAATAAGTCACTTTGACATGCAAGCAGCATTTTGCTTGTGATGGGAATATAGAGGAAATTTTGGGATTGACATGTTTAGGAGGAATATTTCTATTATAGCAAAGCTTGATTTTAAGACTAAAATTTAACAGGCTCAAGGAAAATTCCCTGTAAATTAAAACATAAACATTTCTTGTACTTTTAAAAATACTAATATGATAATTGACTTTGTCAGGAATGTCAGGAATATGGATTGTGGGCAGGATTATGTCAGGTCTGTTTTATACACAATAAAAATATCAACATGTTTATATCAAATATCAACTTAGTTCCACAGTTCATGTAAAAGAGACGTATTTCACATTAACCCATTAAGTCCTGATACATCCTTAATGCACACATCCCCATATTTAAGCAGTGCCGTGTGTTTTGATGGGTTAAGAAACATTTCTGAAAACTCTCCTTGGTGGTAAAATAGACAAAAGATAGATGTGAGATAAATGCAAAGATGAGCTTATATTGTATTGTAACAGAATAGTGAAGCAACAGAAAAAAGTAACTACAAAAACACACATGGACAGTTTGATTGAAAAAGAGCTGCATAGATGAGCAGATTTAATTCAGATGTTTTGAAAAGAACATCACTTCTCAAAGTTCGTCCTGTTCTCCTGCAGAAAAATCAAACTTCAGCTTGTTTGCAGATTGAATCAAGGAAAGATCTGTTATCATTGTGATAGTTTGTGAAGTAAAGTAGCACAACATAGATTTAATGAGTAAAATATAATAATGAAACTTAGATGTGAGTGTTATATCTTTAAGATCTATAAAGATCAGTATTGATATCTTCATTTGATTTAACTTATTGTAAAAACTGGTATTAAAAATGAGAAGAACAGTATGAAAAGAATTACTGGTACCTAAAACTTGGTTTTTATTCGAGAAACATCATATTTAACAGCTGTCCAGGTCAAGCACACATAGTATCACAAACAATCAGCTTTTGAAGACTGTTTAGAGAAACATCTGCGGATTCATTCACCCATGGCCTCTCAGATAGCTGTGGCCATCACCAGCCCTAATGGCTTTACCTGGTGGCCTCTCATTCACAGGATTGACATTTCATATAGTTAGATTTGGCAGGTGTTCATTCTGCAGAGCACCGGCAGCTCACTTTGCCATTTTATCAGCCCCTGGTTAGAGAGCTGGCCAGAAAATAATTCTGCAGCAATTACCATATGTTGTGATTGTGGTTTTGGAGCAACATTACAACATCTGTTTTATACTGTCATCTGGGGCACGCCAAAAGAAACTTTCCAAGTCTACATCTCTTACTTGCATCTACTGAGCAGGTGATCTCTGCAGCATCGATTCCCAATGGAGGCTTTGACTGGCTCCTCCAAATTCAAATCTTTATGTACAAACAAAATGTTTGCAAGATTATTAATGACTCTGAAAGTGTGAGATACACATAATGCATAAATAGTACAGTCATTTCTTAGGATTATGTAGTTTTCTGTGAAATAGCAGTCCACTTCTTCTCTGTGTTTTAACATACATAACACATTAATTCAGATCAGCTGAGAGAGGTGAGAACAAATTATTTTATTAGCCTTAAGATGGAGGCTGATCACACCATTCAAAGTAAAAAAATATCACAGACACATTATTAAAGACCCTAAGAAATTGTATGAAACTGGCCAATAAAAGGCAGGTTGCAGGAAAATGAAGCGTTCATATGGGGATTCCCTGTATTAAACAATCAATTATCTGTATAAACTTGCTACATCTATCAACATTTGTCACAAACCATACAGTAGAGCAGGTGGTGAGGAGATACATCATCCACCAGGGACCCGGAAGACCAGCCAGCAGGCTCCTAGTCAGGTCTGTGTGTATTCCAGTGTTAAGTGATGCCTCCCTCCACAGGGCTGTGCTGGTCTGTCACACAACCACTCAGACCCTCATTGTACATGTCATTATTGTGCAGCAGAATGGCAACTGTCACAGAACCTGGCAATCTGTTACAAACTAGCTCCATTCTGTAGGTGTTTCAAAATGCACACATTGATTTTCTTCTCCAAATCAAAGCTTTTATTTTTTTTCTGCAGGTCTCCTTTTTCCACACTCTTCCTGAACCGCAGCCAACAATAAATATAAAAGAAGTTATCCTGGCCAATATAGTAAATCACAAATTTTGCAGGGCAAGACCTGAACATGGACTTATTTCATATTTCAGTGTGATTTATTGCATATGACAATTACACTTGAGGGGGAGTTTAAGTCAATCATCCAAGCGATGTCACCTCACTAATTGATCGGAGCTGGAGCAATTAATCAACTGCATTCATGAAACCACAGACTCCATAAAACAGACAAATCCTGCTCTGCTCTCCATTTTTAAAGATATGTCAATGACAGCCATTGGGAAGCTTAATAAAATTGCTCCCATTATGCAGTCTTTTGATAAGCAAAGTAATAGTTCAAGTAAGTGAATGTAATTTAGCAAAACTGCAGCTGAATGATAGAGTCAAGGTTTTAGAAATAGTGTGTAAACTCCCTGTTCATTTGCAAAGTTCCTTAACATTTCCCTCCTGTTTTTCAACAGTGCGTCTCCATCATTCACTGGAGATCCAGACACCACAAGATAATGCTGATTTTTTTTCACAAGGCAGTGACAGAAAAAAATACAAAAAGATTGAATAAAGCAGAAAGTATGAGGTGAAACACTGCCAAGATAACAATCTGTTTTCAAGAAGTGCGTAATTAGGAGGCAAACAGATTTTAACATCAATCGACCAGCACTTGGCTGTTTAGAGGAAGGAAACGGAAAGAATTAAACACTTAAAGCATGACCACAGCATCTTGCTTGAATAAATGGGAAGAATAAGTCAATTAAAAAGAAGCTATTTCAGTAAATAAAAGATGGGGTAAACACTGCGCTAGATGCAGCAGAATAATCACAATCACATTTTGTAGAGCTGTAAATTTGTCAAGGGATTGCAGAGAAGACAAAGACCTAGGAATTATCTCAAAGAGTATTCACGAATAATTAAACTTTTATAGTTTGCAACATAATTGAATTATCTATCGAAATGCAACCTTTTTCACTGGATATTTTTTAAATACAAGACATTCATCATAAACACATGGAGGCGTGTGCTCAGACAGCTTCCATCTCTACCAAAATATGTTAATGCCTCCACTTTCCATTCAGCTTATGTAGATAAATGAAGTGCTCCTGCACATCTCTGCTGCTTGAGCACAAATATATCTGTATGAAAACCTTGTGAATGTTATGTTCATTTTGAAAGAACTCTGAAGAACATCTTAAAAATTTCACTGATCAAGTCAGCTTAATGGTTTTTGATGCTGCTAATGCTTATTTAAAATGTATTCTGCAAAAATGAAATACACTTTCATCCCTTTATTTTTTAAATTTTTCAAGATATTTTAGGCAGTTTTTTCTTTTTTCTCAGGACTGTATGGAAACATTCGCTTTGTAGTCTTGTTTGGGCAAACAATAGCTTGATGTAAAAAATTCCCTTTGCACTTTGCACAAAGGGAGGTGCGAAAAACGAACTGAACACAGACAAGCTGGAAAATGTTCCCATTCATATTCAATATTCAAATTCCTATCTGTGTGTTTGCGCGTGAATGCTGGTTGATCGCAGCGTACCGATTTCTGCTTGAAGTGCTGTAGATTGCTGCCTTTGACATTTTCCCATTGTGCATGGTGGTGCAGCAGGCAATAATTAAATATCAGGTGCATAAGCTGCTCTTTAATTTGACATGTGTGCTTGAGGCAATAAACACATGTGGTGCAGTGGGGGCTGCATAATTGCAGAGGAATAAAATATCATATCAAGAGTGAGAGGATCATTGTATCAGGTACCCGATGACAGCTCGTTTGATCATTATGCCAAGGCTAAAGAGGTTGGCTAATTAGTTGTCATTAAAACTCACCCTCTAATCAGGGCTCGCTCTTGCATAAAAAAATGTCCCTACCACATGATAAATGAACAATGCTCTAAAGCCTTTCAGAGCAATCACAGAGCTGGAAGCTATTTCTGATAAGGATACTAAACCACTGGTAGACAGATATGACATGAAGCTGTGCAAATGTATACAATGTTTGTCTTTTTTTAATGCCTATTCTAAAAACTTAGGGATTTTTTGCCTTTAGCTACTATGAACAGTGACTCAAGTGTGTATGAATGTTTTTTCCCCCTATATCTTAACCTCACATAATAAAAGCATCATGTCTGTGGAAGTTAATTTATTACGCAGAACAGAGATGACATGAGTGGTTAATCACAGAACAAAGATAAAGATATCTGAATGGCTTGTTCAAACAGCATCCTGGTGAGAGGACCCTTAATGTCTCAGAAACCATGGATGCCTCTTGCTTTGGTTGTCAAAAAGATGGCAGAAAGTGCTCCGGTGAGAGACCCATGCATTATTAGCTGACAGCCCCATATAAATAATAAGGTACATAATGCCAAGTGTGAGTGCTTGTGCCTCCATAAGGACGCTCAACAAGTGCACCTCTCATTGCAACATTTCCATTTTGTTCAACAAAGAGCCTTCCTGTGCGGACAACTTCTGTCTGAAAGCTTTGCCTGATCATTCTTTCATGTACCACTTCCCAGAATGCACAACATTCATAGGACCTCATGATAATAGGCTCGTCGGGACACAGAGAAAAGGAGCGAGACGCTTGTCAGAGTGGATACATCCGTGCCTGACCCGGGGGAGATGGCTCAGTGCACGACACATCAGTTACAGGACACTGAGAGAACCCTGCCCCCCGCCCTGCCTCGTCGCCGACTAATGGTTGTCAAGTTAGTGAGGGCTTGTGCTCTTGTCTGGGCCTCGCCTGTTGTCATGTGAAATCCATTAGAGGTCGCAAGCACACAGGATGGGTGGTCGATTGATAAGGCAGGAGGAGAAGTGAGGCAGAAGTAGAGGAAGAAAATAAGCTTTTTATCTCCTGACTGTACTGTACTCTCCATATGGACTTGTTAAAGCAAACTGAAGTAGAGTGGAAAATTGATGGAGATGTCTTACATTATGATTGTACTTCTGGGGCATGGCTTGTAAGTTTTTATTCTGAAATGGCAAGAAAATTGAAAATAGTCTCTTGTGTAATCCAAAACATGTGAAAGGAAAAGCTCTTTTTGCTGTCCGTGAAGCTACATGGCTTCTGCTTAATAAATCTCCATAGACTGATGCAACAACCCAAAACTACAAATGAAACACAATGAAAAAGTTTCCCTTATGTCAGAAAATCCAACTATCCTTAAAGACATACTGTTTTCCCTTGATTTACAGATAATCTGTTCATCATTTAGCTTATTTATTTCCCCTTTTCCATTAATTTTAATTAGTTGCCTATGTCATCCAAGACTTCCAACCTTATTACAAATCTTGTTTCTCAAGACTTGACTGTGTGTGTTAGCTTCAGTGACAGCACTGAGCCACACTGTGGGTTTCTTAATTAGATTAATTCACAAGCAATTTACTGGGAGTTGCTGTGGATAGAACCAGTCCATATGCTATTTATTAGCTGCTACCCTTTTTATACTTGAGACTTTGCATGAAAGATGCATTAAACAATTTCATCTGGTTTTGTTTTCTTCAAATCACTGATATCAGCATCATCTTCTTTTTTCTCAGGTCCACGCACATTATGAATCCAATGTACCATTAATGACGCATTTTACTTCAATTTTTATGCTTATCTCACATCATATAGGAATGCTAATTAGCATATTTAATTATACGGTTTGACGGTGCCTACTAACAACAACTACAAAATGTTCAGTTTTATATTGCCTTGCTATACAGACCAAATGAATTATCAGCAGCATCTGACAACACTTACAATTTGGATGATATTTCTCCCATTTGTGCCGCTAACCATACCATTATGTAACCAGCTATTGCAGATTCAGTGGCTTACAGAGCAAAATTGCCATTACATTTATTCACATATTTTTGCACATTAAAATGAAAATGTTCACACAATTAACAATCTTAACATGGAAGAGGCAAAGGGCCTCTCCAGAGTTGAACAATGATGAGCACAGACTTAGCTTCACACTTTTGTAACACTTTGATTTGCAAAACTCTTCCTGCATTTTCACACCTTAGACATAGATTAGGACTGTGAGGCTATTTCCTTCTTATTATGAAGCACTGGCTTGCCAATGACCCATAAACAAACAAATTGTATAACCACATCCACCAGATGTGGAGACTCACATGGGCTCATTGAAAACACAACATCAGGCAGGCCTTTGATATTATTAAAGTTTCTCCTGTGCAGGGGTAAATTTGTCACACAAGGCGATTTTTCCAACGATGCCTTGCCAATGAATACATTGCATGTGATGTTGAAATGTTCTGATCCAGCGAGACAAATGGATGATTGCTGTTGTTACTTTTATTTGTTAGAGTTCCTGTAGGTACCAATGTACTGCATATAGTCACTTATATTTATCCACAATTACTGTTTTGCTCTCCTTTCTTTGTGGACAGCATGTTACTTTATGTATATGTTGAGAAATTAGGATTTTCAGCATCAGTGTTGTGCAGTGCTAATCAAGTTTATAGTATTTCCCTGTACTCTAAGCAACAAATAAATTTAGATAGTCACTACATTTGTCATTTGAATTCTCACAATAAACAAAATGTTTTTATATATAGTGTTAGCTGGCATGCTTGATTTTGTGTGGTCCTAATTGTCTGTGGTGTTTAGAAAAAATATGTCATTTTTTCATAATTGAGAGTAAACAAAACAAACTTGTGAGGTAAACAAGTTGTAGAATTCCAGTTACTCCTGCATATTTATGTGTTTGAAAGCAGAGGAGACTGTGTGGCTTTAAAAAAAATGCCCAGACTGCTCTAATTGGTCAGTCCAACTGGCCTGAGCAGGCACTGGCCACCCATGTGTGTCAGCTGTGCAAGTATTCTTGAAACTTTAAGAAAACCTTTACTTTTGGTTTTAGTTTATCCACTGAGTACAGACAGTGACTAATATCAGCATTAAGAATTCATTACAAAACACTGGATTTGTTGTTGGGACAAAAACAAATGTTATTAAGATTAGGATTGAGAACTGTTGCTTAATCTGTGAATCTTCATAATTTCCCTGTTTTTAAGTTGTTTAAAACTTATTTGGCATGTTGTGTGGTCTTAGCAGAAATAGATAAAGTATGGTTGTCTATGTGTAACTTTGGTCCATGGTTGTGAAATAATACAAAGTTTATACCTATTTATTTGTTTCCATGACAACACAAGAACAAAAACCCACCCATCCACCCATCCATCCATCCACCCATCCATCCATCCATCCACCATCCATCCACCCATCCATCCATCCACCCATCCATCCACCCATCCATCCATCCATCCATCCATCCATCCATCCATC
>JBAMHV010000001.1:13728986-13741088 GCA_037177535.1 Pseudomugil gertrudae | reverse complement strand
GTTGGCCCTGGATGGACTGGCGACCTGTCCAGGGTGTACCCCGCCTCTCGCCCGTTGACAGCTGGGATAGGCTCCAGACCCCCCACGACCCCGCTCTGGGATCAAGCGGTTGAAAATGGATGTATGCATGTTTTAATTGCTTCATGTATCTGATTTAGTTGGTGACTTAAAAATGTAATAAACAGTGAAGTCCTTATGTTTTAATCATTAGAGGAAAGCCACTTTTACCAGGTTTTTCCCTTTTTTTTAAAGCTTCTATGATGAAGTGTACTTTCCCAGTGTGCCTGAGGAACCTTTTGTCATGGTGATCCAGATGAGCAAAATACATGCTGACTAATTAAACAAAGGTGTAATCTTTACGGAGTCACACGTGTCAACAACAGTTCTTATATTACATAGAAACTAGAGTGAAACCCTTTAATTGAGAAAGATGCAACTCAGAAAAACATGATTTCAACTTGCCAGATGGTTATTAGGTGTTTCCAGTGCCTCTATCAGCGTTGTGAATGCAACCACAGAAAAAGCCCTTGTTTTTGCAAAGTTTGTTCATATGTCCCCATAACATTCAGTAAATAGTAGAACTGTGTGATTCAAAGCAGCGTGTATGTCAATTCTTGTTTTTAATTAAATATAGATAGAAATTAGAAAATAAATTAAGTTTTTCTTTCAGTTTTGTTTTCATTGGACAACCTTTATGTATCTTTTTCATTTATAACATATAATGTTTTTAGATTAAATAGGTCATCAGTGGGATGTTAATTTTTGTAATTCTGCAACCTCAAAATTAAAGGTATTTATTGTAGTAACTCATTAAATGTTCATGCTGTGATTGTTATTTGTTTATATATATTGTTTTTATTTAATCTTACTTAGCATATATTTTATCCATCTGTATGTTTTTACTGATAGCAGTGTGTCAATTCGGATGCTAATATATTGGACACATGTACTCAAGCCTTTGTTGTTTGCCTTTGATAATAATTGCTTTGCTTCGCTTCATGAGGCAATAGATGCTTGCTTGCAAGAATTAGTTAATTGATCACAGGCTATGACCCAAGTCAAACCCATAGCAAGCAATTAGGATCAAACCTGAAAAAAGATTATGAATTAATGAAGAAGGCATTAATGAATTATTAATGTTGAAAGAATTACAGGTCTGACACATTGTGTGTTGTTGAAAGATGAATGCACAGAAAGTGCCCTGGCTTCAACTATAAAGGATCATTTTCTTTATGCAGATGCATGAGTACTTATGCGTTTTAGAATTAGAAACAAAGCAGTATACATTTTATAAATGTATTTAGTCTAATCTGTCATCTATTAATTTCCACATTAAATTCAGAGCACTTCTTGCATGGCTGAGTTTTTTTTTCCTTTTGTCAGAGTGTTGACTCCAAAACCAGTTGTGGAATAAACAGACCACACAGACCTTCCTTTTAGTGTTGGCTTGTCAGCTCCCTGGTGAAAATAAAGCAGATCTTGAGCATGTTGTGCAGTGGTACAAGAACTTGTTTCTCTGCTGTGTCTTCAAAAGCCTTTTCTCTGTCTGTCAAGCTCCCCTGCCACCTCTCGCTCTCAAACATAAAATAAACCACTGATAAAGTGCAGAGTTCAGAAGGAAATACAGAATAACAGCAATATAAGCAGCCTGGTTGCAAGTTACTGCAGTAGTATTGTTCTTGACTTACATTTAACTGAGCAATTATTATATAAAGAAGTTGCTTTTTTTCTTGTAATTCAATTTAAAACCAAGTGGACACAAATATATATATAAAAAAACTGCTGCTGCAGTCATTTTTATATCTTTGTACTTCCAGTATCAATGGACAGGAATTATACAAATGCATTGAGTGCCTTTTTTATATTCTTTATTTGATAGCTAAAAGTGATTGAAGTGTTGATGTTTTCCCCATCTTATTTCTTTGGCAAATGAGAAAATTCTTGACTTAATTCCATTAACTTTGTATTGCTCCTCAATCTTTTGTGCCCTGACCATCAGTGCTGTAGCTTGCCTGCCTTTTTGCATTTCTGCTTCAGTGCTCTTGGATAGAACATGACAGTTACATTAATGTCTTCATGTAAATTGCTGTCTACATGTAGGGAACAAGTGAAAGAAAAAAAAAACACAACGAAAGCGCAGAACATTCATTGCCCCCATGACAGGGGAAATTACACAAAAGTCATTGTAGGAAGCTCCAGAGAGCCAAGTCCATTATAGTGTGCAGCAATTTCACTGAGAGTCCTGCTAGGAAGATAGAAAGCTCTCACACTGGGCTTTTTAACTAAGTAGTAGAAACATTAAATAAACAAGAACTGCTGTCTTTACAACAGCTTTGCATAGAAATACTGGACAAGCATTTATGTAATCAAAGCTATGGAATTAATGTAGTTTTGATCGCTCCTTGTCTCTTAGTGAAATGATTTAAGGAGAAAATTCAGTATATTTACTAGGATTATTTCAACAATTAGCTCGCTTTTCATTTAATGTCTTCATACCATTTCTCCATTTTTTATATGGACTGCACGGTGAAGTAGTGGTTATCACTATGGTCAAGAAGGTTTCTGGTTTGAGCCCCAGCTGGGGTGTGTGTTTCTATGTATTAATATATACATTATACATAGTTTAATTTGAAATCATAAGACTGCATGCAATGAAATAAGGAGAAAACATCTGCAATGAAACCAGATTTACACACTCTACAGTGTTGCACAAGACAAAGTAAAACTACTTTGTGTGTGTGATCTTAGGCTGTACAGAGACACACCAATAAAGACCAGGGCTTGTCTGATGTAAGGTGGGCATCCTTGACTTCAAAGTACATCTAACACAAAAGTTGTGCCTAAAAGATGACAACAAAATGTCCCGAAGACATGTAGAGATGAGTGTCTCTGCCTTGCCTCTGTTGTACTAGCAAATATTCAGGCATCTCTGACTTCACACTAAGCTACATGTCAAGTCCGGGGTACCTAGGAGGTGTTCTTCTGAGCGTCTGCCTCATTTTCTGTGGTCCTACAACTATAGTGTGCTGTTTTTGATACTATCTGAAATAGAAATAGAACTCATAATTTCTGAAAAAGTTCTTATGCAGAAGGTGTCTGATAAAGATACTTTCACTGAGAGATATTGTGTGGAAAAAATATGTTGCTATTATCCATGCAAGCAAAAAATGGGACTAAAGCTGTAAAACTAATTGATTGGTTGTGGCAGATACCTATAATATGAATAAAGTTTTAGTTTACTCTTTACCATATTTATATATATTTATATATATTGCAAATGTTATGTAAAACCAGGTTTGAAATATAATACCCCAATTGTGGTGATGGGAGGAGATGACAAGAATAAGAGATATTACTATTATTATGCGATTGCTACAGCTTTCCTACAGGGACCTGAACAATATTCCTTTTACTCTGTGCTATCCATCATGATAATGAATGGCAGTAACTTACCCTACAACATAAATCTGGCAAGCTCCAACAGCACTGTGACACAGCATTTAATTACAACGCATGTCTAATTGAAAGACATCGGGAAAATAGTGAGATGTCTCTCTGGTTGTAGCAGGGTTAAAAAACTTAATTAATTATGAGGCACCTCCCTCCCGCTTTATTCTGAGTCACTGGCATCCCTGCCTCAGTGAGCTGATGACATTTTCAGCCTCCCTTTCATCCTTCAGAGAAATGAATGGCGTGGCAAGTGTGTTATCAAATGAGCTGTAGAGCTAGCCAGTGAATATGTCATTGAGTGTGACATATTCCCTGAGTGTGACTGCTCCCTGAGTGAATTGTGATTTATCTGTATGGCTTCCTCGTCATGTTAACTGACTTGCTACCAGGCACCCCTCACCCCCACCCTAGGCTGACAGGTTCAGTAGATCATATGGGGATCTCTAGGTGAGGTGCTGGCTAATGTTGTTCAAGACCTCCCCCTGAATAACAGTACGCCTGTGTTTGACCCCAATACATAGTACTGTTACCATTCATTTCTGCACAGCTATGATGAGTAGTATAGAGGACTTCAGTTCTTATGCTAATGTTCATGTATTGATGTGGGCGGGTGACAGTGTGCCACCTTAAAATAGTGTGCGTGACTGCAAGGATTTTTTTGTAACACTTTATAATAAATTAACATATTTATTTACAGAATGATGACATTTCCAATTTGATGTATGTGGTTGTTTAAATTTGACAAAAAACCTGTTTCATCCACATGACTGCAGCTCTTCCGCTACAGTACACTGATTTATTCTCAGAATTCTGACTTTAAATTTCAGAATTCTTACTTTAATCTGAGCATTCTAATTTCAATCCCAAGGGGTCGGACTTTTATCTCAGAATTCTGACTTTATTCTTAAATCTTACTTTAATCTCAGTATTCTGAATCTAATCTCATAAATCTGACTTTAATCTGCACATTCTGATTTTAATTTTAGAGGTCCAACTTTAGTCTCAGACTCTGACTTTTTTCACAGCGTTCTGACTTTAATCTCAGAATTCTAATTTTAATCTCAGAGTTCTGATTTCCATCCATCCATTTTCTACCGCTTAATCCCAGAGCGGGGTCGCGGGGGGGCTAGAGCCTATCCCAGCTGTCAACGGGCGAGAGGCGGGGTACACCCTGGACAGGTCGCCAGTCCATCCAGGAGTTCTGATTTTATATTCATAATTCTGAATTTAATCTTGAAGTTCAGACATTATTCTCAGAGTTCTGACTTTAATCTCAGAGATCTAACTTTAATCTTGGAGTTTTAACTTTAGTGTCACGATTCTGACCCTAATTTCAGTATTCTTATTTTAATCTGAACATTCTGATTTTACTCTCAGAGGTCAGACTTTTTTCCCAGCATTCTACTTTTATCTCAGAGTTCGGACTTAATCTCCGAGGTCTGATTTTATTCTCAGAATTCTAAATGTGTTCATAGAAGTTTGACTTTTAGAGTTCTGACCTTAATCTTGGAGTTCTAAGTTTAATCTCCGAGTGCTGACGTTAATGTAAGAATTCTGACTTTATTCTCAGAATTCTGTTATTAATCTTAGAACTTGTTAGGGTTTCAGGGTTTTTGTGTCTTTAGTTTCCTGTCTTTATTTTGCAGTTCTCCTTGTGTTTTTTGTTCGTTAGTTCACCTGCGTTAATTTGGAATGTTTGGTTCACTTTTGTCTTGTTGGTTCAGTTTGTTTTTAAATAGTTTGGTTTTCAGTTCGCGGGTCCATTTCACAAAAGGTGGTTCAAAACCAGAGTTTGAGAGTTAACTCCAAGTTGACAATCCCTGCTTTTTAATGCAGTAAGTTCTAATTCAGACACATGGTAACTATGAGCACATTTACCCCTGGTCACAGGTTCTCGGAGTTTGTTGTGTTTGAGGATTTCTATTAAATATGTTTTCCTGCATGCCTCCTGCTTCATTTCTGCCTGCGTCTGGGTCCAAATCTCCATACAACTCCTCATCATAACAGAATTCTGACTTTAATCTCAGAGCTCTGACTTGATTTTCAGAATTCTGACCTTTTTCCTCGTTAATCTGACTTTATTCTAAGAATTCCGACTTCATACAATCTTACTTTGATCTCAGATTTCTGACTCTAATCTCAGAGTTCTAGCCTTAATTTTTGAGTTTTAACTTCAATCTCAGAATTCTGACTAAATAAATTTTAAAAGAAGATTCAATGCATGTCTTGACTGTGAGTTGAAAGTGCAAACAGATAGATAAGGATACAACAGTAGGGATACAACAATTATACACAAATTGTTACGACCCTGTTTGGCAGAGGGGTTTCTGTCATAACCACATAAGAGTTGTGCTGTTGAAATGGTAGTGAAAATTAATTTATTAAGTTCCAAGATAGTATTGGTACACACACGTGGTCCTAGACCACAGGAGTTGGGGTTCACAGAAGCTGCTCAAAACAAAGTAATTGTGATTTATCTGTATGGCTTCCTGACAGTAATATAACAAAATCCTAAGCAAACATAAACTGGGATAGCAAATTTTTATATGTTTATATTTTAATCAAGTTTAGGTGAATATATGATGCATTCGTCAGGCTTTCAATATGCCTCCGTTGTCTTTGGCACAGACAGCACTTACATGTACATTTGAGCAAATGGTTGTTGGTTTACAGAAGGACAAGTGAAGGGACTGGAAGACTGTTTTATCTGAAGAAGGTGATTCTAAACTATTTTTATACATCACTTTGTGCTAATGTGTCAGGCCCAGGCCCATGTGCAATTGCCCCACCTGAGTTGATTAGTGAATGCCTGAACCTGAGGTGCAGTGTTGAAAGGCTGCCAGCAGACACTCAACACTAAATCAAAAGGCTCACTGTAGAATCAAAAGAGTTCAGTCTTTCTCTGCATAAACATGAGAGCAATGGAGTTGGTGGGCTGCACGGAATGTGAGCCAGCTCTGACACCCCAGTGGTTCCTGCTGACTTTGCTGTGTGTGCTGTCAAATCAAAGTGTCACTTTAAACCAGATAAAAATAATTTTATGTGCTTTATCTCTGACTTAAATCTAAATAAGCCATTTTGTGGTAAAAGAGAAAATAACACACTTTAATGTTTGCACTTTTACCTCTCATTGTTGAATCTTGTTTGGTTGCTTGTTATTTTAAAGCTATTTTTGAGTTTAATGACAAAACTGATGTTATTTTCTAGGATAGATGGAACTTTACTATAACAAATAATGGAACCACTTAATTATTTAATGTATATTTGTATTAATTTATATCTTCATACTAAATTGTAAGTAGAATATGACACAAATATACAGTACTTCTTCATCTCATTAAGAAATATATTACAGTTATCTCTTATATATTTTTTCAGTAAACATATTGTCATGGGTGTCATACATCCTATAAATTAAAAACCCATCCACCATGACATGTAGACAGGATCAGAAATGGCTTCCTTATATTTTAATCTCAGGCTTGTAAATGGGAGTTGATAATTCAGTTCATTTAAATTGGTGAAGTTTTCAGTTTGTCTTTAAAATGTTTTAAACCACATACAAATGCATATATTTAATGTTGAGTTGTTATTTTAATTATTTTCATTTTATAACTCTGGGCCATTACAATAAGACTACACAGAAAATAATAATCATCATGCAAAATTTTGCATTTGAAAGGGGTCAAAATTAGTAAATAAAACTCAATATATCCGCAAAAATAATGCCTATTGTAGATTTGAGGAGGAATAGGGACATAATGTTATTGCATTACATCAGGTTTATCCTTTCTTTACACAGTGATTCTATTGTATGCTGATAAAAGTCCCCTATATGTTTATTTGATTAAAACAAGAGGCAAAGTGAAAAGCATACGGCGTGGTATGTTCGAATAATGGACACCAAGCAAACATCCTGCGGTCCCTGTGCTACAGTTCACTATGTTACTATGTTATACAGACTTTCGTATTAGTGCCAGCTCTGTCTCCAGTAAATGTCATGCAAGCAGACAGGTCATTTACATTTTTGATAAAATGATCGTGCATTTTTTATTTGTCTTTGAAATTAAAGACTCCTTTAATCATTGTGGAAGGAAGGGGACTTAGCCGACGTACTCATGTGTTTCTGATTGCATTAGAACTGATGTGGCGTGGCATGATGGATATTTAATAGTTGCGCTGTCCCTCTGTATCATGTCAGGAGTTTGACACACACAGATGTGTTGGAGCTCTCCAGCCCATACAGAATTGCTTTAATTATTAGGCCTATCATCTTAGCTTCGAGATAAGAGGCGGGTTGAGGAGAGCAGAGAGGAGGAGGCAGAAGAAGTACAGACAAGCAAAACAAGGCCATGCGAGACAAGTCAGAGGTTGTTGTCAAAGGTTTTAAATGAGTTTATCAGACATTTGCACATGGTGATAGCATATCAAACTGACGTGCCATATCCTGTTCGTCTGCTGTACTTTCTTCTCTGCAGGACTCATAGTGGGGCCTAATTGCTGTGTGTATCTTCTGAGGCTGAGAAGAGCCCACGGCAGCCCTGTAGTGCCCCAGGCAGTGTGCTGATCAGACCTCTCCCTCGACTGCACTGAACTGTCATCTTCGACTGCTGTATGTTTTTATATTGCGGCAGAAAACTGATTCTGCTTGATTAAAAAGATCAAATGTTGGCTGTGCCAATATGAGTAACTCAAAGAAAGCACTACAATTGCATCACCAGTACCACATTCATCTGTGCACAGGCGTTGGCAAGTCTATTTGTGATAATTCAAAGCAATAATGAAGGAACATGAAATGGCCATACAAATTTTCCAAGAATATTTTTTACTGAAATAAAGCGAACAGATGAGAGCAGAGGCCAGAGAGTGATTATGTGAGGGAGAACAGCCACTCTCACGTTGGCACCTCCAGCTTGCGGGCCATCTGCTTAGAGGGCCTGGAAATGAGGATGACAATGCTAATCACTGCCATGGAGGCCTGACTGGTGTGGATGAATGGCCATTCCAGGCTTTAAACACACTGAGTAGCGCTCATCACACAATGTTTTTGTCTGGGCATGCCAGGTCCGTAAGCCTCCACCAACCCCGCCCTTTTCCTGTACACACTCCATCACTCAGTGGCAACATGTGTATGGCTTCCTGTCAATTCAGGAAGTCTTGGTTCATGTCCCAGCCACATTAATGGACTAGGCAGAAGATACTTAGTAATTTCCTATTTCCCTATTGAAGCAATTGTTGTTGGCTATTCTCATTCATCTCAGTCAAAAAAGGTCATTATCTGTTTCTTGTTTCTGTATTGGTTGTCTTTCTTGTATTTCAGATCTCCATCATAGAAATGCTGCAGTTATTTCTTGGAAGGTGCATTTTTTGGGTCACTGACTTAAAAACCGGAAGTTCCGAGATTTATTCTGAATATATATTTTGTGATGGAGTCTTAATAAATGTCATATAAGGAAGATGCTGTAGCCCCAGGTCAAATCAAATAATCAAAGTGAGTCTTGTCTTGAGGTTAAGATCAATGTAGTTATACATGTATTTTCATGGCAAATCACTTGAAGGGTAAAAATCAAATAAACTGGGCTTTGAGGATACTAAAGAACTGTTGTATTAATGCCCTTGTACATGTACTTTAAAACAAAATATATAATTGTAATGACAGTTTTACATGAGCAAATAAAGGACTGTCAAGACAGCCTTTGGGCACAGCAAGAGGGTACATTGTCATCTTCTTATGGTTTGTTTTGTTGCTGTCCCCTTAAGTGAATGTGAAGTGGACCAGCTGTCTGGAAGCCACTTTCTCTTTGCTTTAGCTTAGGACATACCAGTAAACCTTTATGCTTGTCTGTCAACAGAAGGTACTCCATAGCCCGCTGCGTGGCCTACTTTAGCTTGTAATATATAGGGATGATAAATGCTTATGAAAGGCTGGTCAGAAATAGCACATAGTGGCAAAAAATATTACATGAACTAAAGTTTACATAAATAAGTTTGTGCAAAATCACCATGGTTTTTAGCAAAATAACGAGGATGCATTTTCAGGTGACACTCTTGAAGGTGCTTTGAAATTTATATAGATTTAAAAAACAAAATGAATTTAGAGTATAAACCCCAGGTTTAACTTACATGGCACATCCAGTGAGCAAGCTTTCTATGTGCTGCAAGTTTTGCTTGGAGAGACACTCCAAGCTCCAACTCCAACTCCTGGTTCTTGCAGCTGAACAAGAACTATCATCAGTGGCTGCATTGAAACATGTTGGGAAACCACAAAATGATTACATTTTAAAACCATACAATCGAACGTGGATGACATCACTAACATAGATATATAATAATATATACTTTTTAAAAGTTAAGGTTACCACAGTTTGTTACAGTTTCTAAGATATGACTAAAATTGCTGAACTTTTTTAAATGTATTAATCCGATCCAGGTGTGTAGCAGCAGAAAATATTAAAAATATGCCCCTTGAGGACAAACTTTGAACAACCCTGCTCTACATTTTGGACTTCTTTCAAAGATTGTTGGCTTACTCTTCAAAAAATCTTCATAAATGGCATGCTCATGCTTGTGTTATAGGTTAGCATCTTTTGTTTCAATAGAGCAAACTTCAAAAATCTAAAAGTGATTGATGGATTCTATCAGAATTAAATATTAAAATTGTTATATTTTGACAGTCACCTTTACATTAAGTTAAAGATTAGTCTGGATCTTAAGGCCCCTACACAAACTGGAGGTACTAGGAGTGAAGTTCATAGCTAGTTGTTTGTTTATATATCAGCAATTCTATTTCTAGCTGTTATACAATGATTTGTTGTATAATGGAAAGTTGTGCAGAGCCCTTTTCACATAGATATCAGTACACAAAATAAAACCAACAATGAAATTCAGCGAAGAAGATTATGACTCTGTATCGGTGAAAGAGCTTGTTAATTTCTTCAAACATATTGGTACCAATAAGGCACTTAAAATCAGTCAATCGTGCAAATTAACTTTTTTTTAAGTTAGAGAGTATTCTGATATACAGTGAAATAAATGTATTCTATCATTTTGGCATTTGATGTAAATAGAAAATGTATTAAACATTGTGAGAAGAGTTCAAAAAGTTTTTCCTGAAATATAAAGTAATTTAAAGCCACACAATAAAATTCAGGGATTTCATTCCTAAAACTTTTCCAAACTTTCCCAAGATTTCCCTTTTCAAGCTAGCCACCTCAATGAGGGTGGGGAGACAGACGTTGACTGGATGTCTTTTTACAGTTGGTACTGCTGCAGTTCAACTTTCATGATGGCCCTGTCGGAGAGCACTTCATTCTAATGTGCTGCGCCTTTTCAAAACCCAATCCCAAGTAAGAAATAAAAGCCCAGACAACTGCATTACTGTCCAGTCTGTCAGCTTTGTTAAATACAAGCTCCATCCTGCCTGCCAGAGCCTTAAAAGCTAAACTGGCAGAGTGCTGGACTGGAAGTGACAAAAGCAGATAGCTGCAGCTGTGATTTTAGGAAAGGAGAATGGACACTTAAATGCATTTTTATACGTTTACAAGGAGTTCTTTCTGTTCTCTATGAATCAATAATAACCAGCATGCAGGAGACCTGAGATACAATTATCCACTCTGGAGTACTTCCCCTGTCACTACAATGAGAATTAAAGTCAACATGCTGTCAGGTGCTATGGCAGTCATGTTTCCCCTCAGCTCCTGTAATCCTGTCTCAGGGGGCTGAACAAATCAAAGTAGCCTGGAAATAGCATGCTTCCTATTACAAACCCACACATCCCATCCTGGATAGTCAAAGAAAATCAAAAAGCCCCTGCACATTTCCAAAGTATTGTGAAAAAACATTACTACAGAACTGTGCAAAACAAATAGCAATGATTATAAAATAAATCCTACAACATTGTGATAATTTGTCTTATTGCAATATCCCTGTTATACTCATTATCAATTTCCAGCACCACTCACAAATGTTATCTTTCAAGTATGTTTTTCTAAGTATATTTGAAAAGTGTAGCAGTTTCCTAGATTAGATCTTAGTAGCTTAATCTGTGCCTCAGTGTGATGGCTGACGTCTCTGAGCATTGCCTTATTATGATATTTTATGCAATTATAAAAACTCCATTGCTCTGGAAAAATACGCATGAATTCACTAACATTTTTTTTTACTTTAGGTTCTGTCACATTGCATCAATACACTAAAATAGTTTTCCTATTCAGTGAGTTGTTTGATTGAAAAAAAGAATAATAAAAAAACTTATTTGTAAAGTGAGATGAAGCATGAAGATGAAGGAGACTTTATCTGAGTCACAGTGTGATGCATAAATAAATGAGTAAATTGGCTCCAGCTGTATAATTGTGATACAATGATATTCCCTTATCAATTCTTAATAGAATTAATGAGATCTATACTCATGGAAATGAACTTTTTGAGCTGTGGAATAAATAGGCATGAATGAATTTGTCAATTTAAGCAAAAAATGCACAACCACGTATGTAATGTATGAGACTGTAGCTTAAAAATTTAGTTTACAATCTACAACTGTTACATCAGCTTGATAGTAAACCAGTGAAAAAAGCAAATATCTAAAAAGAAGAGAAACTAGAAAACAAAGAAAACTGAAATCCAAACCTCTCTCTCTCTCTTTATATATATATA
>JBAMHV010000001.1:13715378-13728886 GCA_037177535.1 Pseudomugil gertrudae | reverse complement strand
TATATATATATATTTTTTTTTTTTTTTTTTCTTTATTTCTTTTTTTTTTTACATATATATTTTTACCTATCTATCTCCTATATAGTTTCTTGTATTTAGGCCAAGGTGTTGCTTCACACTAAAACAAAAATGTTAAGTTTAGCTTTGCTCTTCCAAAAAGTTGCTAATACACACCAGTTTTATTTTCTATTCTTAAGCTTCTTTTTTCTTTCTTTTTTTAACTTTAGAATATTTTAAATGATTAATTGCTTTCAAATGCTTGATAAAATCCAAGAACATAACCAAGGAGTAAATATAATTTTAATCAATAATGATAGTAATTTTTTTTAAAAATTGGTGTCAGTAACACTCCAAATAAGTGTTGGGAGATGTGTTCGTTAATACTTGATTGACAGCAGCCTGTCATGATCAGCAACAGATTGAGGTTGATGGCTCTTGTAAAAGTTTTAAAACACCTTTACAAAGGCCTCAAATGAGATGTTTTATTTATTCAATGCTAAAAAAAAATTACTCCACCTTCCAAAAGTAAAATGCAAAAAAATTATATCAGTCTATGCAAGATTTTGCTTGCATTTATAACATATCACTAATGGTGAGTTCATCTGTTTATTAGTCATTTCTGTATATTGTTAAATTAGTAGGGGAATAGTTGTTCCTTAGTTTCAACACAGTAAGAAAAACTGAATGATTTTTTGTGAGATAATCTGCTTTCTGTGTGAATGGTTTGTTTATAATGTTTAAAATAATTGACTTTAAATGAATATACAGTGCAACATTTTAGTTTATAGTTAATATTTTCCCATCCTTTTTCTCAGGCTTCCTTTTATTTATTTATTTTTTAAAGATGTTGATCATACACATAAATTGCTCCATGTGAATTGATTCCAGTGCAACAGCACAAAAAGCCTGAGTGGAATGGTCTGGCTACAATATGTTTGAAAGATGAGGAACTCACCCGTTTCCAGCCATTTACTGCAAACCTTTTCAACAAAGTGCTCCAAACCGAGCCATTACACGATTGAGGTGAAAATATTTGCTTTTATCACCCATCTATTTGAACATTGGCCATATCCCCAACACCAGCACCAAAAATGCTCAGTGTGTAGCAGTCACTGTCTTGCTTTGCATGTAATTTTCAAATAATTTACCAGCTGCAATTACAGACTCTTGTTATCATCACAGTTCTTTGTAATTATTTTAAAAGATGAGTTATGAGAGACTAAAATAAGTGTTTATAAGAAATGTTGTGTGTATACATAGTTTTTCTATATATACATCACTGATGAGTGCACACACCAATTCAAAATAAAAATGACCTTGGCCTGACAAATTAGAAATAAACCTGTTTGACAGGCCCCGTTTGGTTAGAACAAATGTGAGGCATGAAAAATTGTTTGACACACTTTCATAAAAGCAAGTGGCGGCAACCCATCCTTTAACATGTGGTAATGGCTTCTCGTTGTTAGATTCAATGGAAAAAGCCATTCATACTGTTATGTGATTGAAAAGAAAATTGAATCCTTTTGATGTTATAAATGTGTCTATTACCGCATTTGCACACAAAATTTCTATGGAAATTATAGAGAAAGGAGTGATTCTCTGTAGGAAACATTTGAGAGTGACATATTGAATTCTATTCCTGCCTGAATATCAATATAGTGTTATAGAACAACTCTTAAACTATGAATTCTCACTGCTCTGAAAGGCTAAAATTACTATACAAAAATACAATATATATATATATATATATATATATATATGATGGAAAAATGTTAATTGTTTGATATTTCTTGTGTATTAATGAATAGCTTCTCTAGTATACTATTAATATTATGAGAAACTAACCTGTATAGTGATGCATAATTGCAGTCACTTGATGAAAAGAGTAAAACAGTTTAAAGCTGGAACTGATTGATATGATTTTGATTGTCTGAATTACATATGGGTTAAAATATAAGGGCTGAAAGAACTTGTATGGACATCAAATGGAGAGTTATATGAGTAGCCGTTTTATTAAATAGCTCATTCTTACGGGTTTTGATTCAGCCTTTATCATCCCATCTTTGTTACAGTACAAGTATTTTCTTGTTTCAGAAATCATATCAGTTAATGTCTAAGTACTGCTGCAACCTATGCTCTTTATGCAGACATACTCATTCACACATTGTAGTGTACATCTGCAGCCTGGTACCAAGTGAGCAGCTCGACTGGGACCAGCTGAAATGTACTCAACAACCGCAGGATACTGATGTGAGTCGTCTGTCTTATATATGCACTTTCACATGCTGATATTTCTGCTGGCTCAAAATGATGATGATCGGCCCACAAAAAAAAAGGAAAAAGTTTAGATTAGTATAATGTTCAATTGTCCCTTGAGGATCATTAGTGCTCAAGTGCTCTTGTAAATAAAATATCTCACCAAAGTCATCCCTCTCTTTTTGGACTTATGTGACAAAATTTGTCCAATTACAGTTTATTTGA
Organism: Pseudomugil gertrudae; assembly: GCA_037177535.1. Taxonomy (NCBI): domain Eukaryota; kingdom Metazoa; phylum Chordata; class Actinopteri; order Atheriniformes; family Pseudomugilidae; genus Pseudomugil; species Pseudomugil gertrudae. Next base: position 13,726,405 of record JBAMHV010000001.1, on the reverse strand, counting down.
GTTTTTTTTATCATATTCTAAAAGATTACAACATTTTTTAAACACTTTTGTTTCTTTTTCTTTAGACATCAGCTACAGATAAAGTATTAGTGGACATTTAATTTAATATATATAGTACATTTACTGTTATTAATATGAGAGTAACAGACATATGGTCATCACATGATAATACAGATAAGTACAGGTTAGCTTTAGATTCCAAATAAATTTAGCTCACAAAGCCAGCAAAATAACCACATAAGAAAAAAGATTCAGCTACAAGCCTGATGTGGTGGCAAACTTTGGAGTAAAAACATTTCAGCACACATACAGTACTCTGACAAAATACTTATTAATCTTAGATGTTAGTTGTTTTGGAGAATAGCATCTGTAAAATGACAGTAAAACACAACAGAACTGTAGAATTTTCACAATGCTGTGAAAAAAACAATCTTATTATATCAGACATGTTAAACCTGCAGGGAAAAATATGATTGAAATCTACTAAAAGCCAAAGACACTTTTAATTTAAATAAATACTTGATTATTATATGTTGATTATTATTATTATATTACGATTTAAATAACTAAATTACAAAATGAAAGTTATGACAATGTATTTATATGAATTTTTTCTCATTTAATTTTAATTTGATTCTATATTTGTGAGATGACGTTGGATTATTGCATATGAAGCCTTTTTTCTGTTAAATATTCATGTGTTATGCTTGTGTTTTAACTTTAGCGCTAATTTATGCAGTGTTCAACCCCACAAAAAATATCAGATATACCTAATATAATGATTATTAAACAAAACAATCAACATTTGTAGCCTATGTGATGACTGCATTTAGAGGTTTGGGAAATATTTGAGCTGACTTAACCACAAATCAATCAGACTTTAACTACGTTTGGGCTGTTAATTTGTTCAAATATAACTTTTGTTATGAATCTATCAAAAAGCTAAATAAATATATTTATTTTCATTCTTCTCTTTTACCATCAATAAGCCTTATATGGGCTTTATTGACTCCTGGAGAAATTATATCTAAAAATTTTCTTAATTGTGTGTGTAAAGTAGTATGTGGGACACGAGGCAAAGTCGATCACAAAACATCCATGAAACTAAACGAAATCTGTTTAATATCCAGCACACCTCATAATTTAACCTGTCATTGAACACAAGCTGCTTTCTGATCAGTACCGCACAACATTATTCAATTGCCTTAATGAGTGTATTTAAAGACTATTCAGCTATGCTCATATTTGATGTTTCGGGCCTGATGTAAAACATTTTGAAACCTTTGCAAATGCTTGTAATAGTTTCCTTTCAAAATGGTGATAATGATTATGGATGTATTCAAATGAAATTAAATCTCAAAGAGTATGATGCAAGTCACTGTGACTAACTCAAGCGCATCAATCATTTTCTTAATTTTGCAAATATGACGAGTTCCCTCTGAGCTACTTTTGATGTCACACACAAAGGGGATAATAATTGCTTTAATTCAAAGGTACGCTACTAACAATTTCAATCAAGTTTCAGTCTGCAATAATAATAAAAAAATGTTTGCATTATGCTCTTGAGCAATTCAGTCCTTGAGTTCGAGGACAGACTTTCCCAGAATGATTTATTTAATAGAAAAGCAGATGGCGGGTTTCTTTTTTCCCGGCACTCATGGCATTCAAACGTGCACAAAGTTTCCACATGACAGAACTCCCCCACCCATCTAGATTAACAAGAAAAAACATTAACATGAAGATGTTATGGAGGTAAGAAATATAGGCTATGGTGAATAATATCAAATTAAGAATACAGTTCATATTTAAGTGTACACAAAAAGCCTCTCAAACAAGAATAATAGAATAATCATAATTTCTATATGAATAGTGAAGAAGTCAACCAAACTGGTGGATTTTGTTGTTAATGTAATGGATATGACCCGAAGACAATGGGATACTAATTTGCATATGATTAGCAAGACTGTGATTGAGTGGATACAGAAGCGGCATGCTGTGGTGTGTTGTTGCCTTGACATGAGGTTGTCATCCGGTGTGTGTGTGAGTGAGAGAGAACATGCACATGTGTGTGCTTGCATTTGAGTGTAAAAAAAGTTCAGCGCTTGCAGGTGTGAAAATAGCCCAGGCTGTGAGCTCTACACACTCCAGCATCCTCTCTCACTTCCTCTTATTTTTCTTTTTTTCTGATTTGGTTTTAGGTTGCTGTACTCTGAATGTGCATCTGTTTCTGACACAAGGTACCAATGGCAAGAAATCCTCCTGCCACAGTGTATTATGTGTTTATGTGAAAATTCAATATATGTTCAATATTTAAAGTTTGTGTAATGAAAATAAAACCAATAGGTTCCCATGGCAACCTGCTACTACCTGTGGGATCATACACACACACACACACACACACACACACACTCACACCAAAACCATGACAAAATTGCTGTGGTGCACAATTTCATCTAGAGTAAACACTATGTCTCTGTGTTGATCTCCAGCCTGATGTTTACCAGCTGGTCCAGCTACGCATCCATGTGCATGTACATGTATCATCACCTTCTCTCTCCTCTCACAGACCTAAGCCCCCTCTATCTAAAAGGCTTCCGCAGGTAAACTATACCACCATTTTTCTCAAAGGTGGGGAAAAACAAAACTGTCATCTAAAGACAACCAGGGTTCAAAACATTAATCATTTCTAGAGAAATTCTCAGATAAAGAAGGCAACAAGACCACATTAAGATTGGCCTTGTATTTCTACAATGGGGGACTCCCAGAGCTAAAGAGGGGACAGTTTTACTCTTTTCTACTGCATGTAACAACGAAAAGGTTACACCGGTAAGTTATTTCAACAAGTTTAACAACATTTTGCACAATCTGCACATTCAATGACAGACAAGGGGAGTGTAAGAGTATAAGAGATAAAGGAAGTTGTGTCTTGTAACACTTGATTTATGTCTACAGGCAGTTCTGAACAGCAGACCTTGTGGTGAAATGATTTCACCCTTTGCTCTGTTAAAACCAAGTATAAAGTATTCCCCCATCTAGAATCTACCCTTCTTCCCTCACAGCTGCATGTGAGAGAGGAGATGAGTGGGTAAGGCTATAAAGCTAACAACAGTTTTAGCTTAATCTTTGCTGGATAAAAGCTATATTTTTTAGGAGTTAAGTTAACCCATGATGCTACTTAGACACTGTTTATATAAACCAAGACCATTATCTTGACTTTATTGGTTTTTATCCTCTTTTTAGAACTGGAGGTAAATAACTTTGTTTTAACTGAATGTATGTATCTGTGTGGAATTATGTCTCATTTATTTTTTAATCTACAAGCCTAATTTGATGTTAAGAGACATTTTTTTAGCATTTTTTTAGTAGTCAAGATGTAACAGTAGACATTAGGCTGTTGTCTTTTCAGTGTCACAATGTTAGAATTTAAATTTTTTTCTTTTGTTTGTGGCAATTATACATTGATGTACTTGAGTTAAAGGGACTTCTCTTGAGGTATCTGATTATGTGTGGGATGCATCATTGCACAGCAAGTATCCATTGACATAACCACACAGGGAAACAAGCCAGAATGTGATACGCTGTTCATTTGCTGTTTTAAATAAGATTATAGGGAAAGTTGCACAAAAGGAAAAAAACATGTTTTCAGAATAGAACTTTAATATTTCAAAGTTTTATAGTTATCAAATAACTTTTATATTGACCAAATACTTTATTGTCTTTGCTACTGATCAGACATCACCATCTTCTTTTATACGTTAAGACTTTAAGTTAAAATGTTGGAACTGTTAATTGAATATTGCCCAACTTTAAGGTAACTTTATATTTTGATATTGAAGCATCAGTTTCTTATTTTATTAACTTTGTGTTTTGTGGACTATTCTTTCACTTTTGGGTGAAACTATTAGTACTACTGAATTTCAAGCTAGATAAAAATAGTGGCTTATTCATGACTTTAATATAAGCTTTATTAAAAATTTCCTGTTGATGGCCACTTTTTGACTTTTTCAGATTTATGTCTCAAGGAGGGTGGGAACTGAAACCATATCTCTTGAGATGTGACATCAGCACTAGGAGAATACAAAGTAATTCAAAATTATTGGGAAAAATTGGAAAGAGGGAAGTCTGATTTATTTAAGATAACAACTGCAATGTTATACGTAAGGCATGCATTTGGCACATGTTAAGATTTATCCCATGGGTTAACATTGGAACTGTGAATTGGCTTAGTTGAGAATGTGACAAATTAGAACAATTCAGAAACAATGTAATATTTATATTTACTTAAGGAAGGGTTTATTTATCCAAACTTAAAGTGGAATATTTTGGCTTGTTTATGAGGTCTAATTAGATCAGGAAAAGCCATTCTTTCCCTTTGTTTTGGAAAACATTGCAGTTTCTCTGTAAAGTGTTTGCAACATTGAAATATTCTAACTTTTCAAAGAAACTCAAGGCAGTATATTTTCAAAGAAGTCCTAATATGATATAGTCTAAGTAAGATATTTACATCAGGCACCAAAAATATAATAATTTGAGATGTTGAAAATCTATAGAAATAGATAATTTTACTAGTATCGGTTAACAAGAAATTATGGTAATAAAGTTGTATCTGCACTGCAATACAGCTAAAAATAAAGGCTGTCTTAAGTTCTTCTGAAAACATATCATGCAGTTTAAAGAAATAGGGGAAATAATGATGCAGAACAATCCTAAGCTTTAACAAGTCACAGGTCAGCCTAATTATGCCTTCTCATGAAAAATAAGTCTGACCCTGTACAACTCATACAATTGTGCATTGATTTTCTAAAGGATGTGTGTTTAATAAATTTAGCTACAGGAGCAGGACCAGGTGGTCAATCATTGTCCCATTTTCAAAGCCCTTGATGAGCGCTTAGAAAGATCACAGAAATAATGCATCATTGTTCTGTCTAATTACAGCATGTCACAGACAAGAGTGGATTTGCATTTTAAACAAGCACTTGTTCTGATTGAGGAACAATTGTCATATATTTCATTAAATGTGCGAGCCATCCAGAGGGCAGCAGACTTCCTCCCAACAGGCTGGGGAGAAATACACCATAAAGAATCCAGTTTTACTGAAACAGCAATCCATCAGCAATTCAAGACAGTCTTTTATATATGTTTGTTTGTTTTCATTTATTTTACACTTATGCATACTTTAATGATATTTTTCCTCCCACCAACGATTAATTTAATCTCTCATCTTTCTTCAAGGTCTTTTTCTGTCACCCCCACTCTGAGTTCAAACCGAAATAAGAGAGGGTGTGAGGAGAAAGGGAGAGGAAGTAGAACTAAAACAAGATACAAGAATCAAATACCCTTTAACAGTTTTTGACTGCTTTTGCTCTATTTTCATAGAGTGGATTCGAAGCAGGGCTGGGCTGCTTCCTGAATATCTTACAGCCTACTCAGTGTCTTTATCTACAATTCCACTTATTTACAGATCACTGGAGGAACATCTGCTCCAACACTTGCCCCAAATCTAAGAAGTGATGTTTTGCAATATACCATTTAATTTTTAATGCAGAAATTCAGTTCTCCTTCAAAACAGAAAAACTTTCATAGATAAGCTCCTTTTGATGACAACTAAACAACATCCAATAGCCTGGAAATATACTAGAATTCAAGGGATAAACAAAACTGCAGCAAACAAACAGCTGCAGTAATGGTAAACACTGCAAAAGCTGACAATATCACAGCAACATTAAAGTAGCATTCCTATTTTATCTTGGTAATAAACAAGTTTGAATGCAGTTATTCTGATGCGATAGGTCACAAAATGTCAAAAAGCGCACATACAACTTTCCAAGAAATCTTTTTAAAGTTTTTTTGTTGTTTTTTACAGAAATTGCTAACAAAGAAAAGGCTCCATTGGCAAAATAATCTACCCTGCAATAGCTAAAGTGCCTAAACCTTTTTACACAACAATATGAAACACCTGCATCACCATGAGATTTGGCCATCTTGTACAATAAATTGATAGTAATTTCTGTCATTGTTACTGATACTTATTATTTATTCCTTAATTTTCCATACCACTTAGTCCAATTCAGGGTCTAATCCTTTTTTTCTAATCAACAGTCATAGGAGAGTTGCGATGCACCTGCATACGTTCTCAAATACAGGCTGGCCTAAAGCCAGCACTCCACACTTCAGCAACCGCCAAATGCTTCACATATTGAATTTGCAATACAGCATAATAGGCCATCAGCTTAATTATTACTGAGGAGTTATCATCATGAACTTTCTGTACAGAACTGCAGGATGGAAAAGAATAGCTCATAATACCAGCATTTGTATTAGGCTCAACAACAATGTTGTTCAATGAGAAGATACCAACATGTCTTTTTTATGCTGTTTCTTTATCTTCTATTTAATCAAGAAAAAAATTATATTTATTCTAAAACCTGTTAGTGATGCTACTTCTTTCTGCACTGAGACTCCATTCTAAAGAGATATTCATCTGCTGTGTGTGTGAATAATCAAACCAACACACACACTCAGTCCCTTGCCTATATCCATTTGGCGCATCAACTTCAATAATAGTGTGCTTAAAATTAATATCTTTGTACTATTCTCTCTGACCAGAGCTCTGCTGAAAGACCAACAATATCCCTCAAAAGTGTCCTGATCTATCACATGGTCCTTCAAGTCAGATAAAACCTTCCTGGATACAATATTGTCTCAAAACTGCTGTCTGGAGAAGCAGCAGTGTTTTCTATACCGCAGACAGGTTACCAGACAGTTATTGGTATACCTCAAAAACTTGAAGGTTGATACCAAACTAGAATCACAATTCCTCCTATCTCTGGACCTGAGAAATTTGGAGGAACAGACTCAGCTAACAACATCATGGCCCCAGATACAACTTCAAAGCCACTCTCTGTGAGACCACAGTCCTCCCTATCCTTGGTTATTTCATCATAGCAGGCAGAGAAACCGAGTTATGGGCTAACTTGTAGAACCTTAAACCCTTTACAGAGGAACTATCTGAACTAAAGGGTGCCAAATTGGAGAAGTAGGTAAAGCGTAGGGAAGTGCAGAGACACTTTGTGGCACAAAGGTTGGTAGATGAGCAGTCCAGTCTTCTAGACAAAGAAGCTGGAGATTCCCTCAATGAGAAGGGGGAGCTTCTCAGAGAACAAGAGTGGTGGCCAAGATGCAGTTGGAGGCAGAGATGACATACTAGAGGAAAGGGGCTATAAACAAACAATGAGTGCTTCAATAGTGACTGAAAGAGCAGGAGATAGAATTGGCGCTAGCAGCTCTATTAACATCTTTCCTGAACAAAGAAGGAATCAGGCCCCTCAGTTTGAAGAGATGAACTACTCCAGACCTTTACCTCAAACAGTAAACAACTTCACAGAGTCCTAGTATTTTCCACATTATGTTGTCCACCAGCACATTGGCGAAAGCCTCAACTTCTACTCAGTCCGGTATTAAGCCCATACCTCCTCAGTGTGCTCTTTTGTGTTGTAATGAGAGGTGATGACATGGAGGTGTGGACCCAAATGCTCAACAGTTCTCTGCTATACTAGAAAAAAAGTCTCTTCATTTTCTCTGTAGGAGAACCCACGGTGTATGAGTGGTGGGTCTTGCAGTATGGAATGATGTGCAGTCCCTACTATACTGGGTGTCATGAGAATATCCAATATCTTGTGGAGACTGCTTTCTATGCTAACAGCCACTGAACCAAAAACACTGATGAAACCTAGACCATTATCAACTAGATGCACAAGCTGATGTCAGTCAGAGGCCTCAGCATTACACAGAGGGCCAGTAACATCCCCACAGTTGTTGAACACTTCCCAGTGGAAGCCAAAGCAGTGAGCACCAAGCTATGGCCTTTGCAGTATACCGCCAAGATTCAGAAAAGGACTTAGGACTTTGCTGGAACAGTCTTAACAATTGCCTTAGGTGCCGCCACTGCAAGTGATGACTGAGTATTGACAGCTGAGTATTCACAGCCAACTCTGAGGAAAGCCCATAATGGCAATTCAATACAAACCCCTCAGACGTCTAATTCCTGAGTAAAGATCCTTATTTACAAATATCATGAAATAGTATTATGTTATTCTATGTTTATTGTTCATGTCATCATAAGGAGCACACCATTATTAGGAAATGTAAGAGTAATATACCTGATTTTGTTTCAAATAAAAAAAATAGGAAGCATGAGGACACATTATATCAATTTAGTAATCTATTTAATCAAAGGACTGCAGTATATATTTGCTTTTTTAACACACCTCTAAAGGTCATTAAACTGAAGAATGTGTATGAAGTAATGACCTACCTGAAAGACAGTTTACCAGTCAGATCTGATGTTATTGTATGGAGTGAGTCAGGAGTTACACCCTGACCACAGCGAAATAGTGAATAAGGGTCTTAGACTCAACTTTGCCAAGTATGTATGGGTCTGTTTGTATTGGATGCAGGTCATGGAACTGCTTTTATAACTACACACAAACTGTGCTCTGTGCATTTCAGTTTCTTGTGCATATTTTCACTATGGTATAAGATGGAATACTCACACTTTAATCTTAATTTATTTACTTTGTTGAAATGAACCTGTAACAAACTCAGCTGTACAATTTAATTTAATTTCTCAAGTCTTATTTTCATGTAAACTTTTGTAAACTTATCATCATTTATCAAAATATTTTCAAATTATACATGGGAAACACATACAGCATATGTGACTGCAATAAAATATATAATTATGATAACATAATTTTAAAAAGATACATACAGATATACACAGGGTGAAATGTAGAACTGGGGTTGAATAAATAGCATGCGAGTATTGTAAATAAATAAAGTTGTATATTACACTGAGGAAGAGTATTGCACATTTTTGTTTGGATTGCTCTGTATCCTCTCCCAGAATAGAGGGGACAGAAGGGGGGGGGGGGGATTCCACTTGCTTACCGCTGGAGTCTTTATGTGCACAATACACACAATGAAATTCTGGCATTAATTAATGGCTAATTAATGCCTCTTTATTACACTCACCTGTCTCTCAATTTGTACCCCTGTAGTGATTGGCTGGAGTGGCATTCCCTGCCTGCACGAAGGCACAAAAGGCGGAGTGAGCAGAGCCAGTGGAGGTCACCACCGACCGGAGCAATTTGGTTGTTTGAGTTGGGAGTCTCTGGTAGTCCTGTTATCGGTTTACTTGATTTATTGGGATTTTGGTTTGAGGAGCAGTCTGGATCCTACGGCTCATTGCGTGGCTGGTCTGACTGTTCTTCTCTTTTATTTATTTTGGCCGGGGCTCCCTTCTCTTTTGGTTTTGTGTTTAAATAAATTTACTTTCAAACGTTGTTGTCGGCGGTGGTCTCTCTAATATGTTATGTTCCTTTTTTTGAGCTGTGATTTGTTCAGGGACTGTAACATATTATTATGTATTTATTGTGGTATTATTATTTATTTATTATTATAAGATACTCATTTAACCATTCTCTAAATGTTTTTACACCTGTAATGAGAAACTAAGGAATATGTTAATAGAATAGGAGTGTATTTTTTTCACATAAATAATTTTGATGATAAATACAAATGTAAAAAAAAAAAGATACTACAAAGCAAACAGATTAATTTTGGCGTAAAATTATGGACATTCATTTTAATCCCAGTGTTATACTGTCCTGGCTGACATGGTTTTGTTTACTACCCAAATTTTATTGAAATTAGGAAACCTCATGAAAGTGATTACAGATAATGATTTTGAGTGATTGGCGGATTCATGAAGCAATATTTTTGTCACAATAGTCCACCTTAACCAAATCACACAATGAAAGCATCCGATATCATTTAAGCGTATCAATATACATTTCAGTTCATCTTTAATTTGAGGCACGAGCAGATCTCTAATGTAGGAGGAAACAAAATAGTGCGATTAAAAGAAACTGCGGAAAGAATGTCCTGCTGTTTGGTAAGCAGATTAATGGTTTGATTCCAATTTTTTCTGTCTGTACAGTATGCCAGAATATCCTTGGGCAAGATATTGAACCCCACATTGCCCTCAGTGTATTTGTAACTTGCAAGATGCTTTGAAAACATGTCTGATAAATTAATATAATATGATTAACCAGCTGGTAAATGATTGTGCATAACAGAGAGTGAGGTTGTGTCTCTTACTAGTAAAACAGATGAGCAAATGTTTGACATTGACAATTGGCAAAAAATTAATTCCAATAAGATCTGCCATAATTTCATAATAATGTTTCTTAATGTAAAACTGCACACAGAGTTCTGGAAAAAATCACTGGATAAACATGACACATGACTGAAAATCAAAGGATACCATCAGGCCCTTGGGCAGCCCTCCATCACAAACAGGCATGACGGAAATCATTACATGAGCTCAGCAACACTTTCAGAAATCTTTGTTTGAGAATACAATTTGTTGTGCCATGCTAAATACAGGTAAAAGTTCCATCATGCACAGAGGAAACTACATGTGATGACAGTCCTGACACCGCCCCTGGCTTAAAACTCATTTAAAATAGAGGGAAGGTAGAAAATATTGCTGTGATGAAAATTCAATGTTAAAATTTTTTTTGCAAGTCATGAATACTGTGTCCTTTGGACTAGAGGGAGAGAGAGAGAGAGACCAACCTATCTGGAAATGAATCCTAAAGGATATAAATCCTGAGTCTTTTCCAGGATCTCCTCCTACAGGAACGTGCCTGGAACACCTCACTGAGGAGGCATCCAGGAGGCAACCTAACCAGCCCAAGCCACCTCATCTGGCTCCTCTCGATGTAGAGGAGCAGTGATTCTACTCTGGGCAACTCACAGATGGCCAAGCTTCTCACCTTATTTCTAAAGGAAAACCTGTCTGTTTTGTGGAGGAAACTAATTTCGGCTGCCTATATTCACAAACTTGTCTTTTCAATCAGTATCCACAGCTTGTGATTATAGGTGTGTCACGGTTCTGTCATATTATTCATGAGTTTCAGGTGGGCAGAGGAGGATCTGGAGGGATTGGGCGGAGTCCGGGC
>JBAMHV010000001.1:13690682-13715278 GCA_037177535.1 Pseudomugil gertrudae | reverse complement strand
CCTGCCTGCTCACCCTGCAACCACCCGGAGTCTTGCCCTCTGGATTTCCACCACCAGCTCCACGGCCCACGTCTCGGCCGCCGCCGCCAGCTCCACGGCCCACGTCTCGGGCACCGCCGCCAGTTCCACGGCCCACGTCTCGGGCGCCGCTGCCAGTTCCACGGCCTGAGATTAAATAAACCTGTTCCGACACCCATCTGCTCTGGGGTCCTTTTTAGTTTAAGGGAAGCGGCTAGACCTATAGCCGTGACAAGGTGAGGGTAGGAACATAGATTGGCCATTAAATTGAGAGCTTGGCCTTCTGGCTCAGCTTGTTCTTCACCATGACAGACCAGCACATAGCCCGCATTACTGCAAACGCTGCACCAATCTGGTTGACCTCATGCTCTATCGTTGCCTCACTCTGAACAAGACTGAAATATCTGAACTCCTCCACTTGGGGCAAAACCTCATTCTAAACCTGGAGAGGACACGCTACCCTTTTCTGGCTGACTACCATGGTCTCAGATTTGAAGACACTGATTCTCATCCCATCTGCTTTATACTTGGTTGCAAATGGCTCAAGTGAGAGCGGGAGACCACAACCAGATGAAGTCAACAGAACCCCATCATCTGCACAAAGCAGAGACCCGATACTGAGGTTACCATACAGGAGCTCCTTGGTTGTGCCTAGAAATTCTGTCCATAAAAGTTATGAACAGAATCGGTGTTAAAGGGCTGCCTTGATGTGGTCCAACCCTCACTGAAAATGAATCTGATTTACTGCCGGTGATGCAGCCCAAGCTCTGACAGTGGTTATAGAGGGACCAGACAGCCCATGCAAGGAGTCCAGTACCCTATACTCTTAGAGTATCCCCCACAGGAGTCCTTTAGGGACACAGTCTTCTCTAAGTTTACAAAACAAATGTAGATTAGTTGGGTAAACTCCCATGCCCCACACGGACCCCACCAGATGTGTTTTTTTTTTTTTCTTTTTGGAGTAGACGTGGCCTAAAAGGAGTTCTTATTTTGAGTTTAGGAGTTTAGTATCCATACCTTTTACCAACTAAAAAAAATCCTTTGGTGCATAATGTAAACAAAAAACAACAATAGTGGTTTCAAAAAGCTGCATAGTGTTCCATATTCTTGGGAATTGGCCTTGACGAAAATGCTGTTGCACAATAACAATAAACACTTGTCCCTATCAAATAAATCATTTAAAAGTTATTTCTTTTTACCACTGTGTCTGTGTGATGACATTGTCAGCTACCCAGTGGATAGCCCACAATAGCCATGATCTGATACACCTCCAACTGAAGCGTTATCAGCCTGCATACTGCTGTGTTCCTGATGCTGTGGTTAGTGTAAATGCGTGAGAGGGGACAGTGACATGAACGATGTCCATAGCGGAGTGATATAACGGAGCTTTAACTAGCCAAACTACATGTGCGTATATACAAAAAGAATACAAGCCAGTTGGCATAGATATTCTCACTGACCCTGGTATAAACTGAGATAAGCATAACCTTATCCCAACTGTTTTGAGACTTCTTGTTGCTGACAAATATAATATGTGGCAATCTTTTTATTGAAACAGTAAAATTTAATTTTAAAATTAAAATGCTTTCCAAATTTTATGCTGTATAAATAGTGCATTCTGTTTTATATTTATATTTAACTCAGTGTCCAAAGATTTTTTTGGGAGTTATGGTTGTACCTTGAGCATAGAACTTTTCATATAATATGTTCCGATAGCAGGCCCTGTGATGGACTGGCGACCTGTCCAGGGTGTACCCCGCCTCTCACCCGTTGATAGCTGGGATTGGCTCCAGCCCCTCCGCGACCCCGTTCAAAGCGGTAGAAGATGGATGGATGGATGGATGGATGTTCCGATAGCGAAACTTACTTTAACAGCTTGACAGTGATTAATATTCAATATTACAGAAAGGGAATCAATCCCTTTATGTAGCACAGACTGTCATATATTAACTCAAAGAAATCCCAGTGAGCTTTTATCCAATTTACACAGACCACCATACACACAGGCTTGTGTATAAACACAGTGGTTTCTAACAGGTGCCCAGTGTTCCTAATTACAGCTGTGTGATGTCATTGTTAGCTACCCTATGTTTGTTTGACGGCTCCTAATCACACCTCTTGTGTTTTGGAAACTGGCCATTCAAAACTGCAGCAACCCCGCCACTTTTATCTGTCAGTCACTGTCCCTGGCTGATACTTTTCTGTGCTGTAGTTGTCTATCAGGACAGTATTGGACATTACATTCACATACGGCTCATCAACTGCTTTCAGAATGATACCATAAGTTTTTTTCCTGCCTTTAGTTCTGATTCTTCACACAAGCTCAAAATAGGTTTCTAGTCTTGTGTGGCAATACAACAACATGATTCAAGCAAAAACACAAGTCTTTCTACTTTTTTTCTTTTCCCCTGAAACTGTGATCAATACATTGTACAGTAGAAGTTGCTCCCACAAAAGCAAGAATATGTAAACTTTTGTTTTACACTCTCTGTCTCTGGAAAAAAAAAACTTCAAATAGAGGATACATCAAACATAGACCCAGAACACTTTGATCCCTCACTGAATGCAATAAAGTTACATTGCATTAAAGTTTAAAAACTGGACTTGGAAAAAGAATACCATAGAGAAACCTGTATAATAAAAAGACCTGTATATTGAAAAGAATATTGTATAATACTGTTTGAGAAGGCAAGCTTCAATAAAATTCTTGTATCTCTAGATGATTTACTAAAGACATATTCTTTGCAGTATTTCGACAGTTGTGAGTCCAAATGTTGATGAAGATTTGCTTCAGCACCTTTAACTGAAAGGTTGGTTAGGTTTAACTTAAGGAAAATGGTTTGAAATGGCCTACAACAACATACTTCAAAATCAGAACAACAAAATTACAAAGATTGGTCCCCAGAAGAGGTAAAAGCAACAGTGTTCTTTCCTTCAATGTTGCCAGCACATTTCTGTGAGCTGATAAATGACCATGGCAGTCAAGATGGTATAATTTACCAAACCCTAAACAGAAGGGTGCTTAACAGGGAGCCAAGGTTCATATGCTTAACACATTTCATCTTGATGCAGGCATATATTATTGGGTGACATGGCTCAGCTACAAACACAAATAAATAAAATTCCTTGGTCTGAATGGGGGCACATGTTGCCAAAATGTAACTATTTAGCTCAATTTGTATCAACAGCATGGTGTTATGTTGAAAAATGTAAAGCAAATAAGTCACATTTATTTTAAAATTGGGATAATGCAATTCAAATTAAATTATTTTTCTGTTTTTAATAATCTTTCCCAAATAGCATTATTAGTCCCTGATTCTGTGTGAATATTTCTTTTCAAAATGTATTTTAATTTACCTAAGACAAACAAATGATATTTAAATGGTTTTCTCTTGCATGGCAATCAGTCAATTTGAGCAACTCTTCCACTGTCCTGTGTACAGCTGCTAAGGTGAAAGGCGTAACAAGCAGACTAACAGGATGAAGTTTACAGCTACAGCTGTTAACATATTTGAAAATGATTAAGTTTGGAGGTGGGTCTATATTTGGGGTGGGGATCTTTTCCATTAGGGGGTGATTAAATAATGATAAGCTTGTGAATATTTACTGTGATATTACCGTGAATGTGGTGTGTGTGTGTGTGTGACCCACTTTAGACTTTCACATCTGAAAAAGATAAATCCTTTGATAATTCTTTGACTGCAGACACTATTTGACAGTCAGTTTTTGGGTAATAAAATATGCTTCTACCCTGTTTGTTTTTCCTTCTCCTCTCCTAGTTCTGTTGAAGATGTGCTTGTGCTACACCATAAGATGTGCACTCTGAGGTAAATGTGATTGAGTGATGTGTCATATAATCTCTTGGACATATCTAGAGGACGTTATTTCAAGAGAGGATATGGGGACTGTCTCATGAAACATTTATCTGAGAAGAGTAGCACAGCGATGGTAGTGAGATGGAGTGACAGAATGGAATGAGGTAGAGAAGTAAGAATAACAAGGAAAATGCTTGTATGTGTGTCTGGCCATATTTCTATCTTTCAGTCATCTCTTTTCTTTTTTTACACTCTGTAAATCTTATCTGTATTGAAAATGAATAGGCTTATAAGCAGTTGACAAACATATACATCAGCAGCTGTTACAAAGATATATACCTCACACTTCAACATACTCACGTATGGAGTTTTAAGCACGTGCTATGGGCTTGGTGAGACTTTGATAACTAACAAAAACCCAGTGGTTGGACTAGGACTCCAAGCTTATAAGCCAGCCAAGTATTCCAAAGGTAAAACCTAACCTAAATCATGGGTTTTGTTTCAAGTCACTCATTTGTTTCTTAGTTTGTAGGAAGATATCTTCAAATATCTTATAATGCATCACTGTATGCCAAGAGGTCTTCAAATGCACCCATAGGCATGCACAAACAAACCAAGAAAACCCTAATAGGCTGCTAAAAATCGAAACAAAATAAATGTATACCGTAAGTGCAACACTGGCTGTCCTTAATTACAAAATATGTTTGTGCCACTTTACTGGGGTGTTATAACAGTATTTTCACAGAAGGTGATAAACCTAAAATGTAGTGATATGTCAAACTGAATGAATGAAAGTTACATCACCATCTTTAATTGACCTCTGGATACATGCTATTCTGTGATTGTCAGGGTGAGAAGACGATTTCTTTTTTTTTGGTATTGGCAATGTAAAGGTCAAAGTTAAGATACTTGTAGCTGCTCAAATAGCAGTCCAAGATACCACATTTAGATCTAGTTAATGTTAACACTGGTTTTCATTAAAACGTTATCTTCTTGTTCTTGCTGTTAAGTCAGGTTTTAAAACTCCTCTTGGTTTCAGATAAGTTTAAAATACTGCTTGAGATTAGAAAAACAGTGATGCCTTAAAAAACTTCTACTGCATGAAAGTTACTTCTTTTCTGATGAACTAGATGACAAGTTCAGCCTCATCGAAGATAAGGCACTGCTGATGGATGATAGATACGTTGAGCTCATTGGTAGTTGGTCATGAACTGCCATCAACCACCTATCCACCCATGACCACACCATTTCCCACCTTAAAGAAAAAAACAAAGTGAAAGTTTAGGATTCTAATGTGGCATCTGTCATGCTACAATCTGAAATTATGCAAGTCATTTCACTGCCATTGTAATCTCTAGTCCAAATTCAACATAGTGTATTTTCCTCATTTACAGCATGTCTTCAAAACTTTAAAAACACTACTGCCAAAAGGCTTAATAACAAAATTAAGAATGGTTACAAAATGATAATTGGATGCTATTTGGATACTGATGTATATACTGATATGTACTGATGTATTTGATATAACACAGGTCATAAACTAAAAAAAACAATGAACAATTTATTCAGATTTTTTGTGGACTTTCACAAACATTTTCCTTTTTTTTTATTTGGTCTAAAATTGGCATCTTATGTTTTTATTTTAGCTTGACTTTTGTAAGTACTTGATCAGTGAAGACCAGGACCTTGAAATAGCTGACATGGGAAAGCTTGCTCATCATTCTCATGGTTCTTGGCTGGTGTACTGTGGTGCTTCAGAACTGGACCTTCTAATGCTGACATACACCAGAGGCTAGTGGGAGCCTGGTGGAGTGGCCTCTCTCAGAAAGAGGAAAGCTGCTCCCATCCAGACTAGGTCATACTGGCCTCTTGTCATTATCCTCCGGACAGACAGGGAAAAAGCATTCCTATCCTGCAGCCATTAGTGGCAAGCAGAGACCAATTACCAACAGGCAAAGGGCAAACAGTAAGTGAACATAAATGAAGCCAGACAGGTCAAAGTGGTCATACAAAGCAAAGGTCACTGTTATCATAATTTCAGACAAGTTGAAGTTGTAAATAGCTTACTACATGAATACACAAACCAAGAATGATTCATTTAAGTACACATTTCCAGACTCAAATGCATTCTGTCCATTAGGGACATTCTGCAGTAGTAAAGCATCATTGTTATTATCTGAATTGTCTTTTCCTAATCGCTTCATGCAAAGTATCCGCCATATCAATTCATCATACATAATCTGCTTTAGATCAATAGGAACTTTAATGATAGTATTTAGCTAATGTTTCCATTGTCCTTGAATTCATATCATTATTAACATGAATTTTACCCTCCAAACTGATAACAAACTGATACCACCTGCACTACTACAAGCACATTCAGGCCTTCCCCAGTGTACAGTGAGACACAGGAAGTTCTGCAAAGTCTCTGTATAACATGCATTTAATGTTGCTGTCAAAGCTATTTAAAAAGTTTCCTGTGTCTGAAGAAAGTGTACTTTTAGTTTTCTTTCAACTTTCAAAATGAAGTAAAAACACGTACTATTTGACATGCAGGATGTAGGGTCAATGAGGCAGCAAATACGAGTTTTGGGGTATTTTTCATATACAGATCCATGCTTGCTCTTAGCCATGGAAAGCAAGAGAAAAACGATAGTGCCTATCAGCGCTCCTCCACTTAACTATCAACAAAGTGAAAAAAAAAACTCTGTAACCCATTCACATCCACAGGAAAGAATCCAGTCAGGAACCTGCTGTTTCACAAGTCTCATCCTGTCAACAGCAACATGATGTCAGTAACAGGTTGTGGGGTTTTCAGTATATTCCCAAGATATTTGCTACTTTTTAGACACAGAAAAAAAGGTGTAATTATGATCAGCAATCTGTTATGTATCAGGCACCTTGTCCATCTGTATTCCAAACATAAAACTGTGTTGATTCAAGATGAAAAAGCATGTAGTTACACTGTCAATGTGTACAAAAATTCAAATGTTCACAAGTTTTTAGTTATGTTATGCACAAATGGACCCAACTATTTGCATATACACTTTAAACTATCAGTGGCGACATGTCTTACCTAAAGCTTAATGTGTCAGAAAGGTAATTGGTAATGTTGCAAATATATATTACAATTATAAAACACTTTACAAGATGTCGATTGACTAATACCTTTTTGTTAAATCTTCAAGTAATACAAATGTATATGCAGAATATCTAACATTGTGCTTAGTAAATTCCCATTTGATTTGAAATTGACAGATGTATACAATGCAAAGACTGTGACCAAGTACTTACCAAAACCTTATTTTCAGGCTTTAGATTTGAATGGTTTTAGTTTACTTAACAAAACTATTTTATGGAACCAATTTCTGGAGGAAATTTGATGTTGATGGAATCTGTGTGAACATAATTTTACATTTCATCCACCTCATTTGTTGTTAAAGGATAAATCAATCAAGTATAATCATCTGCTCCATTTACCTTGAAAGCAAATTAATGAAATACATGGGATTGTGGGAACTGCAGGAAGTCCTGGAAAGATAGGACAAATACTACAAATTTATCATCGTCACACATCTGGTGAATTTTAATCTCTTCCTTAGTGTTAGATGTGTAACTAGAAATTTTTCACTCTCATCTCCTTCCAGTCTGCACTTTCATGCTACATAGAGGTGATCAGCTGGAGGAAATCAAGCCCCTCTCTAAATTTCCTCTCAACTGATTAAGATAAACTGCTTTTCAGCCATGGTTACCCCCCAACCAATCAATTAAAGTAATCAATTAAAGGCCTGCCGGCTGAGCCTTTGGTAATTGAGGGTTGAATAAACACAGGCTGCTGATACTGATGATAAAGCTGTAACAAAACCATAGGCATGAAAAGGGCTTGAAAAACATAATTTCTGGGATTTGCAAAAGGTCTCAATTGTAAGATATCTAAGGAAGTTAGATTTAGCTATTTATTTCATTTCATACACAGCAGTGCTTTCTATTTATCCCCTGCTGCCAGAGATTCTGCCCCAGGACTTTAAATATTGAACAAAATCACCAGCCAGGTCTTTCCAATTGGCCAAGACTACTATTTGAAAAAAGTGCCAGTCGAATTCAAACATGGCACTGTGTTCCAGCATGTCCTCCAGTGAAAACAAATCCTCAGAGGCGGGTGAAAGAGACTCTTTGGCCAGCTTGGCCTTCCCACTCCTGGCTTCAGGTCCAGGAGGTGAGGAGGCTCTCTGTACTTTGGGGATCCTGAAATAATAACTCACAGGCTTCCCTAACTGAGTCATATTCAACTAAACATGCTTGCTTGTATGGCCCAGACATACACATATCTGGGAAGTAGAAAAATTAAACAATATGCAAGTTAGACAATCTTGAACAGGAGTCTTAAAAAAATAAAATTTTCTTCCTTAATTAATAGATTTTTTACCTTCTTACAGTTAGACTTCATTTAATTTTAATCACTCTGCTGTTGTTGCATTTAGGTGACTGCAGAATTACACCTTGCTTTATGTAATTATCTGTTAGAGTTTCACCACAGAAATGATACATTAAAGGAGGCCTATAGAACAGAGGATGGAGGAAAGTAAGAAAGTTTCGTACCCTAGTTGGGTTTTTTTCAGGCACAAATTGTCGCAATAAAAAGTTATTGTTAGAGTACTTACGGTGTGAGAACCTATATCCTCTTTTCTAAAGATTACATTATTTTGAGCTCAACACCCTCAAATTATTGTAAGTACTGTAAGTTATTGCGTGAGATTTGTGTGACACTTGATTTTTTAATGTTTTCATTTACATTGTTTTTTTTTTTTGCCAGATAACAAATGTTAGTGGTAGGTGTTCGTGTTTATTGTTGTTTTGCAGCACAACATATTGTTTAAGATCTGGTAATAGAAGAAAAATTAGTATGAAGATAAGTCTTTGTGCATAACACTAACATCACACAAACAGGCATTTCTTTAAAATGTCTGTTAGGGTTGAATTGTATTTTCAATTTTCAATATTGGGATAACAATATTTAAACACACTTTAACGCACAAATCTCAGTTATATTGGCTGGCTGTATTACTCTTATGCACTTGTGCATATGGTTCATTGGAGAACAAGTACAAAGCAGAATTGTGCAGACCTCGTCACTATGGCTGTGTTTGTTCTGATAAAATTGTTGTATAGCTCTACTGTAAGTTAAAGTAACCCTCGCTGACTTTTAGAGATAGAGAGATGGAGAGAGAGGGGTGACATTAGATGTAAACCTACATGCTGTGTACACAAACTAATCATACAAACTCACAAGGTGTAAAATACAATAGCGTACTAAAGGTCTGCACCGAAAGCACAGAGGAATGTGCTGTGCCTGCTTCAGCTCATTATCTAACAGCAGTATAACATAATTTAACATTTCCTTTGTGTTCAGGGACACCACAGCAATTAGCTAACAAGTGGGTCATCCATTAACCAGGCCCACGGCCCTGGGAGAGATATAAGCCTCCAGGGCAACACTCAACAATTCTCTGTAATAGAATGGCTTCCAGAGAGAGTCCATTAGTAAACATTTAGGAAATCAGTGCGAAGGCAGGTCTCCATGGGTAATTATATTACTGATTATTTACAACAAATACTCTGTGCACTTTATTGTGTTTTCCTTCTTTATCACTCCTCTGATGTTTTCAGCTATGTTCTTCTATCACTTACAGGTTTAAGTTAATGAACTAAGAGCTCATAAATAAAGTTTGTTTTCTGCATACAGACTGCTGGTGCCCCAGAACCTTGCAGTCAGTTTTACACTATAATATAGATAACTCCCACCTCCATTTGTTTGCATGGACTAAATAATCAAAGCCTGTTGATTTAATTGCAATTATATGATAATCCAATCTGAGGACTGACATTGCTCTTTGGAGACTTCTATCTTAAAGACTGGAAGAAACTTCCTGCTATTGACGTTCTTTTTAACAGTGATTCCATTTACTGAGCTCTGAACAGTAGATATAAAAGAATTGGCTGTACTGTTGGACCCTGATCTCAACAGGGATGAAATCGCATGGACACTCCTTTGAAATAGTTTACTTCAAAATAAATACTTAATGCAGCTTGCTTTTTCTGATGAAATAATTCATTGAACACACTAACATTTGTAATAGCTAACCAGCCCTTCACAACGGTGTTAGAGTAAGACTCAAGGTTGATCAATAGAGGCCTTAGGGGTTTTATTTTCTGTTCCTTGATCAAGGCTGTCAGATTAGTATAGGTACAGTGTAAATAGGACTGCTCCTTGAGCATAGGCGGCGGCTCTGTAGCCCAGCTTGGAGCATCGCTCCCTCATTAATATGATGAGGAAAACAGCCTTCGGGCAGTGAGGATGCAGAGCAGCCCACACCAAGGCTCAGTAGTTACCAAAAACAGTACAGCGGCACAATGGACGCACGTCTATGTGTTACACTGCCCTGCTTTAGTGAATCAACGGATTTGAACAGAATGCACACCAACAGTGGAGTAGACAAAAAGAAAGACATTTGTATGACCGTGATCCGGGGTGAGATTTACACTTTTAATTGGTTGATGTGGACTCGTATGGGTTGAAATTCAATGACTGTAAAGAGTAAAGATTTGACAATCTAAAAATTTGCTTATATATATATTTTAGAAAGATTATTGATTATTTTACTTTGTGAAAAACAGAATTTTTTTATCTTTTAACAAAAATTCCTCTTTTTGGTTGCACGTCAAAGGCTTCATGAAATACAGGAAAATCTTACACATTGTAAAGCCTGTGACATCAGTTTCACAGTGCAAGAGGTGAACATATCTATAGTTTTTGAGTGACATTGTCTGTTCACTAATAAGTCATATAAATACTCCTTTTTCTGGTTTTATTTCCCATTTGTTTATAAAATGACAGAATGGTGCTATTTTTGTCATCTTGTGAGAAATTAACAGTGGTCTGTGTGCCATAAACTAGGAAAGATAGTGACACCTCTACTGATCTATCCATCTTTCAGTGCAGATGACAACAACATCCTGGCTTCAGAAACAGGTTGTCACCTTCATGATGCCACATACAACATACGTGTTATTACTATGTGTTCCATATTCAGCAAAATGGGTGCTAGTGAAAAAGTGCTTTACAGTTACTGTATGGCCATAGAATGCAAATAGTTAAGACAACAGCATTTATTTTTAAAGCATTAGGTCACTTATAATTACAGTGACTTTGTTTACAATAGAATAGAATAGAATAGAATAGAATAGAATAGAATAGAATAGAATAGAATAGACTTTCTCAGGAAAAATGCTTTTGAAAACTGTTGCTCTATGATGCAAACATAAGAGCACATAAGATGTTGTGACTTATAATGTTACTGTGCTTATGCTTTACATATTAAACTGCAGTGTATTGCGGAAAGCAAAGTTCATTTTCATTTATGTTTTTTTCTTACTTTTTTTAAATAGTGTTTGGAAAGTTCAAACAAAACAAGTACAAAATGAGAAAAAAGTTCACTTTGCTTTTGGTTTTTTAGAAAAAAAACATGGTTATAAATAACTCAGCAAACTTACAATAATGTACATGTCGTGCATGACATGAAAGTAAAGTGTTTGTGGCTTTAAGCAGCTATATTCAATTTAAACATTGAATATTCAGTCACAAAGCAGATTGTACTTTTTGCTTTCATAAATGTGTGTTGTGCTCTTTTTACAGAATATGTTTTTGTAAAATGTTGGAAATTAATTGGTCATCCCCCTCGTATTTTCCTGAAGTTGCAACGAAGGACTTTCAAGAACAGATGGTATCTATCTAAATGCGTCGGTTGTACCTGCAGTACCACAAATGACCAGTAGATGGTACTCAACTGTGGGTTTAAGCAAGGGAGAATAAGATAGCAAACACTGTAGAAAACATTTTATAAAAAGTCTACAATTCTCAATCGATTATTTTAAAATGTTTGCACTTGACAAATTTAAGATTATCTAAAAACAAAGTTTGTCACTCTACCACAAATTTACATACAGTGCACAGTAAGGTTTTTATAGTGTGCCAAAACAAACAAACAAACAAAAACATCTTTGCAAAATATAACTTTACATGTTGAATTTGGGACACAAGATTATACAAAGGTAACTGTGTATGTGTTGCCCCATGCCTGTACACTGCTGTGTGTAACAGGCAACAGCAGATGGCTTTGGCCAGCTCCATGCACAACCCTGTCAGCAAGAATGTTAGGCAGAGGTTACTTTGTTCTGTGATGGAAAACCCAGATTATTCCTGTCAAAAAGCAGGCAACAATGCAGCCCAGTGCTTTGTTTCCCTGTTTCCAAAGCCATTTGTTCTTTGATAAGGTACCGAAAACATTTAGCGACATGATGGTGGGAACCTGTGGAAAAGAATACACTTTCTATCAATTGTGTGTTCCTTATCCCCTGGAGGCATTTGCTGGGTGTGGGAATAGGCAGCATTCTCGGTACTGCTGCTCTGAGATAGCATTCACAGGCCAGAGCATAAGAACAGGCTGCATTCAGCCGAAGGAACCAGGGGCCCTGCACTGCAGAATTGTACAGAGGGATGGACAATGTACACTATCTTTGGTTTGAGCACAAAGCAGCAAGGAAAGATTTTATTGTAAGGTTTGGCAGATTTTGTTTGCAGAGTCTCTTTCATTCTACCCTTCCATCTCTTTCTCACTGTGTCCTTTACCTGGTGGTTTTTTTATTGCTGCAATTTCATTACATTTTTGTGCTTTTTTACATTTGACTAATTCAATAACAGAGCAGTTGCCACCCTCTGTTGAATCTGTCCTTCAGTTTCTCTCCTTTTTCCCTTCTGCCTGTGTTTTTCTCTAGCCCAGTCTCTCTTTGAATCATGATTGTTTTGTTCAAATGAAATGTTATTAAAGGCATTTCTTTTCACTTCTTTTTTTTTGTCATGTTCAACCTAATAATACTCACTGTATAAACATTTCTGCAGCACATGCTCTGACACAAACAGCCACAAATTGATGTAGATAGTGATATAATTGATTCGTTATAATAATTGGCATTTCTGCGTGCTGAAGGTCTCCACTGATTTGTGATCCATTCAGTGCTGGAGCTCATCAGATGATGTGAAGGCTAAGCATTTTTAATAGAAGCTGGACCCACTGCTGCCACCCACAGAGTCACTGCATTGCATTGGGTAAATTAGTATTATGATTTTAAGGGATAAATACCCGTTCCACCTAATTAATCTACCACATCACAGGGCAAAATGACACCAGGAGCCCAATAGATCAAGGACCACAGATCAAAGGCAGCACCACTGTTAGGATCCTACATAGGCAAGAAGGTTTCTTGTTTATTTTTATGTACAGATGGCCTGTAAACTAATGACTAAAGAATACAGCAATATACGCAAATTTGTTTATTGGTTGGTGACCAAAAGATGCAGCATCGTTGCTTTACCAATAAGCATGTATAATTAGGCAGTGGGGTTTCAGAGCTCAAGACTTACATTTTTAAAGCTTGTTGAAATTCCTTGTTTGGAAAAAAATATCTGCTGATTACCATAATGTATGATTTAAAATGTGTGCTTTGAATTAAACCACTATTTGTAGATGTGACTGTTATGGTCAATCTGAGGCTTGCTCAATATGTTAGCAAGTCTTTTTTTAAATAATCTTTATCAATGCTTTACACTCAGTTGCAGGAATAAATTGATTGTTTATTCCAGCCTGTAGCTGAGGGGGCAAAGAGTGGCACTGGCAATAAAATATGAAATAAAAAAACTGTTAAGAGCACCATTGCAGTGGTCTGTTCTTTGGTAGAAATTATGAGTATTCAGCCTTGTGAGAAACTCAGGCATAATGAAATGATTTTGTTATAAAGCTTTAATTCTTCATGGTCAATTTTTCATATTCAAATGTAACTAAAACAAGCAATAAAAGGTTAAATTATTCTAAAGCATGTTATTCAACATATTAAAGTTATTGCTACATCCTGTTATGGTTAATAATCAGAAAGTTACACATACTGTCCAGTCCTCAACCATGCATAATGAAAGAAAAAGCTCATCCTTCTGTTTAGTATTTAACCCACTAACTGTGCTCTAAAAAATGTCACTGTTCTGCCAAGTTTACCACACATTCACTGTTTACTGATGGCTGCTACACATGTGGTTTTTGCATATGCTCTCCTCTTCCACTTAAATCATCTGTGGTCCCTGGGCTTTCTTTTGACATGTGCAGTGTTGATGCTGCCACTGCAGCCTAAATTTTTCAAGCAAAGAAAAGGCGTGTGTATGAAATAATAATGACCATTTCAGACAGCTGCATTTTTTTGTATCTGTCATCTCACTTTTTTCTTTCCTTCTGTGACCACCATAATAAAAAAAAACTTCCTATGCACATCTCAATCATAGCTTTGCTCATATATTTGTTTTATGTGTTGTTTTTACAGTTGCCTAGATTTTAAAAACAGTTTTTTTTGGCAAGTTTCCAAAATATCATTGTAGAATAACTGACAAAGCCTCATCAGGAACCCAATTCTCAACATTCGGTTTTATAATAACTTGGTAATGAAACTCAACAACTGCAGTTTCTGACAAAGCTGGGCTTTGGAATTTGCCTCCTGGGACACAGCCCCCTTATGTCAGATATCCAGAGTTGAGTGGACTCACTGACTATGGTCTTGTCTTCAATAATTCATAATACAGTATCAAGTCCTTCATTAATATACTATTACAAACCATGTCAAAACAGGACTATATTTCTGGCAAATGCAATATTTTCAACTGAATTGTTTGTCTATTTTAAAATCTGCTGAATCCAGCTGCAAGAATGCATTTTTACTGAGGACCTGATTTATTAAAGGTAGCACTATAGAAATTCCCACCTCTGTCAGACAACATAAGAGTGAATGATGTGTACATGTATTGTGCCTTAGAACCTCTTTCAAAGAGGCTTTGTTTGTTTTGTCACTGTTCCTTTGTGCATGCAGTCTCAGCAGAGTGTAGATGTCACAAAGCATTAAGAAGTATGAGATTCAGGATGTTCCATTTAATCTTCTCGACTTCCCCAGTTAGCAGAGGAGCCAAGCAGCAGTGCAGGGAGTCCCACCATCCTGTAGAACAAAGCTGGCTGACATAATGTTTGCCTGAGGGGCCTGCACTCTTTCACTCTCTCTCACAGGCATACTTTAGAAGCATGTAAAACAATGAAAAACCAGCCAGCTGACAGCTACACTAAGCTGCAGTCACTTTGAATGACAACAGTGCATGAGAGAAGCAGTGGTGGTCCCCGAGTGGGAATCAGTACAAACAGCGCTGCGAGCAGACAGAAGGCTGTATCACAGCTATCAATCAGGGCTTCTTAGATCCTGCTGTTGTAGTTTATCACATTATCAGAATACTGCAGAGTCATCACATGGTCTTTATCTTGCCAGTATATTGTACAGCAACAAAACAGCAACCACTTCAGAGCCTTTCTAATGCATCCCAATTTAATTTGTTCACCATATCAGTGATCCAACAGCAGTTTAACACATTTTACCCCCACAAGCTCAAAGGTTATAGAAAATATAATCAAGGGATTTATTGAAATTGACCTGATTTGATGCTTAGCTAATTAATGCTTCACTGTTCTGTTTCAGTGTCAAATTGACTTTCCTGCGTATCACCAGGTCTGGAATAATGTTTCTGCAATCTCAGTCACAACTGTGAGTAAGATTTACAAATCCACTTGTCACTCAGAGAAACAGATGTACAAAATGAAAGCTCAAGAATACAGAGTGCTTCATCAACAATTGGATTTCACACACACACACAAAATTTACCAATAAATCCAAGCTGTAATCATATTTAGTTGACATACATACAGCTCAGTCCCAGTGGTGGGATGGCAGCACTACCAGTGCCTCTACAGGTAAAGAAGCCCACTCACAAGGGTCATATGCAGCCTTTGGCTTCTCTGCTCACCCTCCTTAGCATCTCTGGGGTGCATGAGATTCTTCAGCATACACCACTTCTCTCATTAGCACATGCCAGGCTGCTAGTTGCTGCGGCTGAATCCAGGGCATGTCAGGAGCCATGTCTAGGAGCCACTTGAACTGACAAGATGAGAATGAGAGGCCAGGGGCTGGCATATGGTGCTGATTAGCAGTCAAGTTTACAGGGGTTCTCCAACCACAGAACATAATCAGATCTACTCCCAGCATCCTGCCCTCCTAACATAATTTCGCATTCATTGATTCCCCCAAGATTACAATCCGCCATCTGAAGAGCAACATACATTCTATTATTTCAAACTTTTGTCCCACAAGGAATTACTGACGCTGTGTCTAAACTGGAACTGACTGGAACGTTACAAATATGTATTTTATGATTTTGTTGCAAACAGGTCTTTTGGAATTAATGAAAATGAAAAGCAAGTTTTCAGGCTTGTCCCACAGGACTTTCTCAAATGCTGATGGATTTCTATGTGCACTGACAAGTAAAAACTAATATTGAGAAAACAAGAATTAGTAAAACTATTCTACATATTAATGAGTGACAGTCTATGCCTGCCCTGGTTGCACCTCCCTGCCCACCAGGCACAGAGCATAACTCCCCTCAAACAAAACTTTCAGTGCCACATTTGAAGCAGCAACATCTGGCTCTTCGTGTAGGCACTTATTAGGATCAAATTAAGTAGAAATGAATGGGATGATACATGACAGGGTGCAGATGTTCAAAGCTGTGGTGTGAAAATCTGAGGGCAGATAACAGCTTAATGAATTCTGCGTCTTACAGCAGGGGTGAGGCTTTGGGTTCACGGGTTAGGAAAAAAAGGCTAATTAAATTCTGGAGCATATGCACAAGAAATAAACGTTTGTTGCTTGTCGCTCCCCTGTTTACCCGTGGCATGCTTGGGGACAATGTTTTGATTTGCAGTTAATCAGGCAATACAAGGAAGTGTAAGTGAGTGATCTGCTCTTTTGTGATTTATGTACAAATGCATATCAGACTTGGCACACTAATATTCCCAGTTCAAGTGCTCGCGCATGAGCTGAACTGTTTCCCAGATCAGGTTAGCTCAGAAAATATAAAACTTGTGGTGCCGTTTCCACTAAATGACTTGGATTCTGTGTAACATGATACATTTTAGTAAGCTTTAAAATCAATACAGCACTGTTAGGGATTTTTAGCATTTAATCACTGCCAATTGTTTCTCATTAGAAAATAGTCAAGTTTTCTTATGTAATGAAAACTAAACAATTCTTATTTTTATGTAACTACAGACGTAACATGTTTATTAGATTGCGTTGTATTGTCCTAAATGTTACACGCTGAAACTTAAACTGTGCAGATTTGGTGTCTAATATGAACCACTAAATGATGAATGTTTCATAGTATTGCTGCTACAAGACCAGCCACTGACAGACTTTCTCGTTGTGGTTTTGAGAAATAATAATTAACAACAAGAGAAAGTTCACATTTGAAGGTTTACTGACAAAGTTTATCTTTGATGACTGGGATTTACACTTATTAAAACATTTTTGTCTCATTGGGGCATGAACACAATTCCTCACATCTTTGGGATATTTATGGTGGACCCTTTTTGCACCAGGAGAAGGTCTTTATAGCCTACCATTGCATATTAATGATATGCAGTGCCCCTGCAAATTCTCAATATGATGTGGATTTAGAGAGCTTGGAAGTCCATGCTTGAAGATTTTCATTGAGTCATCCTGGTGGTTGGACATAAGAATAGCAGGGCAGAACATCATTTTTTTTCATATAAATCCATTAATTTTTGTTTTACATTTTAAAAAGTTTCATTGCAAGGAAATTGCAAGAAAACCTGTCTTGATTCAGCCGACTGTTTTTTATTGACCCAGAAGATCCGAGGACCAGAGGGTGGGAACACATTACATCCATTTTAAAATCACTGCATTGGCTCCCCGTGTGTTTCAGGATTTATTTTAAGGTTCTTTAGTTGTTTATAAATGTATGAATGGTCTTGGGTCTTCTTATTTATCAGACCTCTTTTCAATTATGAGCTCTTGTGGACCCTGATGATTTTTATGTGTTCCTAAGGTCAGAACTACAACATACGGTGAGGCCTCTATGGTCCTCAACTGTGGAACAGCCTGTCAGAGAACCTCAGTGACTGTTTATAAAAAGAGGGGCCATCTTTTTAAAATAGCTTTTAAGGGTATTTTATTTTGTTTAAACACCAGTGTTCTCCTCATGGGGATCCTCCATGCTGGGGGTGCTGCCCTCTTGGTCTTGGCTTGGTGCCATAGTAACTGCCCTTGACTGGGCTGCATGAGGTCTGGCAGGACAGCCTTACGGTGGCGGGGTGGACAGTAAATGGACTCATACTTATATAGCGCTTTTCCAGTCTTATCGACCACTCACTATATACACTATATGGTCACATTCCCCCATTCACACACACACTCACACCCCGATAGGCACATCCGGGGGCTAGTTGGGGTTCAGTGTCTTGCCCAAGGACACTTCAGCATGTAGTCAGGTGAATGTATGCCTGAGTGTGAGTGAATGTAATGGGGTTGTTTTTTAGTTCATTGCTAAGTTGTCTGTTTGGGTGTTCAATTTTAATGAATCAATTTTACCATGTAGATCACTTTGAGTTGCCTGTAGCACAGAAAGCGCTTTAAAAAAGAAGTTTGATTTGATTTGATTTGACCCAAGCATAATGCAGAACCACTGGTTAGTTTCCAAGGCCTTTCTAATGGTGGCATCCACCGGGAGTCATTCTTTTTTACAATTCCAAGTGGAGTGCAGGTGAGTTATTTCTTTGGCAGTATTTTGCATATGACTCTATTCCTGCATATTATAAGAAACCCATAAAAATTTTAAGTGCAGACCTACTTCCCTGAACATTTTGTTCCAAGTGTTCTGACACATAAACCCAGATTTTTAGTAATTTGCAGTTGAGCAATAAACTTTCTTTTTAAAAATGTCCCTTTGTTAGTTTACTTACAGGTTGAGCAAAAGAGAAGTCTATACAATTGGGAATTGTGTTTGATGTGAGGAGAGATGACAGCAAGAAAACTGAAATAAACATACATGCATGCTGACCTATACAATTTAGACACACACTACTGTGATTCTGCAAGTGCACTCCATTATTCTAGGGCTGGCACTTCCAACAGGAAACTGACTAACAGTATTATGTGACACCATGGAATGTTCCGGGGAGCAGCAGTCAAAAAACACAGACCTACACCCAACAACAATACTTCTTTTTGTCCTGCCTTTGCCTCAAGATCTCAAGTCCCCTCTCAAATGCAAGTGTGGTGCTGTAAAAGTTAAAATTTCAACAGTCATAATCAAAAGAAAGAAAGCCTATTTTGCACAGTCAGGGGACTCAAGGGAATGACACTATCTCTATATTCATGGTACAGGAAGGAACTGCATGCCTATGTTAATCTCTCAAGTTTATAACAAATAGAGTTTGACTGTTCAACCAACAAAAATAGGGGAGAAAGTAGGGTTCAGACAGATTTTTTTAATGTACAAACAAATACCTTAATTATTATTATTATTATTATTATCAGCATGTCTATGTAACATTTGACATTGTGGGTGGTCTGTTGGAATTATTAAATAGTCATTAAGGAGCACTAATGCAGCATATTTTAACTGGATGGTCATATGTTTAGATAGTATGTAGAGGGAAAAAACAAACCTTAAACACATCATATGTGTATGTGAGTGCATGTGTCTTTCTACAAATTTACTCTGTTATCATTGAACACAACAGAAAATGAATTCATTGCTGTTTTTTATTGTTTCTTGTATTGTTTTGTAGTGCTTCCCTAAATGTTCAGTGAACAGCATTAAGTTAGAAGTTAATTAGGGTTAGTCCATATCAAATTGTATAGGTTTAAAGACTAATCTGGGGTTATTGAATAACACAATAATGCTTAAGTGTTCTCACTGTCAAATTTAAGACAGACAAACTCACTATATATGTGTCGACAGAATACAGTAACTCAAAATAAGCTATTAAGAGACATTCTCAGTTCTTTTTAGCCACTCATCGTAGTATCCAGCATCTACAGAAATCAAAATCCAATCATTTCATTTTACCATATTTAACAGTAATTTCTGATAATTTCTAAGAATATTTTGTCTTTTTGCATCTCTCAAAAAGTAATAAAAGGAAATATGTATTACACAGTCAGTCATATCGAACCTTTAAAATGCATTCAAACAATAGTGTATTTTATTGCACCGGTAGTTTTAAAATAATATTCTGATTCAATAAAGCTGCATTTTCCTGCTTGTCCTGATGTAAGGGATTTTAAGCTTGCCTCAGCCTTCATTGGGGTTTCAGCTGCACAGCAGGAAGAAGATAAAAACGGGGGCTTTGTAGGAGAAAAAAAATCACAGCGCATTAAAAACAAATCTACTGGGGGATCCACCAGCAGCTTAAGTGAGCCAAGACGATTAAAGGGTCAGTGGTCATAGACTGCAGGTCGAACATACCTGATGCCACTCACCTTGGTCCACAAGAGGCATTGCCAAAGCCAATCTTTCAAAATCGAATGGATACTGTACACAGGAGAAACCGTGAAGGTCAATGCAAAGTTACTGAGATAATGGCAACACACTCAACAGATCTTTTGGCTTGTTAACTCAGTTTTGCTATGCATGTCCTCTGGAGTTTATTTTTACCAGACCTCAAATGTGTAAAAGTAACATCGTAACATCAACAAACTTGTCTTCTACAGTTTTCTTATGTTGGTATTGATCACGTAGTGTTAAGTTTAGATTGCTGTCTGCACCGCATTTACCCTCAAGGATTGAACAGATTGAAATAAAATCAAACATCATGTTGACATATTATGCTAAATCAATATGAAAACTAATCATTGTCACTTTGTAGATAAGTAAAACAGTTAAATATGCAAGTTGATTCAAGATCACATTGGAAATGCTCAGTGAGATGGAATCATTTGTGTGTGTTCAACTGAAGCTGATCATTTAAAGGTAGGGGTGTTACAGCCCCTGGCCTGAGGATGTATGGAGGACGTGTAGTCACGTGTTTCCGGTTGTTGATGGCGTAATTTCGGACGGCAAGCATCCAGTGATGACCATTGAGTGCCTAGCATATACACACAGGATAAAGCATGGATTAAGCATAAACACACTCACACAGCAAGTATCTGCGGAAGGTACCCAACAGAATTATTATGTCTCGGGTAAGTTTACGTCAATCTACCACTAAGTGCTCAATATCTGTCTCTAGTTTCAGCCAGAATGTGTCATATTTATGTGAAATCTATGACCAGAAATAAACCGACAGTGCCCAGTTACATTATATTTTATTTCATAGTATTTGTGAAACCACAACACAAAAGAAACAGAAACTCAGAACTCACGTTAACAACAGCTCCGTGGCCACAGCCGGTTAGCTTGACAACGCATCTCAATGACAGATAGTGAATAATCCACTCAGCCGCTTCCTGTGGGAAAACTAACTATTTTAACAGAGTAAAAAACGTTAACGTATTATTATATATTTAACATTTATTTCCTTTGTAAGTGACCGAGGTAGAAGCGGCATAATGTCCTACGATGTTTGGAGTAAGTAATTAATAGACTTTCCAGAAGCACTTTGCGTTGTACATTATTTCTGATTATGCATACCTCGTTGGGCATTATTCCTTACATAAGTAGTTTGAAATAAAAGGTTGACTGCATAATCTGCTGGTAGTGCTGGGTTCCCAGTTTCACAGCTGCAATCCATTTATTTTGCCGTGCGACACCAGTAAATCTGTAAAATGACGGGCCGTTCCTTTTGGCCCTGACTATTAGGCTGCTACACCCAAATACAGAGCATGAAATCACCATTTTGACCAGAAAGAATACTCCACACACTATAATCTGTCCTATTTTAACTGGTCTGAGACTGCTGGATGGACTGGATGGAAAACAAAAGTCAGGTGACTCAGTGACATCAGCTGCACGTCCTCCTTGGGCAATGGGGATAGTGATTGTGTCAGACCCCATGCTGCCCAATTGGGGGCAATCACCATGCCACTAACCCAAGACATGAAGGCAGAACCCCCAGCGTGGAGGATCCCCATGAGTAGAACACTGGAGAATAAACTACATTAGGTACCCTTAATAAGAAATACACATGAATAAAAAAAATAATATACGTATAGAGAACTTCATAAAAATGCCTAAAAATATATAAAATAAATAAATAGTTAAACATAAATAAATTTACTTAAATTACTCTTAAATTAATAAAACAATGTGATAAAATAATACAAATTAAGATACTGTGAAATTAGTAACAAAAGCTAAGCTAAACAGGTAGGTCTTGAGCCTCTTTTTAAAAACATCAACAGTCTCTGCAGCCCTGAGGTTCTCTGGCAGGTTGTTCCACAGCCGAGGGTCCTAACAATGGAAGGAGGCCTCACCATATGTTTGGCTTCTGACCTTGGGAACAGATAAAAGGTCGATATCAGAGGAACTTAGGGTCCCCGACAGGGTCCATAACTAAAAAGAAGGTCTGATGAATAAGAAGGTCCAAGACCATTAAGACATTTATAAACAACTAAAAGAACCTTAAAATTGATCCTGAAATGCACGGGGAGCCAATGCAGCAATTTTAAAACGGGTGTAATGTGTTCCTGCCCTCTGGTCCTCGTCAGGACACATGCCGCCAAGTTCTGAAGTAACTGTAAGCTTGAGACAGACTTCTTAGGAGGACCAGAGAGCAGGGCATTACAATAATCAAACCTACTAAAGATAAAAGCATGCATCAGCACCTCTGTACTGGCAAGCGAGAGAAATGGGTGAACTCTGGCAATGTTTTTTAGGTGATAAAATCTTGTTTTTGTGATATTTTTATTATGCGGAATACAATTCAGCTCAGAGTCAAAAAGTACACACAGGTTCCACACTGAGAAGGATTTAAACTCTGCAGTTTGTGTGAAATGATCTCTCTCTTGTCTTCAGGACCAACAATTAAAACTTCCTTTTTGTCCTGGTTAAGCTGTAAGAAGTTCTTTGCCATCCATGATTTTATATCTAAAATACATTTTAAAAAAACATCAACTGGCTCCAAGTAATCAGGAGATATGACAATATAAAGCTGTGTATAATCAGCATAGCTGTGAAAATCCATGCCGTGTCTCCTGATGACATCCACAAGAGGTAACATATATAGATTAAAAAGTATTGGGCCTAAGATTGATCCTTGGGGAACCCAACACTGAATTTTATGCGTTCTTGAGGAGAATGTATCCAAGCTTACAAAAAAATTGTCGGCCTGTGAGATTGGAGTGAAACCATTTAAGAACAGTACCTGAGAAGCCCACCAGACTTTTGAGTCTGTTTAATAAAATCTGGTGATCCACTGTACAAAAGGCGGCACTAAGATCTAGTAGAACCAGAACAGAAAGTTTATGTGAGTCCAAGTGACATCTAAGGCCATTTGTAATAAGGCCAGGTTTGTCCTAAAACCAGAATGATATTTCTCTAAAATACTGTGTTTATTTAAAAACTCCTGTAATTGACTTAAAAACAACTCTTTTTTCTATCATTTTACTTAAAAACGGTAAGTTGGATACAGGTCTGTAGTCATTCAGAATGTTTGGATCTAGACCACTCTTCTTCAGAAGGGGCCTTACCACCGGCATTTTAAAGGCAGATGGGAAGATGCTATACACTTCCTCTAATTGCTTCTCCTACAACTATTTTGCAGAGGAAACTCAGTTTTTTCCTACAACAATCAATTGCCTGTTTCCTAAGAAGACCTGGTAGTGGGACTAACTGTCCTCCATGTCCATGCAATACTGCAGAGATGGGTCAATCAAGACAACCCCAAATAATCTAGAGTTTTAAGCAACATGGACTTGCCAGTGATGAGCGTTTTAAACAACCCAGTGACCTCTAATCTCAGATGGAAGAGCCAAAGTACTCTGCCTCTTCTTCCTCAGCACAAGATTTGTGTTGGTAGGATTGAGGATGTCTTTGAAGTATACCTTCCACCGACACACTATGTCCCAAGTTTAGGTTAATAGACTCCATTCTCCACTGTACACAGCATTTATAGTCCACTGTATTCCCATCCTGAGCTCCAAAATGATGGCATCTGGAAGTTGTTTTCCATGGCCTCTTCAAATTCCTCAGAAGCCCAAGTTTTAGTCTTAGTGAGTGCAGAAGCCTTTTTCCACTTATAATGCTGATACCCATCAGTTGCCTCTAGAGTCCCACAGGCCAAATAGGCCCAGTAGGACTTCTTCAGCTTAATGGCATTCCTCAATGCAGGTGTCCTCTAACGAATTGGGGAATTATGGTATTGACAAGCACCTACCTTATAACCACAGCACTGGCTGGCTTCTTTTTCAACAACTGAGGGGTGGAATATGGTCCTCCATGACTCAATGTTCCTGCCTCAATCATAAATGACCGAAGGTCTTCTGGAGATGAGAATTGAAGCTCTCTCTGACAGGGGACTCTAGCAGACATTCCCAGCAGACCCTCACAATATATTTGGGCCTGCCAGATCTGACCAGCATCATCCCCCACTATCTGAGCCATCTTACCACCAGGTGGTGATCAGTTGACTCCTCCCCCTCGCTCTTCCCTCATGTGTCCAAGACATGCAGCAGCAAGTTTCATATATATATGATATGACTACAATAGCAGCCTAGAGCAGGGGTCTCAAACTCATTATATCCGGGGGCCAAAGGAGGCAGAGTCTGGGTGAAGCTGGGCCGCATCAGAATTTCCACAAGAAAAGCGCTGATAAAACATTCCTTAGTTCT
>JBAMHV010000001.1:13654351-13672960 GCA_037177535.1 Pseudomugil gertrudae | reverse complement strand
ACATATAAAAAATTAATTTGTAGGTTTGTCACCATATTGTAACCAAAGGTTATTAAGTTATAGGTTTAACTCCATGGAAGGAAACGGAATGGTAAACTCATGATTAGTATGATGATTATGTACATTAGGTGGCAGAGATCCAGAGAAGAATGATGGGTACAGTCTGGATTTACAACTCTCAAGATGACCTCTGTCTCTGGCAGACACACCTGTCTTAATAAGCATACACACTCACACACAGCTGTCTGAATGCTGGATTTCGTGAGGTCAAGGCGCTGCGAACATGTAGGTTTGCACATTTTTCAAAAAACCAAAGCAGAGTATTAGAAAGAACATATTCTACTATAATACAACTATACGTGATATATGTCATTGCTTAAATTACAATTACAATGTCATTGCAAATTACCAATACATTTTCTCACTTTTTTTATTTAACCAGTTTCCATCGAGATTTTCTTAACATCAATTACAATGCAATATTACGTACTGTTCACTTTCCACTGACTCTAACTATAGTTTAAATTGGACCTGGCTATTTAATTGGACAACCGATCTTGTCCTCAAAAACATGTACAGGGAGTTAATTCAAGGAATTCATGGATTTACATTAGTCTGAAACATTCTGCCTGTTATGATTTGTGCTGAAAGTAAGTATTGTCCCTTTAGGTATAGCCTTTCACCGGATAACCTTGTCAGTAAATGACTTTTTTGGAGACTTTTGGGACAGACTGTCTGTCTGAATATTGTTTACTAGGTGGTAAGTTTGGTGAAACCCTTTAAGACATATTGTCTTAACAGTTTTTGTTTTACAATTCCAATTTCTGACAAAAGAAACAAACATGGGAATGAGAGCAGCTTCAGTGTAAATTTTCCTACATCAATTTTCAGTTATGTTTAGTTTTAATTGAAAATATAAAGCATGTATGGTTATCCTCAGCCTATTGACGTTTTGCTATTGCAGGGCTATGGCAGTTCCCATTTACCCTCTAACCACAATGATCCAGTTGTGTTAAGTAGGTTTTGAGTTTGTACAATTTTGGTAAGAGACCATGTTCACCAAACATCTTAGAATTACTCCTAGAAACACTGTTAAGAGCTGACTCAATTCAATTCAATTCAATTAAAACACCCCGTAAATGCTGCACTTTATAGTTACTTAAACTGTACGACTGAATCTTAACTGTCAGTCTCAGAGCGGGGTCACAACAGTATAAGCTAAATTTTAATGATGTCATTTCCAGGCCCACAGACTTGACCTATTGCTGAATGGAACCATTTATCAAAGAATATCAAAATACCTTAGAGTGACATCTCCAAGGACAAGACACTGTAAGTATGCTAGTCAGAAGCCTGAAATCCATCCTACAACCATCCAGTCTTAAAACAACTGCTCTTCCTCCTGAGCTAGCCACCCAGTAAATTGTTTAATGGAGAATTGGAATCTTTATTTTGACAATAATCAACAAAATTCTAAAGAAAATACAGACATTGGCGAAAAAAAAATTCTCCTTAACTCTGTTTTCAGACATAACTATCGTATAATTTCACACGCGGATATAGTGAGAGAATGTCCCCTATTAAATCCACAACACAGTCAGAAAAAATATTTAGACAACCTAGTTTACCAAAATTTCAAGTTACCTTTTAATGTCTGGTACATTTTTGGGCAAAACAAGGGTTGTCTAATGATATTTTTCTCAACTGATTTTACCCACTCTGTCAAAATGATCAGCTGCTCACTGTTAAACAAAGCCAGAATGGCCCTCTGCTCCCTGAAAGCCAATGCACGTCTCTCATCTCAGCACTGTCCTATACATAAACTACTAACCACTGAAGACACGTGTCTTTTAAATATCTGCATAAATAGAAGTGATTTTCAGAATTGATAGGGTTGATAAATAGTTTTTATTCTTGAGTTTAAGAGTAAGACTTTGTCATTTTTATTAGCCACTTATAAATGTATTTGGCTGAATTTATTATGTTCATAAGCAGTACGATACTGGACATTGATGAACAAAATAAACTGTTAAATGATTTGTCCATCTGTTTACAGAGGGCTCATTTTCATCAGCAGTCCTTTTTTCTATTGTTTTTAAGGTAATTCATTAAAGCAAAACACCTTTTAAACATATTAGAATAACAAAATAAACTAATTTAAAATAAAACAAACTCATTCAATGTACATTTTTTATTTCTAAGTCAGATTATTTACGTTATGTTTGCATGAAAATCATTCTTTCTGTGTTTATCAGCAAACAAAGATTTCAAGAAATCTCAGACGGTCATCCACTGTACCTCCCTCATCTGCTTGTTTGCTTTGTTCAGGTTAGTTTTGCAGCTGCTACCAGTCAGACAAGTTGTTAATTGGTTGGGTAGATCACTAGCTAACAAGGTTAGCATCAAAATTCAGGCTGAGCATTCAGAAATATATTACCACTGCAATACAAAAAGAGCCATCAGTTTATTTGTGTGCATTAATTTAGAGTTTATCCAGAGTTAGACCACTGCAGACGTTCTAACACTTATGACTCTGGCGACTTTGTCAATCAGTCAAAAACATTTAGCATGTGGGATGTATGCAAATAGGTGACAGAAAAACTGCTCAGAACTCCCTCTCAACCACAGGATCATTTTCAAAGTTTTAAAATACAGGGATTAAATTTATGTCCCCTTTTGCACATCTAACTTTAGCAAAAGAATTATATATCAGCAAAAGTAAAGTAGTAAACATATTTATTACAGGAATAAATTGGCTTATTTATTTTATCTGCTTTGTTTTTTTGTAAAACTTTTCGGTCATGAATCAACATTCTATTAAAATTATAACATTTTTCTATACTGCTGTAATCACTGTAGATAGACCCCTTGTTTGGGTATTCTTCCTTTTAACAATTGTCAAGAACCTTATAAGTGTACTCAAATATATCTGTAAACCTAAGTATGCAGATTATTAGAAAATAGATTGTACATGATACAGTACTACTGTTTACTTCAGAAAAATGAGTTTACAAGTGATTATGATGAACATGCTTTTGCCATGAGGATATTGTACACTTACATAGTGTGAAACTGAACTTTCTGGATCATAATCACACTCAGCATTCCTCTTAATAGTTTTATGTTTTTATTTTTCCAATTTAAAGTTCATCCATTGTTGCACTTTGTTCAATGACATCTGGAAAGTGTATGATTTTCACATTGTCTCTATCTGTGGGTTCAGAGTATAATGACTCTTCCATTGGAACTTGTTAATGTTCTATTTACATTAAGAAAATCCCTAAAAATTATTAGAAAATATAATCAATAGATTAGACTATCTGGGTTGTTAACTTATACTACAAGTCTTTAAGTTTTAATTGATTAGATGGTTTTATTATAATAGTCCTAAAAACAATTTAACTAAGAAAACAGTAAGAATATGTATAATTGGGGTAAAAGGATTTTGAGAAAGTTTCCATTATAGTTTCCTCTTATCTTATCCAGTCTAAGGTCACTGTGATGTTTAAGGAAAAAAAAATAAGAACAAAAGGTATTAACAAAATCCCACCCCACCCCGCCCCCATCCCCCCGCCCCCCTTCCCCCGCATCCTGCAGAGTGGAAAGAAAACAAATACTCGACAATAAAGATAATTACTCAAATCTTAAAACAAAAGTATATTTAATTCTTTGTAAGTGTCAACAGCAGTACAAAAGATGGAGTGATGTGAGAAGCTTTCTGCAACACAATTTTTGTTTCTTTTACAGAAAAAAGGAGGAGATTCTTGAGGTAAATGAGCTAAAACAGGCAGTTATTCAGCTCGCTGCTGCACTGATACAGAGCGGGCCTAGACTGACATAAAACGCAGTTAGAAGATGTCTCAAGTGATCCTGTGGGGACAATTGAATAATTTACAGTATACACATTGCTATGGTGCCAAGATGCACCCACAAGTGTCAATCATTGGTTTGTTTTTACTTAATATAGTGTATTAATACTACCAAAGGCAAGGAGAGGGCTCTCCACACACATCAATGTAAAATAATTCACCTTAAGTTTACCTCACGTCAATACTGCACATGGAAACTAAAGACTTGCTGGTGTACACTTTGAAGCCAAGCAAAAACAAAGAAAGAAAAAAAAAACAAAAAAAAATATCTCTTTTTCTCAATTTTTCTATTTTTGTTTCTTCTTTTTAAGCAATAACAACCCTAGCAAATAACTGACTGTTGTTCTGTATAAAGAAGAATGTGAACACAGATGTGATGGCAACATTTCTTTTAAGTTGAATTAAAAACTTTACATTGGACTGTACAGAATATTATGATAAACTATTTACATATTCAGACATAAACTTTTTTTTTTTTTAAAAAAAGCAGCAACAGACACTATGTATTTCATTTTCTCTAATAACACCCAAACAATACTTGCCATGGGCCTAGGTACCTGCCAAGAAAGGGAGAACAATAAACAAACAAACAATTAAACAAGGATTTCTACGCAGAAAAGAGTTTCAGGCTGCCAGCAAATTCAAAACAGTGGCTCCAGTGATAGAAGAGCCCCACACAGTGTTGCTTGTAAAGACAACTCTAAAAAGCAGAGTACCAAAGGCAACAAAAAATGTTGCCCCGAACAACAAATTTTACACTTCTGAACAGCAGCTAGCATGTCAGTCCAGCATGTCAGTGAATTGTGCTGATTAAATTAACACAGAGAACATTCCCATCATATACATCACAAAGTTCGACAGAAAAACAGCAAAGTTGACACAGCGTAGAAGCTTTTGTCTTCAGTTCATTCAAACCATCTGCAAGACTTGCTTGTGAAAAAGGGAAACAATTTGTGAGGGTTACACTTGCAGATGGCTGATGGTAGTACACATGTTCATTAAAAACTGGCTGCATTATAAAAAGATGGCAAAGTGAGAGTGAACAAAGAGAATGCACAATGCCTTTGCGTTTTGCCACATTAAAAGAAATAAATACTCCCACATAAAAAAAAGATAATTTATTTTAAACAGTCATTTGTTTTTTTTAAGAAAGAACACCTTTGCTAACTATGTCATTGCAAGCCAAATGCATGCAAATATTTTCAGATGATCTCAGCTCCTTGTGAACAAATTGCCACATAGTGTGAGCGCTAAGTGGCAAAACACAAAACACAAGTGAGGATACAGCATACTGTTTAGATTGCATCATGGTTGGAAACAAATGATTGAATAATTCTCTCTCATCAAGTGCTTGTTTGAATTAGTACCTTGCTTGTTAATGAGTGTGATGAGAATAATTTTGTTGATGCACTGAATATTTAACTCAGGACCAAAACTAAAAAAAAATAGCATCTACATGAGGTACAGTGACTTGTCAGAGATTAAAACAAATACAAAGGACATGAAAGAAAAACTAAGATGGAACAGCCAAGTACATAATTTATAATTAACTAATAAACAAAAATATATATTATATTTACAATCAAATCTAAATGAGATGGTGAATTCTCTGAAATACATTTTTTAAGTTCCAATTCAGCATTATTTTTATCTATCTGATTGTCCATGTGTTTTTTTTTCTTTTATTTCTGTCAACTGACAACTTTAGAGCCAACAGTGGCTAATAATAAATACATTATGTTGATACTCTACTGAAACACATTATACAATGTACTGAAATCTGGTGTTTCACGGCTCTATGAGCTCGCTGTTGAATAATCTGCTCACTTTCTTGTGCTGAGTCTCTTCCCAAGGCAGCCCTGAAGCTTAAACAAAGTGTTCATTCATCACATGTGTCTTTGCATAAATACACAAAATAGGTAGACAAACAAAAACATAAAAGACTTGAACCAGGTAACTGTGACAATAAACCAACTTGAGTCCAGCGTGGGGAATTTTGTTCATTCATGGTGTTTTTTTTTTCCCTCAAACAGCTTCACATTAATCAGAATTGATAAAAAATACAATTTATATCCAGTGCTTATAACACTTCTGAAACATTGTCTCTTTTTGAGTTCATGTTGTCCATTTTTTTTCTCTTTTTCTGTTTAGTGTGTGTTTTTGCTATATAAGCACAGTCAAGTTTCAGTTCCACCAAGAGTTCTTTTTAACCACCAGCCCGCTAATGCAGTGTGGCGGTGTCATGAAATTATTTACAATCACATACAAATCAATCTAACCACCAGCAAACAGTTTGAAAATACCGAAAAGGCTGACCTGGAGGGAAATCCACTGAAGTTTGTTCATAAAGAGCATCCTTATTGTTTTGTACTTCAAAATGAGAAGAACATAGAAAACATACAATGAAAAAAAAATACAAAAGGAATTATCAATGAGGTGATTAAAAAATGTACATGAATTATGTATAAATGTTTCCAAAAGTTGAAACAGCACAAATTAGCACTGAATAGATTCTGACAATATGAGAACAGTGTGCTAAAGAACAAGAAAAAGCCATCTGTACCAATTAGAGCCAGCAGAAAAACGCAGTGACCAGCACTAGGGATCTTGACCAGTTAAAGCCAATGACCAGCCATTCAAGTCCTTCAAAAAGCTCTGCTCTCTCTCTGAAATGGACAGGTTCAAGGGCAAGGGAGGGGAGTAGCTGGACTCATGCATTAATAATGTTGTATTTCAGATGATACCCAGTCGTCAGTCATTTTAATAATCCCCCACAGCTTGATGTACTTGTTCCATCTGCTCGCCAGTGCCTGGTGATTGGGCCAGGGTGGGAGCCCTGTTGAGGCCTTACTTCTAGCACTTTGATGGAGAGCACAATGAGGGACACACGCCCCATTTTTATTGTTTCCCACCCTCCCCTGCTGCTTCCTCCCTTTCTGAGCCAGATGGCGCCCCCTGGGTGCTGAGGTTGCCACAGGCTGGGGTCAGAGCAGAGCATGGCAGGGAGGAGAGCCACTTAGACCTTCTGCCCTATAGAGGATCTGAGTCTTAACATTAAGACCTTGACCGCTAAAGTTATTTTTTCTACCTGCAATCTGCAGAATGTCATCACAATTAGAATAGAAATGGTCTGTTAGAGATAAGCACATATCAAAAGCTGATCAAATGTTAAGAAACAGCTAAATAAGGCTCAAAGGTGACAGAATATTTTGAGTGCATGAATTAAGAGCGTTGTGTTGGAAGTCACTTTTACTTTTTACCCATTTACAATGAGGTAAACATTGATGACTTTACCCTCTTTTCTTTGTTTGGGCAGTGCTGGCAAAACGTCACTCCTTTCAAGATGACTTCAGTAATCCCTGCATCAACCCGACAGCCTTGCTTTTCTTTAAGACTTCTTAGTGTCAGTTTAA
The DNA here is from genome assembly GCA_037177535.1 of Pseudomugil gertrudae. NCBI lineage: Eukaryota > Metazoa > Chordata > Actinopteri > Atheriniformes > Pseudomugilidae > Pseudomugil > Pseudomugil gertrudae. The sequence continues at coordinate 13,665,678 of JBAMHV010000001.1, read as the reverse complement.
GATTTACAATGTCTAAAAAAATTACATTTTAAGACCTAAGACTTTAAACATGTTGTCCAAGTGGGGCTAAAGTGTTTAACAGGATGTACTGTAGTCTTACAGCTACACATTGTACAACATCAATTTGAGATTGTAATGCCACCAAAGCTGCCTTTCGCTGCTGTTCCAATCTCACAGATTGAAGGTCTTCAGCCCTTTAGCATTCTGGCCTGATTACAATCACTCTGATTAAGATCTTGGTGAGTTAAACCGGGTTGCAGAGCTGCAAGTGAGCGAAGAATGCCACAGTGCACTTTTTGGGCTGGGATGAGGAAATGAAAAGGCTGGCACACATCACTGATGATCACTGCATTGTCCTGCCTAGAATACAGCTAGTAACACAAGCTTCTATTCCCAGATGTAACATATTATAACCTCCTGCCAAGTTTGCTTCCTCCGAGTTCCTGAGTTTCATTTGTTTATTCTGTGAGGGTAAATTAAAGAAAGACTGGATAATGAAGCTGCATTAGGAGATGAAGAGATTGTCTAAGACTTACAAAGCCTCTTTTAAAAGACTTTACAGGTTTTAGAAACAACATGAAATGTTTGGCACTTCCACAATTAAATATGTATTTTTTTAAAGAAGTGTAATAATAATAATAATAATAATAATAATAATGATAATAAGAGTACCCTCTGCACTAAATTGGAATTAGTCTATGTTAATTTTGAGATATTTCTAATGTTAATTTTTCTCTGAATTAAAACATTCACAAGCTGTTGGCTGGCACTCTATACCTGAGTGAGAATATTATTCTCATCCTGAACAGTTACATCATGTAGCAAAATTATCGAATTGAAAGGGAAAACAAGATAAATGATTTATAGGTTCATATCAAATATTTAGTTTCAAGTTCTGTCATGTTTTAGGCAATAAACTAATTGTGTAGATGTTCATGATCTCAATGAAAAAATAAACAATGATGTTGAAATCAAACAAATCAACAAAACAAAAAAACCAGTAACATGTATAAATTATCACAACCAAACAGCTTCACGCACTTGAAAAACACTTAAGACCAAATAGCTTTTGTTTCTGATGAAGCCTTTGCTGCATGCTGGCTTCTACATGATACATCACTGTATTTCTCTTTTTAAAAATATTTTCAAACCCTTGCGGTACAGTTTTCTTTTGCTCTTTCCTTCCCTTGGAGCCGACCTGCCCTTTGGGCGACCTCCTGTATATGTGTTGTGTCTGCACTGGTTTCTTTGCTTTAAGAGATCTCAGTTGGCATTGACTGTCTCTTGTGTGTCGTTTTCACTACTATAGTCTGATTTGGGCTCATCCTCAAAATCTTCGTACATGTCCATCTCATCCTCCCCATTGACTGGCTCATTGTTGTTTGATATGGGGTTGGGCTCTAGCTTCATGTTGTAGGTACTCTGAATGACAGGAATGGATGGCTCAGGACTCACTGAGGCACTTGAGCACTCTGATGTCATCTGAGGTGAGGGTGTGGTGGTCGCCATGGTGATGGCCCCAGGATAGACCATACTGGTGCTGGTGGTTATGGGAATCTGAGGTGGCTGCCTGGAAGAAAGAGGAAAGAAATAAAACTACAATTATTCACAATCTTTTCTAATGACTGATTTATTGATGCAAATTGGACCATAAAGTGCGGAAAATCTAAATGGGGAAAAAGTGCTGCCTGTGCTGCTGAGGTTTGTCTCTATATGTCTCTCAAACAGATATACTTTTTGGTTGCTGCACTGGTTTTGAGTGATTGTATAAATGGTTTTCCACAGCAGTCTCTTTTTAGCCAGCAGCTCTGTGAAAATGATTTGGGAGAAGAGAGGTTCTCCTGACAGCTCCTGTTTTGAGCTGTTCCGAAACACTATCCAGTTTATTGGTGACATAAAACCAATGAGTGGTTAGTGCTACTCTTGTCCACTGTTGCACAGCATGATTGATACTCCAGCCACTAAGCTTATGAGTGACATGGGAACACCTGGAGAAGTGTGAACCACACATAGTAAATTAAAGTGTTCTGCTTCAGACTGCTGCCCTCCAGGCTTCTGTAAGAGTATATTTAAATCTTATATCCTATAATAATGTCTGCACTTTATTTGAAGACTGCTATTGTGCAAAATTATTAAATCACAGCTACTGAAAAACACTTGATTTTAAAGTGGTTGTCAAGCCCTCGTCTTAAATCAAATACAGTTGAGGTTAACCCAAAATTCAGTTTAAAAGTGGTGCTTACAATTACATAAATGTGTAGGCAGGGAGGCATTATGCTAAATCATGTCTAAAATCTGCAACTGTTAGATTGCAACGTTTGTGACTGAGCACATACCCCACAGTGAAGAACTGCCTCATCTCTTGTCGCCGTGAGCGCATCATCTGTTTGTACTCTCCAATACGGAGTTTCTTTCCATCGATAATGCAGGTTCTCTTAGGCCGTGGCTTGTACTTGTAGTTTGGATACTTCTCTAAATGAAGTTTGCTCAAGCGAGCCTGTTCTTCATAGTATGGTTGCTTGTCTTGGTTAGACATAGATTTCCACCGAGAACCTACATGAAAAAGTGATTGAAATTTCAGTATGTAAAAAAAGCAGTTTTACTGAAAAATGATGACAAAGGAGTACTTTTATACAATTTTGTTAGAATATATGTCAAAATAGCTCGTAATGCATGGTGATTCAAAGTTTAGTCATTTTTCTGCAATATTTCAGTATAGTAAAATCACAGTAAACCTGAGCAACAATGAGTTGTCCAATCAATAACAGCTTCTTGGTAGCTGTGCCATTGAACAGTATCTGAGAGGAGAAACTATATCATTTCGTGCTGTCAAACCTGTAGTTAATACAATAGCTCCATGAAGTGCACTACACTGGCATGGATGACAGCCCTGTTTACAGCTCTGATGTATGGACCCAGTGCTGGGGGACAGGACCCCTTTAGTCTCTATCATTTTTCATGACAAACACTTATGTTAGTGATGAGCTATAAATCCATCTGTAGGCTGAGATAAACTGATGCACGGTAGCATATGCAATAGAACACCTTCCCTCCTTCAGTTTCCTTCTGATATGTAAATATCAATCCTGAATTGAAAATGCTTAGTAAGTCCAGGACTAATTAGAAAATGTTGGTATGGTAAGTCAAATTTCATGTCAGGTAGTCTGTAAAAGTCAGTATAAACACAATTGTATTGGCCTACCCCGTTATGTCATGCAGAAAGCAACGCTTGTAATAATGCCAATGCAAAGACATTTGACTACATGGGTCCAGGTAAACATGGAGGATCATAAGAAATGGCATTCAAACATTCAGATAATTTCTGTCGTTAGCTAAAGCAGAGCAGTTTTATGATCTTTGGTTCAGTTGCAATGAATTTAATGGATATTTAAAGGATCTTACCCAAAATCTTGCTTATGTTGGAATTGTGCATGTCAGGGAAGGCCTGGAGAATCTTGCGCCGTTCATCTTTGGCCCAAACCATGAAAGCATTCATCGGCCTTTTAATGTGGGGCTCGTTGCTGTTCCGTCCTCGGGACTCCCTGAAGACTCGTGCCTCTGTAGATCCAGTGCCTCCTGTTGGCCAACAATAATAGGGTTGGGGTTTATCTGCAGAGCTATTGACTTCCTTAGACCCTGGAATAGCCAGAGTAGGAACAAGACGAGAGAGCGAGGCAAGACATTGATTAAATGACGAGCCAAGTTTAAACTCTCTTTTATCCAATGTCATTACTGCCATCATCATCATGAACATTGTTTCAGATGAATGCAGTGAATACAGATTCTCCGAGAAGTCAAATGATCCCACAAGACCAAATATATGCTCAGTTTACTGCTATGCTCTACTGTTAGAATTTTTGTCAGGTCTATCCAAAGATTTATACAAATCCAAGGGAGAACGACCTTTGACTTTGAAGACAGACACATTTTTAATCCTAAAAATGCACTTTTCCCAAGCACATTTTAGTTTAACATTCACACAGTCCATAAAAAAGTGCCAACATAAATAATAAATAATAAACTTTATAATTAAAAATACAAAATTAAACTCTTAATAAAGCTTTTTTCCAAAGTTTATTTTAATACATATGCACAAATAAACTCTTTATTTCACTCTCTTCCTCTCCCCTTCAAGCATACACACACACGCACACACAGTCAAACAAACCAAGCACACATTAGCGAGGAGAGTGTGTGCCGATTCTGCAAAGTGCTGTTTCTCAATCAGGGCATTCACAATCAGCATAAGAGAGTTTCTCTCAGTATTAAACTGTACATCAGACTGATAATGATTTCTGTTTGCATGCGCATTTGCTTCCTTTTATATGTAAGATGTGAAAGAATTAAATAAAAACAGTATGAATATTTAAACAAACAAAAACATGTTGATAAACAGGGCTTGAAAAATAAGACAAAAAAAGCCTTCCATATGCTACGATACATCTTTAATGATCTCAAATCTGGAAAAGAAAGCTTGGGATGACTCATGCATATTTCATCATCCACATGTGAAGCCTTCTCATTAGACCATTCCAGTAGCAGCCTTGGCACACGTTACCTGGGGTTTGATTTCTATTATTATTTCAGTTGATAAACAAAATCAAACTCTTAATGAGTAATGGAGGGCTGTGCTGAGAGATTCAGTCCAAATCCGAATAAACTTTGCTCTGTGCTAATCACTGAAGATGCTACCATTTTCTTCCTTTATGTACGGAGTCTTTTCTACTTTTTGCTCATTTGTTGAACTATTACAAAAGACAAATAGTATCTCTAATAAACCAGACATGGAGATTGGCTTTTGAGTTATTCTCATAGAAAAAGCTGAAGAACCAGCTGCTGAGTTGGGACAAGTTTCACTTGATCACAGTTTGTTTTCGCCTGCTTATGTTTAACAATCAAAAGGCTGCTAGCAAATATCTCTGCTTTCAACTGTGGAGCCAGAGATCAATGTATTATCACATTATGGTATTTACAGAGTTCAAGTTGTTTCTGTTGTTTATTTTCAATTCAGTAAGAATGAGGTGCCTATAGGATTACATATGTATGTTGGTCTAATTGGTTTTTTGTTAGCTAAAAGAATAAACAGATAAATAAAGATTGTATAAAATACACTTATACAATACTTAATTTCTGGGTGATATAATATGCTCTGTTGGTGATCAGATTGAAATCAAAACAAAGCAATTTCTTTTTAAAAACGTTACATTTTTTAAAATGGATTTTCACAGTTATTTATAAAATTATTATACTTTTTAAATGGAGATTCACTGTATTTGTCATTTTCACTATATATGACTACAGAGATGTCAACATAGACACTTAATCTTTTAAACCTCTGCAAACAATTCCCCACTTAAACATTCAAATGAGCTGCTCCAAAACTTGAATTTGCTTATATCTAAAAGTTATTTACACACATACCATATGCACTAAATTAGAAGATTTAAAAGATTCTCTTAAATTGTGCACCCAGTCTTCCTTTGTTTGCTTTTGCCTCCTGGTATGCTAAAGGCCTTAAAGCTATCATGAATTCAGAAATAATACACTACCTTTGCTGCCCCCAAACCCCACAGTACGTTAATTTCATTTAGCATGCACTCACTGTACAGGATGAATTGATTTCACTTTGTTTGGTTTTGACAACCATGTTTATTGTGCAATGAAATGTGGTGTGGCGGAGGGCTGACAGTATCCATCAACGCAGGGCAATCTGCTGACTGCCGAGGCCAGATGAAGGTATTCATTAGCTCAGGAGCGCAGCGCTCACTCAGACACGACAGCCAGTGTCTGCACCCCAGGATCGCTTGCTGTAATTTACGATGCCTCCCGTGCCATTACTCTATCACTGACACTGATTCAGCAATTTATATACTGGTGTGCATGCATACGGGCAGAGGTGATCTTATTATGGGGAGGGGGGCAAAACAACTGCCTGCCATCACCAAGTGCCACATCCATAGTTAGCCAGGAAACCAGCCACGTGACTGGGTTTACTGGAGGGAATCCAGATGAGCCATGGCTTCTTGCTACACATGGTTGCGCTCACAGAAAAGTGCACGTCGGCCTCCCAGATGCTACAAAAAACTGTAGACTTGAACAGAATACTATTACATAACTTTAAGTCCTATTGAAGAAGATGTAGTGTTCTTGGTTTAACAAGGAGAATAACAAAAGCATCAAGCCAATACCTAAATCTGCCCTTGGGAAACCAGTAGGCTAACTCAGGCAGAACTCTTTAAACTGAAGTAATGATTTGTCTGTATGGTAATCTTTCTAAATAAGAGAATAACCATTGAAAGTAGACATTAAAGATAATGGATTTCTATAAGACCAGAAGAGGATTTGTGTATGGATAAATGTGCTCTTTCAATCAGTTCTTTAATATATGACTTAATCAAAGGTATCCTGTGCATTAGCACAGCAAATTGCCAAAAATCTGCAACATGCAATGTACTGCAATGTTGTCTCTATTTACACTCAAAATTATGACACTGCTCCGACATTTTGCAAATGAGCATTAACTATTTTTTTTTCCAGGAGGGGCAGGTCATTTAGGAATCAGTTAGTTAGGTGTGTGATTGTGTAAATAAACACAGATGTTTAGAAGTGACAGGGCCAAGCCCCCTGGGTGGTAGCTGGGGTGGGGGAGAAACAGAAGGAGTGCTGCTTAATAGAATTTATTGTGATTCATGAGGCCAGCAACTCAAGTGTGACAGAGCGATATGAGAATCCCCTTTTAATTTGTCTCTCCTGGAAGCACTGCAGATGAGCAGCATGAATTACAGTGTGAAAGAAAGATCGCGTGCATGTGTGTGGCGAGAAAATAAAAAAAACTGAAAAGAAAAGGAGAAAGCTAAAAACGCAGAAGCAGTAGAAAGGGAAGGAATTAGAAAGAGAATGTAGTGAGGCCCTAAAGCAAATCGCACCTGTGACCTGCAGGCTCAGACTTGACCATGTACCAAGCCAGAGGGTAGCACTCCCCCAGCTGCCCCCTCTCCTCCTTTCCTCCTCCTTACTCATCTTTGTTCTGTCGTCAGACACATTCTGTCACACAGGAATCCGTTCGAAAGGATGAGCCTCAGTGAGCAGGCAACAATTACACAAACCTGCCAAGCCCTCCCTGTTGGGATCAAATCTAACACCTCTGACTGAAGGCATTTACTGCTGACAATAGAGCCTCTCCCTCAGAGCAGGATCAGGCAAGATTAATGGGTATGGACGGACAGAGCACAGTGCACAGTGGCCCTGCTGTAGCCTAAGCTCATGGTGCGCTAATTAAATCATTACAAATGACAAGTGATACATTAAAGCCCATTATATCATGTCTGTCCTTTTTGTTTGTTTTGTTTTCCACTTCGGATTATGTAAGTTTTAGATCCTGTGTGTTCGTGTTTAGGTGTCTGCAACTGAGTACTTGAAAAGAAGTGGGCAGCTTGTTGCAGCTCGCAGGCTGCAGATTTTACTTTTGTCTTTTCACTAACTCACCAATGCATTTTGCAGAACAGTGAAAACTCATCTTTCACAACTTGTCAGATTTGCTGGCACACCAGCAAGTGAGTGTGTAGACAAAAAGCATGCAAATATTTTCATTTTCAACAGTAGGGGTCAATTTTCATTTTGCCCTCTTCAAAAAGAGCTTTGTTAGTTTTTTTGTATTGACCTTTTCAGCTATTGTTGTAACTTTTGACTCATTATTTCTGATCTTTATTTATGTTTTTTTTAAGGAAACTCCTCTGTAATGAAAGCCATAATTTGATTCCCACGGCCCCACAACAGATTTAAACACAAAGTAAAACTGAAAAAAAGAAGAAAATAACCCCCAAACAGCTCTGAGATTATATAAAAAAACTTATTCTGTGATAACTTCTGTTCTTTTCACTATTCCAAAGAACTTTTTAGTGGCTTTTTCCAGACAGGAGCATAGATTTGATCTCATTTGGCATCAATATTAATTCATTTTTTTGCCTTCCTAAATACATAGTCACAACCGTATGACTGCTCTATACTCCCACATAATAATGAATAAGAGACTGAGTAACTTTTGTGATATTTAGTTTCATCAGAGCTTTAAAAGACCATATAAATTAAAAGTTGAAACACATGTATTTCTAACAACTTCATAAAATTATGGAAATCCATTCCTTATTCCTCTATCGTGTTTTTCCCCCAATCCAAGTAATTTGGACTTTGGCTGCTGCATGCTTTGTAAATATTAGCTCAAGCAACCTAAAGGTTTCTGTGAACTACTGCGATAACAGACGATGGTTGTATACTATGCTTGGTTAGTGTGGCTGCTTTATTCTGGAGGGAAAGCTGTTATACACCAAGGGTCTTTCACAGCCTGTGTATAAGTTGGGAGGTACACCCAGTAATTTTCCTTTTCAGGAAACACTAAACTATATGCAGTATGCTCTGATTTAGTGGGGGACAAGTATACTGAAGTTTTGAAAGCAATTTCCCTACTTCTGTGATAAAAAGTTCCAAATAGTCATTGCATTACAAATTTTAGATGCCTGAGTAAAGAAATGGACTAAAAACATCTAGATACTGTTGAAAAATCAGGCTCTTTTGGGAATATACTTATGACTTTATGGATAAATAAATATTACTTAAAAGATAGAAGATTTGTAAAAAGAAAAATGGTTGTAACACAGATATATTTTGATTTTCAAAGGTCTAATGCTTTTGACGTTAACATTAAAACAAACATAAATAAACTACAACTTTGCTATTTTGCTGTTTGTGTCTTTATGACAAGGAAGACCGAGGAGCCCAGATCTTCCTCTTTAAGGAAGAGAAGATCCTCACAAGGTTTTAAAAGTAAACATGTTCAGAGACAAGCAAACATTTTGTTGCTCACATCTTAAAATCCTGCCTTATCATTCAACTATACATGTCTTTTATTGGTAATAGTTACAGAGACAGACTGATATATGTGTTGCAAAAGAAGAAATACTAATACTAAGCGTGTCTTAGCTTATGTGTGCCGCCCTGTCTCCTAGTTTCCCACCCCTGGGAAGAGGACCTCTCCGCTCTTTTGACCTCTGCCTGCTCTTAATCCATAGCCCACTGGGAACACTGATGTAAGGCGGCTGGTGGAAGCCTTTCCCTCGGCCCTGAACAGGACTTAAAAGGACACAACCACTCTGGTGTGCACTTTGTTTCTTTCCTGACTCCACAGTAGCCACAGAAGGAGGGTTCCCACTGGGAAAAAGAGTGCTGGAGTCACAGCCGTCTGAGGAGTCAGACGGGTGGGATGGGATCCTCTGCTGCTCACATGGGAAACGTGTGAATGCGTCTGTTAAATGCACCTCTAATTCTCATCCTCAGAATTGGGTGTGATGTGAAACTACTGAAACTACACATGCTTTGGAGTTGGTAAACAAACATTTTATGGGAAGGTTTCTTGTCTAAATCTGTGAACCAATCATGATGTCTGAAATGCCGCTTTTATAGACATGGATAGCTGTGTAAAATGCCACTTCAAAATACAGATGAGTGACATTGTCCTGAGAAATATCTATTCCTCTGACTCTGTAAGGGATCAAAATGAGTCCGAACTATATAGCTCTTTTCTGTGGATAAGAAGTGCCATGGAAACTACCACAAATATTTAGGTCTGACAAACACTGGCGCACTGAAGTCTTCTTTGCTCCAGTGTTAGAAGCCAACACCACAAAAGCAGATGACGCTTTGTCACATTGGTGTAATCAGAATTTACACCGCTGTGCCTGGTACCTAAAACAAGCACAACAGCAACAGGAGTGGAGCTTGGAAAAAAGCCAGCTTTGTCCTCAGGCACCCTTGTCCTCTGCTCACCTACCTGTGAAAACCTTGGAGCCACGGCTCATTTCAAACAACGTTCACCTCAACCCCCACATTTCTCTTGCACACACCTACATGTTTCTGCACACAGTCATACCTGGAACTAATACGCAAATAACTTGGCTCACTGAGCAATGGATTAGTTGTTGTTTTTTTACCTAGGATAAATTTTATGTGAAAACTTTGGCATATAATTCTCCCAAAGGAGTGATAAAACAGCATTATAAGAGGATACATCAAATTCAATGAGAAGTTTTGAAATTATGTGCAATAAAACAAACAAACAAAAGAAAAAGAACCCAAAATACTGCTTTACCATCTAGATCCTCGGGCCTGGTAAGGTCAATAACTCTGTGGCCGAGCTTTCCTTCTTCTCCCAGTTTGCCAAGGTGGTGCCCAATGCTGTCAAAATGTGCCCTCTCCTGCAGGAAGACATAAACAGTCAGATAAATAAACAAGCCTGGATTCACATTTTTACAATATATGGAACAGATAACTCAAACAGGAATCTGAAAATTCAAGAAGGGAACATAATAAAGAGTATGTGATAAATGGAGGTTGTTTTGAAGAGCTGCTCTTTTGACATTAGCTAGATGTAGCTTTTTCCTCATCTCTCTATTCAGCAGCAGATATAATGGATGGCAGGAGGCAGAGAGACAGTGAGGGCCAGGGGTGCTGTAAATAGAATTACAGAAAGATACTTTGTGATCCCAGGCATACAATGGGGCCGTGGCCCTCTTTGCAGGCTCAGATTTTCCTCTGTAATCTTCTTCTTACATCCTCCTTTCCTGTCTACAGTGCCCAGAGCTCAGCACCCATCATTTATTCAGAGTTCATGCTTTGGAGAACACACCGTGTTTTCCCGTTTGTCATGTTGCTTTGTGCTCAGATTAAACTTGGCATCATGTTGTATTTGACGTACAATGAAACCCTGTCATTCAGCACTCTGTAACAATATTAAATGTCATGTCCATGTGCATTTACAGAATAAAATAACAGCTTTCGGGGGGCCTCTGAATAGTTGCTGCACATTACACTTAATGTATTATGCAAGCAGAGAGTGCTGACTGCTGCTGGCTCCATTGTTGAATGACCTACTTCCTCAGTGAATATACAGGGCATTAGTAAAGGGTTGTCTTCCTCTCTAAAGACTCAACTAGGAGATGGACACTTTGACTCTGCATGATACAAATAATCCCCCCCTCCTTGGTTTTGCCAGGATGACACTAAAAGCAGGCATGTTGCCACCATTCAGAAAAAAAGCATTTGTTTACTCCCAGGGTGCACGTTCAATCTCTGCCAGAGATGTACTGTCTGCGCTGACCTCTGTCTCTTTTCTTTTTAAACAAACCTATCACACGCAGTATGAAAAGACACCCAGGTACAGTTCCCCATACAATACTAACAGCTCCCCAGCCACACATACTGACACCAGTCCATGCATTAATCTTTAAGTTCTTCCTTTCCCATGCACTGTGGAGATTTTTTCCTAACATATATAT
>JBAMHV010000001.1:13641278-13654251 GCA_037177535.1 Pseudomugil gertrudae | reverse complement strand
TATATATATAAAAGAGGTAATAAAAAATTAAGCTGTCGTGACAAAAAAATAAATGATGGTCTTCTTGCCAAACACAACCATGCTGACAAGAGTAATGAGAAGAAATCACTATATTTTGGAACAAAGACGATATCTTCTCTCTCTTTTATACAACTTTTTTTTCTACCCTCCCCGAGTTAAAAAAACATATGACATGACGAAGGATGAACATAGTTCAAGTCCATTTGAGGCCTTTCACAGTATTTTGATTTTCCTCAAGCTTTTATTTATTCAAGAACTATTCCTCAAAAGAAAAGACTAGAAAAGAGGAAGAAAAAGCACTGCAATTTACCATCATACTTGAAGGAGCACTCATTATTTATGACCTGCTGAGTGATTTTGATATACAATTAACCACTACCTGCTTATGGCCTGTGATTAGAGCCTGTCTATCTGACGGCCCTTTGCTTCTATAAGTGTTTTCTAATTATGACATATGCAGTGGTCCCTGCTGGGCAAGAGGACACTTTGTAAAGAGAAGATGGAGTATGGTGCCTTTCACTGTGTCAAGTTCTGTGTAAAGCAACACATGTACAGACAGGCACGCACACATACGCAGAGTCGAATCCATCACCCAGCCACATTATTGCTCTTAATGAAAGAAGCTAGCAGCCTGATGACAAAGTGACTGAAGTGCGATTAGCTGAATGGTGCTGCTTCAGATGCTTCTTGGACAGTCGACTACGAAGACACAGCATTCATCGGTGCTGTATGTCTGTAATAAAGTAGTCCTCTCATCCCTCTTCTGCGCTACAGTGGCCCCTCTTGATAAATCAAGTCTTTTTATAAACTCATGATCATTAAGCATCATGTTCGAGTGAGAAGGAGGAAGAACAGGGGCCATCCATCATGAGTTTCATTAATAACTAGCATGGCATTGAACTTCTCTTTTCACTACACTGAGTCATACGATCAGTAAAAATCAACAATTCAGACAGATTGGTGAAATATTAAATTTAAGTCTTGCTCAGGCATTCTTTATATTTGCTTTATTTTGTTTAAATACTTAGTTTAGTAGGCCAAATATATATGTAAATCTGCCTACTATAAGTATTGCTCTCTTGCTATACTAATTAATATCAGACTATAGGCTCAATATGGTACTTCAATTGTTCATAACATTTTATATACTGAGTTTAATATACTTATTGGTTATAAGTTTGTTAATTTATATCTGTGAGTTAGAAATATAGTTTAAATTAGGGCTATAAATTATCTGCATAGTACCAGGATTTTGTTTTAGGGTTGGAAAACATTCAGTGAACTAATGGTTCTTTACTGCCCACGCATCAAGTGCTGTGATAAATTAATGGCAGTTTTATTATTTTATAGTGTCATTAAATTTTTACTGATCACTCTGACACACAGGAGTAGCAAAGGACAGGCAGTATCTGGGGAAGCTAGTCATTCTGCCATGAGAAGAGATGAGGTACTGAAAAAAAGGAAGTTTATCAGTATAGGGTAGATACAAGTAGGTAATTATAATGCACAGTACATGGAGAAAATCCGAGCAGCACATACAGATAATATAGATGATCATTTCCAAAGAAATTATACTGAACTGAAGAGAACATAAAGAAATTAAGACACGTACGCGGAGGTGAAGATAAAGAAACAGAACACAAATTAAAAAAAGTACACATAATTCTCCTTTTACTAGGACCACAACTGCCAGCGGGCTACTGGTCCCTCCCCTAAACGGCTTCCGCACGCAGCTCTCTATGCCACAAGTTAAATTACAGCCATGTACTCTAAATTGTTGCAGAGGCCTGCCACCCACAATAATCTCTTCAACCCAGCCTGTGCAGCCTTTTGTCTCTGAGAGATGTAGTACTTGTTCAGTTACTCATGACTTCTGCTGGTCGGTAAGGCTGTGCCTCACAGCGGAAGAAAGACAAGTAGGAAGAGGAAAGATAACAGAATCTGTGAAACTTCTTGGGCAAAAGATCCCAAAAGAGGCCTTGTCAATGCTGCAAAAAACAGAACAAAACAAAAAAAACTTTAATCTTTCTGGCCACAGAACATGTGCCGGAGGCCTTCTACTCTGCCCACAGGGTGTATTCTAGGCAGAGGCGAGTGGCGGACAGCCCTCTATATTGTGCCTTCTCCTGCCCTGTATTTAGGGAGCATACTGCCAATCCCAACACTCCTTCACTCTCTCCTTTCTAAATAACTTGAGGCTACACAAAAGCAATATAGTCTGAGATTGTTTGAATACAGGTGAAAAAAGCACCATTAGGAGTTAAGTAGAGGTAAACTCAGTCAGGTCACTTTGCTAATGTTCAGACTTGCAGATGAAATATCACTTCAATAAAATGTAGAAAATGTTTAAAATACCAAAGTGGAGCAAATCTTTTCCATACCTGACACTTGTAAAGGCAGAGATTTATCAGTGTACTTTTACTAAGACATGTTGCTCTTTATGTTGTTTCTGTGGGAGGAAAATCAATGTGGTAAAATTCTGTTACAATAGAATTTATATGGGTAGTGTCCTCTATTCTACTTCCATTAAATCTGTTTAACTCCCTAACAGAGGCTTGTAAACTGAAACAAATTATTGATTTTTTTAGAAGCACTATGACGGGGCCATTGCAATATGTAGGCTGATTATCTAAAACATACTTGCAGGAAATTGTTTATTAATTTAAACTTTTTCCTAATTTTCTGCTTCTTTGCTAAAAATTGCTTCTTTTCTCAAATGATGCACGCACAATTCAAATGTGCATATTTGCTCATCAAATTACTTTGAGATCAGCCTTGTTTCATTTCACGCTCTCTAGAACATACCACTCTTTAGATTTAAGTAATAATATGTTTTTTTTCTTTTAACATATGAATATGAGCATAAATCCCAAATTAAGCCACATTCCTGAAATCCGACAGCACTTCCTGCAGTACTTTATGAGAAATTTGGACTGTCATCTTGTCCTTCAAATAAGAAATATTCAGATTGCATGTTAAAATTTCACAACTAGAGCCTGTAACAGCCACTGAACATTAAACAGCCACTTATATTTGATAATGCGCAGAACAGGCTCTTGTTATAGCACACACCTGGTATGTGGTAAGTTGGAGGCACTGGTTCAGACCAATGCAGCGCTTTGTGTATCAAGTGTCAGTCACTACTGTGGTCTGTACGTCTTGAGTGAAGACTCTGAGAGTCTCAGACTAAACCCCCCTAAACAATCTGGCCCAGTCCAGCTGAAAACAAAGACTCCACTTTACCATGGCTACGGCTTCTTGGAGTTCAGCGCCTCATCTGTTTTGTATTTTTATTGTAACCAGTTGTATCATTATTTATAAGTCTGCAGTGTTCCAGTAGATTTTGGTAGTAGTGAACCATTTAAATGTTAAGTACATCCAGCCATGCAGTAAACCCACAGGTCTTTTCATGCAGGCTGTTGTTCTCTTTTTACCCATAGCTGTTATTTAGCTAAGGCTAATGCACTCAGAAGCAGAATCAACAGTAATAACCACCAAAGGCTGGCATCTGTTCTAACATCTAACAAAGCAGAGATGGAAAACTATTCCAGTCCCATTTGTTCTGCCAGGGCATCACCTCATTTATTTAAAACATAGGTAAGAGATGCTTTTAATTAAATTAAGATGCTTATATGTGTGTATGAATGTGTGTATGTGTAAAAGAGAACAAGAGAGATGACCCTTTCTGGGCTTTGTGCCAATTTAATTCTAGTTTGTTGTTTATTTTCAATAAAAAAGAAAAGAAAATTATAAAAATGAAGTGCCATCAATGTTAAAGATGTGTCACTTTTGCCTGGAGGTGAAACACAAAAACTGTGATGCTTCAGTACCAACTTAAAAAGTGAATGCAAGAAAACTATTTCCATGACACATTAATAATTTTGATACATTATATGCAGGTGGTTGGTTTGTAAAGTCATATGTGTGTGTGTGTTAAACTAAAATAAGATGCTGAACACTGATGCACTGAAATCTGTAATATTTGTCTCTCAGCACCGCAACACATTTCTGTCAGTATTCGGTTCTTCTTTCTTCCCTACTGTCAACAGATTTCTACTCCAGGTTTTTAAAACACTAGCATCAACATTAAGAGAAAATCTTTAAAACATTTTCACATATGAACAAAACGTTTGGTCTTGGTAGACACTGAAGCAATTATGTTCCAATAGATTATTTCTAATTCATTCTTTTTCCTGTCCTTTCATTGTGGGTGCCTTGATGTGATTGTGGCATTGCAGGTTTTAACCAGCACCATTTCAGTACAGGCAGGCAAGTTTGCTCAAGTTAAAAAACAGCTGGAGAAAATAAGGGAGCCACCACCATCAAATGACCTTACCGTACATCCCAAGTTCTGTGGGTTTCTGTTCTTTTGCTGTGTATTTAGTTTTCTGGTCTTTTGTCATTTTTTTAGTTCCGTCTTGTTTTATTTTGTAGAGCTGTTTCCTATTGTTTACGCTGTTTTTACTTCCTGTTCCTTGCTTCTAGTTAATTGTCACAGTTGCTTCTTGTGTTATCTGCCCCTACTGTACACATGCTCCAAATATTTCTTTCTTCAATGCAAGAGTTTTCAACTAGTCCAGTCAGTTTCATAGTCTTTGTTCTTCCAGCCTTATATATTAGCCTTATATTAGTTTAGTTCCTGTTCCAAGTCTTGCATTGTTTAAAGACCTCCTTCTACAGTCATCCATATCTGCAAGTCCTGTATTTAGAACCTTTAGCCACCAGTCAGACATTAAAAAGATGTCTTTCTAGAGAAGACACAAGACAGCAAAAACCTGACCTGGGATAGAGGCCCTCAGTCACACACAAGTACACTTGATCCAAAATCTTACTTTATTTTTATTCTTTGGCAAACATTAACAATTGGACAAAGCATTAATGTAAGCAATCTTCACAATAGCACTTGCTGGCTGCAGCGAGTGTCTGGAAGCTGAGCATAATCTAATTTGGATGGGCAAACCCTTGTATGCCAAGGATTTACATTGCAGCCAAAATGCCTTGGTTTGCAATTTCCAAGACAGCAGCTGAAAAGGAGCAGAAAATTGCTTCCAGGGCTGCAAAGCGGACAAGATTATATTCAAAGTTTTTGTGAGAGCTCTGCCTGAATAGAGCCCTGGCATCACATGCGCACACATACTCGCATGTGCATAAATGCATGTACACATGAACATACACGGGATCAGGTGGAAGGAGAGAGAGAGAGAGAGAGAGAGAGAGAGAGAGAGAATGGAGGGGGCTATAACCAATAGGTTAGAAGTCTGGATTTTCTGGAGCATAAGTGTAAGCTGTATTTGAATATTTACAGGCTGAGCTTTGGGAAATGAGAAATGGACAATTGCGGTCATCAATACTGAGGAAAGGAGGTGTTGTGGGGCACAAAGGGCAGTTCAATAGGTTAATACACTGACCTTTCCCCTTTTGATTCCAGTTAGGGACTTGTCAGCAGAAGAATATATTTTATCTAACACAACCTCTAGGTTGCCACAAATAGTGGATTTGGTCAGAACTTTAAAACTGAACTGACAAATCAATGAAAACATCAGCTTTTTCTTGACAAATGTTACATTCTCATCCCAGCCATAACACAAACCAGGGTTAAACAATGTCCTGAACAACAAAGATGCTGCAGATTTGGCCAAATAGCTGGCCCACAGAATTACTTTTAGCTATTTTTAAATGCATATCATTAATTTACATCAGTTTTTTATCTATAATATTTGAAATCAGAAAATAATGAAAGTTGTGTGAGATATTTAGAAGTACTTACTCTTTTAGAAAATTGTTTAAAGAAAAATTTATTAATCAAACAATTAGTGAAAATACATTGCCTAAATATCATTAAAATGATTTTCTTTCCTGCTGAACCAGGGAAAATGTATTAGCAGAAAGCCCTCTATCTTTGACTATTGACTTATATTATATGCCATATATTCCATTAAGCCATAAACGTTGGCAGCAACATACAGTGTGCCATTTAAATTAAAACAGAAATTTTATTTACCCATGACCCTGAAAAACAGTCCAGTTTTAGCTGCAGCGAATAACAGAGGGGAACAATTCAAATGGTTACAAATGGGTTCAGATGTATTGTATATGAGTGCAGGCACACTGGTTCTAGGTAAAAGCTTCCACTGGGTGAGGAGTTGAGGAGATTGTAAATAATGGAACAAAGTAATTGCCCTCTGCAGACAATAATACCTTTAGATAAATATTTCAAAAAGGCAAATTGCAGAAGGGTTGTAAAAGGTTTTATTGTACTAATGGGATATAGTGAAAACAGACAAATAAAAAAAATCTGCTCCTGTAAAGCATGAATATTTTACATGTCCTCAGGTTAAAGGCCTGTATACTCTGGAACAGAGAGTCTGATCTACCCCGTGTACTCTTAGGTCAATGCCTAAGAAGGGAGAGAAAAGCAAGAGTCATAGTGATAAAGATTAGGGAGGAATTCATTGAACTGATCAGATACACTTTGTATGAAAAGATGAATTGATCCATCTGTAAGCAGCACTTAGAACCACTCTTCTGCCCGGTCATTACAGTGGGATAAATCAATATTTAATATCCCCATCTTACAGCCACACTGAATGATCTTAACCTCTCCTTAATCCCATTTATGTTACCTTTACAGAATCTTCTTCATGTAAGCTCTCACTATGATAAAATTCCAAACAAGAAACTGGGAGGGAAGCGTTAAAGACCATGCCATATTTATGTCAGGTGATGTGCTTTCTTAAAATATTAATAATCTGAAACTGACTAAAGTGAAAGCTTTTATCTGGGGCATTCAAGCCTTTCTAGACTGTTGGCTTGTTGTATCAGCAAAACACTCTCTCACCTCTCTAATTTCACAGCTGAATTATAACTTACTGTTCTTTATTGCAGCCAAAGGGTGAAGATGATGGGGCAATTCTTTTAGCTGACTTGATAAAGCGCGCATCTAATTTCACACCATCCTAATAGGAACAGTGCCACTGAAACATGATAATAGCTCACTATGATTTGCACAAACCGCAGAGTCACACACCAGCTTTGTTAAAGTGTCTTTCGACATGACTGACTTGGCCATGAAAAAAGGAAACATATTACCAGAGGTGATGCAGTTTTATTTATAGGTAAGTAAGTCTTTGCAAGAAACATGCTCTGGCACGTGTGAAAGATCTAAAAGGCTTTAAATTGCCTAATTATTTGACAGAGCTTCATTTTTGTATTGTCAATACCATGATCCTTCTAGTCTACTTAATTCTTTAATAGGTTTAACACCCCCCTCACCACCACCATCACCTCACACATATATACACACACTCATGCAAATATATGGTTGCACACACGGTTTCTCACTGCTTAGATGGCAAATGTGAACAAAAGGTAGATTACAGGTGAGGAGTGACTAACTTCTTCAAAAAGAGGATTCTTTGATAAATGGTAAAATAGCAGGAGTTTTCAACTCTGAGATGAACGCTTTAAAGGGTATATATCATGCTTTTAAATCCTTTCTTTTAACATGTAAAGCATTAATTTATTGTCTGTATAAAGTAGAACTGCAATGCTTTGGTCTGAATTCCTGGTTATTCTTGCTCCACACACATCTTATAGCCCTGTTCTGAGGTGCGTCTTCTGAGCGACTCGTTTTGGTGCTGTCTCTTTAAATGTGAACCAGGACTGTCATGCCCCGCCCCCCTCCAGGTCACATAAAGTTCAACACTATCCTGTTCCACCATATTTGTAGCTTGATAGCAGCAATACGCTAATCTCCTGGCAGAGAAACATTTTATCGGTAAGTTTACTATAAATGTTAACGTATCCAATTCATGAAATTGGTTACCTGGAAGTCCACAACCTTATTTGGCAAATTCACAGTAAATACTGTGACGTAATAGAAAAAAAAAACATAATAGAGAATAAAGAAAATTAAACAAACTGAAAAATATGACCAAAAAGAATATAAAGATGTATACACACCCCCAGGAAGGAATACATTTACATTTTCTGCGTTCTTAAACACTTAGAAGTGCACAAAAACATGCGTTAAAGAGCTAAAAAGTGGATTTTGCATGATATGGCCCTTTAATACTGTCTGAACATAAATTCAGTCCAAATTTCAGTGAAAGTATACAGGATCTTAGAATTAAACAGGCATGAATAAAGAAGGTATTTACTTTCAGGAAATGAAGATGAAGGTTTGCTGCTTATAGAAAATAGCATTGTTCACATATTTCTATCTATCGAGTCATAGAAAATCTGGCTGCTTGGTGCTTGGTTGACCAAAAGCACACCTTCTTTGGGAGTTATGGAGGGAGCTGTATCTATTCTAGATGCTGATATTGGAAAAAGAAGGAAAAATTACTTGCAAGTTCACAATTAGTTTTGTGGTAGCTTAAAGAAAGATGCTCAAAACTAAAGGATACTTTTAAAACAGAGGGGAAAAAAGAAAAATTGATTTTTGTGCAAGGTCATGTGGCTGTTTAAATTTGGCAGTATTTATGACAAAACTTTGTTGGTACAAAAATAGGATAATGGATTGATTCGTTATTGTAAAGCTCTTTTATACGGGGGTAGTGAGTCTTAAAGTGCAGAAAATGCTACGTTTCCATCATTTCTATGGGCTCCACCAGTTTATTTGCCTCACTTTACTTAGAGCATAGTTGATTGCCACCTGCAAAGACAGTGATCCCTTCCAAACACTAAATTAGAGGGAAATCAAAATAGATATTCAATGACTTTTTTACATATACATTGACCTAGTTGAGGGTGTTGGTTGAAAGTGTCAGGTGCTGAAATATTAATGAGCATCGCTTCCAGTTTCTGCCTGCTCCTCACAGCCAACTGGCAACATGGCATCTAGCTGAAGAGAGGAGGACAGCTTTTTTCTTTCCTTGATTGACTCATCGATTGAAGATATTTTTAAAGGGAATCCCTGGGAGTGTGTGCTCCTGGTACAAAGCAGCCTCATCCCGTGTCAGGGGACGGAGAGGGCTGCAAGTTGGCTTTAATTGGGCAGACTTCAGAGTCTTCTTAACCCTCACCAGGCATTGCCATGGCCTGTCACGGCCCTCACGCCAACATCAACAACGCAGAAACCTCTAAACACACACACACACAAACATATTTATGCTAATTTAAGTAAACATACATGTCCATGTTAAATTATGCCAGGTCTTATCAATACTACCACCCTGGATGTGGATTAAAGAAAACTATTAGTTTTAAGATTTACTGCTGTATTAAAATGTTCCACTTTCTTGAATAGTTTCTTCCGTCACTTCTTGCAAGGAGGGCAGAGCGAGCTTGTGGTCAGCTGCTTTTTTTCGTGCTTTGTGGAAAAAGCTTGCAACAGAGTAAACCTGAATGGGAGGACGAATCTAACTAAAACATATGAGCTCTAACCTTGTCAGTTCTGCAGTTGTTGAGGCCCACCGAACTAAGAGCAGAGAGCTTCGCTTCCATGCCCTGCTGGTGGTGGTGCAGCTGCTCCCTCTGAATCTGCTCCCTCATTTTCCGAGCCTC
This sequence comes from Pseudomugil gertrudae, assembly GCA_037177535.1. Taxonomy (NCBI): domain Eukaryota; kingdom Metazoa; phylum Chordata; class Actinopteri; order Atheriniformes; family Pseudomugilidae; genus Pseudomugil; species Pseudomugil gertrudae. The sequence continues at coordinate 13,644,723 of JBAMHV010000001.1, read as the reverse complement.
CTGAATGGCCTTCATTACTGTGTCCTGGTCTCCAAACAGGGCAGTTGAATTTAGGCTAGACAAAATATCTAAACACAGAGACGATAAAATCTGCTGAGTGGAACATCCAGTATCATTTGTGACATAGGTTGTACTCAAACTGTGACATAGCTTTGCAATATTGTATGAGTGTAGGAGTGAAAATGTTGAGTGATCTTACCGAGAGATGAGCCACGACCCAGGCCTCCTCCCAGTGGGCTGGGAATACCACCCTTGCCAACGAGACTGTTAGGGCTGCTTTTACTGCCGGGGAACAAGTTTTGTGTCGGGGATGTAGGAGATTTGACCATTTCTGTAGTTTTTGGCCGAGCAGATAGGTTGAGAGGCTGTGTCCCCTCCTCCTACGGCAGCAGAGACATAAGCATGAAAGAAGACAGATGTGAATAGGTCCTCCTTCTATATCTTGGAGGAGCTCCGGAGTCCCGACAGCACAGTTTTCCTCTGTGTCTGGTTAATTATAGGATCCCCATCCTAACCCACACCTCCTTGATTCCTCCTCTTTTTGCTCCCCCACTTCTTTTCTTTCCTCTTTTCTCCACTCCTCTGTGATCTTCCTCACAGTTGCCCAGCGCCTTTGTTCACACTAATTAAAGCAGATTCTGTCTCTCTGTACATCTTCATCTGTTCTGCCTCTCCTCCTCCCTGCTCTCTGTGTCTGCACTCTGGTTCGAAGAATAAATAATGACCAGATAACGGTGGTGGCGATGATCAAAGACAGCTGTTCCACTCATCAGATGTCGGCTTACATTATCAACTTCATTAACTTGTTTTCTAATTTTATCCCTCATTTGTGCATACTTGGTTTTATCATATGCTTTGATATGTCTATTTCTTTTTTTAATCCTAAATATATTGAGGCTCTTAGAGGAGGTCAAAGGAGTATGCATTTGGTCTGTGCTGTTTGTTAGGCTGGTTGGTTATTAGACCTGTTACTGATGTCAGATGAAGACCTCTCTGTGTTCCCATTCTCAACTTGTTGTCTACTGAACCAAAACATGTTTTACAGACTCATGTTAAAATATTTCATTTAATGAAATTGATTTTATGTGATTTATTTTAAAACCTAAAATATTATAGCTACAATAAATGTTAAATATTAAACGAATAATATTTGATTGCTTTAAACCTGAAATAAAATCATGATTAAACTGCCCCATAAGTACAATATACACATTAAATTTGCTTTATAAAAAAACAAAGAAAACTGAATGACTATGAGAAAGGTTTTCTGGGATCAAACCTTTGGATCCCAGTGAGCGAATGTCACTTTGCAAAGGATAAGTCTGCCCATCTACTGTTGTCAGTTACTGTATCTTTCAGAGCCCAAGTGACTCCTTGTCCAAACATATGGCTCAAGCAAAGAGTGCCCCAAGGCCTTGTTCTTACTGTGCCAATAACAGTTTGTCATGCACTGAAGCTGCAAACAGACAAACAAAACTGCAGGCGATCTGATTCCACTGAAGTGTGGACAAAAATGGAGAGATAGCCAGTATATGTTTGACATTTATTTATTCATGTATAATTAATTAATTTAAATCTTAACATACTTGTTATTTACAATATAAAAATTTCACTAAAATTGCGGTTTTGTTAATACTGATCTGACTGACATTAATCCACTGCCATTAACAGATTAGAGTACTTATGAAATTTATTTTAAATGCGTTTGATGGAAACTCCACAAGGCAGGGCACTGTGTGTGTGAGGTCCAGTAAGTGAAGAGAAGTTGGAGTGGTTTCTTACAATGATTTATGGTCTTTCTCCATTGTGATAATATTAAGCTAAACTACTTCAAAATGGGTGCATGGTTCTGATTATATCCTTGGTGAGTGGGAATGATGTATGTGGCTTTTTTTTGCATGGAGGTTTGGAGCAGTAATGCTATACAGCAGCTGAAAACACATCCTGCATTTGGTTTATTTGCAGAACAACAACAAAAAAGACCAGTCCTACTTTTTATTCACTGTTGTCAGCAAATCTATGCCACTGTTCAAATGTTTTTATTCTGTTTTAGTTACAAAAAAAAAAAGACTTTTCATGGTGGAAAAACATGTGTTCCCTAAATTACTGGCTTGACGCTGCCATAGCTATAGCAACCATGTCCACAGTGTTCTGGATCCGAGAGAAAGAGCCTTGTTAAGCTTCAGAGATTGATGATATAGTAGAACTGGGCTCACCACCGGTTGACTCAAACATTGAAGCAGTAGTGATTGTAGATGCTGGTCTATCTAGACTATGCAAGGTCAAGTACCACTCAAGGTCTAAACCAGTAGCCTGTTTAACTTGGTCCCACAAGGACCACAGCCCTGCAGGTTTTCAATGTATCCCTGCCTTAACACACCTGACTTAACTTAACAGGTCATTATGTATAACTTCATAGGTTGTTGGATCATTTTAATTTGAGCAAGGAGTTTTGAAGGAATGATACACTGAAAACCTGCAGGCCTGTGGATCTCGTAGGACCAAAAAGACTAGCCCTCATCTAGACTGTGGGTTAGTCTGAAACAGCGTAGTGTTATACCTTGATTTGAGTGATGGGACTGGAGGAATTCTTGTCATTCTTCAGAGATGAGGGAGAGATGGGTCCACTTGAATTAAGAGGCTGGGGGAGTGGAGGCATCTTGGCTCCAGGAGAGACCTGCATGCTGGCAAGCTGGGCGGCATACAGTTGCTGCAGGGAGGTGGAGAAACCCACAAGGCGTTCACATCCAAATCCAGCAAACATTCAAAGTTTTATATTCTGTCTTTTCCTCTCCCTAGAACCTCTCTGCCTCTGTGCTGCCTTCATCCCCCCTCTCTTTCTCTCTTCTACGTCTTTCCTCTCTTTCCATGAAGCTGGCAGCAAACTCCCTTCAAAGGTCTTAACTGTATTTCAAAGGCTGAACCCAGAGAGAGACAGCAGTCTTAAAAACCATACAGAGATGGCTTTCACTCAAAATACTTGGAGCCCCTGTTTTCCGCTCATCACAGAGAAAAGTTTGCCGCCTGGATGCAAATGCAAAAAGCTCTAGATCTACACAGCTTCCTATTGAAGTTTCTGGCCTGTGATTTGTCTCCACACACTCACGAAAGACAGCCCCACTCCACAAACAACATCATCTATGGCAATCAAAGAATGTGTTTAACACATCCATTGTGAGTCTTAGGAGCCTATACAAAGATCACCAAAGTAATCAATGTTACATCAGTAACATTTATAACTATTGAGAGAAGAGCTGAACTAAAAACAAACAAACAACAACAAAAAAACATAATTTGCATTATTGTTGGTGTAATGTGTTACTTTAATTGGTTGTTAAATATAATGATAAAAGTGGTGGAACTGGAGGTGTTCTATCTATCTATCTATCTATCTATCTATCTATCTATCTATCTATCTATCTATCTATCTATCTATCTATCTATC
>JBAMHV010000001.1:13618345-13641178 GCA_037177535.1 Pseudomugil gertrudae | reverse complement strand
ATCTATCTATCTATCTATCTATCTATCTATCTATCTATCTATCTATCTATCTATCTATCTATCTATCTAATCTATTTTGTGAGTCTGCACAGTCCAGAAGAATCACAAATGCACAACTTTTTAATCATTGATCTGTGACCCGTGGCAACAACTAAAATCATGCAATTGCATTTTGTCTTCACAGCAGGGGGTCTTTCAAATAAAGATACTGTCTAAAAAACTGTATCAGTCTACATTTAGCCACAAACCTCACTTCATCAGTTAGATTACACCCTGAACTGCCCCGCAGGCTCGCTATCTTCAGATTAGGTAAACCTTATGGATTGTCGTGTTATTCGGTAAGATGGTCCTGTCACAGATAATCTAATTTCCCTTCCGACAACAAATCGACAGACCTTGTCTCATTTCCTTGTTGGACAGGCCACAGGCAAGCTGCATTTTGTGTCGCCATTGAAAAAGCCACCCAGCCCTACCGTTCACACCTGTGGCAGTTTAAATGAATACCCAAGCCAAAAACAGCACATTATGTCCACACACATATCTCCAGATATAAACACATATGTGCTCCTCTAAGAAACTTTATCACTGCCACATAAGCAGCAGTACAAAAGATCTATTCTTCCTGGGGACCTAAGGATAACAGCGCATGGGCAGCGGAAATGACAGACTGATTATGTTCCCACAATGATAGCACTGCCTCCGTCTTCCTAACAAACAGCCTTTTGTCTCCAACAGGATCAGACACAGGCGCAAACCTAACTCTATTTTCTTCTCATCTGTGCGAGACTTTGTTAATGTCACTGGTTAAAGGTATTTTGTGTTAGAAACAGATGAGAGCGGCAGAATAACTGTGGCAGAGAAGGAGAGGCGTCTCCATTAAATGACTGCCACTACAGACTACATTGTAGTCTTAGTAGATGTCTGTTGGACAGATGTTTGCTAACAGGCATGTTGCTGGGCATACCCCTGACCTTGAGTGGGAAGAACTTTATTGTCCCGGAAAAAGAACATAATTAGACTTTGCTTTAAATTGCACACTGTCAGGATGCCAGCACTGATTAGCAGGTCAGTGCCATGGGGTGAGAAGCTGTGGTTACCCTTGTGACTAGAAAAACTCCAAGAGTATAAGAACAATAAATACAATCAAGGGGAGACAGATGTAATACACTGTTTGAGCACATAAAAAAGGTAGTGTTTAATGTGTGGAGTCTGGTAGGTTTTTCTTCAGCATTTCAAGTGGCTCACTGAAAAAAATTACTGTGAATTACAGTTATTTAATAATCAACCTGCACTAGTCAAAGGTTTGAAGCAATAATCCCATGTAAGTATTCTTGATCTTGTTTGTATGTGAGAGCTGTTGTATAAAAAACATACAAAAAATGCATTCTGACAAAGGTGGATTCATTTACGAAACAGACTTACTGAAATCCTATATCTTAGTAGTCTGTATCTAACATATATTCCTAATTATTACATAATATATTGCAATTTGGGAAATATGTGTATGCAAGCTTGTTGTGAATTTAACCTTAACTTTAAGAATCAATGGGCTAATTAAAGATGTGAAGATGTCAAATGGGATTTTTACGACTAGCTGAAGGTGTTCTTTGGCAAGATGTTCCTTTTTCATAAGCTGGATATAAGTACAAAGAAATGAATTATTCCAGGACTAAGTATGAATGAAACAGCTCCTTCTTCATATCGACATGGCAGGTGAGAACCGAAAAAAGCCCCACCGTAATGAGGGTCAAGCTGAAAGTCAATGTTCTGACTCTTACGTCTAGGAAGAGTATAAGTTCAATCCATATTTTCTATTTCCTAATTTCCTTACAGAGGAACATTAGGGCCACTTAAGAAAAACATAGAAATCTGCCAAAAAAAATGTGAGATTAAATAAAAAATTCAGACTTTTGTCAAAACGGAAAAAAAATCTTCTTTAAAAAGTGTATTTTTTAAAAGATTTTTGGGGGTGTCACGAATTTTTCCTTCAGAAGTTTATGTCAGTGGCCCTAAATCTGTTCTTTCTATTTGAAGGGAGGAGCAACTGCAGGCCTAAGGTCTAAGTCACTCAGTTTGCACAGTATTTCATATTTTAATTTTTTGCAAGGATCTTTTGTGTTGTAAATAGAAACAAAAGAATAAACATTTCCATAAAAATGTTTTTTGTATACTACATATTCAAATAACAATACAGATTTAGTTATTTTTTTAAAGGAATCACAGAAAAATGAGAAGACAAACTAACACAAAACCTAAGATCTCCTTTTTGACCCCATCATTCTCTGTTTCCCAGTAGAGCAGAGCAGAACTCAGCAAGCATAGATTCAAAGTGAGTGCAACACACCCAAGGTCAGCCTGTTAGCCTCTGGTAATTAAAAACAAGCCCTCTGGAGGCAGCAGAGGTTAAACGGGGAGGTTCACTTTTCTGCCTGTGACATTAAATTGAGATTACACACTCTACTTATGATGTTAGACATCTCAGATGTATGATGTGCAATTAAGATGGACCGCCTATGTTTGTTTAGTAAAACAACATGTTTTAGAGCTATAGTATAAGTCAATGCTTTTGTTCAATTTGTAAAGTAAATAATATTATTCTTTGCGAGCATCCCTTGTAGTGTGAATAGAAACTGAAGGATATTTTTTTCCCTCCTCTTGTTTAAAAATTACACGGTTGCAGTATCTGTAGCTATCGGTCAGCTTACTTGCCAATAGCAATAATGGTGCAGCACACATGCCTGTAGAAAAATAAAACAAAAAATAAATGCCTGAACAACTTCACAGTACCAACAATTTCATTTACATGTGGTGAACATGATCTATAGACAGCACCATCTTTAACAGAATGTCATGTCTTTGTGTGCTTGTATGTCAATGTCTCATTCACCTCTGCCTGGCCTGGGCACTTAGCACTGGACTGGATATGAGGGCATTAACTGTGCTTCAGTGCACCACACCATTTAAAAGGCTGCACAGTGCCAGCCTCCTTTGCCACAAGGCTTGTATAGGCTCATTGCCCAGGGCGACCATGCAAGCTGACCCAGGCTAGGCCCAGATGTCAAGAGTGGAAGAAGGCGTTCTGGTGCACTGTGCCGATGCTTTCCAGTATGGCTCAACATCTGTTTCATCTGCTGGCACTCAACCTGCTCCACTCTGACCCTCCTCCCTCCTCTTGGCTTTTTCTGTTTCTGCATCTTACTGCTATATATATTTACATCCCGCTCACTCAGTTTTTTTCAGGCATGCACACATACAATTACATTCTGTCTTGTGTAAGAATGGGTGCACCAAGCCCAGGGCCCCTGGAGCTAACCCTCCCATTCACTGCTGCCCACTGCATTATCAACTCTTTCTGTCCATCTGTCCCTCTGTTCACCACTGACTCTATCCAGCTGCTCACCTAGTCGTCCTATTAGCCAACCTTCTACACACTCTAGGATTGCTGCACTGCTCTGGGTTACCTTCAAAGCCCGAACTCCTTTGCTCATAAACACAGAAACAGCTGCTCTCTACAGTATGCCTCTTCCCTTTCCTCCCTCCTCCTCCTCTCTTCCTCTCTTTCAAAGTCAAAAGTGCTTCACTTGTTAATGATAGAAGCCATTTCTTCACATCTGTACCACACAGGCATTTACATCCAAACAAAAGATAATGTGCGGTTTGCTGCACTCCCACTTTCTTCCTGTTTGTCCCTGACTGGGTAACACTATTCCTTATCACGGTAGTCGTCTAAGCCAGTGAGTACTCCTTCAGATGTGTTTGTCTGCTTGAGATCTGGTCTGGATTGTTGTTAAGCATATGGTCTGCATTTCATCTTTACAGCAGAAGCACAAGCTGAAGATGGGCACAAGTTTATCATGGGCCTAAAGAGATGCCATAGCAAATGCATTGAAATATAAGTGTGCTATAGTGCTGTAAAGGAAATGGTATTCATGGATCATAACAATTAATGGAGAAGAGGCAAGATAAATAGAGGGATACTTTGAATAAAGAAAATTATTTAAAAAGTCACTGTGAAATTTTCAAACTAAAACAATGTAAGGCTAGTTTAGGATGTGAATTAGAGCAAGTTGCAGAAACTGGGAAGGCAAAATTGAGCTTGAAATTGAAAACCCAGAGATTCTGTTTTATCCAGTAATTCTTTCTTTAAATTAGTTCAGGGATAAAAACACGACTTTTACACTGGATCTTCTACTGGTCATTTGTTGAGTTCAAACGACAGGTGATGTATTAAGTTCACATTCTCCTTGAGTAAACAGTTTTTCACTTGGCAGCTGATATAAGAAATGGTTTACAAACAGCAAATTAAATGCTGTCCCAGATAGAAAATTCTTTTGTGGAATTAGGAAAAGCCCCTTCTTGTCTCCTTACTCATTGAATGTAGCAAGTGTATGGACAGATTGGGGTACACTCTGAGCACAATTTCCTCTGTTAGGTGAGACGTGTCAGCTGTAATCAGTGAAGGACAGGCGGGGATGGAGCCATTGTTTCCTGCTGGTCCTGGGCTCATCCCAGCTCTGTGAGGGCACTAATGAAGAGGGGCATGTCGCGCTGGGATAGTTTACCCGCCTCCTCTCCTGTGAGTTGCGGACCAGAGCCAATCTGTCAGGAAAACATTGAGTGAAATTGCCCTGCGGTACAGCAATGCCTGGTGACAGCCACTTGCAGACTGTCAGCCACCAGAGTGATGCTACCACCCTGTATTGACAAGCAAATTACAGTCTCCAAACACTCAAACGCACCCTGGAAGATTAATTTACATCCATCAGCTCAAAGCCTTTGTTACCTTGTTGGGTTTTCTACTCTTACAGAGAAAAAGCAGAGATGGGGTGGGGGTCCCCAGTCTGTTATGACAGAGGAGATTGTACACCAGTTGCATGGCCAACATTAAGACTGACGGAGAAGCTAGCAGCATGGCTGATCACATTACCTCTGCACAATTGTGGGAATTAATTCTACCAATGGGATCATTTTTTAAGGTTCATACTATGCACAATCTAAACTGAGTAAATTGGCAAAAATTATAGCTTGCCAGGCTGTTGACAGGAAAAAAGATTTTAATTGAGGGGAGCAGTTTATTCAACCCTATATTGAGTGTGTGAAAGTGTGGAAGGAAGATAAACAATTGATTTTAGGTTCAATCTAGAACCTAGCACCCAACTGAGAAAGAACCAAAAGATCCATGAAAACACTATAGATTAGGACATTTGATTTCACATTTTAGTTTAGTTTTTACTCTAAATATTGATTTGGCATTCCATTCCATCACAAATAAACAGGAATTACTGAACGAGTTGTCAATATTTTTTACTGGACAAACTTCAAGGCAAGGTCTCTTCCTAATAACTGAATGCAGACGGAGTTACCAGCTAACTTAGTGTGCTGTTTCAATTGTGTGAATGTAAAGAAGCAGGAAAAGGAAGGTCCCGCTTCTATTACAGCTCTAAACGGACGGAAACAACTCCAACTTAATTCCATGTCTGGGTTGATATGGTATTTTTAATCATAGCAAGCTCCCAGTGCTTTCTAAATGAAGTGGTAGCAACACATGGTTTGCTGATTCCAGCTATGTAGAAAAGGGCATGTTTGACTTGCCTTACTGTTTTCAAGGGAATCTCTGTGCAGGGTAAATAGCAGCCAGCAGGCGGAATATGCGACAGGCTGACAGACTTCAATTAATGGAAAATGCACCTCTTTTTGTTTACTGTTCTGCAAAGGTCAGCAAAGTCATGGTCTTGGAGGCACTGTTTTTGCCCATTCCCAGGGTTAGATACATAATCAGAATTAATGACTGTAGCCCCCGTCTCCCCTTCTCACCCCAACCCTCATATATATATGGCTGTCTCATCTGACCTCATACATCCCTATAAATAGCCGGAGCATGTCTTTCTAGACTGACACTCCCTTCACATGAACTTCACTGAGATACATAACGTATGCGCTCCATAAATGTATTCACAAAGGCAGTCTCTACCTTTTACCATTACAGACACACATCCTCAAACATGAGCAGACCCATTTAACACCTTACATGCTTCTCATAGTGCTCCTCGTGGCTGCATAATGACGCACAGCTCTTCAGAGCCAGCTGCATGCATTGTTAGAACTTGCTCAGGCTTGTTAACACTGATGGTTGAAGCGTCTGAACGACAAATGCCACATAAATCAGCAGAAAGTTTTGCTGTTATTGTTGAGCTGTCCCTTTCTGTACTGTCACGTTTTCTTTTACGTTTGAGAATTACAAGTTACAGTTATGAAATAGCGCTCTGCTGTTTACAAAGCAGCAGTGGCTACTTAACCATATGCTAGTAGTGATGCTTTTTAATTCTGTGCTACCTTTTTTTGTTTCCAAATAACTGCATTATTCTAGATTTACACAGAAGTAATATCCACAATTACTAAGCTCTGCAATTAATATTTAGAGAAGTAACAATCCCACTAATATATGTATTGTCAATCAAATTGCAGATTGCTTTGTATATTGCTATATAAACAAATTCTAGGAGAAAACATAGGAAGTAATTTATTATTTCTAATTTTGAAAAAAAGATGATGGATGGGTTGAAAGCAAAATAAGTATTTAAAATAGTAATAACCTAAAAGATAGAATGCAGCAAATAATCTACATTAAACATTATGGCCTTAGGTAAAGTGTTGACCTGGGTTCAGCTTTTTAAATGCTGTGTGAGAAAATTCCTGGAGCAGCCCGTAGGGCTTGAAGCCTATCTCAACATTTTGTGAAACTCCAAACCTCCACATGATTATATATCATGAGGTTTTTTTTCTTCTTTCTTAATTGTTCTTAATTGTTTTTCCTCATAGAGCTAAAATAAATAGTACTCTAGATTTGCTACATTAAAGCAATAAAAAGAAGATTCTTACTCAGTCAATTGTCCTCTGATAAATTTGTTGGCAGACGATTAAGCCAACTGAAGTGATTCTCATTCTCTCTAATAACTATTATCTTCCTAACTCCTCTGTCTGGCAGAACCAGTGGGGATAAATCTTTTATAAAATGGGGATAAATTACATATGTAAGGTGATAAGTGCATGTGAGCTGGGGCCCTCCAGGATTATTTAGTGTGCAGCTCATTACTTAGCGTACAGCTGCGTAGCCATCCTTTCTGCCCTGAACTTGGCAAGCGTCCCTAGCATTCTTTGTCATAGAACTGTACATACCTGAAGCTGGAGGGGGCTGAGTCCTGACGCTGCTGCAGCTGCCATTGTGGATGGAATGAACTGCACTGGGTAGTTATCACCTGTCAGAGAGGGAGAGGGAGACAACAATGCAAACAGGTTTAGACAATGAGCCGTTCCACAGTGACTAGGCAAGTGCCAACATGGACTGTGGGCTGTCCATGCTTCTGCCACAGAAATGTGGCACATTGCAACAAGACATTGGCTTCAAGCCCAAACATCTGCATTAACAAAAGGCTATGTTGGTTTGACTGAAGCCGGATTACTTAAGGATGTTGCACACCATTTTCTCTTTACTCCACCTGTGCCTTGCTCATTTTTGGGGAATATACTGACCACGCTATGTAATTGAACAAATTCAGAGTTCTTTTTAGGCTTATCTGTTTCTGTGTATGTTCTGATTAGATGTTTGATATTCATCTAGGCAGCTCATAAAAAAACAGAGATGTTGTGCCAGACAAGTTATACAGCTATAGACTTGCCTGGCTATTGTTCAAATACATTGTTTGTTTCTGAATTATAGCTTTGGCAGCACAGTGAAAACACTTGTACGCAAACTGGTTAGAACAAGTGTGCAGTCACAATAACAAGAGGGATAAAAACTACAACACATTCTTATCTCACATATCACTGTGATCAAGCAATGGGGAACTGCTTTCCAAAAGGGGCACTATTCATTTCTATTGGCCTACTATCAGCATGTTTGTCAGTGAGGGATATAAAAATGACTGCAGTTTGAGTGATATCCATGAGAGTGCCGAGGCTTTTACACACCCAACCTAGTATGTTGAGAAGGACAGAACATCCCCAGTGAGACGGCACAGCTTCCATACAGGGTAGTGTGGTTTAAGCCATGTGTCTGAGGGAGAGGAGGTGGTGTGCTCAGTGGGAGCGGGGAGGGGTTCTTGGCCTTCGCTCAGACCCCACTTCTGCCTGTCACTTCTTCTCACAAACATATGGAGCCATTAAGCCACAGACAAGGTAAATGTATGTACCTTCTCTTTCACTTTGCCCTCGTCTGCTTGCCACACTCGCAATCTTGTACAGCACAGCACAATGTGATACAGGCCATGGAAATTCAATCCCCATTTAGTGGCAAATAAAATCACACAGCAGAAGTGGTTTCAAATAGTACTCAGATGGATGTACAGAGGGTGCTCTGAGGTTATTTCTACACCTCCTCTTCTTGGCATCACTTTGACTCCTTCTCATTTTCTCTGTGCTGTCTGTGACATTGGATTTGTGGATAATTAATGACTGAATGTCTTTAGATGTCATGTGAAACCTAGAGAGGGTCATGTGCCACACTACTACCACCAAAGGGGTCTTGCACCCTAAACTCTGGGTCTTGGATGTACATAGTTTGTTTCCAACATCAGACTCCAGAGGATTGACGCAGCCCCCAGTTGGTTTTTATGTACAGAGAATACTGTGCAAATCATAGATCTGCCAAAGCATGTCAAATGGAGCAGACATTTTTCAAATATAAATTAAATATGCATGTTAAACTCAAGGACAATTTCTCTCTCTTTCTAATACTTCTTTTTTTAAGCAGCTTGAGTGAAAATAAAACATAAATGTATTTATTAAATTATTTAAAATATATAGTAAATGCTTTTGTTAGCCTGTGTTGTAAACTAAAAGAAAAAAATTACCTATACATTTGCAGAACAGTAATAGAAATCCCTGTTGTCCAACTAGAATGACTTAAATAACAAATGCTTCAATATCAGAGCACAGTTTAAATGTGACAAGTCATAAAATAGCATGGGAGGTTCAGTTTAAAATACTCAAAGAATCATTTGGTATTTCTGTATGAGCTCATGAATTGCTCTGGAAACATACATATTGCAACCCCTGACCATCAACTGTCAGTGGGATATCTATGAGGAAGACTGGCAGAGAAAATACAGTGTATGGGGTCATTCTGTGGGTCTATTAGAGATACCTCAGACTGAATGCAGTGTGTATGAACTGAATAAAAAGTCTGAAGAAGTCCAACTTGTATCTATTTGTTTAAAAGATGAGATGGTGTCTCTACGATTGTGTTTGTCTACCATGCAACACCAGGCCATTGAGCACAGCCGGTGGATGGGGTGATGACTTACCACCATGGTGCCAGAATGACTCTGTTGCCATGAGAGCACCACAGGGCTGAGGGTTATGAGCAGGAGTCCCTGTGAGCTGCCTTATAATGATAACATCAGATTAGTGGGCCTTAGTCTTGGAAGTGAATGGTTGGCCACTCACTTCATGAAGAAGGGAGATGGTAGCATCCTGTATTCACTGCAGGTGGTGATGATAACATTGTACTTTGGGTATATTGTGTGAAAACAGTAAAGGCTTTAAAAATACCACTTTTGACTTAAAGAGTCATTCACTATTTCTTTATGAGCTCATGAATTATGTAGGAATCATACACATTGTGACCCCTGACCATGATTCCATAATAGCTCTTGTTATTTGAGCTAAAACATTTTCCGTGTCAAATCTATTGCGAAAAGCACAGTGGTAAAAGACTCACCCTCAGGCACTTTGTTCAAGCTGTCATGGCTCCATAGTTCCAAAATAGCTGACTTTCTTTTTCATCTTTTGGTTCTATGGTTAATTCATTAACTGCTCTACCACACCTTTTAATGCTCTGTTGTGAACCTGCTGACTTCTTTTTTCTCTTTTCAGTTTTTTTTTCTGGTACTATTTTACACAAGGATTTTTTTCCAACTGACTCATAAATCGGGGGTTTTCTTTAACACTGCATGTGAGTGCACTAAAATAGATTTGTTTTCTTAAATAGACAAGCTCATTTATTTAAATAACCAGTACATATATTGTCATGATCTATGATTAAGAAGGCCTTTGGATGTGAAAAGCTTAGACGAAGAAGAAGAAAACAGTTTGGTTATGGACCTTTGTTGTTTTTAGGATAGCAAAGCATTATATGGTGGCACATCTTTCATTTTTACCAGGACATGAGGAATATGAGGTCACTGCTGTGGCATTAAAATAAACATATAATAACATTTAAAACAAAACAAAAAAAAATTAAGCGGTAAAGCTGCTCTTTAACTTGATCTGAAAAAAACACACAAAGGGAGAGAAGACATGCCGCAACATGATGTGGAAACAGTTGCAAGTTATGACAAAAAACCTGTTCTTACACCATCCATAAACTATGGATACATAGGTAAACACAAATGATCATTTTCTTATTTTTTCTTAAATTGTTTTGTAACATAATTCAGGAAAATAACTGTTGTTTTGTTACTTATAATGCCAGAGTGAGTCTTAATGCATGTCAATGTTGTTAGTGATGGATCTCCACCCATTTATAGTACAAAAAGTGACTACAACCAGTACGTCTCAGAAAGACCATTCCATGTAAAGGACATGTTTACATTCCTTTGCTGTTTTACCCATATCTTTTGCTTCACTTGGACTACGACATTACCAGACTTTGGTCTCAAATCCAAGTTCAGACAGAGCTGAGCTTGTTCGGGTCTCTGGGAGTAAGTCAATCATTTGTTTATTACCATGCATTTGTTGTGTACATTTACAAACTTTGAGACATAAAAGAAAGATGTATGATGAGAAAAATGAATGATTAAAATACTGTATCATCAAGCATACCTGGCTTATAAGACATTCCTGGAGGGAAGAGAAAGCCTTGCTGGGCAGCAGCAGCTGCTGCTAGGGTGCGCTGATCGTGTGGAAAAATGGGGATCATGAGCGGAGGCATGTGACCCTGGACCTGCTGAACAGATAGAGAGCAGAGATCAGAGAGAGGCCTAAGCATAGGCATAGTGCACAGAAAAACAGAGCCTGCTCAGGAGGAGGCCAGATCACAGCTCTTCCTAACGCGTGCTGACAGGGGGCTCTGTGGCAAAGACGGCTCTCGTGTGCTCGCACAATACCTGGCCAAGTTATGCTTGCTCCTAATCCAAACCACAATTTCACCTTGGTACTTCAAAGGGCCTGCACACTCACATTGTTCCAGCATTAGTTTGAGGAAGTGACATGAAGGACAGAAGATAGAGAGGATCTTGTATGGCTCCTGTGGAAAACTACTACTGTATGTGTTTTAAAAATCATTTACAATCCTCCTGGTTGTTGCAAAGAGTCGCTGTGTCAGCAAGAGGGATGCTGCACAAGTATAGAGACGGAACTGATCAATGTGTGTGTTGCACGTGCATGAACACACATCAATCCAGCAAAAATCATGTACTTACATACTGTTGGGTGATTATTTAATCAAACGTGAAGAATTGAAAAAGAACCCATTAAATTATTAAACATTTTTTCCAGATGTGAAAAAAACAGGTTGTTGTTGTGTTTTATGTATTCTCTTTTTTTTTTTTTTTTACTTTTTTTCTCTCACAGATACATTTTTACTATACAGCCTGTTGCACACTTGCCTACAAAGAATATCATGATGTTGCAATTTTTTTTTTGTCATTCTCAGCTTCCTGAAACACTGTGATATGGTGGGTGCAGCCTGGCTACTATGGGCTTGTGAGGGTTAATCTAGCATGGAACCAAATCACCTCAGGGGAACCTGCCTGGAAAATGGGTTAATAAAGGTCATCCCCCAAAATAAACACTTTACAGAATGTTTCACCATTCATCCCCCTTAAAATCAACTCGCAATAAAACAGGTCTGGGTGCAATTACTGCCGCTGCATTGGGGCATGAAATCAACCTGTCCCGTGTTCTGGCTGAAGTCTGCTGTGATTTCCACTTTTTCAGCATCGGTTTCTCCCCCCTAAGACCCCTGATAGGAGTAGTTGCACCCAGCTTCTCTCACAGCTAGCAAGCTAAACCCACTTGAGCCACCTTTATTGATTCGTCCAGAGGTGCAAAGCTAGCCTGAAAACTAAATAGAGTCATTTTATGTCTGCTGAGCTTTTACAAAAGTGCAAGTGCAGAAGAATAGAAAAGTATGTAATTCTTCCAAAAGTAATTCTGTGAAATATGCTGTTGCTAGAGAAAAATACACCAACTGCGACAAATGTCGTTGAATAAACTATGACTTTATAGGGATTTGTGTTCCAAGTTTCCAGGCTGAATGGATGAAAGATGGAGCTTGGCCTTGTATGTATGGAACATATGGAAAAACACAATAATTAATGTCACAACATGAACTAGGGCCAGTGACAGGCGGTGAGTGGGTGGGGTTGGAGAAGGGGTGGGGGCACAGGGGAACACAGCTTTTCTCTGTCTGTATATTTGGACTCTTAAAACAGATGGAGTCTGTTGCTGAATGTTCGCTAGTCAGAAATAAAGGAGCTCCCTCAAGCCCCTAATCCTCCATTTTTTTAAGTGTTTAAAAATGTGCTATTTCATACATGTTCATGAATAAGCTACACGTAAAAAGGAGTAAATTAAAAGTTATTTTGTTTGAAATATTTCAAGTTCAATAGAGAAAAAAACACACATCTGTCTCTGATTCCAGTTGTGACGGTTCTAACTTGTAACCTCCTCAGCCTTGAAATTTATAGCTCAAGGTCTTCTTGTTTTTTTTTAAGTCAGAAAATTGACGAAACACATCTAGATTAAACTTTAAGTGAGACGTGAAAGAATGTCTGCTGAACTTGCATATATGATAATCTGGAGGGTCTACAATACTACCGCAAAAAAGTATAGAAATGTTCTAACTATTGTAACTATATAACAGTAGTAAATACTATTTACAGTGTTAACAGTTATTTACTTTCATTTATTGATTTGAAGAAACATTATACAATTTAAAAACAGAATTGTAGAGGAGATTTTAGACACTTTTCATTTTAAATACTAAGAGGCTTCAACTCACAGCATCTGATACATGGACAGATTTTACCCAGCACCACTAGATGATAAACTCTAAGTGATATGATTTCATGTGGGATATCAGCTTTTATTACTGTTATTATTTTAAAATATGGAGCAGAATATACAACGTTCATCGAGGCGAAGACAGAGAGGAAATGTGCGCTGAAGGGGAAATAAATGCATTGAGTTTGAATAGCTGCGATTTGCAGTAATGAGCTCTTCGCATTAAAGTTTAATTTACAGCGGCTAATGTCAGAGAAACGCAAATCAAAATTTCAGGAGCTTCAAGGTGGCAACAAATAGTGGCGGGTAGTTGGGCTTTCGATTTACAGCTGATGGAGTGGCAGAGTACATTCTTTTTTTTATTAATATCAATATTTTTTGGTTATTTTTATGCAAAGGGAAAATCTAATACAAAATTTTAAATACTGAGAAAAAGAGTGTACAGATGCGTGGCCTACACTTTTTCTCTGCTTCTACAAGCCCAACCCCCTGCCTTTAAGACTTACCCTCAAGTTCATCTATGTATGGGCTGAGTGCCCAGGATATTTCTAATGCCAAGATGATCTTGAGGAGTCTAAGAATGAAGTGGAGCAGATGTGAGAGGGGGGAGGGGGGGCACTCGGGCAGCATCCTCCCTTCTCCTCGTAAATACAGCAGCATTGTTGTGCTGGCAGTGCTCTTCCTTTGTCTTAGCACTGCTAAGTACTGGATAATGTCATTTCACACCATCTGCCCCCAGGCTTCATTAAAGATACATGAATGGGCTATCTTATGAGGAACAGGTGCTATTGTTTGTCCCTCAAGACCCGGCACTAAGGATCTGACTCGGAATACTTGAAGAGGAGCATCTGTAGCGATCAGTCAGACAGACTTGGCTGAGGCCCCCGTCTCTGCCAGCACGCGCACCAACAGAGGTTTCCGGGGGAACTCAACCGTCTTGCTACATGTATCATCAATTCAGATGACCTGATGAAGTCTGTAGCAGGCCAGCATGCAATCTGTTTCCCTCCAGAGGAGATGCTGGTACTTGATAAATAGACTTAACTAGCAGTTCCTATGATAGGATACTTGCAGTACAACAGTAAATACCATATCACAAGGACCTTTGTTTTTCCAAGCAGGAAAATAAGTTTAAAAAAATGCTGTTTATCGCTGCATGCACTGAAGTTTGCAATACTGTAATAACACTTTAGTGCTGCATTTTTACAGGATAGTTATAACAAATAAGAGATAATTCAAATAAATTAATCTGATTAAAAAGCAATCTAAAAAGAAAGCATGACAAGAGCTCAGCATATACTAAGGACAGACTGCAGAGGTTGAGCCAGACATGTCTGGTGTGTAAAGAAAAAAAAGTAAAACAGACATACTAGATTTGAAAAAGCTTCTTTTATTTCACCGAGAGCTCAGTATATGTAATTTCCACATACATTAAAGAAACAGGCCCAGTTATTTATACACAACCAGATCCCGTTCTTATCCTGAAATAATCCATTTACCAGGTACATTTTTGTGCTACCAGAAAAAATCCTCCATCACTTTATTTCTCATAGTAAAATGCAGATTGTTTTTACATAGTTAGAATAAAAGATTCACTTTAATTTAAACCAAACTAAAATAAATGAAAACTAAAACATTCAGACAATGCTGTCATAGTAGGGGGGGTGTTTTTTATAGACTTGTAACCTACAACATGAATCCAAGCAGCTATAAAATACTTGTGCAAATGGAGATGTACAGCGCATTACAGCTCTCACTTGGGACGCTGTCAACACCCATGCTCTTCACTGTCTGTTACAGTACCCAGGAGGCCTGAAGATCCCCTGCTAGCTTTCCCTCTGAACCCTTTTACACTCATATGCACTCATCCCCTCTGAAGTTTTCTACTCACAAAGACCCCAATGTGTAATGAAAAAAAGATAGTTTTTATTATATATACTATCAGAATTCCTCAGTTGAGTAAAAAAATGAACGCCTATCTTCTCACCGTGGTTGATGGTTTTTAGCTTGATAAAAACTGTGATATCCTGGGTTCCTATAGTGTGATCATTTCTAACTTGACACCTTGTATCTGCTTTTATTTGCTTAAAAGAGACTTGTTAAAAAAAAGAGGCTTTCAGTATTTTATAAAATATACTGACAGCAAGGAGCCCCAAAATTATTATAGCTTATTGTGAATATTTTTAATACATTTTTCACAGGCAAATAATGACAGACAGCTCTCATATTAGGAAAAGATCCTAGTCATCAGTAATCATATAGAGGAGGATTCACATGTCACTCATGTCTGTTTCGTGGAAATAACTTTCACTCTTTAGTAGCAGGTGGAAATATAGTCCAATATTGTCTCACATTTTTTTAGGAAGAGTTCAGTAATTCCACACGCAGAGCTAGACTCCAGCTGCTGTTGTAAGAACTGGTGGTTCACACTTCGTTCCCCACCGGCTTCCCACAGAGCTGTACACCAAACGCCTGCAAGCAGAAATCACCTTTTGTGATCCATTTAAAGTGAACGCAATCTTGAGTTTGCCAGCAAGCCTGACCCAACAGCAGCACACACTGTAAAACTGACACTAGACAGCGGGACATGTTTAACACTCGCTACTGTGTACACAGCCCACTGGGTGTACACTGCACTGGAAACTAACCAGGAAGAAAATCACTGAGTGGAAGCATAGATACTATGTTGCTTTTAGGTGTTTTTCCTCCTTAATCATCAAACAACCAGCAGTTATTTGAGTAGCCTACATGTTGCTGCTTTCTTACTGCTCAGTTACTTTTGTACACTGAACTGCTATTATATCATGGCAGACACACATGTTGATCAAACAGAGATGCTATGGTGTTTTGATTTGCCTGTAACTAATGGTAATCAACCACATAGATCAATAGATCTGAAGGAGACTTTGATGCTCCAGACTAATACTCAAGGACTTCATATTAGCACCCACTCGACTAAAGGACATTATTCCTGCTTGTCTGCTCTGGAAATTAGAATGGGAAGGGCAAATGCACTGGAGAGCATCAGGTCCCAACAAAAGGCCCTTGTACTGATCAAGTGTGACCTTTTATTATCACTTCCCTCTTGTATCTGAATCTCTTGTGCTACATCCTTTCCTACAAAAGTCACAGACAGCCCACTAGTAGACAAGACCCATAATCCTTTAGTACCATATTGGCTCCGACATCAGAATTAAGCCATGTTTCCTTAGGATTGAACCTAATAGTCTGATATGTGTTATGCTGTTTAGGATGAAATGCTGCAAATCCAGACACACAAGTGAGGTCAGGCCTTCCAGAGAAAATAACCAATGGTGACTTCTGCTTCCACTAATTCCTTTCCCAGTACAACAAGCCCTCTTGGACATTCGCCATTCCAATATGTCTATATTAAGTCGACGGGAGCTTGAAAGCAGGGAAATGCAGTCCTCTGACCTGCCTAACGCACCCCACTCCAAATCCCTCTTCTGCCCGCTTACACCTCATGGCTTCTTTAGACTTCCTTGGAATCCTGGAAAAAAACTGCAGGCTGCTGTTTGCTTAAATACAGTGCCTGGCATTTATAGGGTTTATCCCACTACTTGAATTTAATTTAGCTCCAGTATTAAATATAGAAAGAAGAAAAAACACTTCAAACTCAAGTGAGATATAGAGGTTATAATTAACGGACAAAAGCACACAGGTAGGTTTTTTTAGAGAAGAACATTTACATCATGCATAAAAATCAATAATAAATAAGACAAAGCTTAAATATATGTTTTTTTTAAATACATAGATCTGACCTTATAGAAAGATCTTCTTGTTCTAATTGCTGTACTGTAAGATGTAATGCTGTTGCTTTCATTTACATTACGTACTTACAAAATGAATGCTATCTGTTGTGTGCACACAGCAAAAACATTGTGCCCCTCAAACAGAGATTATATTTTTACAAGAAAATTACTGACCATAAAATTTTCCAAATCCTGCAGGGCTCCCTCAAACATCATGTGCTTTAAAGAACAGAAAGGAAATGACTAAAACAAGCTCACAAATAGGTTTACGGGTCAACATTGTTGCTGTGTATATACATCCTAACTGTACGGGAAAAGCACATTGCCCCCTGACAATCTTGCAATGGTCAAAGTGAAGCTCTTAGAACATTAGATATGAGTTAGTTGGATTGATGCTACAGCCATTTGTGGTGAATGGGGCTGTTGTATTGGTGAATAGGGGGAATTAAATATGTGAGGCTTACATGATAATGTTGGTTTAAGGTGTGACAAGCTGTCAATTCCAAAAGAAAGCTAAGCAACTTGAAGGCTTCTGTGGTTTTTCTTTTAATTTTTTATAAAGTAATTGTAAACTAATATATTAATGGTTTTACTGAAATATTAAGACTATAGATTTCCCTAATAAAGTATTTGAAATGTATTTTAGATTTGAGAGAAAAAACTATTTTGTGGTTATTAAGTTAGAGAGACAAGAGTATGAGCATGCCCTCATTTATGTGATTTTTCTATAACAAGGCTGGGTTTCTTCCTGTGTCCTGGTTGCTTTTAGTGGACTGGGGCTCTGTCCTTAGCATTACCTCCCAGCTGGTGGGTCCACACACACAAAAAAATAGACCCCATTCTGTTGTTCAGCAGAGAACCGGCTTGTCCGGAGGTGTAGCTTCAGTAGACACACAAATGCCTGCAGACTTTCTAACATGTTCAGATAGCACCATAATTATAGGCCAATGAAGCAAAAGCATTTTATAAATAATCCATCAAGTACAACATTGTGATTAAAGCTTTTCAATTTATTTTTAAAAATCTGAAAGAAAAAAAACATATTTAAAGAATTAAGTAGCCAAAAAAAAGTTGCCATTAATTGTGCAACACAAAAGAGTTTATTCACTGTGTTCAGTTGGGGAATGATTGGACTCTCCTCAGTCCGAAAAACAAAAAGCTCTTTTTTTTGCATTAACCATAGGCTGAATGCTTCGCTTTGCCACCCCAGCCCTAAGAAAACATACACCCCTTTCTCGCTGCCTTTACACAGTAGAGTCCATTAATGCAGTGCTTTCTCCCTGTCAGTGTGCCCACTGCTAAAGAGGATGGCTGTGCAAAACCAACGCAAAGACAAAACAGTTTGCACAACATTAGCAGAGAAAACACAGTCCATGTGACGGTGGGGGGTGGGGGGGTAGGCAAAGTCAACATCACACTGGAGGATGTGTTCTTCTTCATTTGATATTTTTCCTTATTAAGGCATGGGGGAACAGGGAGTTATAAGTGTAGCTGTTTATCCATCTTCTGGGGAAGGATTGAGGAGGTCCAACAGGTGAAGTTTTGTGATAATCATTCTTTTGAGGGTTTTTGTTCAGAATGATCAGTTATCAGCATTATTTAAGGCTGTGAATGTGAATTCACAAAGCCAATTGACATTTCAGGAAGGCAGATAATCGCCTAACTAGTGTTCTCACCTGTGAGAGTTGATACAGAGCTAGAAATCTGTGTGATAAATGAACCCAGGGCTGTTTTAAAAATCCCTCAGGTGACTAATTTTAAATAGACCCTCAGGTGTGATTTTGTATATTATACTCCCTTATGTGGCACGTCTCATAACGAGCCTCTTAATTATTGCTGCTAAAACAGTTAAGGTGTCTGAATACAAAGTAAAATTACACAAATGGCTTAGCTTTTGTTTCTCATTTAGAGTAGCAATTAATATGTTTGTCTACATTCTTACCTCATTGGCAAATGCACTCAATTTCTGCAGGGAATAAATAAATATTGCCTAAAGCATGACTATGCTTTTGTTTTGTTTTTAAAGAATGAATTGTTTGATGTTTTTTCTGGATTATCCAATTTCTTTGCATTGTTGTTTTTATATAATCCCTGCCTCAGCTGCTGTTGTACCTCTTACATCTTTCTGTGCATCATTAAGTTTAAACAGGGCTGTCATGGCTTTATTGTTTAAATTGCGCATGACTTTGTTTAACGTCAGCGTTTCTTCTGCTTCCTGACAAGGAGTCACATTTCATAACTAATTAAATTGATTCCTCCTGCCTCCAGATAGAGTCCACTAAAGGGAATAATTTGTATCCAAGTGTCAATATATTAAATCACAAGGGCTAATGAGTTGGGTCACTGCTTTCTTTTATCTTCAGTCTTGCTTGTGCACATCTTCATCAGCTAACACCCTCCTTAAATGGAGGATGAACATGCAGGACCAAGCCTCTCTGGGTGAGAGCCAAACCTGTCCAACTAGGCTGTTAATGTCCCCACCTAATCCTAGTAGCAGGCGAAGACAGCACAACAAACAAGTGAAAGAACTGGCAGCACAGAATCTACACAGACACAAGTGTTCAAAAGGGAGCATGCCCTGCACACTTTCAACACACATTATCATTTCCCTTCTTTATTGCTCTTATTATCATGCTAACTGTTTCAGTCTAGCTGCACTAATTGGGAGACTTTCCCATTCTCTTTAACAATGCCTATTTTTGTTCTTTTTTTTTCCTTTCTCGTGCTCTAATAAGAACCACACACTGAGAAAATTATTTGTGTTAAAGAGACAACAAAAGCTTTTGAGAATACACAAATTAGCACCATTATCTTTATGCAATTATCATACAGCTTGTGTTTATTTAAACTCATCTCATTGAAGTTAAATATTTACCATAATGGTCTAGTTTGGTGGCTTTTGCTTCTCTAAATTGGTAATCAAATAGAATTAAAGAATTAAAGGAATACATTGAACAACTGCATATTCTTTTTTACAATATAAAAAGAAGTGATCAAGCGCTAATTTAGAATTTGGACCAAAATGAAATTTCCCAGAATTTGACATGATTAGATAACTATTTTTACAGCACTAAACTAACAGGTTTAATTTTCAATGAATAGTAAAAGCTGTGTGAACACTGAATACAGAACAGTTATGTGTGGCAACCTTCCTGACACTGATAAAAACCCTACAGTGGCTTGATGATTTCTGTTGCAACAGGACTGTGACCTTGAATTCCTGGCCCCTTCAAGTTATATATGTATTACACAACAAAAATGTGAAAGGTTTTTTTTGTGCCACTGCTAAAGCATTAACTGAGTTTTAATAAATATATTAAGAATGACTATACTACTGAGTGGGGTAAGTGCTACTGATTTACTTGTGGGGTCATAAAGTATGAGGCCTATCTCTCTCTCTCTCTCTGAAGAAGATTTGTTGAGTTTTGTGATGTTAATAAAATAGCATTAAAATAGCAACGTTCACCTTTTAAATTGTTGGTAAATGCTGCCATAATTAAATGTAATCTATCCTAACTCTAGATCTTTAGCATTTATTGTCTGTATTCTTAACACCCTCCCTGCCTCCTTCATATCTACACCATTAAAGACTGTAAGACTTTGAAGTTTACAGTGGACAACAATATACTGGCGTTTTCTCTTTTAAATCTCTGGTTTCCTAGCTTAAACAGAATAGATAAACACATGCTGGGTTTGCATATTCTCATGGATACAAGCTAGAATGTATAGGCACCATTTACATAGAATGAGGGTAAAGTTTGTAGCCATCAGGAATAAAAGGGACATAAAAAAACAGGTCTGCTTTATAAACGCATCAAAGGTTTTACAAATAAAATATGAGGCAAGAAAAACTCTTGTTGACAATCACCTCCATAGAAATTATTATCTTTTAGATCTTGCATCCCACTATGCACTCAGGGTTAGTACATAAATGCCACAGTCAATGACAAACAACAATGTCATGATATTGTGATGTTTTAACAGATAAAAATTTAAATTAAATGTTCTGGATTAAACGCGCTCCCCTGTTTCATCTGGGGCCCTGCTTTCTCTTGCCTGTTTATGAAGATAAAGTTCACCCTGACCTTTCAGCCACTATTTATTCTCTTGATGTGTGTATCAGTGTGTATGTCCCTGTGTTCCAACACGCTGCACACAATCCGCTCTGTGCATTTATATGTGTATTTGTGCTTGTGCATGACAGTCATCAGTGTCTATATTTTAACATCCTTCAGGAATAACTAAACTGGGTTTATCATTACCATGTGAGGTTGCATGACTTTAGCTAGAACACTGTCAACAATGCCACTGAATGATGGGAGCAGAGAACAGAAAATACATGTTTTAGTTATTATGTGCTGCCAGGGGTAGGTCTAGAAGATGTTTAATCTAGGGGTGGTCATCACAACTGGTGGTTTTATTACTTTAATTACTAATTACTTATGTAAGAAACTGGAATAGATGGTATAAAAGTAATTATTAAAAATACAGTTGTGTTGATGTAGAACATTTTAACCAAAGTTAATGTCTTCCCTAAAGTAAATGTCAGTTTACATAAAATATTTCTTCAAATCTTTTTTGGAGTGGCATCTTGGGGTGGGGCATGTGGTAGTCAGACTTTAGGGGTGGCCTATGCACCCGTATGGCTCTGCTTTCGTGTACTCTCTAGAAAAAAAAGTATGTGAACAAACAAAGCTGAGGGGAAATTGATCTGTTTGCTTTTGTTGCTTTCTTTAACCTCCCAGTAACTTCAAAGAAGCTCAGAAAGATAAGTAACCCATTGGACAAAGTCGTTTTTCTACTAATATATATGTTAAATTGTCACATGCGTCCTGTAAAATCCTGAGTGGTGTTTCAAATTTCCAACTAAATCAGTTAATCTAATCCTGGGATTGAATTAGTGCCAAGATGATTTTGACGATGAGTGAGGGACCAACGTAATACAAAGACGTTGAGAGAAAACACATAAAGCCTTGAGCTTTAACTTTTGATAAGCCTCTAACACTTCAATCTGATATCTTAAAACAAGTGACATTGTAATCCTGTGGGATAAAGAGAAAATCTCTAACTCTCTTGTAGGCATGATGAGAAAGGATAAAAAGAGATGGCTATTCAAGAATGAAACTTGATTGGGCTCAATGCTGCTTTGCTCCAAAGTGCACAAACAAAACTTGTGTAACTACACATGTCTGAAAGATGCAGTCCTCATGTAAAAAGCCCTTGAAAGCACATACATAGCGTGCCAACAACAGTCTCTGGTTGTAGTCCCCATGGTTTTATTGTTTGGACTGTTTACAATGTCCACTATGTGATCACTCAAATCATCAATACAAGAACTTAGAAAGAGGCCCTCTCTTAGTTTTCTCCCTCAAGCCAAAACAGGAGGACTTTGATGGCAGTAGGGTCTCCAATAAAGTTTAGTGCTCGCCATGCTAACGGGAGAGTAACTTGATCCTTCAACACTGCTCATCACTCTGCTAGAAGTTTGTGAAATACAGGCTGAAAGCTTGTTTACAAAACTAATTAGGTCAAAGCTGTTATATTTTAAAATGGCCAGGGCACTTTGAAGAGGCTGTAGTAATGAAAACAAGAGTGGCAAAAAATGCTTCCCTAACTTGTGCCTGACTCTTTTATCTACTTGATACACCAGTTTGAGAGAAGTGCTCATTGGTACTAAAATATTTGGACAAACTATGTTTGGAAAAAATGAGTTGTTTCACATAAATTAACCTGAAGTGTAAAATATGTTGCACAAGATAAAACTTTGGTGATTCGCACTTGTTACAGCCACGGGAGGCTGACAAGAAGTTGATGGGAAGTGGAGCAGATGGTCTGAACATGGGATTCTTTTATTGAATTGTAGATGTGACTGTTTTTTCTTTTAAATTTGGGAAGATATAAGGCACTTTTTGTCAAGGGAAAAGCAGGATGACTGGGCTCTTCAAGAAAGGACTTGCTTGAATCTCTGCTCAAGTGTTTGAAATGGACATTAAGAGTCATTCCCTTTCACTCTGAAATTTTCACTCTTTCAAACATATATATATATATATATATA
>JBAMHV010000001.1:13588806-13618245 GCA_037177535.1 Pseudomugil gertrudae | reverse complement strand
TATATACCACAAGTAAATCAGTACTTAGCCCTCTCAGAAGTGTATTAGTGTACAAATTCAAAGGGTACTTTATTATACTAAAAGTGTTTTTCACACAGAGTGGAATACTTTGCGCTTGTCTTTAGTGTAGTATAATATATAAGAATTTTTCCAGGATTCTAGTGAAAGTGAAAATTGAGATTAATGGTTACTTTAAAAGTCATTTGGGAGTACAGTCTCTTCAACAGATGTATTTTGTCATGCCTGTTCTGTCATAGTGCAAAATATATATTGCAAATAAGAAGAAACAGTTGCTTTTGAAAATACAGGTGGTATCTTTTGTGAGGAATGAAGTTGTTAAAATTCCTCTAGAAACCCATACAACTAAAAGCTCAATGAGATAAAGTTGCTGCAGGAATCATTTGCTGTAAGTAAATGCTTAATGAAAGGAGAGGATAGGGAGGGCTGTCAGTTAGTAGAATGAACACAGTAGGAGGTCAATGGAGAAGGATATGCCTGACATCAAACACTCCCAGCAGAATAGCATCTTCACAAGACAGCCAGGCTCACAGCCTTGACCATTGCCAGTGACCAACCCCGGATTACCCTGTGCAGTCTGAACATATCAAGCCATGCGCTGCCTGGGTGGTCTTTCACTGCACCATTACAATCTGACCTATAGCTTGTGCAAGCAAACAAACACAATGAGTATGATAGTGTCTGGCATCAAGCACATCAGAAATGCAAATATCATTGCACATGTTTGAATATGGTGAAATTAAAAAGGTAGTACAGGAAAAAAAAATTGTACATTACAATAATGTAAGTTTTGGCAGCTCTTGTGTGGTGCGAAAACATGCCCTTCTGGGACCGACTAATTTCATAGGCATTTACCAGCCTCTTTCATGTCCCCCACCTCCAGGCTCTCCTCTATCAGCAGGACTCATTAGCTGTTGTTACACCCCCCCCACCCCCACCCCCTCTTTTTTTTTTGTTCATTAAGATGTGCTAATTATTCCCCTCTATATTTTAAAGCGCTCCCGATTACCAACAGGCAATTAACATTTGATGAGAATGATGAATGTTAGTGTGACAGAAAAATTAAAGATAAAGAATAAGGCGGGAAAAAAAGAAAAATTACGGAGAAGCTAACTGAAGTTAGCAGTGATATTTACTCTAATGTCTAATTTTATTGAGCTGTGACACTAAATCCAGACATTTGGCACGTGATGGCAACAGTAGTGCACTAATTAATCTGAAGAAGCAGAAATGTTGGTGTAATCACTGTGGAGAAAGAAGGAGGTGTAAGCTGCTGTGTTATAGGGCTAGCAGAAATGCATGAACTGACCTGGATCTGCTGCTGAAGGAGGTTGATTTTGTGCTGCTGTTGCAGAAGCTGCTGTTGCTGTCTGGCGATCTGGTTGAAAACAAGGATAACACTGACATTAAGGATAGAAGCAACTTAAATCACACATTTTATGTTTAATAAGACATAAATCAGGAAATACAGGCCAGTCATTGTAGTAGACTGTTGACATAAATGAATCAAAATATTGAATTTAAATAACTATCTTATAGTAAAGAGTAAAAATATGAGTTACCATTTTAACATTGCCCACTTGACCATATTTTTAATAGTCCAACACAAAATGCTACAACTGTGGAAGCGAAGGGTGAATGATTTATGTGACAGACAAACATGGTTATGACTGAGATCACTAGTACAAGCAGAGTGTGAGTGACAGAGGTCCCTGCTGCCCCCAAGTAACGTGCAACCACACCGCAATGTTTCTCATCCAAGCACTCTCTTTCTACATACTCACTTCAGTAAGCATGACAACCGAGTTTTAAGTGTCATTTAATTTTCATTTTTAGATATAATTACAAAGTGTTCTCTATAAGATATCTCCCGTCTGCAAATGTGTCAAGATTAATTTGTGCTGTCTTCCTCATGAGTGTCAACAGTTAATTACTGTGTTGTATCTTGATGGCTTGATGACATTTTAGCTCTCAGCTGGCTCTCCCTCTCTTTCTCTCTCGCTCGCTTCACCATTTTAATAAAATTCCTACATTTTCAAATAAGATCAAATATCTTATATCACTGCTCATTCATGCTACAGTGTCTACAAAGCCTACAGAGTAGAGTGTAGTTTGCGGATGAACATTATTGATTGAAAAAGAAATCAATACTGTTAATGTATTATTAGTGTACTATGACCAAATCTATCACTTCAAGCTGTATGGTCTATAGTTTCATTTACCACAGGAAGGTCTGTGGCTGGACTGTGAAAACTCTGAGTGAACTCCTTGCTGATAATTGACTCATGGCCATTAGAGCGGCTGGTGATAATAAAAGTGTCGCCTGTGTGGATAGTTTGTGTCCTTATTTCTTCCCAGACATTAACACACTTCATGGCCTGTGCTAATTTGCTGATTTGTACAATATGGCTCATTGGCCTGATTTGTGCTGCAAATCTAATGCCAGGCTTGTTCTAATAGGAGTCGATTTATAAGATATAGAGGACTTCCATGTTTAATATAACGTTTAATTCACACATTGCTTCGCGTTTGTTAGTACAAGTCATAATAATATTTTTCCTGCCACACAGCATAAACGCGGGTGAGAGAGCATGACCAAAATATCTGAGGCAATATAGAGTGTAGCATCTCTTAAATCTAATAATATTCCAAATTTCTCTCAATGAATACGGTTTTATTGGCATATTGCAGGCATGAAATAAAATGGTTGAGTGGCAGTTGCTTACAATTGTATTTAATGGGGTTTATTACTAATACAAGGAGGAAATAGAGGAAAGAATATTGAAGAAAGGATGGGAAAGGAATCTTGAATACAACAGGAAAAAAAGACATGTTAAAAGAAGAAAGTTATTACCTAAGAAGCAGACAAGGAGAATGAGTAAAACTGTGAAAGTGAGGGAAAAAATGATACCTGTTCTTGCTGCTGACGAGCCAACTCCATTTGCTGCCTCTGTTTCTCCATCTGTGAGGCGGCGAGTTTCTTCTGTTCATCGTGAGCAGCCAGAAGCTGCTCTCGCAGGCTGATCAGCTGGGTGATCATAGTGGAGAGCTGATGTTCCTTTTCTGCCAGGCTCTCTGGAGTACCTGGAGAGGGGTAGGAGAGAGCAAAGTTAGGAGTGGCATGGTTAAACTTAAGATGAAGAGTTAACAAAAATGTGTGTATGTGTTGTGCATACTGGACAGAAAAAGAAGTACTCAAAAGTGTTCGCTATGCCACAGTTAGTTACCGGGGTCTAAGCTTTTGGAAGAAAAGCTGCAGAGGGGTCCTGACTTTGTGTATTGATAAATATAGAAAAAGTGACCACGCTGCAAACAACAACCATCCCATTGGGCTATTGTAGCATACACAATATTTAATACAAAGAAAACCACACAGGCAGGAACCAACTGCAGGGAAGTCAGTAAAAAATGCTAAGGTCACACACAGCCTGGAGTTGATGGTTTCACTGTAACTGGTGTTCACAGCTTTCGGAGGAAGAAAGGCAATGAATTGTTTCAGGCACATAGAAAAAAGCTGCAGGGAGCTGTCAAACCAAGGTGGCAACTTGTGTCAGACTTCCAGGGGTTATTATGGAGTAAGTGTTGAGTTACTATTCTCATTGGCTTTTAGACTACTAGGATTTTATATACAGTATTTATGGCAGACACCTTTTCAATATCTGACAAATAGAGCAACACAATATTAAAAATCTGTTATTAGTATTTAAGCACAATATCAAAAGCACAAAGAAATTTAGACTTTAAATAGAACAAACACAGGTGAATAAATAAGGGTTGTATTCCAAATAGACAAGGTTCTGCTTATGTGTTTGTTCAGCAACAACTTAATATTTAACTAGTACACACAAGTCAAATAAAGCCCTTGTTCATAATCTGAGATTTGCGTTACTTTTCTTTATGTTTCATTTTTTACAATTTCACTGCATATTATTGTTTTTTTCTAAGGTTAAACATTGTAAAGCATTTGGTGAACAAAGCAAATGTTATGGATGCTTTTTAAAAGTAATCTAGAGAGACTTTCATCAATACAGGCACTGCCTTGTCAGTCTTGTATACCTCTAAATGATAAGCAATGACAGACCAATAGTCTTCATTCTCTCTTTACAGCTACACGTCCACACTGTGTGCGACAGAGAGGGGCTCCACTGCACTGCTCTCTGCCTCTGCCTAATCAATGCTAAGTGATCCTACCATTGACTTACACAGCCAACATAATTGCCAGTGAGAGGCTAGACAGTAACTCACTCTCCTCTCATAGCACTCCTGTGTGACAAGCTGATGCAGTGAACACACAAACGCTCTCTCCCTTACACACACGCACAAAATAAAAAAAACTGATAGGGAAGAAGATATAGCGAGAGATGGACAGAGAAGGAAAAGGATAAAAACATAAAAAAAATTCAGATAACAGTACAGTGAAGTCTGGCTAGTGGCCAGCAGGAGCTGAATTCTTTACTGGGTGTCTTCCTCTTTGTCTCTGACCACATCTGTCTTGAGTTTCACAGAGAGCTCCCAGGGGCCCTCTCCACTTAAACTATTTTAATTTGACTAAACACCTGATTTATTTTATCTCTCCGATGAGGAAAGCCGTTTGTCTTAATAGGGCCTGTCAACCTCCAGAACCCATTCAGGGCAATTTACTGGCAGGCTTGTCTGAATCTCAGTTTGCCTCGCTCTGCTTCCACTGTGTGCTGCAATGGAAGAGAGCTGCAATTCTCCATTTATCCTCCAAACGAAAAGAAGAAGGGAAAAAAAACACCTAAAAGCAGCCATTCATTGAGCCTGTGTGCAGTTTCCAAGGCCTGAATTGACTTCTTATTCACCCAACTACACTTGTTGTGAATGGCTTATCTGTAAAATTGATACAATCAGCTCCAATTTTATTAACCTTTGGTTGTGTTCATGAAGAAGCTGCCTCTTACAGGTCACCAGCAAGATACATCAGGCAATGTCACAATAAATAACCGCTATCAATACAGTAGCTGAAAGGCAGTAGAGACATAAACACAGAAAGAGAGAGAAGAAAGGTAGGAAGACAGAACAAAAAGGGAAAATCATTCTGTAAATGAAGCTCTGTGAGGCCATCGGGTCGTTGGGGGTACAGAATCACTCTCAGCCTGCCTAACCATATATTTATCAAGTAAACGCATTAGTTTCAGATCAAAGTACCAAAGAGTAATAGAAAACTAAAAAGTATATGTAATGACTGAAGGAATATGTAGAGCTAAGGGATTTGGGGTCCATAGAAGGATCTGATGGGTAGCCTGAGTGTCGTTTGCCTCATCCTGCCCAGACACCACAGGAATACTAACAGAGAGCCCATTGTTAAGATGTTGAGCTGAACTGTGGGAAGTCTGAAGCATCCTCCGTGCTAAAATCTTTGCTTTTTAAAAATAATTATGTAACATTTGGTTAAAGTCTTTTTTAAAATTTATTAAATAAAACTGGAAGATCTGGAAGAGTTAAAATATAACTCAGAAAAATGGTGAACGTCCTAATATGAAAACATGTTGAAGACGGCACACAGCTGGGCAGAAAATCAGATGCAGATGTTTTTTTTTTTCTGTTAGTGTTAAAATCTCTTTCTTCCTGCTTTGAATTATGGATCAGCTTTAAAATGCAGATAAAACTTTTATTGGGTGGTACAGAAGAGGAGAGTTGTGGTCTGTGTCTGACCAGCCTGCTGACAAAGAGGCCGTTTCCTGCATATTGCATGGCTTTTAACAGCGATGGGGCTGGGGTCTGCCTGTTAACATGTCTCCTCGCATTGTGCTTCTGATGGCAGACAGACAACCCAGAGATGCTTTGGTGCTGCATAAATCCCAGCAGCCAAGTTAGACCTAACATGTTGTGACATCCCAACGGTAAATGACTGAGGTTCAGAAGGACAATACCAGCCAGACACAGAAAGAAGAGGCCAGGAGTTAGTAGTTACTTTTTTGTTGTTTTAAGACCAGCTTGAGAAATTTCCAATTGACTCATAGAAGAAGTAGATGGTAAAGCTTGGTTGTGCAGTTTCAGCCTATTCAGAATTCACCTTTTGAGATTCCTGCCTCCTTTAAGTGTCACAAAGTAGGGCAGACATCAACGAGTGACTAAATAAATGATAAGAGAAAAACAAGCAAAGCCATGGTTGCTTGGGGAGGGACGGGGGTATTTGAGCCTTGGGGTCTTTGGATAAAAGGCACTTTGTAGGGGTGTGATTTGTTTTGTCCAATACCCAAATCTCCCTCTTTCTTGGCTCCCTCCTCTCTGCTCTAATCAAGCAGTCTCTAATTTGGGTTCCAAGTCCAGTACCGGGGAAAAAGAAGGAGGCTTGTTACTTTGAAGAGTCCCGAGTGAATAACCCAGATAAAAGATTCAGACACACACACAAAAAAAGAAAAAGTAAGGGAGGGTGAGGGTGAAAAGGGAGAAAATCACAAGGCACCCTATTCTCTCTTCTTCCTTTGGTTAAGACAGCTGAGCCATTATGACTTGATCTGAATTGAGTTTTTTTGTACCAGAGGACTGGAATTTCTTTGTCTCTATCAGTTAGCTGTTGTGGAAGCTTCCATAAGCTGCAAGCACCTTCAAATAAATTAGGACTTGTCCAAATGCTGCGATTGTACCACGCTGTATCCACATACAGACCGCACATAGCTTGAATGCCATGCGTGTTGAAGCTCTTTGGTCTCTCCTAAAGTGTGTGGGAAAGTGGACACATGTGTACAAATGTGTGTTGCACCCTGCTTCAATCAATAAAAGGTACATGTCTGAGTAAATGTACATGTGTAGACTCTGCTATCACCTGAAGCAATCTGTATAAGGCACTTGAGTCTCAGCATACAGCATCTTTTTGTTTGCATCTTCAGTGTTAAAAACAGGCTTTTTTTTAAACCTCTGTCCAAAACAAGAAAAACTGCCTTGATAAAAGCACAACACACAAATCAAGCTTGTATCAGATTCTGGCTTGTTATATTAGTTTTCCATTGATCAGAAAAAATCATATTAACAATCTATATATGCAGGAAACCTAAAATAGCATAGTTTTATTTTCCTTGTATTGGCTTTTAACTACTACTTGCACACTTGTTCTGATACGCTGCAGGGCCATATGTGTTTCCAGTAATATGGTGTTAATGTGTCTACATGTCCTATAACCAAGACAATATGAGCAACAGCTGTTTTACCTGGCTTGCTGCCTTTGCTGTGATATAAAAGCTGTTAATCTAGCCAATAAAATCCTATTAACAAGCAGAAGCAGTGACTCACAAGCCCGTCATTCTCTGGCAGCAATTACTCCCAGTCTTTAAATTTACTTATGTGAAATATCTAAAGACACAATCTGGTTCAGAATGAAAAAAAAGCCCATTATCCAGTTAAGAAAACAGATTTCCTGATTTCTAGAACACATAAACCGACATGACTGCAGATAGTATTTGCTTCTCACTGCGCTATGTTACCTGGGCAGTACCACTTTCAAAATGTGGTTTCTGATTGGCAAGTGGAGTGGTTATTAATAAAAGCACACTTCATCTGCAGTGATTCTGATGGTGATGGTGAACTCTTGATGGAGACTAATATTTTGATGATAGAGGAAGATTCACACTTAAGTGTAATTATGTTAATGTAAAGCTTTAGCACTTAACTGTCAAAACCATGACAGCAGAGAAGGTACTTCATCAAAACTAAGATAGAAGCTCAACCTGAGTACCTTACTCTACGGGGTATACTAGTGACCCCTAAATTCACACACACACATACACACACACACCCTCTCTTTCTTTCTCTCGCTCTCTCTCTCTCTCTCTCTCTCTCTCTCTCTCACACACACACACACAGAGATGCACATATAAAGAAAAGTTTATTTTCTGTTCTCTCTGTTATTTAATGGAGCATCCATTGACTCTTAAATACACAGCGACAAGCCACGCATGGTAGCACCATAGAAGGTCACATATGTGTGCAAGATTGTTTGGCCAGAAGTAAAAGAAAATGGAAACAGCAAATTCCTCAGGCTTTTCTCTTCATCTGTCATTACCTTTATGATAAGTTTTACCTACATTCCCCTTAATTTATAGATATAAAGCAAAAATTTCAAGGTACTTCTTGTACAAAAGCATGGTTAACTGTAATCAGTGGTTTATTTCCTGCCAAACCCTAAAAGTCTATGAATGTTATCCTATTTGTACATGTGATTGACTGGTGAGTCATCCAGGGTACCCCTGCTTCTCACCTGTAAGTTGCAGGGATAGGTTCCAGCATTCCTACTACCTTAAACTGGTGGTATATGAAATGAATGAATGTTATTTTATATACTTTTTAGACAGCAATTACTCATGGATCTGACCTGTAGAGCTGATACACACTTTATAATGTGCTTGTTTTCTCGGTTTGTGCAAAACAGATATTTTCACATACAATCAAAATATTATCTTTGTTAAATAAGTGCATCAACAATACGGATAATTTGCCTGAGTTGGATTCAAATCACTGTGCCAAAAGAAAAAGAATAAATGGTAAATGATCTTGTACTTGTATAGCACCTTTCTACACATTAGTGTGCTCAAAGCGCTTTGACACTATTCAGCCATTCACCTATGCCCTCAAACAAACACTCACACATTCACACACCAGGACACAGCACCAGGAGCAACTGGAGGTTCAGTGTCTTGTTTCAACATGCAGATTGCCAGAGCCGGGATTGGAACCACCAACTTGCGGGTTAGAAAATGCTCTGCTCTACTACGTGTGCCACAGCCGCCCCACGAAACAAAGACCAAAGGTAAATAAAAGCCGTAGATGTATTTGTAAGGTCTACATAAACCTATGTAATACAAATTTTGTCATTAGACCGAACAGCACAGTTGTTTGTATTATGCCCCACATTATAATTGTCATATCAGAGTGAGAGTCATAAGGGCAGATAATTCATTATGCTAAATGAATCTTAAATATCATAAAGTATGATCATGTATAACAGAACTACAATTCTGCAGCTTGGTGGTATGCATTCAGGAAAATCTTTGCACTTCTGCAGATAGACAACTGTTAAAATATTAAAAAGCACAAATATTAAATGTTTTTGTATCTTTTAATTTAGTAACTTTATTAAAGTATTCTCTATTCAAATACAACATGCTTTGCTATTAAAAGTCATTTAAATAACTAACTTTTTATGTCCTAAAAGAAAGTGAGGATTTGCTGAGGCTGAAACTGCATAACTTTTATTCATGAGAGATTTAGGAGTTTTCCCTTTGCTGTTAAATGCATTTAGATGAGAGGCTTAAATTGTCCATCCATCTATGTTCTGCCACTTTCTAGTTCCTTGTTATTCATTAAGGTCTGAACAGAACTACCTAGACCTCCATTCCCAGCCCCTTTCTAAAACATCTCTCTCAACAGAAAGAGTAAGATGATCATATGTCACTAAAGTAAAATGCAGTACTTTCACAATCCACAATTATATGATAGCAAAAATTTAAAGCAGCAGAAATAGAAGCATCCTCAGTAGAGTGATCAAAGCACTATGATTGTAGAAAATTGAAATGTGACAATTTAGCATCTCTACCATTGATATTGTGTCCTTAATTGTGATTGCTTCTGAGATTACCGTGTATTTTATTACCTGTGACAATATTAAGTTGTCTCAACTCATTTGGTCAGTATTAAGGTGTCCAGCCAAGACAAATATGCATCCTGGATCCACCTTAAGATGCTCTTTAAGATGCTGTCCTGGTATGCTCCGAAAACCTCAACTGGGAGGAATACAGCATGTAAACAATGCATGTACACATAAATGTGTCATGGGTTGGTAAATATATTTGGATAAAAAGAAAAAATAAATATGAATATAATTCAAAACTAAGGGAATTCTGTTTTTATTGCACATGTACAGAAACACACACGAGCACAGCATTTTGCCAACCTCCATTGCTACAAGCTAAATTCCTCAATTCATTAGAGGAGAAAAACACACAGTCCAACACTCACATGCATTCATCTGGCAAATGTGGCCTGAGGAATAATGATTTACTGTGGCTCATATTTCACCTGAGTGCACAGGGCAAACAGTTGACTGAAGTGTTGTGAAAAAAATGCTAACTGAGGCATTTTTGATGAGAGCAGCTGGACAGATACTGTTTTGTACCGTTTGTCTGAATGCTTTTATATGTTTGCCATGATATGACAAACTTAACATACAGAGTGTAGTAAAAATACACAAATTATTCGGAGTCTACTGTGCGTTATTGTTTTCCTATCTGTCCCTAAAGTTTGGCTTGTCAGCTTTGGTTTTAACTGAAATTTGTTGCGTATCTGCATCCCAGCAGCACTCCATTAAACCTATTAAAAACTGAAGTTAAATTTCAAAGTGAATAAATGTGTTTTTCATCGAACAGCTCAACAATATGTACTCTGTGTTCACACAGTGGACTCCTTTCTTTCTGTGCATGAGTGTGGCCAGCACAGGTATGGCCTGCATCAAATCAGCCTTAGCAGCCACCCTGCTCTGCCCTCTGTTCTCCTCCTAAAGAGCTTCCACTTATCTGTCTGCCACAGGACTGTCTGTGTGCATCCCACCACTGTCATGTTGACACCATTCTCAAATTGATTGTAACAGCGCGAGAGCCCAGATTTTTCTGCTTCAGAATTCAAGGCACCGTTTTAACATTACTGTACAGTGTTAAGCTTTTTGCTTTCTTTTTTTTTATACATTCCAGGAGAATGAATACAGCTTGTGTTCCCATTTAGTAACTACACATTTTACCGCAGTTTGAGTAAATGCTTCGTTGCAGTACGCTACGTTGTGTATTTGCATGTGTATTGGATGCTTTTATTATTATTAGCATTTCATTTTTTGCTTATTCTTTATTTATTTATTTATCTTTTTTGACCCCAACAGGCAGCCAGTAAACTGACACTCAGCAGGGACAGCTCTGTTGACAGCTCCACAAACCTGCACAGACCAGAAATTTAACCAGAAAGCCTTTTCATTTGCTGTAAGACACTGTATTCTACATTTATATGCAGTTTACATAGTATTTGTAGAATTTACTTTAAATGCAATGCTGTGCATTGTGTGATGAAGGAAAAATCACAGATTCAGAGAGGCAAGTATAAATGTCAAGTCTAAGCATTCACATCTTAAGTATGCTTTTCTGTCTCGTTCTCTGTTGCACTCCTTCCGTCTTCTCTTATCTACTTTTGTGTGGTTTGGAGCCCTTCCAGCCAGCCTCTCTTTCTTGCACTGTGGTTTTGTTCAGGAGATTTCATCGTTTTTGCAGATTGACAGCTAAGCTCAGGTATGAAAACAAACAGTTAGCTCTGGAATTGATGGGTGAAAAGAAATCCAGGACTAATGCTCCCCAGCAAACTCTCCGTCTTACCTGGCCGCACTGAAAATAAGCCCTGACAGCATAGAAGAAAAAGGCAGATGGCGATTTGAAATCATTAAATCTTAATAACAGGTACTTTCCTGTATTGGATAATTATGTCTGTAGCTACTTACTCTAAATTACAACCTAAAAAAGTCCTCACTTAAAAGAAAATGAGCACATCATGCAGACACCCATACAACAATAAACTGTGATTATAGATCTGTCATCTGTAAAATGTAAATGTAGCAGACCTAGAAAATCTGATGTTGTTGATACTTTTGTTTTGTGTGTTTACTGTACTGTATGATCACTTCAAGAATTCAGGGCATGTTTGAACATAACTGCAATGGAAGAATGTGTATTTTTTCATGCAGTTATGTTGGGTAAAATTTTGTCCTATCTATTGATTTTGTATTAAATGTGTTTCCCTAAAACAGGACACAGTTATTTCCATACCAGCCAAATTCCACCACTTGATTCTTGCAGCACAAGAATCACAATTGCTCAACTTTCAAGGTTTTGGGGAGACGATGTGAAAGGGGCTCAGTATGATTGGCTGAGGAATTAGTGAGTAGTCTGCAGGGTACATAGAATGCCACTCATCCATTAGTTATTGCATTTTTATCTGCATGTCAGCAGCAGTTATTCTTCACTACCTTTCAATCATTTGAAACCTACATACATGTTTGCCTTTTGTACTCATTTTAACCTAACAATTAATAGAAACTCAGATTAATCATAACACTTTCAATCTTAATCATAAGGTGTTTTCCGCTTGGTACCTTTGTTTGTGTTTTAATTAGTCAGACCTTGTGCATCTCCAACCCTGAGCTTCTTTTTAATTGCCCGTATTTACATCAGGCAGACATCAAACGCAGAGAGAGAGACATTTGTAAGGGTGAGCACAAAGCAGCCCTTTGAAATGTCTACAGTCATATGAAATGGCATGCTAATTAAAAATCTAAGGCTGTCTCTGTGATAGGAGAAGCATTTATATTTTTTAACTGTGGTGTATAGACTCTCTCCATAACTCATCAACACACAGAGGCCATAGTGTTTATTATCAGGTTCCCTACCTGTTTACAGACCACCAAGTAACCTTCTAGTTCCCATTCATCAAACAGAAGAAATGCCTGTAATTTAACACAGCAGATTTCAAAAGGCTAAATCATTTTACACATTTTACCCCCTGCACTTTGATCTACAGTGACACACAGTGTGCTAGGATAGATACAATGAATATAGCTTACCAAGCATTGATTTCTCCAGTAGTTCATTAAGGTTATTGCCAATTAATATAATTATCAGAATGTTAAATAGCTGTTTTCCTTGTCCATTGAAAATAGATACATTTCAATTCTGTGATTAAATCACAATACTAGTTTTATTTACCCCATATCCATGTTGTAGGAAAAAAAAACACCACGGTAAACGGTTTTGTTAACTGCCAAGTGCTATTTTTCTAATAGTTTAGATTGTTAGAGCGCTTCACTAAAGTGATACATTTTAGCTCTTGTCTCTTTTAGGCCCACTCACTGAAGGTCTAGTTTGCTCTGATCGGTCAGCTTATTGGTTAAGAACACCTCAGTGTGAGACAGCTCTTCATTCATCAGGTAGACCTAATGCATACATGTTTAATGATAATACTGTGAACATAGTGTAAAAAAAGAAAGAAAATAGAAAAGAAAAGAAAAGAAAAGAAAAGAAAAGAAAAGGAGAAAAAGACTGCTAATAAGGAACTTAAGGAGTATTTATTTTCTGGTTTCTGAATATGACCTCCATAATTGAAAACATAAAAATATCATTTTGAATAAACATAGAAATCACTTCACCTTGATGCTTTTAGAAAATTTTAAACAAGATAAAAAAAATCTCTGATGAAGAGATCACTGCAAGACCCCAGTTTTACAAGGCAGCAGGTACTGTGATCTATAAACACATCCGCTTTCAGTAACAGTCAGTGCTAAGGACCAAGCAGCAGCTCTGCCCTGCCTCAGCTTACCTTCACCCTGTCATAAACACAGATCTTGGGGGAGTACAGCTTTACTGTGGTGTGCTCAATGCTCTTCACAGGGCGTTCACTGTCTGAGTTCAGACATTCCACTCTAAAGCAAGCTCACTGAGGAGACAACTGTGCTTCTCCTCTCCTATCTGAGCCGCTTCTCTTCTTTTAACACAGCCATGCTCTGCTTGCATCAAGCACACTTTGGGTTTAACAATTACCAAAGCAGCATGAATGCTCTCTATGTGCCAGAAAAGAGAAACAAGGCTCATGGTCATCTGAAGGGTCAAGAATAAAGCACAGAGGGCCTCAGAATGTGTCTACATTTCGAAGAAAAGCACTTTTGGATGGACTGAGACATTCCAACAAAAGATAAGGGAGGAAAGACATGACTGAGGAGGGCAGCCAAAGGCCTTTGTTTTATTTCAGAGTACAAGGCATTTTCTGATAATTTGTATGCTAAATCTATCTTTCTCAAGCAGTGCTTGTGTTCTTACCTTTTACTTCTGCCAAAAGCTCACTGGTGTTGAGCCTCTCCATCTTCTCTTTCCAGTCTTTAGAAAGAAGTTTCTCCATGCATGAGGATTCTAAAAAATACAATTAAAATCGACACATTATTTCATTTTCAGTCTTTGGCATTATAGGTTTCTTATTGTAATATTGCATACAACAAACTGCAGCTTCTTTAAAAAATAATCCTGTAGATGTCATAAATTAGTTCACTTAAATGAAAAGTTAGTGTATCAGATGAATAAAAGGATATTTTATTTGATGGTGCACATTAAAAGAGACCCTGCCTGACAGCTGAGAAATGAGCTAAGGGTGAAGTGGGAAGGAAAGACAGCATTGTGGAGATAGTGTAAGGGCAGAGAGGCACATTAAGTGGGAAGCAAATTGTAAGACTTATATATCCAAATGTTCACATAGCTGCCAATGATGAAAACAATTAACATTTGTCCAGCGGACAATGAATCAGAGGAGGAATGGCTGCAATCTGCCATGCTGTCGCTGGTGTAGCTGATAATGAACACAGTGGGCTGGCTGACCCAGGCCTCCACCATCCCGACACTGCACAGGGTTCAGCCTGCTCTCATCAAATACCAATAGCACAAGCAAGCCTCAAACATGCCACCCTAAGCCACTCCTTCTATAAACTACCTTTAGAAAGAACAAGAGTTTGACCTAAAGCAAACCTATTTGAAGGGATATATTATTGCACTCTGACTTTTATACATTTCCTGAGAAATGGACATTGATTAAAAGTTGTTTTTGATTTAAACATGTGAGACAGATTTTATAACCACAAAGCCATAATCCACCATAATGACTTATCTACTACATATCTAACAGGTGTTCATTGAAGAGCGTATTTCTTCTAACAGGAAAATAAAGTTATGAGGAAGATGTTACACAGAAGATTTTCCAAGTCTGTGAAGTGTTTGAGTCGAGGATGTACAGAAACAGGAAAATTATCAAGAAAGGTTTGTCAAATACAACATTTTGGACTCTTCCAGTCTCACAATTACCATCCTTGACATCAAACACAGAGAAGATTTATACAACTGAGGATGTATACAAATGTTGTTTCCTTTTATCACTTTGTTACATCCCTTGCCTGCTCCCATAAACCAAACACCGCTGACAAAACACACCGACTTCAGACAAACTGGGAGTAACACAGGGTCAATAGTTCTTGTGGTCTTGTTTAAGGATGGCTTTCACGGAGATCAAGCAGAGTCACCATTTTGTTTGATTGTCCACTTCCTCCAGTTTGATGGGGGTCGACAGGACATCTTCAGCTCAGGGTCATTATAACATTACTTCTGCTTTATTGACTTTCCAATTCCCAACTCAGTTTGTCCCCTTGACCCTGAGAGAGGGAGGGAGAAAAGGCTGCGTTCTGTGTGTGTTGGTGTGTTTTAACTCTCTGCGTGGCACAAAGATCACAGATCTTAAAACAGGGGTTAAGGGTGGGGGGGTGTAGCAAAGCTCAGCTCCTCTTCCCTGCCTGTCACCCCTGGGTAAGACAGCTCCCTCTTCAAGAACAACAACATCCCTTCAAATCACAATCCCAACACAGATAGAGTAAGACTAACGCTTGACATTGTATCCCCTTAAGCAAAGAAAACCTGGGTTTTCAAAGTGCTGAAAGGAGGAATTAAACAAACACATTGAACATATGTTTGTATGCACACATATGCTCCCTTCTCTGTAACACACACGCTCACTTTCATAACAGATGCTCCTCCAGCACTTGATCATTAAGGAATGCACCAACAGTTGGAGATAATGCGGTGCCAGCTTCCATTCTACTCCAGTCCTCCCCTCCCTTGCACCTCCTTCCCAAGAAAACCGCCACTCCCTCACTTCTCCATCCCCTCTGCTGGGCCAGACATGACCTGCCAAGTCCTCCAGCACGAGAGACTACAGCTGGAATGCACTGCTGTCCTCCCTGAGCTTCCACCTGGGAGAGGTGAATAATGGCCTGGATTAGTCTATAAAATAACTCTCAAACACCTTCCAGTGTTTGAACAGTGTGGACAAAAACAGGCATCCAAAAATGGTTTTGGTGAAAGGAGAGGCACTTCTGCGCAGGCGTGCTTGAAGAAACAGCAAATGAGTCAGATGTCTGGCTCTTTTCAAAAACCCATTCCGCAGCTTTTTTTCTTCAAAAATTCAGATTAATTGAGGGAAGGCTATTTCAATTTTTAAAACGCATGTTTCTGTTGTCAGGAGACATTAAAGATGCCAGTGTGTACACTGGTTAGTATCAACATAGTAATTACAGTCAGGTTATGACAGAGTGTTGAAAATTGATACACACTGTACTTGACATGAAACAACAGATTATTTGTGATGAAACATTCACACTTGACTCTGGATTTGAGTGAATCTGCAAGGCAGGGAAAATATAATTACGGCTGAACATGGGGAACTTTTAGTGTTTAAGTGTAAAGTTTGTTACTTTTGTCCTTTACAAGTAGGGCATCGCATTCTGGGGAAGAAGCTTAAACAAGGGAGTCCAGTGAGTTTATTTTTATTTTCCTATGGGGGCTATTAAATCTCTCGCACCCCCACCCCTTCCATTTTTTTTCCTCCCTCTCTTGAGATAAAATGCTCTGAGGCTGGGGAGCAGGCCATTCAGCGGGGATGAGAATGGAATGAAAACAATAGCCCTTATCAGGCTCTTATTTACATTTTCCCAGCGTCCCTGCAGTAGACAGCTTGGCGTGTCACCAAGCCCAGATCGCCCCACTGGACGTAGACCAACTTCCTCCAGCCCCACTGATTCCAAAGGTCCCTATGGGCCTTCGCCTGGCACAGACAACCTCCACTCTGCAGCTAGCACAGATAGCAACATACGGGACAAAACTACTGGAGTGTGGGTCCAAGACTTGTTCCCATTGAGAGAGGAATGGCTTCTGGACTACTAAGCCTGTCTGGGTCTCATTGTCTCCTCTCTGGGGCTGGTGCTATGTAACTGGAGAAATTCCCTGAACCCGTTCTTCATTTTTCTTTTCTGTTTTTCTATTTTTAGAAGTTTTCAAATGACACTAAGAAGAAAGAGAATAGTCATCACTGTTTAAACACTGCCAATTTCAGTATGTTTGTCTCCTATCAGGCCTGTCATCTCAAGTATAAAGCTTTTCTGTGCAGGTATTCTGTGATCTTACTGATGTGGGTGAACAAGCGCAGAAACTGAGACACCTAAACCTGAGATGACTTGGCAAGATTAGACAATTTCTCTTTTTTTTCTTTCTTTTTTTACTGTATTAAAAACAAAACTAATGATCCTCATGAATCTCAACAAAGGAATGTTTCTAAGTTGGTGTGTGACATAAACAAAGCTTTCAGCACCTGGCAGCCAGTGGTGCCAGAATATCATGTTGAGTGTAAACCGCAGGAGTCAAGGTACAATCAGAGCCAGGTTATGACTATCTGTCCTGACACCGACTGACTCCTTGACAGTTTTAAAGAAAAATATTAGAGCAATTTCTGCTCTTTGTCTGTCACTCTCTGTTTCATTTAGTGTCCTCCCACAGTTTTCCCCTTTCTGGGAACACCTGATAATCTAAAGTAGTTTTTTATTGTTCTCACTGCCCTACAAAGTGCTTTTATTACCAAAGTCAGCTACAAATCTGCATTTGAGAAGTAAAGTTAAAGTTGTTTGCTTATCTATCTTTTTATTTCTGCAGTGAACAATCAGCATTAACTCCAGAAAAGCTCAAATCACAGTGTTACCACAAACTGATACATACATTTAGTCAAATTTGGCATCTTTGCAGTTGGACAGTAATAAAGCTGGACTTAAAGTTTTGACTGCACAAATATTGAAATGATTTTACAGACTGAAGAAGAGTAATTGAGCAAAGTGTTCATGGTGTTGCCTATAAATAATCATTTGCTGCTGTGGCTTTTTCAAATTTGCATATATTTTTTTCCAACCTCTTAAAAGTTTACTAAATTTATTGATGGAATACTACACACCATCGTGTTTCGGAAGACCATGATGGCCTCAGAGCACAAATATGGTTTGTTGCAACATGCAGCAGTGGGTGTTTTATTACCATGGGTTGTCAGCAATGAAAACGTTTCAACTGCCTGCCACCACAATCTGAGCCTCTGTATGTGCACTGCTCTCCCGGGAGAAAGATGATACTTGTGTTTGAGTGTTTGTTGTGTTGAAAAGCCATTGGCAGAGAAAAGAGGGCTATCTGAGAGAGTCAACTTAGCCATAAGTCATGGATCAGAAACTAAGAGACTTCCACTTAAACATTTGCCTTGCACAGTATATCAGTTGTCTCAGCCTCAAGGGGAAACTTGTAATTACCAAATCAATGATCAGCTGACACTGACCACATAAATAATTTCCTCTAGATAATACAGAGGATCAGACAATTTGCATTTGTACTGAAGGATGGAGGAACATGGAAAAGAGGGTTTAGAGTGCCTAAATAAGTGTCCTTATGTACAGTCAAATGAAACAACCTAAACACAAATTAAATTACTTCCATGTGATGACT
This sequence comes from Pseudomugil gertrudae, assembly GCA_037177535.1. Classification (NCBI taxonomy): domain Eukaryota; kingdom Metazoa; phylum Chordata; class Actinopteri; order Atheriniformes; family Pseudomugilidae; genus Pseudomugil; species Pseudomugil gertrudae. Next base: position 13,599,841 of record JBAMHV010000001.1, on the reverse strand, counting down.
TCCAAATGATCCAGGAACAGGGACGGACAAAAAAAAAGAAAAAAGAACAAATGATGTGTAAACAAAGCTTTAAACTAAATGATAGCAAGTTATCTTTTTGATGAAAGTTACTATTTCTACTCAAAATATGGGCATTTAAAACACTGTACCAGTACTATAACTGTTTTCTGGTGAAAATGATTGTATTTCTAATAAATAAAAGGGTTTTATAAAATAGGATTATATTATTACTCCCAAATGAACATTATGCAGGACTGACAATACATTATATGATTACACATGAAATCAGCTATTTGATGATGACATTTCATTCACTTCACTACATTGACTATTGTAGCAGCAATACCTGTGTAATGTAAGTAGGAAATGCTTAAGAGGTTTACTAATTTTTTTAAAAAAAGAATGTAGAGTAAGTAGATGCTTAAGTAAAATGTAAGAAGATGACTGGACAAGGACCCACTGACAGTTGGATAATGGTTAGCCATAGTAAAAGATATTTAAGAAATTGAAAAGATTATTTTCTCTCTTAGACAATAAAAAAAAAAGAAAAGATATTGGTCCAAGTGATCATTGAGTATGCAAAAGGACTGTAAATTATGAGCAAAAAATAACCCCTCTGTTTTGATTGTTTGTTGTGTTTCTCTTATTCCAGCTCCTTTATTTAACTAAATATGGCCAATGACTTGATTTGTATTGACATCTATGATCTTTCTTGGCAATCAGTTTAACTTCCCTTCTTTTTGCACTGAACATATAGTCACATGTGTTGATCCTCCTGAAGTTAATATGCACCATATTTTATACATATTGTTTCAGAGACAGGTTGCATCAATTTATAGGAGAAACGTTACTCAAAATCTGGTTGTTCATTATATGATGCTAGTCTCCTGCACCCTGGTGCCTACAAGAAAGCAGAATATTACACTACAATGTTTTATGGTAATACATAGTAAATATACAAAAAAAATAAATAAATGGGCTTTATTCAGGTTTTCTTAAAGGCTTAAATAAAGTTTTCAGATTTTATAAATGTGATGTTTCTGATCATTTCTTCCTAATTCAGGCATTTAGGCACCCATTTTTGTCTTTTCCTTTATCCAAACGTGGGTTCATGGTGTTGTTTTCCTGCTCATTAAAAAGGAAAAAGTTTAGGGAAAAAAGTTGTTAAAAATCTGACATTGCCACATCTACCGTTAGATCTTTTAGACCTAAATCCCCTTAGAAATATGACTGTCAGAATCTCAGGCTGACAATGACAACTTAACATCTAATTTCTCATCCACTCAGCATTGCACGGAAACAAATCAAAAGTCGAGATTGATGAAAAAGAAAATGACTGTGACACTCTCCAAGGAGTCCTTTGAATATCTTAATCACAGGCACACTAAAAACAAGACCCCGTCATCAAACCAAATAAAACATAATAATTACAAGAGGCAGGCAGGGAAGTGAAATCCAGAGAGAAAACATGTTTTTGTCTGTCAGCCGGTAGTCCCTGAGACAACAGCTGTTGGATGCTGCAAATACTCCTGAAGTCTCCATAATCATGCTGTTATTGAAGTGAGGACAAAAAGGGCACTAATTGCAAGGGAGCAATCGGAACGCAATAGGTTACACACCCGGTTGATGCTGCACAATGCAAACTCTGAAGAGAGCTTGTGTGTGTGAATGTGTGTGTGTGTGTAGGTGTAGGTGTGTGTGTGTGTGTGTGGTGATGGCAATAACAGTGGCAGTGGTGGTAGTGGGGGAGTTTGAGCACAACACTAGGTTGTCGCTCATTTTCAAGCAATTACCTTTCCTCGTTGTCAACAGTTGTAATAACCTCCACCATTTCAATGTACTCTTTGGTGCAGTTAAATAATTCCAGCATTTTAAATATATAATTACTGGCACTGGCATGCATAAATGAAGCGGTCCAGCTCATTGCATCACTGTCGGTGTATTGCAGAGCACCTGCACCGTCGGGTGGGCTTTCTTTAACTGACACATAATCATTATTCCACTTGGTGAACTCTCTGTTAGTCACCTTTAGACTATCCTGTTTGGTCATGTAAACAGTTGCTATAAATATACTGCAGGTAAACTCAACAAGCTGCGCCTCATCTGAGATAATATGTGTCTCTTCAATTCTAACTCTTTTTCTATTCCTCACTTTTAGGTCCCTGCTTCTCTGCTTACCTCCTTTCCAAATCCCTGTGTGTCTCTGAAAAGAGTTATAGGTCAGCAGGAGATTTTTTTTAAGTCAAAGGTCTTTTCATAGAGGCTTTGGGCAAGCTTTGATGAAGGCTGACAGTGGATTAACAGTTAAATATAAACTACTTTACACTCTAAGAACTACTCCTCAATTAATATTTGTACTCTGTTTCTTTCATACTTGTAAACGTTTAATCCTATCGTGAGTTTCTGAGTTAAATCCTAAGTGCACATGAAGAGTTTGACACATGCAAACACAAGTCAAAACTATATCAAACAAATTTTGAGTAAAGTAAACAGAAATAATGTGCAGGTAACTTTTTGCGTAATTTAGTTCTTGGCCCAAGAAGTTAAACACTCTGGCCTGTGACTAGAATCCTGTCTCATTTACCTTGCTTCTGTCTGCATTGACCAACATGTTAATCCTACAGAGCTGACCTGCCCATTCTGAAGAACAGTCTACACACACAGCACCCTGACCTTTCTAAATAGGACACGTGTCTATCAAGCATATATGAATTAAGCATCCCCGAGAGACTTCACCTCCTGAGCTGAGCAGCATGTGACCTCTCCCAATCCATTTTACTGCTGCACTCTGTGGCAATCAGGCTTGAATTATTAAAGTGAGCAGTGAGCAATGATCAATTCATTGCGGCCCTTGCTCGCAGGCTGCCCGGCTGTACTTCAGCAGAAATGACATTGAGAACACTTGAATATGCTTCCAGACAATGCACATAAATGTGAAATATGTCAGACCCGATATGTCAATAATCATAACTATACAGGCTGAGCCATGTCCAGGCTAATCCCACTGAAATACTGTTAGATGACCACAAGGTGAGCAGGTTTATAGAAGATATGTATAGAGGAAATAGAGGAGATGTTAATGATGTAACTGCGGGTTAAAAAGTCATTTTATCACCAAGTTTAAAAGAAAGATTTCATATTTTTGTTAAAAATGAATATCCTTGACATTAAATGTTTTTTCCCTTTTTTTCAGAAAGATTTGTGGTGAAATTGCAGCATAATTATACATATTCTTTGCAATTTGTATAGAGGGAATAACAAAAGCAAAGATTTTAGAAGAGAGGGAGATTGCTAGTAAGCAATAAGTAACTGAAGGAGCTTGGAAGTAGGAGGACAGCAAGAAAAAAACCAATCAAAACTTTGTGAGAAAGATATGAGGAGCCAAGATAAACCAGTACTCAGTGCCCCCAAAACTGCAATCTCCCCCTAAGCCGGAGAGTGGCAGCTGGCAGAACAGCTGGTGAATAGGATTAATGTCAGAAGAATGAAATAAAACTCAACATATGTCCGAGCCTGAGGTGTTGGGACTGTGCGTGATTGTGCCCCCGATGGATGCCATGTGTGCAGCTGGAAGGAGCTGCTGTGCTACTCTGCTTTCTACCCCACAAGGTCACTTTTAAGAACTAGAACCATTAAATGCTTGGATGGCGAAATTAAGTTTTCATTCCCTTTTCTCTTTTCTTCCTTTACTTTAAATGATTATTCAGACAGTTGAGGGAATCATTTGAATATGGCTGTCAATGCAAGTTAAAATTTATGGAAAAAAAAATAATTACAACTTGAATTTGTTTAAGCATAAAAATCAGGTGAAAAGATTTAGATAGGCTCATGAGAAGTGTGGACTTTATTAAAAGTGTGGACTTTTTAAAGCTAGTATACACAGTGTTATTGCAGTGTGAAAAACTTAAAGGTAGTAGGACAGAACAAAACTAAACAAAGCAAAACAAACAACACATACTTTAACAAACTTAAAGATTCTTGTAAAAAAGAAAAGTAGGCTGAAATCTCAGCTAGTGCTGATTAGGGGATCAGTACAGGATGAAGATCACAAGGAGGAATACGTATACTTAGTTTCAATTTATAATTTCCATTTCATGTTGGCAATCATCATGGCCCACACAATATAATAAATTATAATAATTTTACACAAAAATTTAATTGCCAGGTACCTTGCATTGGGGAGATTTTTGGGGGTTACCCTGCAATTTAACTGTCAGACATAAACTTGCCTGCTAATCAATGCTCGAAAACATTCACATTTATTCATCTATGTTAAATTAATAGATGTGTGAAGAAAATGAGGAGCACTGAGATGGTGGGAGTTCAGTGTGATTTAGTAAATTAATGGGTGTCTGACTCTACAAGGACAAAAAAACACAGACTAATAGGATCCACATGAATACGTTGTAGTTTGCATTGAATCCAAGTGTCTAGTATAGACATTGAAAGTTTATTTTAGGCACAGTGGACAGGAGCAATATGAAACAGAACCACTAAAGTACATATGAAAAAATCTGCCAATTACACAGCGGAGCTCAGTAATATTGTGCATTTTTAAATAAATCACACGGTAATGGGTTAAATATTGGCAGTTTGTGTGCATGTGTTATTCTTCAACTCTGCATTGCAATTAAAACACATTTTTGGAGAAAACATTTTTTCTTGCAATTAAAGTTGTTTATTGAATTTCACAGCCAATTTAGTTTATTTGAATGCTGTAGTTCAAGATCTGCAGATTACTACACATTTTTATATAATATTTTATATATATCACTTACAGGAGAAGAAGAGGGAATGTGTGCACCCAAAAACATGTCTTTAGAGTTCAAAGGTTGTATGATTTAAAATTTATGATCATTGTTGTTGTCATGTTATCAGATCTCAAAGTCTCACTGCCTTGCAGTTATGATTCTTGCCTCTCCACTGGCTAAAGAAATCGTGAAGTTGCCATAGCATTTGTAAAGGTTACGCATTCCAACTTTTAGAAAGTCCCCATTCATTTGCTCTCAGCTAAGTATCTCAATGTTCTGCAACAATAGAAGCTGTATTTTTCTTTTCAGACAGCCCATTCGCTTTCTGTGGGATACACAGCCATATGGACTGCAACCTGCTGGGCAAAGATGGAGAAATTTGCCTCTCATGAGAGACTGAGCTCATTGGCCCACCTCACAACAGGGAAGTTACAGCGCCAGCTTTGTTGAGCAAAGTGTCGCCCACCCAGAAATATGTCAAAGAAGAAGGCAAGAGATGAGTGCTGCAGTAAACAGTATTGAAGAAGTAAAGTAATTGCACTGAAAGAGTCTAATGACATACTTTTTGTCGTATGAGATTTTTTTAAATGATGGTGCTTCAATTTATCCTAATTTTGGATATTAATATTAACCCACTGACTGACCTCCATGATAAGTAATTGATGACATAACATCATATCGCTTATTAAATTGTGGTCCAGTACAGTCTTGAAAATTACACTGGAGGCTCCGCTTAAGAGTGATGATATCAATCAAATGATTATCATCATTGGCACCCGCGCTTTGCAATGTAATAAAACACAGTTCTGTTAATTTCTTTTGACATTTTCATCACACCTCCTCGTGCATATAATATTGTTGAACAAGGAGAAAGAAAATGTATTGAGTAGGAGGAAACATGTGTCTCGCTACTGATTAAATAGTCTCTTTGTTCATGAAGCTGCTCATCAATATTTGTTGTAAGACATTCATACTTGCTGTTTGGGGGTAAAAAAGAAACAATACAAACATGTTAATAGGCTTCATCTGTGCAACGTGTCATGTTTGGTTGTGTCAAGGCGGATTTCTCTGTTGCATGGCTGACGTACTTCTGAATTACAGAGGAAGCCTGAAATCGGCTCTGAAATCATTAGCGGGCCACAGAGGCTGTCTGTGCCCGGGGTGTGAGTTACACTCACACTATTTTGATTCTTGGTCAGATGACACCGGTTCTTTTGTCAAGTTATGTGTGGAGAATGCTTGAGAGCTGAATGCCACAGCTAAGACTGTGATACTAAGCTGGCACACAAGTATCCCAGTGTAACACTGCTGCGAGCATTCAAACACACACATACACACACACACACATAATCTCAGCAGGATATATGTACCCTCACTCTGCCCCACATCCCATTGTGGAATAGTCCTATTTCTGATTGCCTCAGCACCCCCTCCTCCGTTCCAATGCCCAAGTGCAGTTTGTCTGAATATGACCCTCTTCGTGTTTCTCAAAACAGCAAAACAAGGCTGTTATCTCCCACTTGTGGCTTACATGGCCTAATGACAAATATAGTACCATTAATGGCTTCTGCCTTCTTATGTGTCAGCACTGCACCCTCCCTGTGTCCCTTCAAAAAACTGTGCAGTCACATAAAACAGTCAGGCCATCATAAACCATTGCTGGTTTAACCATCTAGTTACTCGCAAACAGCTGAGAGGTTGATATACTGTATTGTTCCTCTAACATAAAAAAAGACTTTGTTTAATATTAATCCTGCAGTGGCAGTGACATCACTAACTGTGTTTCTATGCTATTCATCTTAAATGCAGTTAACAACCCATACCTACAGCCAGCGCTCGGGTGTGTGAGTATGTAAAGACACAAAGGACTCTGTGCAACCCTGGCTGTGATTTGTCTCTTAGAGACACCCGTTTCCTCCTATCAAGAGGTTCCTGTGCAACCAGTAAGCCAGCATCACAATGGTAGTTTTGTGCTGTATGGGTGCAAGGGGACACACTCAACAGCTGAAACCCGGGAAGATGGCCCCTGGAATGCTCTACAGCAGTTGCTACTGTTGACTAATCGCAATATGAGAACTGGGGAAGGTGATCTTGAATGCAAAGAATGGCACATTGAAGAAGCAGCTGCTTGTTTTGTCATCTGAACGACTAAGACGGCAGAAAGGGTTCCCGTTTTGAAAGGGGCAACAAAATCTATATCTTAGCTTGTGTAAAGTGAAACCTGTGTTGGCCTCTGTAGTCCTATGGGGACGGGCCTGTTATGTGAGGGCTATGTTTTGGAAGAGATAGTAAATACATAATTCAGCAATGGACCAGGTTCTTTGGGCTGACTATTCCCCTTATGCAGCCACTCCATTTAACACTGGGCTCTGATCTCAGCCTGGCAGCAGAGCAACTTTGTCACTGGAGAGTTAGAAAGGGTGGGGGTCAAAATTCATAGGAGGAGGGAAAATGTTGATCTAGGCCAGATAAGGACAACTACTTGACAAGGATAAAATTTAAAGTAAAAGACAGGAGGAAAGGTAGGTCAAGGAAGAAAGCGTAAAACCAGGAAAGAGGAAAGGCATAAGTAAATGGCCGTGTTTGGGTTTTGTGTGAGTTCACATGTCAAGCTGGCATCGTGCCCACGGCATACAGCCGAAAAATCTATTTAGTGTCTGCTTCACAGGGTGACAAGAGGGTTGATTGGCAGAGAGCAGAGAGACACTTTTGATCATGTGTCCTAACAAGCGATTCCAGCTCATGTCTCTTCATGCTGAACAGATCTACATTACCTATTCAAACAAAAGTGACAGACCAGAGCACTGCTCCACTGAGCTGCTCCACCATGCCACAGGCCAAGAGAAGACGCACATGCACACATACATACACACATAGAGAAAAGCCCCTTCTGGCACCTGCAGAAGGGGCTGCAAAAGCACACACACAGAAATACTGGTTATTTGATCAAATAGATTATCAAGATAAGGAGCTTGCTAAAATTTGTTGACAGAAACAACAGATTATCAAAGGTTGTTGGAACATGGCACACAGGGGAGATGCTTGACAGATGTTTGGCCTGTGCAACTATCCTGACAGAAAGGTCTTGGCCTTATACTGTCTGCAAGGATGCTGCAGTCAGAGGCAGCGTAAAGCAATGCGCAAAGAATGTCTCAAAGAATGTCTCGGAAGCCAAGGCAACTGGATTTCCAGCTCTCATTGCATATGCATGGAGTCAGAGGCTCATGCTCAGATCATTATAACAAAGATTCCTATTAATTAGGTGGGATAAAGCAGAACCAGATGACATGGCAGCTGGGATGAGACGAGAGGGAAGAAGGGCGGGCACCTACAGACGAGGGAGATCGAGCGTCAGTCTGTTTTGGGGGAAGGGAAGGTTTATTTGTAATATAATGTAGAGGCTATATAAAAAAACATTTAGAAAGCCTCTCAAAATCAGTATAATACTGCTTTTAAAATGGATAAATAGACAAAAATAAATTGCTTGAGGTTATCAGCACCTGCAGCCAATTTAACTGTGAGCCTTTACCTAGACTCAGAAGGAGCTACAATACAGACGGGAAACAGTGTTACGACAGAGTCAAGAGTTCATCAATGCTAATCAGACCACAGGCTTAAAGCTGATCCTATTCTCTTCCGAAGCTTTCACCCATCTCTGAATCTCATTACATGGCATGTTGTAATAGCAGATAATGACCTGGGGCTACTCACACAATGCAGATCACTCACCCACACTCAACCTACTGCACAGTCATTATACAGTGATAATACACAACCTTACTAGGGGGATTACACTGACAAATAGAGAAGAAGGAAAAGAAGACAAGTCTAAGTGGCAATGTAGAATCACATACAATTCACATGTATAACTCTATGCCTAAACTCAATTTGTCCAGTGGCAAACCCTGCTGTGCTGCTTTCTGTCACAAGCAATGATTAGGTTACCTGTAGCTGTAATAGAAGAACTCTTTTCTCTGTAGTTATTAAATATCCTTCTACCTGAGATTAAAAGCCACTGCAGTTTGCCCGGTGGTATGACTGCCCTTTCCTGGGCTAATTAGCCCTGGCTCTGTAAAAGGGCTCAAGGTGTATTCTTTTCAATAACCCATTGTATCTGACTGGCAGCAAATGGACTAAAAAAATATAAACCTTTTTTCCTTGTATTTTATTGTACCTAAAGTCTTAACATATTTTAATGCAGTAGTTTATGGATACAGGCTGTTTTTCTTGACTGTGAGCTGGCAAATGGATTAAGTTATTGATATTTATGGATTATACAGTAAATGAGGAAAATGTGTAATCAATGGCTACTGTTGACTTTGCCATTTCCTGAACATCCTTGGAACTGAGTTCACTGGAAACCAAAAGGTTAAGACTATTATCTAACTCATCAAACCAAAACGAAAATATAGAACTGAGTTTCTGCAAACAGGGTCACTTAGTAAAACAATGATGAAAAAAAAGTCATAACTGTTCACTATTGGTTCTGCTGGCAAAGACTCAACAAGTCCATACTGAGCCCTGGAAAATCCCTTAAAGCTATGACACGGCACTGAAACCCAATTACCCGTCCTTGTCTTGGGGACAATCATAAAGACTCAACACACAAGTATTTCTGTGTTGACTTGTGCAGTATCGATTCATACTTTAGTGCATTATATAAAACTGTTCTAATTGCACGTGAATCAAAACAAGGTCACCTTGGGTTTTTATAATGGTGGCTATTTTTCTTTTTGCCCTAATACTTAATACTGACATTTTTAACTCTTGACAAGTGCTGTCTGGAGACTTATCCATAAATAATGCATTTACAATACCTAGTAAATAAACATGGGGCACAATCGTTAGCCCTGCTGGCAACTGGGCCTAATAGAGCTTTTACAGCAAAGGTGACTATTCAGCTAAATGCAGTGCTCGCTGCTGGGAGGACATTTTCATTCATTAGCACAGTCACAAGCACTTAAAGCACTTTAAGGACCAAAGATGGAGAGTAACAGTAGAAGGATAGAGGGTGAAAGGGTACAAATATATGGAGATGGAGGGATGGAAGAATGCTACATATAATACAGCAAACTCTATTGTTGCAAGGTTTATTAGAAATGGTGGAAAATGAAAATGATGAAATGTGATCAATAACTTTTTTGAATTGAGTTGTTTTATTTTTTGCATAAACGGAGAGGCCTCAAGATAAGAAAAGGCTGCTGAAACATCAACCATTGGATGACATCCCAACAAATGGGATGAATGTCATTTGTGGATTTCAAAGAAAAATGTTAAGAACATAGAAACCGCTAATGCTTACAAAGTATGTCCAACCAAGCTTCTACCTTTGATGTAATGATTTAATGTTCTGTAAAATTTAATGTTCAAAAAATTCTAAATATACTGTGAAACAAAATATACTATAGACCATTTTGCTTTTCCTCCATCATATTTATTTTGAGTTGATGAGGACAATGAACTTTCTTGACCTGAAAAGGAAACTTGAAAAAGAATGGTAGCAGATGGTGAAGAGTCTCTAAGGACTCCCATGATTACAACCAGGCAGGCACCACAGTAGCAGAATTAGACACAACAGTTGTCATGCGTAAATAAACTTTATATTTAGCTCCTTGGTTGCTTGCGACACACCAGAAAAGATCATTAAGACAACAATTGGCTCCCCCAGCATTCTTTAATATATTCTTTAAGGATTTAATCTGGTCCTTTTGATTTCCAACAGCTTCCCTCTCCATAAACAATGACATGAGAATATGATTTCTGAGATGTCTCTCAAATTTCCCATAAGAAGTGTCTTACTGACCCTTTTTCCCTCAGTTTTACAATAATCACTGATCATCACCGCTAAGGTTTCCTTGAGTGCTGTCAGGAGCAAAGTGTCTCGGTTCTTGCAGTGTAGGAACAGCATGCCGAACTTTGTGAGCCTCTTGTCTTCTGCTGTGCTCCCCGCTGAAAATCAAATTTCCTCCAACAAGGGAATGTATTTTGGTAGTGATGATACACAGTGCATGAGGCAGACCGAGTCACTATTATTAACAGGAGATTAAAACAGCTGTTTGGCACTCCAAAGAACCCTCTTCCCCCTGCACTAACATACGGACCTGGATTACAAGCTCCACTTGACCATTTAGATTACTGCAACAACCAGCCTTCACCAGCTGGGGCTCATTACCACAGGCCCACTGCCGCTAACAAGAGCACCAATGATCTCACTGTGACAATCAACTCTATCTTGTTTACATTCTTACTGCAGGAGAATTTATATATACAAACATATATATATA
>JBAMHV010000001.1:13575066-13585770 GCA_037177535.1 Pseudomugil gertrudae | reverse complement strand
TGCAATCCGGCTATCCTCCCGTGTATCCACCTGCGCCTGGGTCCGCACCTCACAGCCGCCGCCGGCGTCCTGACACAGCCAACACATGTTGCACACCTAGAAAACTGTGATAGTTAGATAGAACTTTATGAATCACAAAGGAAATTCCTATATTACAGGATAGTTAAATAATACAACCAGATCTGAAATCACTGGCAGTTCCAAATCTCTTCAGGTCAGAAATGTTGTAAACTGGGCAGGAATGTTGACAGTGCCGGTATCACATCCCTTTGTGGCATGTTGAGCTCAAAGCAGACTTGCATTGGAGTGTAGGGTGGTCTGGTACCACCTGACAGAATGGCACGACCTCCCAAGCCTCCTCTGCATCTCCCAGTCTTGTGCTGATGATTATGCACCATGGCAGAGACAGTGGAGAGTGCTTGAGGGGAGTGGACGAGTGCTTGGCTAATCAGTTGGCATGGGTTCAGGGCACAGCCCACACAGACTCGAAGCAGCAAAGGCAACAATTTTATTTCTACCTTATGCTTTCCCCTTTTCTTTTCTCATTCTCTTTGCAACTCTGTACAGTACTCTTTCTGTCTTTTGCTCATTATGTAATTTCTCTCTTTTTGCACATGATTTGTCCCACATACTATTAATTTACAATTTAGACAAACCTAAAACCACATTTATTTAAACAAAGGTTTAGATTCAGCCAAATTTTTTTTTATATTATCTTACCTATTATTTACTAAAAACTGCATGCACTTCACATTCTGTTTTCAGTTCCACATGCATGAAATCAGTAAAATCTTGAGAATCTTTAGCGTGTCAATTAGCCTCGGTGACATATTGGCACTCCTGCATAACCTGGATGCAGTCTACTCTGTTACAGAAGTTCTTCATCTGTCTGTTCATGTACTGCATGTGTTTTGCAGTAGTGTTAAAGGATTTCATGGCCAACTGCAGAGTTTCTTCAGGGCCCTCTCTTTACCACAACTTTGTCTGTCATAGACAACCCCCTGCCTCCTATGGTTAACAAGAGCAGCATATTATAGCAGCTCCACACTTAAAACATCCAACATCTGGGCTCATGATGCTGCATTTGAGGAGGAGACACAATGAAGAAAGGATTGTACACATGCAACAGAATCAAGATTTCAACAATAATTCAAAGCATCTGAAAGAAGATAAAACAATTGTAGGTTCCTCTTTCATCTGACTTGATACAATTTAGTGTTCCATCACTGAAAGATGAATAAGAGATACTTTCTTTGACCTAAGAATAGTTTAGAGTTAGGCACAATCTTTTTTTAAAAAAACAACAGAATTCATGATATTTTGCAGGAGAAGCATTGGTCATGGTGGGACAAAGAATCAGCTGAGCTTTTAAGCCAGAAACAACAGCTGGGAAGGAAGGCCTAGTTTTTTTTTTTTCTGAGAAGATGTTTGACTTTATTCAGTCTCGTGTGCAACAACATTCATTTTTGATCTTTTAATCTGAGTAACTAGCTTAATAAAAGCTAAACAATATTTAATTAGTTAAAGTCAGTTGGTTTCTGTTACTTTTATCTGACAAAGATCATATGTAAAAGAGTAGCAAGCTAAATGCAATGTCTGGTATTCCTATACTAGCATCCTGATAAGATCTTTATTTTTTTATGTGCAGGATGTATGTCTCACCATGCGCTGCTGTGCTGACACTAAGCTGTCCCAGTCGCTCTCTGACGGTACACTACTGAGTGGCTGCATTTCATCAGGGGCTTTTCCATGGAGCAGACTATGAAGGGGTAGCTGTGTTGTGCCAAGGGTCTCTGAATTCTCCTCTTTCTCCCAAGACAAGTGCTCCTGACTCATGTCATCATCACCATCAACGACCGAGGCAAAGGGAGACGTGGCTTGCTTAGAAGACATGACTCTGCTGCTGAGCAAGAAAAAGGAAAACAGAACACAGAAAAAGACATTAACATGATGAATTTTTCATTTCTTTAAGTCTGCACCTGAGCAGATAAAATTTGAGCCTCATGTTCCATCTCACTGACACCTGTTGCTGCTCTAGCATGTAAGTCATGGGGTCTCTAATTCTTTTTTTAATGCAGACGGATGACTTTATTTAGGCCTGGAACCTTGCCTGCTTGGGTTCTGCCCAAACAGGAATTCAGGCAGCAGGTCAGACAGGAACTGGGATTATATCCAAATCAAGCTGGAAAACCTGATATTTCAACTTATCATTCAAAGTGATTTAAAACAGCTTGTTTTTTTTTTCTCTGATAATATTTATTATTATTATATTCCATTATTCATTTTAATCTTTGCACTACATGGCATATATTTTAAGCTGATTTGGTTTTGTCCTTCAAACATCTATGTTTTATAATCACTTTCCTTGTGCAAGTTCATTTCACTCTGAAGCAACCAGATTCAAACAAAATCCATCTTCTTAAGTTCCCACACATCAAATTAAAAGATTATTAAAATTTTGGTGTATCAATAGTCCCCCAGGCAAACAGATCCTTTAACAACTTAAAAACCAAAAGCTGAGGATGGCATGCATGAATGTGCCACATGCTTTCATGAATATTACAGTGAGAGGTGCACTTGACATATCAGGTGCCAAGAAAACTCATGTTAAATCTAATTTCTTTCTTTTCTTCACCTTTGACAACCCAGCTCTTTCTGGTCTACACTTTACACAACCGATTCCACTTTTTCGCGCATTTAATGAGGCTGCAACCCATGCTGAGTGTTACAATGAATGAAATTAAGCACTGTCCCAGCAAATCTAATTATGCATTTGGTATTAAATTAAAACAGGTTTTCCTATGATGTGGGGCACAAATGCACTTTTCCCTGAGCTGTTTATTTTTCTCTACTGGAGGATATTGACCTATTAAACCAGACTGGGAATACTGGGGAATCAATCTTCTCTGAAGGATAAGTGTATGTATGTTTCTCTGTACACATGCATAAGCAGGAGGACACAGGAAGCTTGCTGGTGTTAAGCTATTAGTTAGCAAATGTGTGACAAAACATTGAAACGTCTTTGTGTCGTACATTTCATCACTGGTCACCATATGCCCCGTTCTCCTGTTCTATCCACAGGGGTCAGTGTGACGGCACTGTCATTCCACATTCAGCTAGCTGGTGTGCTTGGGGGTGGAGTGAAGTTGAGTAGATGGGTGGGTGGAGGGATTTCAAGGTTGATAGAGAGTGTGCAGCTATGGTGTCCTTGCACTCTCTGTTGAGAGCCAGGCACCATAAGATAGGCAAAGATATGCTCCATTCAAAAAAAGGATACTTTACTAACAAGGTCTTTGGGTCTAATGGTTCGCGGTCATACCCAAGGAAATTTAACTTACAAAATGTACCGTAATATCTTTATGCAGACACTATTGCTTTGTTATTATCTGCCACTAATGTCGGCAAGACTATGCTTAAAGCAACTTTTAAAAACAGGCTGTTCAAAGTGCTGTTCAATAGCCAGACTAAAAACAGTGAAAACAAAAATGTTACAAACTGAAATGAGAATCTATGTGCTATATAGGGGGGAGATTAAAGACTTTCAGGTTTTTTTTCTTATATTTAACAACTCTTTAAACATACACACAACCCCAAAAAGATCTAAGAAGTAAAGAGAAAATTAAGGCCAAATCTATTCAGAAATTAATTATTATTTACACATGCACACTAGTATATATTCAAGTCTAACAGTCTCTGTGCAACACCTCGCTACTTTTCATTTACTCACATACACTTGCTTAGAATCCCTGACCCGCCTGTGTTGTGGATGGCAGCTATTACAATGGTATCACCATTTAATTGGTTGTTGATCTGCAGTTGTAGAAACATACTTCCTCAATCAGATAGACATCAGTGCCAAATTACGGACCAGTTGTCTGTCTAACCATCTGTCTCTTCTGTGTGTGTAGTGTTGATCACAGTGTTTTTAGTAGGACGCTGCCCTCAATTTTAATCAGCCATTAAATAGTTTCCTGCAATTATATAAAATAGAACATGAGCTCAGTACTGTCTACTGTTAATTGAAAATTAAGAGTCAGAGCAAAGTTCAGAGCATGCACGAAATAGTAAGTAGTGTGAGTCCACGTGTGCATGTGCGCGAGTGTGTGGTGGGAGCAGGCTGATCTTGTAGACTGACATATTTTTTATTCATGCACCCAAAAAGCTTAAGCCTGGAGCGCAACAAGCACCTCGTCTTCAATGAAGTGTGAGAGTGAAACAAAGCACTGCTTTTGTATTACACAGTAAATCAAGTGGTATTATTTTACCACTAAAATATTCAGTCTCCCAGGCACTTTTACTTTGGTCTCCAGCCATCAGTCAAACTGCTGAAGCATGAGCAAGAGAAGAGGATAGACAGAGGTAAAAAGGAGAGGGAGCAGTGGAGACTCCATCCTCCTGTAACATGTGTCTACAGCAGTCTTGTTAAAGAATGCAACAGATCTGCAGCAGGCTCCATAACAGTATTTGTCAGCAGAAGTTAATAATTTATTAGCAGTACTGGGAGGGCTGCGCTCAGGCAGCTAAAGAGTGCAGAGAAATCCTTCTACCCTACCCCCACCTCTGACAAGCCCTATACAATACTACCTCATATTATTGAAAGGGAAATGGGGAAGTGAGGCAATAATTCTCTGAAAATATCCGAAGGGCAACCATAGTGTTCTATTCTACATAATTAGAGTGGGGATCACACAGCTCTAATATCTAAAGGTGGGTTTGTGTGCAACATATCTGCACAGACACAACAAAGGCTAACGGAAATAAAGAATAAAATTCAGCTGAATTTGTGTACGACCAGTGCTTGTGGTGTTTGATCATATTCTGTGATGGAACAGCACTGTTTACACTGTTGGCCTACTTGCTTGGAAAATAAAATCAGCAAAACAGCTCTGTTTGTATATCTGTAGTGTATTCCTTGAAAAAACCTTTTTCACATCAATAATTGAAGCAATTTTGGCTCAAACTTTAACATACTTAAAATTGAAAATATGATGAACTGAAAAGGTAGCTCACAAATTCTTGACTATATCACTCATCATGCTTTATAGCAAAAAAAATACAAAAAAATGTGTCATAAAGCAAATGACATGCTGTTACAATCTTTCTCAAAGACAAAACCCCAGTCAGTCTAAAGACTGAAGAGATGAGGCAGGGTCAGATAGAAACGCAACCTGGTCTATATATAGCTCACAATATTGCGCACATTTGAAGGATTAGGACTTCAGTTCTCCGGCCATGGGCTCATATGACCTGGAATGCTTTGAGTCGTGAATTGTTCCTTCAGATAATGTTTCATCATCGTGCAAAACAACCTCAGCTTAATTGGTAAGCATTAGAGGGGTGTTGTGCTCTGCTCATCTTAGGGGTCTTGTGACTCCTGGGCCATGTGTCCCCAGCGATCCTATTTCCTCTTTCATCATAAAAGGCTCTGACCATCTTTCACCCCCTCTATCTGATCTGTCACACTGTTTACCTTTTATAGACAATGGTGATAAGTAACTCCACACCGTCTTCCCCAACGCCCCCATCCCACCCACTTGTCTGGCTCAGTACTGATGTTATGCACCTTCAGGTTTTGATCACAAGCCCCGGTATTCACATGTTATCAGTAGACCAAGCAGAGAAAAACAGATAAATTATTAAAAATAAAGATTGCTTTAAAAGAAAAAAGTCTGACAGAGAGTATTAACTGTTAATGTGCAGCAACGTACTCCTGCAAACTTTGCATGCATAGGAGAGCTCATTTTTCTAACACTAGAAAACACTGATTTGTTAACGTTATTTTTTTTAGATTTAACAAAGTTTCTGAGACGTGGGCTCTAATTTTTATTAAAACCTTTTTGTATGAGAGGAAAAGTAACACCAGTCATATTGGTCATAAACAGAAGAAAAAGAATAAGGGATACTATTAGTGGATGTGTTATGATTAGTCTTTCATTCTCATGTTGCCACTTCGCCTGTTTTATTTCCCAGACATTAAAACAGCTGATCATAATGTGATTAGTTACTCTAAAGTTTAAGCCCTAAAGATGTTAACATTCACCCAAAATGTTTATTAAAATACACTATAAAAATTATTTAAAGGAGCATGAAAACTTCATTTAGAGAGAAAATAACACTGTTCTTGTAATCTCTTTTCTGCACCAAACTGTAAACTTAATTTAAACCATTTAACAAAATTTAAAAGCACAAAAAAATCTGTCTTTAAGAGAGGGTTGGAAATTGATATAGAGAGTAGCAGAGGAGTCTGAGACCATGTGTGTGCATATGTGCAAGAAAGGCAGTGGGAAAATCATCTGTGTGTTTCCCTTCAGGGGTTCCTCATGTTCTAACAGGTGTCATGGTAGGGTTCCTCTGGGTTCTTCACCTGCCATAATGAGATATTACTACCTGACAGCTCCCAGCTGGAAGAGCATTGACACCAAATCATCCGCTTAGCACAATTAAATGATCACCCTGCATTGTGACTGTGCCATGCTGTGCGGCATCCAGGTTACTGGATAGATGATCAACCCATAATATGAGCTGTACACTGTTAGTGTGCATACACACAACCACATTTTCCTGTTGTGTTATTTTGCTAAATTTAAAGCAAAAACTTAAAAAAGAAGCTTCTTTTTAGCATTCAGCTTGAGGCAACAGCACACAAACTGATGAGCAAACAAAGTATTCACACATTGTGGTATTTCCTAAGTGGTTGAAAAAATGTAGATTTTTTTCAACTTCTTTGCAGAGGCAGGAGAGTTGTCTAAATTAATTACTTTAAATTGTTCCTCCATTATTGTTGACCTTCCCCTGCAAAAAGTCAACTCCATTACAGTGGCACTTCATTTTCACTTCACATTCCCTCCTGATACCATCTCCATTAGAAATTGCCACAGTTGCCACAGTCAAAATCCACACTCAGACGATAGCCATCCAGAGCAAATTAAGCAAAGCACCTGAAGTGCACACTTTACATATTGAGCAGAGCATTGATAATTACTTTGCGGGGTAAATTATTTGCAATAATATGCTACTGGAGGAACTGCCTTGTATCTCACTTTAAACACTTGTGCAGATGCCGTGACAGCATGCTTGGTGTCCTTGCCCCCCACGCAAGGCAAAGGCTGATGCAGGTGTGAGAGTGCTTAAGTGTCCCTGTCTGTCTAATCTGGAAGGGTCAATGAGCACTCACAGACTGAATCTGTCCTCTTCCTCCTCCTCCTCTCGCTCCCTTATGACACTAGCCATTTTTCGAATCCCAGGACACAAGCTCAGAGTTGGATGTACTAACAGCCTCTCTATTCTTTAGGACAACACAAGTTTACTCATGCATATGTTCTTAAAAATGAAGGATATCTGTTTAAAATAATTCACTACTGGCTTTTTCTCAGCAATAATTATAAACTAGAGTAAAGGGTGTAAAAAGATAAAACAACACAGAAGAGCAGTAATAGATGCAAGAAAACACAGCCAAGTATTGTTAGCACTTGTACAAATCTCACAACAAATAAAGCCACCAACCAGCACAACCATATTTGATGAGCAAAAGTCAATTCTGTATCATGCCTCACAGTTGACAGTAAGTTAAGAGGCTTTTGTGACCAGCAGAGGAAAAACAGAGACCGGAATTTGGCACAAAAACAATAATACAGAAATCTTCTATTCGTAGAACCTGAACTTTTCATAGAAACAATTGAGCTTTGTTGAGGGGAAGAAAGCAATGGTGACAGATGAAGTATAGACTGGGGCCCCCTTTTTGTAAAATCTTAAACAAAGCACCATTCAAGTCAGGTTCACTCTGTCATTTACGAAAACGAGTTCCTCTGTTCACCAGAGAATGCACCTCAGTAAGTCTAGTGTCATATATAGCACAGTTTCTGGAGTAGTAAGCACAAGAGTTGGCACACAATTGATGGGATGCATCTCAAATCTTAAGAGAGGTACAATGAATGTAAAAGGAACAAAGAAATATAGGATAGAAGAAAAGAAGAGAGAAAAATGTCAATACAATCATAGAAATCATTGTGATTCTCAAGAACTTTGTGAATGGTTAAATGATTATGTAAGAAGAAAATGCATTGCTTGTTGAATACAAAACACTTAATAAATCCCAATCAAGGCATTTATAACCTCTATAAGTGAAACAGTTTTATCTTCCTCATTTTCGTCTCCTAAACTTGTCAATCCTACGTAATTAAGTAGTTGAAATAAGAGGACAATTCAGGAGTGACAGCTGGACATAGTCCTTGTTCTTTGAGTTTCCGCCTACATCTCTGCTGACGTTTTCCTCAATCAATTAATGCTTTTCATTGAATGTTCTTACATAAAGGAAAGCTATGCCCATCCCTGTTTTAAAAAAATTGGACCTTTGTCTTTGGGCCCTTGTACATTTTACAAGACTGTGAGAAGAAGTTCCAGAAGAGTTAGGGTGGATAGAGGGTAGCTATGATTCGTGTGACACGTCAATTGGAAAATCAAAACAGGGGTAGTTAATTTGCTCCACCCAGATGAGGCCATCTAGCTGAGCCATGATGAATAGGGGTCAGGCAAGCCACACCTCAAAGATTTATGATTAAGGCTTATTATGTTGGGAAACTGACATTGATTGCTGATTTAAGCCACTGAAACCAATTAATTTGCCAGGGTTGAATAGAAAGCATGGTCAACAGTGTGTGTCATTCTGACAGGTTGGATGGGAAGAAGCCGAGCAAAAGTGCAGGACTAAATGAATGGCTGGCACCCAGCTCTGTTTGGAAGTGGTTAAAAGTTACAGTGCCTGATTGACAGCTGATACAGAGAAAGAGAGAGAGCCTGGCAAAAAAAAATGAGATCTGAAGAGCAAAACCAGAAGCCCCAGCCACTGATCTGGGTAATTGCCCAGAAATTTGGTTCACAGAAGACATGTACAAGCTGCTTTTTTAGCAATGCTAAAATGGTTTCATTCATGGGGCGGCACATAGGAGACCTGAGTAAATGAATGTGAAACATTGCACTAATAAAATCAGAGAGCTGACAGACATGGTTGAACAGAAAAATGTGCTGTATTTCCACACCGTGGAAGCAAGTACTGTAGTGGATTAAACGCTGACTGAAACACAAAATGCCTCACCAGGCCGCTGCTCACCATGAGTCTGAATACTCATACTGTACTCCAACTCCTCTCTGTGTTTTCTCAGTTGAAAGAACAAAGATGTGCATGCCGCTGTTAAATTGTACCTAAAACAGTCTATCACCAAAGCATTCTTTTTGTACTGTATTCAAAACAAATGCCACATTACATTCAGTTGTATGTTATTGTTTTGTGGTTGTAAGGGGAAGGTTGTGTTTATCAATACTTTTTCTGGTAGTTTCTTTTTTTATTCTTTTACTGGTCCCTCTTAAAACACATGTATGATATCAAGGTCCCGAAATGAAATCATTACCTAAATTGCTTTCTTAAAAAACCACAAGTGTGCAGAAAAGATTGTGTGTGCATGTTTGGCTGTGGGCCACAGGCCTCTGGTTCTCAGGCAGCGTCTGCCTCGGCTCTGTTGTGGTTCCCTGCCACCACATTTAATATGCTCAGTCCCAGCTCAGCACGGTGCAGAGCTGCAGCCTGCCTCGCCTCACTCACAGGGCTCGTAGGAAATAATCTGGTAATCTCAAACTACTCCTCCATTTCAACTTGGGGCCTCATTCACACAAAGAGGCCTTTGTCCCCAATAACTTCTGAACACACTCTGGATGTCAATCTGAAAATGAACAAAAAATAAATTTTAAAAAATGGATTTTGCATTTAATGTTTGTGTTGCTGTAGATTTGATTAAAAGGTTGAAACCCATGTTGTATCTAACAGCTGCTCTTGCTTTTGTTTTTCACACTGATATTGAACTTCACTGATGTTTCAGATACTTATGAACATAAATCTTAAATACAATAAGAAAAATAAATTTCTGTTATTTCCTCACAGAAATGCTGACATTTTACACATGTACTTAGTAAAAACTTACTGGAAACTATCAATCTGCCTGAGATAAATTTCAATAATCATAGTAAACAAAATGGTCAGCAAATAAGGAGTGAAGGACAGACAAATATTTGATAAGACGATAGGGACTTTAGCTGAGCGGTGTGACAGGGTAGCTGAGGACCCCATCCACACACACATAGACAAACACAAACACACCTAACCCTCAACCCTGTCTATCTGCTCTCCACTGAGCTAAAGGTAGCAGATGTGTCTTTCACAGCATGTGGAGTATGTAACCAGTCTGCAAACAATAGATGGAACCTGACAAAGGTCGCTGCACTTGCAACACACTCTTTACAGTAAAGGGCAGTCAAATTTCATCAGCCACTTCAGTAAATAATTCACTTTTTTCATTTGATGAATTCATCATTGCACAAAAAGCCCAGTAAAAGAGTCGTGTATCTTGTGTTAATGCCTTGACAAACTAAGCGGCCCCTAATATGCTCTCTGAAGTCTTTTTTAAATCCCATTTAACAAAGTTCAAGTTACACTTTTGACCTCTTTTTAATATTAGAATTGTTGTAAACATGTTCAACCTATTAACCTAATAAAATGCATGAGACCAAGTACTCCAAAGTACGTAGCATCATGAAACAAAATATCTGATCAGTAGGAGGCCGTCTTGGTCTTCTAATGTTCATATTAACATTGTTTTGGTTTTTACATTACATTTACTGCCAAATGTGCTGGTTATAGCAGCTATTTATTTATAT
>JBAMHV010000001.1:13555628-13573701 GCA_037177535.1 Pseudomugil gertrudae | reverse complement strand
CATATATATATTCTTTGCATTTTAGGAGAAAAATACTTTTTTTTGCAAATATTTTGTTCACAGATATGAAGCAAAAAACTGCAAGATTCTGAAGTAATAATAATAATAGGCCTACATTTTATTTCAAGGCGAGATGGATGATTAAGAGGAGTACACTAATCTGAAAAGGTGGGTCTTGAGTCTAGATTTGAAGATTGAGAGTGATTCACTGTTACCGAGGTCAGGAGGGAGTGAGTTCCAAAGATAGGAATCAGAGCGACTGAAGGCCCTGCTCCCCATGGTGTGAGAGGAAGTTACAGATGTTGTGGACTTTGTCATTCTCTTTACACTTCTATCTGGTTGGATAGTGACTAATCACATTGTCCAATCATTATAGGCTTTTAAAAAGGGAGGGGTCAATTTTAAGGAGAATTTATCTACTTTATATTTTTTCGCACTAATCATTTAAACAAGTTCAAGCAATATCTCAGTAATCCATTGACGAGCACACTGGAAAAAGCTCTAAATAAGACTAAATAAGAGGAAAGTTTGAGCTTCTAAAAGGTTTTTGTTGTTTTTATTCCCATGTACACTATCATCTCCAACTTTTAAAAGCCCAAGTATACGTTTTTCCCCTTTGTTTTCCAATAATCATGTGCCATTGAGTTCATTTGTTTGTTGTGTTTATATTTTTACAAGGTAGTAAAGATTTGAGTGTCCCCAGTTACTGAAGAAGCTTTAGCAACTTAGAATGCTCTTCTCTATTATATATGCGTATGATGTGTATGTGTGTGCGCACATCTGCAAGCGTGTGTGTGTGTGGTGTGTGTTTAAAAATCCTGAAAATAAGCTTTAATCTAAAATAACTTTTTTTCATGCACTCTTTGAAGTTGATGGTAAATTAAAGGTCTTTATTTGTTTGCAATCTACAGTTAGGCCAATAGGTGTCATTCACTCTGGCACTTCCCCTTTTAAAGGGCCTATATTATGTATAATTTACTTTTATGAGGTTTTAGCCTTCTATTAGTGCTAATTGTACCTTATAATTGTAAACAATCCCCAAACTAGTTTTATTTTTCATCCATGCATTTTGTAGCTTTATTTCTTTGAAAAGGAAAAGAAGGTTTAGGCAAAGCAAATGCCTGACCCCACCGCTTCAACACAGCACAGTGAAGACTCCCCCGCCCCTACCTGAAGACTTTAGCGCTCCACCTCCCTCACGTCATGGGGTAGGCGGGAGAGACACGCTCTATCTGAGGCGATGTCAGGGGTTTAAAATGTGAGGGCCTCTCTGGCTGCTAAGGGTGGATGAGCGAGAGGAGCAAGCCCTGTCGTTCCCAATTCTGACCTTGAGCAAGAAATGAGTGGTATGGCACAACTATAGTATGGTGCATGTTGCTAAATGTATAATATTATCATAAATGTACATTTTACACTGTAAAATGGCAAATTAAGCATAATATAGGATCTTTAATGTCACACTATGTCTTGTATTAGACTGTTTTTATGAATACCTTTACCAGTAAAGAGAAGATAAACTGAAAGAGAACATGGATCTTATTTTCCTGAATGAAAAATCAACAAAGTAACACATTTATTTACCAAATTTTCAAACAGTGAATATTCACTCAATATCTAAACAATCACTATTATCAATGTGTCTTTTTGAGTGTATCGTGGCCTTTAAATTCCTGTGCCCAAAAGGTGACCCAAGCTTGTGTGAAAAAGTTTCTGCATTCAGTTAAACAAAACATATTCAGTTATTATGAGAGTAAGCCAAGGTGCTTGTCCTTGTTTTTTAACATAAAGAGTGATTTTCAACTTAATGTTTTAGATTTGTGTGATACTTTAAAAGGTTTCTTTTTCACAGACATTTAAGCAAAAAAAAATCCATCCACAGCACTGAAACAATGCTGTCCTCCATCTCACCTTAAACACTGTTATGTCCTCACCTTCACTCCTCGTGTTTTACTTGTGAATTAAACCCATCGAAGGAAGTGAGGGCAAAAAGGATTGCAAAGCCCCCCTTCATCCTCACTTTTTCTGCTGTCTGTCTGGACCACAGGATTCATATTCATCCTTCAATAAGGTTTAATTAGTGATGCCAAATTCATTAACCTGTACTGCTGTTACACTGGCCTCAGCCATAAATAAGCTTAATGTGAGCAGACATATTGCAGCTGTAATAAGGGACATAAAACTCAAAGAGAAACACATACTGTTCTTCTATAGTCATGGATCATACTAACTGGGTAGCATTTTAGAGCTGGAGTCCCTCTCTATAAGCACACAGAGCCAACAATTTTTTTTTTCATTTTAGCTAGAATATAGAAAATATTATGGTAATTCATCACTTATGACAATCAGTATTTTCATCATTTTTTCATATTAAAATTTTCAAGGCTGAAGCTAAAACATTTGTTGTATCAGTACATGTTTACTGGAAAAATACTGTTCTGAAAAACTGCACGTTGCAGTTGTAAGGGAAAGCTGAAGGTAATGAACATTTAAGCTTTTAAGGTGAATATACAAGTCAATATTGCCTTCAACATAGTTAAATCTCAGAAACCAATTTATAATCAGCATTGTTTGGCAATGAAAAGACAGCTGAATTAAAACTGGATCTCCTTGGCATCTTGTTTGTACTGAGACCAGAGGAAGTATGTGTCCTGTTACTTCCCTTATCAAAAGGAGAGTTTTTATTAGCAATGTTTCTCAAAAATCTTATTTTCTTTTACAGTTTTTCATATAATTGCCAAACTTGACTTGCTATTTCATGTATTTCAAGCAGAAATACAAACTCAGTGAAACAAAGTGCCATTGTAAAACCATCAGACAACCTTCACTATCCTAGGATTACACATTGACCTCTATGGTCCACTGTCCCCCAGTGGTCTCGCCTAACAACTTGCACAGAAGAGCCTATTAAACCTGAATCCCACTTTGTTACTAAAAAGGGTCCTGTCCTTTCAGTACACGCATTTCCCTGCTTAATGTTTTTCAAGCATAGGTGGTGGAGAGACACAAGCTCATTGTTCTCCGGAAAATGGACGTTGCCAAGGTAACTCCTCTAATCCTCTTCATATTACTTTGTTTTGTTTTTAGTGGAGTTTTTTTTTTGTTTTTGTTTTGTTTTTTTTAGTTTCTTTTATTATCACAGTGTATCGAGCTGTACTTTTTAAGTCACAAACAAGATCCCTCACTCCCTTTTAATTAGCTATGATTCTGTTTGCCAGGAGGCAGCATCATGAGCTAATCGAAATTTACCAAATAATGGTATACTCCAAGCAGCTACTCCTTCCTTCTAAGGCCTGTTCCAAGAATAACAATAATGAGGCCATTATAGAGGATTGCACTTTAAAACGCTGCATTGCCACCAAAACAGAAGACATAATTGTTCTGGTGTTTTCCATACAATCAACAACCCATTGTGGGTGACTTGAGAACTAAGGGAGCAAAGAATGGATGCCATAATGATTGCTCTGTGCTGGCTTCATGATCCTGTACAAAGTGGCCACTGAGCAAGGAGCTTGATAGACTACTGATTTGGTTGTGGATGAAGAAAACTGTCTGGCTTTGTAGGAAAATGTCCTTTTTTCTTTTTGTCTGTCTTGCCACTCAGAACCCCCCAGGCCACATTAGAGAAGACCCATTCATATGGTGAAAAGCTGAGAGTCACACAGGCTCATCTGTGGGGGCCATAGCGTAGCTTTGGAGAATGGCCATTTATATAACCTCCATCTATTCCAGGAACATAAAACTGATCTCCTGCAGAGGATAATTAAAGGTACGTTTGTGGTCCATCAGGAAACTATAAGGTGTTCTTGAAAGACTAATGTGTTTATACTTGACCACATATATTTAAAAAGTCACTCTAATTCACATCAAGTATATAAACTGAGTTTTATCTAACAAGACGACTCAATTAGATAATTGTATATTGGTGGTCCAAAACTAACTTCATTACAAGTGCAGTTCAGTTCATCAACTGGAAATTGGAATCTTCCAGCAAGTAGACTGGGAACAAAAGAGGAAAAGGGGTCAAATATTTTACCAATAAGGTTCATATGTAAACTTGCAGGTTGAACGCTCACTGGGGTTGTACAAACATGGTGCTGCAGCTTTTAGCTGTGCACTATTGTAAAGGAGGGAACTAAAATGGGGCTTGAGGGTAGGAAGAATGCTAAGTGGGCCCCTTAGCCTAGTCAACCTTCAGTGGGTTTCATTTATCTTCATCTTGTTAGACTAAATTAATTAACAATCTCGATGTTACACACTTTCTCCTTTCATTACATCAAATAATGGCAGAAATGTAGGGGGAGGTCCTGTCTACTGGGACTCGACCAACTCTGAAGACATCTTTCTTCTTCAGTGCTTATCTTTCCTTCTCTCTGTTTACATGTCTGTTTGGTTCCTTCCACTTTCTCTTGCACTTACTGTCATTTTCCTGGTTGCTATGACTACGCAAACAAAAACCCTTTAAAAGTCTTTCATAAACATATAAAAAATTTATCTAAAGTGAAAGCGTACCTTTTCAACAAAGAGAGGCTTACATGTACAGATGATTGTCTATAAAAGACACTGTGAACACTGTATGCTTTAATGCTTAAAACTTTTGCAGGAGTTATGGAAATTGGGACTTTTAAACAATGTTTTTCCCCACAAAACAAAGGCTTTGAGATGTGCTTGAAATAAAGAATTTAGAAGTTCATCATTTGACAAGGTGTCACAGAAGCTTTGTATCAGGTGCCATTAGGAAACAGGGGTTGTTAAAAATGAAAGTGGGTACTCCGGATACTCCAGCTACTAAAACTCTCCCTATGTCTGACTCACAAGTAAACTTGTGAGTCATTGCATGAACGGCAGACCCATCTGGTATGCTACTCTGATATGAGGTTCAGCACAAAACGGTAACAAATGCATATTGGAGCAGAATCTTCACAGAGCACCCTTTGCCTTTTCACCAAAAAAGGTGGGATTATTCACTGGAAAAAAAAGTCACTCAGCTTGTTTTTACCCTTTTCAACTCTCTCACCCCCACCTCGCAACCCACTGCCCACTCCAGGACACATGTCTTATCAAAGCAACAGGGCTAACCCTGAAGCAAAGCTTGCCTTTAATCTTGGCCTGATTGTCGAGGCCTCAGCCAGCGTGCATGACATCTTTCTGCTGCTGTCTTTAATTAAAACAGACATTGACAGAAGGATGTGGATAAGGCGTGCAATAATGTGTTTACTTAGAATAATCAGAAATTCTTACAGCTACAAGAACAAAAGGAACTAGTTAAGAAACAATCAACTCTAGGTCATCTTTTTCTTCTGTCTGTTCTTTTTAATATGAGAGATTGGATGTTGAGATTTCACTCAGATTTGCCTCTGCCTGTCCTATTTTTTCTATGCCACTCTTCCATCCTGCCACATAAGTTCCTCTTTAGTATTCTACCAAACTGACAGGCGCTGTTATCCACTTATTAGCATTACTCCAAAAAAGCCAAAATGAGTCATAACAGAGTGCTTGCAAAAATGTAACATGTTCTATTTTGAACAATTCCTGTCACTGTTGTAAATATATTCCACCAAATAAATTGGCGCCATGCCCAGAAAGATGAATTTTGCATTTCATTTTTATTTGTTTGCTGCAACAAACACTAAGTACAGCAGATATTTTGTAAGATGTGCTAAATACACAATTTTTATACCCAAGTGATGAATGACTCTCCCAGTTGTGGTATTGAATTTAAATAAAAAGAAACAGTTACAACTAACAAAGTTGTATATGTGAAAAATGTCCTTGTAAATATAATGCAAATAGGCAGATTCTGCGGGATTGAAAACCTTCAATCAAAGCAAAGTGTGAAATTTCCTATCTCTTTTTTGTTTTTTCTTTTGTGTTATTTTTGTTAAGGTTATAAATGTAGTACTGCATCTGTCTGAATTCTGAAGATAAATAAAATAATTTCAAATAGGCAAAAGATTTTCCTATTGAATTCCTGAAGGACATTTTGACCAGTAAGAGTGGTAGTATCAAATTGTCTTTTCTTTTTAAAATGCCCCCAACAGTTCTGAGAGAAAAAAAAATGTGGTTAATTTAATCAAATAAGTGACCTTTTGAAAAAGAAATCAAAGAGGATTCATTAGCTTTAGTAAAGTTTGGCTGACAGCAGCTTTGAAAGGCAGATGCTGCTGCTGTGGCTTTTAATGAGCCAACCCTAATTAGGAAGCAACACTGGAGCCTAGAGAAGGTGGTTAACTAGGAAAGGAGCCAATGGTAAATAAGCTTGCTTATTTACTTCCTCTGTCTGTAATGACAGCACAAATTTTTAATTAGAATCACAGGAAGGGTAATGACAAAAAATAAGTACAAAAATCTTTACATTTAGATTAAGCACAAACACAGGACACAATAGAAAACCACAGAGCATCGCAAGACTGATATACCAGCATTTACATCAACCATATTCCTGATTAAGGTGATTTGTGAGGGAGGGCAGATGAGGAGAGTTGTCAGATGAGAACATGCAGTAAATAGATATAGTATCTAACAGAGTGACCTGCAGGCTGTTAAAGCTGTGAAATGAGAGGATGAAAAAGAGGGTGTGATGAGGGTGACAACTTGTGTATTTAAACTTTCAGTCTGACTCAAGGCATGCTACTCAATCACACACTATATGAGCACAGGTATAAGAAATGGGGCAGATATAATCAAATTCATGTTGGATAAAGTTGAAATAAAAAACAAATGTGCACACCCAAACACATGCACACACAGGATAAGAGTCACAGATAACAATGTGTCAGAGTTTAAACCTTATGAGCCCGCTACCACCCCTGACCGACCCGTGATCCTTAGTGGCAACAATAGAAATGGAACTAACCTCAGTAAAAAGCTGCTACGAAGAAAGCCCTCCATGTCAGCGTGTAGGGTTCTGGCAGGAGAAATCACAGAGAACCATTTTCACTATGAAATGAGTAATAATCAGAAAAAAGAGCAGGGAGAAAGAGGGGAAGGAGGGGAACAGAGAAAGGGGAAATGAAAGAAAGAAAAGCACATCATACATCTTCCTCTTATACAAGATCTTGTGTCTTTAATTAAAGCAGAAATATGACTAGGATCCCATCCTCTCTTTTTATGAACTGACATCATTAATTATACTTCTTTCCATCGAGGGAGTGGATTTGCATACAACGTTGGTTTGTACTGAGAGCCTGATGATATGTTTGCATCAAATAAACTCTGCCTACTGATCTCTATGCAGTCTATTTCCATTGCCGAGTGCAGATATATGCATGTACATCCAGAACTATAACCACAGATTCAGTCTGTTCAGAGTAGCCAGCGGTGGTCCAGCTGCAGCCCATGTGTGGCAAGGCTGCTGTGGCTTCTGGGAGCTGGGCCGCAAGGGACCCAAGCTGGGAATCGCAGCACCAATGAGGCAAAAGGATGTGGTCATGATGTCACCACTTGCATGGGTCGTTCAGAAGCCTTACCCACAAAACACTGGAGACACATGGCTAAAAATTACTTACAACAGGTTTCCATTAGACTATGTTACTGGTCTGTGTAATATACTAATTTTATTGCGTTAAGACTGGCTGAAAATTGATTAGGAGTTACATGTACTTTGTTTAAAGTGGTTAAAAGGATCAGAAGTTTGAAAGAACAGATTTGTCTGGGGAACTTTTTATCAGTTGAAATGAAATTTCAATGTCTCGCCAATCTTACAATGAGCCTTATAATTATATAATCTTATGGCAAATGACAATGATATGTGCAAAAATATTTCTGATCACACCATTTTACCTCAACTTAAAATCTCTGCTTTCCTCTTATTCACTTTCCTTACTTTAAGTTCAACAATTATAAAAGTCACATACCTAACTTTCTACTTAGGGGAGGAAATAGTTGTTTATATTTTCTAATTTTATAGTGCGCCTTCACTATTAAGAAAACAGAAAACATAACAGCAAATGATATCTCAGCCCTTAGACATCTTAAAGTTTAGTGACATGAGTGTAATTTAGCACCCCCGCCACCACCATGCTCTCTTGGCTTAGAAGACAAAGCCTCTGAGAGAATGGAAAGAATGAGCTGGGCCCAAGGACACTGTGCCTTTCAGTTTGGCCAGCACTTAGCGAGGCTGTGGATCCACAAGGCCCAGAGGGCTGAGCCGAGACTTTTCTCACAATAAGGTGTCTGGGGAGACGGGAGTGGTATAGCCAGGGGTAGTGTGCAGCTATGCTCTTTTCTCCACTCAGTTGGGCCCAGCGCACATTATACCATCACCATGCCACGGCACACCAAGCCAGTGACAACGTGAGAAAATAGCCGTCAAACAGTGCAGAGCAGATCAAGCGTGTCTCCTCACTTTTCTGAGTGCAAAAAGCACACGTACTCTCCAGCAGATACACACACACACACACAAACCAAAACAATTATCAACAGAAATATGAGTCTCATTTGAAGTTAAAGCAAATACAAAATATCTCAAGCATAGACACAGATTTTAACCTAAAACTGATTTGAATTCAGGATAAAAATATTTCACAAACACAAGACAGAATGAACAAAGTGTTCTTTTAAAAGACTCAGTCTGTGTCTACAGAAAAGCAAATAAAACAGATTAGGCCATGTTCAGTTTCTATCGATCTTTGGTTGTATTCTAGAACGCTTGTTGTTTCACTGCTTGTGTTTCCTCAGCTGTGCCTGCTGTCTATGGTTCCATTGTGGTCAGAAACAACTGAACATAGACTAAGAAAGCAAAGGTGCGGTTTGGATAGCAAATGGCCAAACGAAGGAAAAAGTGACTGAGCTACAATGTCTCTGCTCGTCTCTGAACCCACACACGTGTACACTTAAATACACGCACACAAAGAATGTCTTGTCAATTAAGGATCAGCCACAATTCAAGGGCAGAGAAACAGGGAGGATAGACATCCCCACGTTGGCCTGGACCAGTATGAGCAGCACGGCATCCTTTTTAAAGAATTACCTTCTGCCAAAAGCTGCCTCTGCTTAACCAAGTCTCCTACCATCTGCAACAAATATGCTCTATTAAAGCAGCACCATATGGACAACAAGCTAGCTATTAAAACGGCTTCAGCACGTCCCCTTTACCTAGCACAGATTTCAAACTTCCAGTCAAATTGACTGCTGATTTAATGCACCGCCAGTAGCCATGTGAGTCTTGGCAAGAACGTCACTCTAAGTCTTTCGTCATTAACAGGCTCACATAGTGTGCAGCCCACAGCAAGATACAGAACTCCATTACACAGATTCTACCAGTTGTTACATCCCCAGGTAGGCCTGCTTGGTTTGTGTTATCAAGAAACCCCCATGAGGAAATATATCCTAAGAGAAAACAGAGAGTATAAGTCTGGACAGATCCAAAAACTACAACCTTTTCAGGACAAATGAACCAGAGCTCAAAACATTATAGCACAGAGTGGAAACAAGCTCATGATGTAGATGTGCCCACAGAGCGCACAGCCTAACCGGTGGCTCAGTTGTTCCACAGTTGAGAGTGAATTTTCTCCCACTGCATGGATCCAAAATGCAGTGATTAACCCTGCAGGGTATGGGGAGGTGGGGAAGAGGGAGGGGTACCTTAATCCCTGAAAGCCAGGCGGCCATGTTGACACCTCACCCTTCTGAGTCACAGGGCGACCCACCCACCACTCACAAAGCCATGCTCTCTTCGCCTCAATCATGACACCGCGGCTGTGTGCCCTCTGTTTGGCGACCAGGAGACAACGCACACCAAGTCAATTACAATTCTACGGTTTCAACCCGATTACAAAGCTCAGTAAATTGTGTTTATTTCCTGGCCTTCTGTCTGAGACATGATTAGAGCAGATGTATATTTCTTATTTTAAAAGGCTGAACACATACAGAACCAGTAGATTTTATCAAAGTCAGAGCTGCTGACAATATTTTTGTTCTTTTCTTTATGAATGTTTTCTTTAAACTCAATTTTATATAAAAAATAGCATAATTAATATTAGTATGAGCAGTATTAATAATATTAATCACAGGCTAATTGTTTCCCTCCATCTGACAGAAGTGTCCTTATACAAGGTGAAGTGATGAGCTAAATCTGCCTGATGGCAATCAAAGTCTCTCAATGCTACAGGCACAGTACAGTGGAGAAAAGGTACGTTTGGCCCAGAAAGAAGGAAGTAGGAAAGTTGAGAGATTAAGTGTCCAAGAAATTTCAGCTTTAGAGCAACACAACACCATGAACAAAACCAAAAAAAAAACTACACCTAGTCCAACACACCGACACATATGCATACACACATTATGTGTAATACAGACACCTACACACACACCTCATGTTTCTTTTAATAATGGCAATGGTGTCCCAATGACCCCTTCCCCCTGTGCCTTAACATACGCATACACTGCAAAAAAGAAACCACGTCACACACTCACACACACATCTCAGTCAGAGTTGCCAGATGAGTAGTGAATTAATTTGTGTGAGCCACTCCAACATTAGGAAGGTGTGTTGAAAGGTGTCTGCTCATGTTTCAAATTAAACGCGCTGCTGGTCAGCATTAGCACCTCGCCACCCGTCGGCAACTGACACTTAGGGGGCTGGGGGATGGGAGGAAGGGGGGGCGCCCATCCGCCATTCACACTGGAATAATTAGAACATGTCAGGAAGAATTAATTTCCTCATTTTTCAAAAGGATACACAGAAATTACCATGTTATTATATGACAGGGTCCCTGGGAGGATTGGATTAAATTTGATTTCTTGTGCAGCCCACACAACAAATTAAAGTCATAAATAAGATGGAAAAAAGTGGGCACAGAGCATATGTTTATGGCAATGAGTGAAGCCAAGGGAGCAGAAACAACTATCTTCATTTCATTTTATTTAAATCAGGCCGACACCGTGTGTCTGAATGACAGCAGTTGCTAATAGGCCAAGATTAGAATGTTGGATATTAACACAGAGCTCTGATCATTTCAACTAAAGCAAAGGAACGCTAAGTGTTTATACAAGTAGATGAGCCCATTCTACACAGGTACTTCTTGACACTTTATACTTTAATTCCTCATTCATATCATGTCATTTATACAAATTATACATGCCTCAAAAAGTTAAAAAAAAAGCCTCTTAATGTTTCTCCGTACTCTGTAATTGTTAACATTGTCACAAGAAATGCATTTATGGTTGACTTGTATTTGAGTAACTATGCAGGTAGTTTTGCTGCTGCTACTTACAAAAGTATAGTTGATACACCACTGTTTGTCCTTTATTTGCTACTACTTGAATTCCTTTCTAACCTTTGTCATGCATCATCTGTTAGATCCAAAGTAAAGCTTTTGAAATCACTGCACGTGTGACAAAAGTTACAATTTTTTGAGAGTTTTGATTTTGAAAAAATTTTGACTGGTTAGTCAAAAGTCAAAGTTTAGTCTGGCTTTGTCTAACATAATTTTTATTCTTTGTATTTTGTAAACATGCTCATTGGCTGAAGTTTTTTGTCGTTTGTCCACAGTTATGCATGGTGTAAGATATCTGCATTGATGATGTGTAATACTTTTTTTAATTGCTACTTTCTCAATCTTAACTCAATAGTAACAATAAAGTCACACTGATAAAGTAACTTCATACAGCTAGAATCTTACAGAAGTACAGATGACAAGCTTATAATAAATATGTTTACAAAACTTTTGTGTATTCTATCTTTTCCTGAGAATATAAATGTTCTAGTAAGGACATAAAGCAACTAAAACACAATAATCAAATTAAAAAAAAACATTTAAGATTCATGGTGTGATTTTAAAAAGTGTTATCTGTTGATCAAAACAACAGCACTGTGTTTTTCTCATTTTTAGGCTCCAGTTAGAGTGGATAGCTTATTATTACAATGTAACACTGTCTATATTTTTTTAGTTCATGTGGAAATGGGCTGTCATTACAGTCTAGTACTCCCTTGGGTACCACAAACTTTAAATAATTTGCAAATCAATTAACTGGGTACTCTCAACGCAACAGGGATTTCACACTCCAGGGTCGTGGTGCATTATCAGTTGGAGACGATTCATGGCTTTTTGGGGGAAAAGCTCATGGCTGAAATCATTAATTTATTTTACCAGACTTTTAGTTATGCATTACTTTCTACAGCTGGTGTAGCAAGAAGATTAATAGCGTGTTCCATGATCCCGTTTTCTCACAGGAGTAGCTTCTGGATGAAACTTTGTCCGACAGCATAGGAGAACATACCATGACAAACAACAAAACATCCAAATCAACTATATTTGCACTATTTGGTCTTGTTTGTTAACATCGCAGGGTAACAAGATAACACCCCAACCTCGTTTAATGATAAAGAATTTTATTTAAAGGTCTTAAATTGTTATAATCATTTAATCAATGTTGAGTTTAGAAGGTTCTGCAGCTTTTACACATTTGCACCAGGTAATAACATGTGAAGCAATTAGTATTCCTAATTTGACTCTGGGATCCTCTGAAATAATTGATGCTGATGAAATTAAAATCTTTGTTAGGCATTCATTATCAGACAATCTCTGTTCAGCATATTGACCACAATCATTGGAGGGTCAGTGGACTGAAGAGGCTGATTTGATAAATAATAGATGTAGAGTAACCATTCAAAGGTTGTTCATTTTCATTTTGTGATGAAGTGCTGTTTATTTAATTTATGATAAAATGGCCCCCCACATCCCTTCTGTCAAGCCGTCATTAGCAGACTGAAAGACAGTGTGGCTGTGGCTTATTAGATAAATGGCACATTAACAACATGTATCTAGTCAGACGATCTAACATAAAGTACTCTCAGGTGTTTGCAGATGAGATTGCATGAATGTAATTAAGCGTGTTATACAAGCAACGCAACTCAATTACAATCCAGTCACATTCTGAGATTAATTAAACTTGCAGATGAAATTATTCTGACTTTTGATTGTATAAAGAACGAACTAAACGTGAACAGTAGTGCTATTCTGTAACATATACTGACATATGACTAAAGATCATTACTAACTATGAACAGTCAGGTTTTAAAACTTGCTCATCAAATCTCTTGGTGTCTGTTTAACAACTGGTACATGGACAGGACTGGCCAAAGACTGCTGGAAACCTGCAGAGGCAAATAAGTCCTGCAAATGTTTGCATCTTTGTTTAACATTAGAATTACATTTAGTTATTTTGCTTTATTGGCTGTGAATAAACTGGAAAATGAGCAGATGCAACCAGTACTTAAACACTGCTAACTTTAAGCCATATCTTATGGCTCTGTAATTGACCATCTTGGCTTTTGATGGATCCAGAGATTGACTTTTGATGCCTCAATCTATAGTTTTTTTACTTAATCTCAACCCTTTATGTTAGTGGACTGAAAATAAATATAAATAAATAGGAATTTTACTTTAACATACAATTTTAGGTTAATAATTTACTTATCATGGTGCATCTATTGATTTGTTTTTGATGTTGCCACAATTTGCTTTTAATTATTATGAAATTATGTTGTGATTTTCTTTTCTTTTTTTATGATTTCTATGCTATAGATTTACTGATTATGTTGAATTAATTAGATAACTCACTTCTGACTAAAAACTGACTATCAACTCCCAGAGATAGAGATGGATTCCAAGCATACCGGTGCACATTCATCTGAGCAGAACACATTATGTGATGTGAAAAGGCATGATCAAACAATGGTAAATGGCCGTGAACTTTGAATTCAGAGAGACGTTTCATAGTTGTTATTGAAGAGTTTCTCAGGCAAATTAATATGATTTCAGTAGTATCTCCAATGACATTTGGAAGGAAAAAATATAATATACTCTAAGTTCCTCACCTTTATTTGTTTAATATCTAAGATACATTTTTATTAGGAATTCTGCATGCTCGCAGCTGTGCAAAGACAGTTAAAGTCATATTTCTGCATGGATAATTGTAGTCTACTCTGCTCTTTTAAAGCATAATGCCATGTTTAATGTAGGCTTGATGGAGCCTGTGACTAGTATTTGTATAAATAGATGTGTTCCTTTAGCACTAACTAGAGAAGTATGCATTGGTTATATACAGTAAGACGTACAGGATAATCTATTACCTAATCCTTCCAATACTTTTACATGTCAGGACAATTAACTACGGACTATTTTACTTCATAGAAATACATTCTCAAATTAATGTACTTATCATAACTGGTACAGATCCAATTGTGTACCATTGTCCCGAAAATGCAGTAATGTCTAAATACTAGTATAGTGGTATATATAAGTAATTATAGTATAAATAAAGGGAATTGTGAAGGCAAAAAATACGATGCACATGTAGAACTGTTGTTACTGTTATCAAATTTCATTCAATAACTAGAATCTACGAAAAAGGACTTTCAAATGTATAAAGATGTGTAGAAATGCATCATTTATACAATTATATTGTTGGTTGTACTTTAACATTTAAGATAAAACCTAATCCTAAACCCAATTTTGACTCCCACAAACTAAATGATAAAAGAAAATAAAAATCTCTATGAGTGATCGGAGTAGCAAACTGGAAAATGGAGAGAAAATTCCCACATTTCTAAATAAAAAGCATAGAAACATTATAAAATGGGAGAAAACGTGGACGGCTAAAGTTTAAAAAAGACTGTCAGTAACTTTGTGTCTGTAACTGTTTAATTGTGCATGCATTGTGTGCCTATCTAATTGTCCACCTCATTTGATGCAGGTGTTCGGTGTGGGTGAAAGACAGCAGGGGTGAGGGACACATGTGGCAAGACAGAGGCAGCTGAAGAGATAACGTGATACTTACAAAAACTGAAAGACTCAATCCCCAGCTTCCAGTGATCAATGGTCGGTGGATTTTGAATTCATGTAAACAACCTGGAATATAAGAACAAATAAGAAACTTTTCAGTCGTGTCCTTGTTAGTTTCATCATTTGACAAAAATTACATACAAACCGAGCACAAATTAATGTTATTAAAGGGCTTAACTTGCTTTTATTTCAATCAAAACAGCAGGAAATATGGGATTTTGAGGACAAAACAAACTATGGTCTTGTGGGACCATTTACCTACTTTAGAACAAACAAGGATACAAGTGAGAATTGGGATCATAGTTGACTGAGGTTTGAGTCTCAGCCAAGTCTATTTTGAGTTAAAGTAAAATAGCCTCAATGCTTGCAGTTGCTATCACTATATTTCTTCTCCACTATGTTTAAAATCTACATTTCTGCTACTTTTTTTATCTTTCTTTCAGTCTGCAGATTTAACCAGTAAACAGTTTTCATAATCAGTTTTTTTCAATAAATTATCCTATCTTTAATCAAGGCTGAGTTTTCTCCTACATTTAGTCTTTAAAGCCACATTGAAAGGGAGAAAGGAGATTTAAAAAAAAGTCGAGTTGAGTCGAGCACGTGTCAAGAGAGTCAGAGGCACATCTGGAGGTACTTGTTTTAACCTATTGCCCATGTTTGAGCCCTGATTTTGGTGATTTGTGACAGATGTTTGATGACTGTATTTCAGACTTTGAAACCGAGTTATCCTAGTTTGTCTTTGGAGTGTTGTGTGTATATCTGCGAACATGTCTCAGCCAAATTTTTCTGGATAATTGCTCTCAAAAATATTTTTCTGGTTACATAAATGTTCACTTAGTTAAAAAAAATTAAACTCATATGTATACATAATTAAGAATGAAACAAAAACAATTCACTCGCCAGATTATTTAACTTAAAAGGTGAAAAATCTCCATGCTTGTCCATTCATGTTCATTTATCTTGTTTTCCACAATAAGCCAAGATCTCATTACCAGCTGATTTATGCAATTAGACTAACTCAACACTGCCAATTAAACAAGGCCAAGGGATTTTTAGGGTCACGCTTAACTGATCTGTCACTAATTTACACTGAAGCACCTTAGTCTTCTTTTGCCAGGGCCAATAAGCCACCACCAACAAGACTGGGTAAATATACAGCACCGTGCTGCGTAGGAGGCTGCAGGGCTGACAGAGTGAGTCGGGCCTGAATGTGGCAGCCTTGAGCCTGGATGTGACAACAGGGGACCCTGGTGACCCGAGCTGAATGGAGAGCTGCTCCATACAGCAACATATTATTGCCACCACAAAAATTATTTTTATCTTCAGAGAAAGTGTGTTTGAATGTTCTAACAAGGTCTTTTTCACAATAACGACATTTTTTCCACTTTTTCTTTTGATAGCAAACGACAAAAAGCACATCTTCTCTGTAGTTATAAACAAGCTCATTTAGATACAAAAGAAATTCAATAGAAATTGTTTCAAGAAAGGAGCAACATTACAATTGTAACACAAATAGACTGAAGTTAAGTCCTGTCTTTCAACAATGTTTAACTGTTGGTTTGAACTCTGCTCCAGATGTAACCACCAACACTTGTATTCAAACATGCACACCAACCACGCAATTAATTTATATTAATAGCTATTCTGTTTATATCAACAGTCCCTGCCTGCTAGATAAACCACATCACTTTTAAGTAATTCAACAAACCCTTTGTCTACATAAATAAGAGCCGCATAATTACAGAGTATTGTTATCAACAAGCCTTTGAATTAATAATATGATGTTAATGGAGAACAATGATGTACACAAAACATGCTGAGATTCTTTATCCACTGGTAATATTTAAGCCAATTACTTTTGTGAGAACAAAAATACAACAAAATAATTGATAACAATTAAAAGTAATGAGGAAAGCCCAATTACTGTTATAAATTACACAAGTGTGAGAGTCACTGTGGTATTCAACTGGCCTAGCAGCCTGGAGCGTTTTTCGTCTTATGAGACACACTGAAAGGCTGGAAGCGTTAAATAGACCTTCTTTGTTATCAATTACAACATTAGCAGTAAACCTGCCTTTAGATAATAATTTCCACACCAAAAGTGATGTATTTATAAATACATTTTTAAACATGAGTAGCACTTGTTAAGCAAATTAATTTGTTCCCATTGTCAGTAATAATGGTTTAGGGGGGCTACAATAAACTCAGAACTGGAGTTTCATCCACCATCTACAGCTATAACACATTCCAGGAAACAAGAATAAAATCTTTGAGAGGGAAAGATTTCACGATATTGACTGAGTTTGACCACAATTTCTGATAAGCATGTCTTTGAAATATCCATCCATTATCTTCCCTGTCGCAGAGGGAATGCAATCACACGAGAGGTGGGGTACACCTGGACAGGTCGCCAGTTCATCACAAGGGATTTTCTTTCCTGTCCTTAAAACAGATATTAGTCCCTGCACAGATGTAAAAGTAGGCCACCTGCTATCCTGGCAGTTAATAATAAAAAATGTCAACAAGTTGTTGCTGTTACTTTCAGAGGCTTTCATTAACAATGGGCATGCAATGTCACCAATGAAACTTTACATACCTGTAAGCAGTGCAGACTGCCTATTGCAATGCCTAATGGAAAGGTGTTCTTGGTTATTGTATTATTAGTAGTAGTATTTTTATTAGTATTTTTTGACCAATTTAAAAATGGGGGATCACTATGGGAACATGAGAAAAAACCAGCTGCAAAGTAAATGACTCCCCATTTGTGTTGAAATAATCTCACTTTCCTGAAAATACTAGAGGTTTAGCTCTCAGGTACCAAAATCCAAACAGACTGATGCAGTTCACATCAAAGAGACAAAGACAGAGAGCTCACAGCCACTTGTGGTATTTCTGTGAAAGAGTGCTTTGGCTGCAAAGCCTCCACAAACACACACACATTCACAGATGGAATACTTGGAAATGCAAAAATACAACCATGGTCAAATTGCAATGAAGGCGTTAGGTTGTGGAAATAAAACCATTATTTACACCACTGAAATTAATGAAAAATTCCCAAAGTTGTGCACATTCATAGTGCTTCTGTATTTTAACTCTTACTTTTCCCTAACTAATACTGACAAAAAACAGCATTTTTACCAACCTTTATCACAGTTTTACTACATGCCATGACTCAGAAACTAGATTTAAACTGCAAAAGTAACCAGATATATGTTCTTATTTTTCATGTAAGAAACATATTACACCTGCAATGGACTGGCAATCTGTCTGAGGTGTATCCACACCTCATA
>JBAMHV010000001.1:13537123-13551687 GCA_037177535.1 Pseudomugil gertrudae | reverse complement strand
CTACCCGTTTTTGGATTTTGTCAGTCTAAACCACTTAAACCAGTATGTGTGTGTGTGTGTGTGTGTGTGTGTGTGTGCATGTGTGTGTGTGTATGGTGTAAATCTGATCATGACAAAGGCATATGCTTAACTCTGGCTCTGTGGCCCCTGTGCAGCCATTTCAACAATTAACATTATAACCTCTGTTGTTGTGTTTTATTTACTGGGGTCATTTGTCTCTTTTTGAAACCCACAATTAAAATCAGTATTTGCAAATGCAAATTGGTTCATTTAGAAGGAAGGAAAATGATCAGTTTGAGAATATTTCTGCCTTCTTAATCTTCTAAAGAGGGAAATGATTTAAAAGGAGGACACAAATCTCCAGTGACATGGCAGGAACTGTAGGGCACTTTCCTCCTATCCTCGTTTCCCATTCACCCTTTCTTGTCCCCCCCCCCCCAATCCCTATTTCTTTCTTCACCCCACCTTGGTTGCCCTGAAGGGGTGGAAGGGCCAGGAGTAAGAGACAAGTAGACGGGGCCAAGACTGGGATTTGCTTGTCCCTACATAGGAAACAAATGTAGTGTTTAAGCCACTGATCACTACTCTAATTGAATTTAACACTCCTTTTCTGGATTAAAAAAGGACCTTTGAAATGCAAGGTCAAATTACCTCTACAGTCAGGCAATAAATAAGTCAAACAAGGTAAGAGCTTCTTACCAGCGTATGTTAGTGGCAAATTTAATTAGCAGCAAAACAGGAAGCTCTTCCACCTCTATACTGTATTGAAAAAATGTACTGTTGTTCGAGTTGTGCAGCAAAGGAATGGAACATAGAAACCATATCTCATTGATTAGTCTCATCATTTAAAGTTAAGTTGTTTAGAAGATATATTAAATTCATTTCCATGTGCAAATGCAAAACACTTTACAATTCAAGATTTTAAACCTTAATCTTATAATATTAAATGTTCACAGCAATTGTGCAGATAATTAAATAACATTGGGGGTAAAAGTTGAGCAATGGCCAGAAATTGTTGGCCATTAGTCTTTGCACATATTGTGCATGATTTTTCTCCATTATGCAAGATACCCTATAGGTCTATTGTGTATTGACTGCAGCACAAAGAGAGGAAATAGGCATAAAGTAAGGCTGCAGTCTGGACTAGACGCACAGAAGGTGGCCAAGCAGGGCACAGAACAAGAGAATGAGAGAGTGCTCTACACCCAACAAGCTACAATGTGCCCTTTGTGACATAATACGCTATGCACAGCAGATTGTGGAAAATACTCCAAAATTTACTGGTTTGCATATCCAGTAATAACAACTGACATCACAACCAGTGCCATATATTCCACGTTTTTGGACATACTTCACATTTAGAGAAGAAGGAGGGGGTAAGAAAAACACTGTCATGCAGTTATTATATTCCCATCATGTCCTGGGAACCCATTACAGCATGGCACAAGCAGCGGTAAAACTCAGAACCTCAGCAAGCTGAAGCTGCAGGCAGAGGACTAAGCTGCACTTAGGCAGTAAAACCTGCAGCACACTGTTAAATGCACAAAGATGTATTTCAAACAATTTGCATCAACAAATTATGTGTTCAAATGCTGATTGTCTTTAAGATCTCATTTTCTGTTCAAATATTCAGTTGGTTACTGTGTGCAATCTATCAGGCCAAGGACATCCAGGTGTCTTTGCAGAGCTCTTAAAAAGTAATAGAGGAGGGAATGCAGAGAAGAGTGTCTTGTAAGCAGCTGTCAAGATAATATTAACATGAATCTGGTTTAAACAGTACAACAGGTGGGTCACATGAAAAATGTTCTCTTTTCACTTTCGAACACATGCTTCTCATTTTTCTGTAAGAAAAACTGACAAAGCTCCAAGCAAAAGAGCCGCAACCTCCTGCCACGAACTAGTTTAAGAGTATTTCTGAACATATACAATGACACAGAGTTTATGTTAAATATTTGAGAAAGGTAAAAAATGTAAAACAAAATGTTATCTTTTTAAAGATTAAAT
Organism: Pseudomugil gertrudae; assembly: GCA_037177535.1. NCBI lineage: Eukaryota > Metazoa > Chordata > Actinopteri > Atheriniformes > Pseudomugilidae > Pseudomugil > Pseudomugil gertrudae. Next base: position 13,549,683 of record JBAMHV010000001.1, on the reverse strand, counting down.
TGCAGATTCAGCTATGAGGTAAGTGCTGCAAGGTAACGATTTATTCTCTACTTCAACAGATTTGATTTGAATGAAACAGATAATTGAATGAACCTCGCAGAACCTTTTTCACAAGCTTTAAAATGTCATTAATGTTTACAGCCAATGCAACATAAAAATTTGCTGAAATATGTGATTTTCATTCAGATTTTTAAAAAAAAAAACACATTGCTGTACAACAGGAAATTCCAATAGTTAAAAACGCTATTTAAAAAGGAGCAGCTATGAGCAGAATGTACTGTATGTATGCATGTGCTAAGTGGTGTGAATGCACAAGTTTGTGTAGAGTGTGTGTGTCTGTGGCCATTCTCCACATGAGACAACAGCCACCACCCTCTAAAAGTGGTTTTGGGCAGTGTGGCTTAACAGTAAAATGTTGAAATTGGAAAAAATATTACCCTTATTTTTCTTGAATAGCAGAGAGATAAGCACCCTTTAGCAATGAAGCCAGAGGAGTTTAAGCTTATTATGAATACCTCTCAGAGCGCAGAAGCATGTACTGTAGAAATCAAAGGGAGTAATAGGCAGGTAAGCTAGTGTCATTTTAAGGAGGAAGTCAGTTGTGAAATTGTAAAATTGTGAGGCCTTACTGCCCTCAGAGCACTTCCATAAATGATTTGTAATGGCAGTGGCTATCATAGATCTGGAAAAGTTAGAGGTTTGTGAGGTGAAAAGAAAGAAAATCCAATGCTAATCTCTTCATTGACAGAGGCTAATAATAATAAGACCATTTATCTCTTTGATTAAACAGCACATTCTCTGAAGTTCACAAGAACGTGTGATTCTTTGCAAGTGCTCTAAGCTTCCTAAAGCAGACAAGGCTTTGCAGAACATTCCTCATGGTTTCATGTTAAATTGGCTGTGAAAATCCACTCTTACATGCTGGACCAAAACCATACAAGAGGTCGCCTTTGCTTTTTTTTCTGTTTTCTCCAGCATCATTTGAAATAGAATACCTGCTCATCAAATTTGTGATTTTTTTTTCCCATGTAGAGAGTGCATGTACGCTCAGAGAACATCAGATGTGAAGTTAGAAATTAATGTTCATTTGTGGATATTTTGCCAAACAGATTAAGCTGTAAAGCTCCTCTGCCGAGAACTGTAGTAAAGATGATATCATAGCAGCCCGGACTCTGCGGCGCTAACATATTCTACAAAGACACACACAGACAGAGCGCCCACAGGCAATACGTAGTGTGTTTTTCTCCCCTGAATATTCATCCATGTTTCCACATCATCTGCAGGTCTCCTAATCACAGTCACTTCCCCCTTTTAATCGCAGGGCTCTAATTAGGTCCTAATAAACCATTTTGCCATCCTCTTGGAGCGCCTTAGTGTCACTCACACATCAAACCATGAAATACTATATTAAGGGGTTGTCAACCTCAAAGCGAAGCTCTTCTAGCAGCAGCCATACGGATACTTCAGGCACACCCTCTTACACTAATTGAAATTATCGAAAGCTCTGTTCATGTGTGACACTTGGTCATGTCTTAAACCGTGTCCTGAAGTACAGCAGTCAAAGCACAACAGTTTTACCAGCTCTGAGGCTCTACTGGTTTCTCTGATGTTGGATAATTGTTTAAACCTGAGTGGATATGGCACAGGCCCTCATGCTGCTTGTTCTGCCAAGAGAGAGAGAGCGAGAGAAAGAAATGTTCTCACTCTTGCACTTTCCTACTGTTTCTCTCATTCTAATTCAGTCCAGCTTTTAGGAACGCCTCAATGAATCCACATTCATCTTGAAGAACCAGTGTTGGGGATGATGATCGGTGACCACAAGTTGATAATGATGACTGTTTAATTAGAAGCCTTTCTCTGGCCTAGCCATAACCCACACTTCTCCACCCTACAGATGGTAACCAATAAATTTAGCTGTGTTGAGGACGATGGAGAACATTGTACCTCCCCAAGCGTACCCTTAACCCCACCTCTAGCAAAGAACACAAAGCTTTTTCGTTTATTAAAATGAAAACAATATCACAGGAAAGCTGCTTAAGAAAACAGTTTAAATCCTGCTATGTGGTCTTTTTGGAAGCTTCTGAGTATTTTTTACATTCGGTTGAGGTTAACAGACAGGAATTAATAGGTTAGGGAAGCACCAATCATGGTAAAAATGGTATTAAGAAACTAAAGCAGGTTGTTGTTTAGAGAAAATATTGGGAGCTTATTAAATGGTAAACAAGAACAGTCAGTGAATGTGTATCTGCCAAAATCTGAATAATCTTCATCCAGAGACATATCATATACCATGTTTGAGTTGGACCATACAATATCTTCTGTAAAATATGCAAATCAGCACAGTAAATATACCAAAACAGAACCAACCTTATAACCAGCATAGAAGAGTTAAAAAAATCTTTAATATGAAGGGATTCAAACTGACAGCAACACAACTGTTATGTGCCTGACTGAATTATCAGAATTAAACAGAGCTATTATAGGTTTTTAAACCACAATTGCATGTAATAATAATATTATACCCTGGATGGACTGGCGACCTTTCCAGGGTGTACCCCGCCTTGCGCCCGTTGACAGCTGGGATAGGCTCCAGCCCCCCCGCGACGCCGCTCTGGGAACAAGTGGTAGAAAATGGATGGATGGATGGAATAATATTATACAAGACTTAAAATGCTATTAAAAAGTCTGCATTTGAGGATTAGATGGGTGAGAGTCCACTCACTTTTAAATGCAAAACAAGAGTTTATGTCCCATCTGACAAGATTACTATATTTGTTTTGCAGATCCATAAAGAAATTATCATTGCCACTTGCAGTTTTTTTAGCTTTTAACAACAAACTAGCTTGCAAAGGAACAAAAAACTAGTAGTACAATGTAAAATAAACAGTGATGGGAATTCCTGGTCCACAAAGTAAAAATCATGTCCAGCAGCTGTTACAACCAGTCATCAAACCAGCTGAAATTAATGAGCACAGTTTATCTGCCAGGTAAACAAGCTTGTTAGTGAAAACACCTGGTCTAAATGTACAGGTAGATCCAAAAACATGGCAGGAATTTTACTTTATGGCACCTGGATTTGCCACCTCTGAAAAAGAGACAGCTTAAATGATCATTTTATTAGGATTAAAAGTCTGGACACGTCCACTCATTGATTTTGAATAAATGTGTGTGTTCAAACTTTAGACTTGTACTGAATTTTTTTCAAAAATATGCAAAACACATCAATTTTACTTTGAGTACTCTTCAAGTCAAACTTTGAATGAACTGCTACACAACTTTGAATTGATTGTTTTTCCATTGACTTACATATGATTAAAAAAGGGTCATAAAGTTAAACCAAACAACAGGCGACATGTTCTCGGGATCTAAGCGGTTTCCTCATCAGTACTTTTTCCATAGCCTCATCCCATTGTCCTGTACACAGTTCAGATATTAGATACCATCTTTTCGTCATCCTGTCTAACAAGTCTTGTTGTTCCTCCCATCTTTCGATTTTCTCTCAGACCTGTCAGTCATCCTAAGACATGCCTCCTCCCAGATGTTGCTATAACCGAAGTGCCTGGCAGAAACAGCACTCTGTTTCATGTGCGTATATTGTATGTGGGTGTGTGTCGTGTGCCAGAGTGGCTATCCCTTCAGATGGAGGCTCATGGGAAATTTAATACATGAGCCAAACCACAGTCTCTCTCTGTCATTTCAGCAAAATTTCAGTTTTTTAGGCCCATTCAAGAAAGAGATTATCATAGGTGCTACTTTAGATTTAGTCTTCATGCTTTGCGTTGCTCAGCTTACTGTTGTCCAAGTTGCTTATGAAACTGCAGCTGAGCCAATCGGAGACTCTATTAATGTCATTTAAAACCAAGCAAAATGCTGAGCCTGAAAAAGTTATTTCTAAAAACACAAATATTCATGAGTTTTTTTCAAAATCAAGCTGTTCTAAGCTTAAAACTTTAAACTAAATTTTTAAGAATTAGTAACTCTGCTATGTTTAATGTATAGTATATATAGAAAGATGACTAAAATTGCTGCAGTATCTTTTGCCCCAATGACTTAATAGTTCTGTGCATGTTTTAAACAAGTACAGTAACATTCTGTATGCAAACTTTCTCTATGTAACTATTGTGATTCATGACAGAAATCTGTTACCTAACCTAAAGACAAAGAGTCTGATCTAACTGCTCTATGGATTACATGCAACATAACACATACATTATTTTTGCAGAGCTTAATGTCTTAGAGTTTGCTTTTGGTTCATTTTGCCACTAACAGGATCTAAACACTCAATCCTTTTACTAAATATGTGTGTGTAAAAGGATAACAAAGACAGACAAAGAATGACAGAAAAAATAGACCAGAAGGAAGCCGATAGGTTTGTGTGCTGAAGTCATTTTCTCTTAATGCATATTAAGAACACAGCTTTGCATCACATCCAAGTCGGTGCACAAAGAAATTATTCAGAAAGGAAACAAAAAAGTCTGGGATAGAAGAAAAGCTATGATTAACTTCATCAGAACTTTAGCCACATGACCATTACATCTATTCCCGCACCCGCCCTCTTTGTCATTTTGATTTATTTTTGGCATTGTACATTAGCATTTTCCATGGAAAAATTGTTAAGAATTTGACTTCTGGCTTAATACCTCTTTTTTTTCCATAACTTACTTGCTTGGTTTAAATGTCACAGTAGCTGCTTCATGATGGAAGCTTCTCATCAGTATTCATTTCCATAAAGAAGAGTTGACACAAACATCTGAAGTGATTAAACTTAGTTTAAAAGACAAAGTATGGTTGTATTCTGGCCCGTTTTCATAAGTAAGCGCATAAGTGTCTCGATTCATTTTCTGATTTTTGCACTTTGATAATAAAGGCTACCGAAGTCTTGCCGTTACTTAATGCATAACACTTTTCAATCAGACGAGCCTAATCTCTCAGCAGACATTCTTCATTGTGAATCAAACCTGAAGAAAAGTTGAGGTTTGCCTTTGCCGATGCTAAAGACAATGCATCTGGTGCTTTTGGGTCACATTCCTCAATTGTGCATGTGCACACAAATACACTCTGTTGAACAGCACATTTGCAAATATTCACACATAAACAAGGTTGTTTAACCGATTTGAAAACAACGATGTGCCAACAAAACAGCTCCCAGCATCCTTAAAGCTGGACCATGTAGTAATGAAGCCAGATTGGCTGGCTAAATCCAGACTGCGAGCATATTTTACATCTCATGTCCGATCAAGCTGACAGATGCCAAGCTGGCTGTTAACCTCCACCAATTGGATAATGTCTAATTGTTCAGCTTTAACAGACCATGGAGACCTAACTGGCATAGAAGAGCAACTGCTGCCTTCTCTCATTCTGGAGTAGACAAATGCTGCAAGAACCTGATCAGTAATATTTTAAGCATCAAACTCATGCTGATAACGAAATATTGTAATTCATGCTGCAGTGGGATTACTCACAAATAAGAAATCCAAATACACAATGTGCTCCATGACATCATTGTGCAGTTTTTCTCTAATTAAAGAGTAAGATTTTTAGGCCAGTCTTTCACATTCATTTACAAAAAAAAAGTAAAGAAATGAGAGCCACAGCTGCCCAAGCTGGCTCAAGTTATATGTACAAATGTACAAGGAATCCTTTAATGCTTCTTCCAATGCTCTGGTTTGCCCATGGGATGGCCTGATCCAAACACAATGGGGGGATCACAAGGAAAAGGCTTGTTGCAACACTTTTGTATGTGAGCAGCGCAATAGCCCACATTACACTAATCTCTTTTCCCTTGTTCACTCACAAGACACAATCTCAGGTCTTCAGAGCTTCTCCAATTCTAGGAAGACAAAAATCACAGGGGGCAAAAGATCACAGCTTCTTCTCATTTAAAAAAAAATCCAGACAATTTACAGCAAGGTCACTTGCAACCACACACACACATACACACAATGATCACATAGGTCAGTGAAAAGATTCTATATTTACTAAAACAAGTTCATTTTACTGTGTGGCTAAAATTACAAATTTAGTGTGAAAGCAATTAGTGAGCCAAAGATCAAAATAATTTCTCACCAAAAAAAAAAACCGAATAAAATGGTTGTCTCAAAACCTTGCTTTGAGTTCTGTACCCAAATATCTGCAAAAGGAACATGAGTGTTTGTTTAAAATTCAGTTTCAACCACCTGCAACCTTTTCACACAAGCTGACAGTTCTCAGCCTTAGTCTATACGGCGCGTGTGTATGTGTGTCGGGATGAGGGTGTGTGTGTGCGTGTGTGTGAGAGAGAGAGAAAGAGAGAGAGAGAGAGAGAGAGTGCAAGGACTCTGAAATCCACCACATTTTAATTACTGCTCGGCTGCACTGTGTGCCTCTTTGATATGGAAATGGAGGCAACCATCTTAACACAGCCACTGTACAAATCTTCATCTAATTCATAAAAAACAATGAGCCCCACTAATTCCTCCACCTGATTACAGTCCTAGACCTGTGTCAGAGCCATGTGGCCCCCAACGCCCTCCCAATTAATTCTACATATTAATGTGTGATTTAAAAGGGAAAAAAAAACAAGGGGCTACTTACCATAGCCAAGACTGTTGCATTTTGAAGTCAAAATTAATTATGTGCAACTATGCTATGGACTGAAAGAAAATGTCCAATTATTTTGAGAAAAACATTCAGTGGGAGAGTGAATGATACAGATCAAAATAAGGCACTTAGGTTACTTGTGCAATTATGCAGTTGCTGTGAAGATACACATATTTAATTTTTTTCTTCATCTGTAATCCTTTAATGACAGCAATACTGTTCACTTACAGCTGCCAGAGGGACATGGAGATCTACTAAAGTAAAAAAAAAAACTACTGTTCATCATGTTGATTTAAACGATGGCGCTCAAACCGTAGGTGCCATTTATTTCTAAATAAAAAAAATGTAATCAAATCTTTACCACTAAAAATTAAAGAAGTCTGTGTTCAAGGGGAAAACACATTTTCATCAGACATGGTAAACTAACAGCTGCAGCTGAAAGCAAATTCAGAAATAGAAATCAAGGGATCTTTGGTACAGTCGATGTATTGCACTGTCTGCATTACCAAAGACTGACCCGTCTATCCTCAGTGACTCAACTGGCCCTTGATTTCATCAATATACCTCATGAAAAAAAGACACATTTACAGACAGATAAATGGCATAATTAATCTAGCCAAATCAATTAGTGACGCATTACTAACTTGTCGAGAACTTCTTGTTGAGGAGAACAGACCCCCACATACCTCTTCCACACACACTAATATGCTATAACATCTCCCATCAATTTCCATCATTGTTGAAATATTCTACAGCAAATTAGATAACACTTAAAAAGACAGATGTCACAACATGTGCTGCCACGTTTATTATCTCCTGCAGTTCTCCAGCCTTCTGCTGCTCTCCTCCTCTACCTTTACTATGCCTGCTGTTGTTTACCTCTTCCCGTGTTGTTAATCATTAGATCTCAACCACTACAACCACAAAGAGAAGCAAGACTGATACCTGCGTACCCCTCAGCCATGCCACCCCATCCCCTCCCTCCCTGCCCACATCTCGAACAGTTCCATATCACTTGGAGAGCAAAATAACTTTCCTTGTGCTATAGAAGGAAAGTTATTTTGCTCTCCAAGTGAACAATTGAGAAAGATAAGGTGTATGCAAGGTGTCAGCAGCCAAAATGATACTTGATACTTTTTATATTATTTTGATGTTTCAAGTCAAAATATAGCATTCATCCACATCATGACTGAAAACACTGTTACAAAATATTAGTAGAATGGAAATTGTCATTTATGAATGCACATAAAGCGGTGCTCTATATTACGATGAGACAAGGACAGTTTAAAAACAATGTAAAATTATTAAAGCCTACAAAGACTGGTACATTTTTTTAATTACTTTATAGTGATTTTTGTATTACTTGTTTATATGTTACTGACAATCGATTATCATTACTTGTCTCCTGGGAGAATTATGACAATGTCGGCATGTGTTTTTATTCCTTTCCCATATGTGAAAAATCTGCTTATTGTGAGTGGAACTGGAAATAATATCAAATTCAGTTTGGCATGCGAATACACTCTGTGTAAAACTGTCAGCAGAAGAGCAAGGCCATAAAACAAAACCTACACACACCAGTTCATTTGCATCATCGTGTGGCTTAATATTAGGTAACTGCAGATTTTTTCCAAGTATTGAAATAAACAGTACTTGTTGTCCATCACCGATACAGCTGATTTAGTATTTTGATCAATGTCAAACTGACAATAAAAATTAAGAATAGATCCAAACAAGCAACAACAGTGAGCCAAAAAGCCCACATGCAGCTGCTGTGTTTAAAGCAGCAGCCGTTAATGATCATGTGCTTATATGTGATCAAGACATTTGAAGCAGTATCACATAAAGCTCATTTCTTCATGCACATTCCTTTCAATCCCTCTCCTGCCTTTTCTTTGATCCCGCTAATTGCTGGCACGAGAGCTTTAAGCTGATCTTACCTGCAGAAGATGAAGACAGAGGACTATAAGCACTCTCAGTCTCATTTTTTTTAGATTGACTCACCCATAAATCTCTCTTCAACTCAGTAAAATAAATATTAAAGCGTTCTGATGGCAGTGTATTGGCATTATACAGTGGGAAGAAGCAGACTTGGGCTTAAACAAAGTGTAGGATGTGTTTAGACAAGAGAGACAGGTGATATTCCCCTTTTTGCCAAAATGAAAGGCCAAAAATCTTTGAACTTACAGGCACATCAGCATCAGTGGTTTTATATCTTATGCTGAGTCCAGGTGGGAAATGCTGTTTTATTGTTCAGTCTTGCAAGAAAACTCAAGGATCCACCTTAAAAGTACAAATAATGTGAATGGCTGGTCAGAGGGGTATATGTAAAATACGATGTAGCCAAGCAGCTTTAAAAATGTACCATCAAATACACATCTATATATATTTGTCGATTATTAAATTATTGTTTAATGGAAGATAATCAATAGCTGTCGGGGTTCTTGTACAAAAGTATTAATAATAATAAAAAAATAAAGACAAAAAAAAGACATTTTCAATGACACTTTGTATGCATCAAAGGCTGAAGACTTCATGCCGCTTTTCCTCTCTCGCGACACGATGCACGAGCTGCACAAACCGTCAGAGACAAACTCTTGCATAGACAGAGCCGAGTGTCCCTGTATAGCAATCAGGACAATGTGCTGAATGGGCAGTCTAATTATAAATGTGCCATTTAGGCTTGCATTTGGTCTCCAGAACCGCCTTACCTTATGAGGAAACCTGCACACAGTGAGGGTTCAAAACAAAATGCCACAAGGATAAAAACTTTCCCCCGTCACCACCAGGAACACGCTTTTCCCTCTGCTTGAACAGTTTTAACCTAAGTATGCGCAGGTTATTAAATGCTCAAATAGCCACAGGTGTGGCAGAAAATAAATCCCGCGCGTGCACAGTGCGATAAATAAAAAGAAATCTCATTTATTCTTTAAAAGTTTACAGTGAAAACTCACGTTGTAGCCTAATATATGGAACTAATGTTTTCTTTTCTTTTTATTATTCCTTTCTTTCTCTTTTTTTGTTCTTTTTGTTGAAAGTTTGACGCAGACAAACACAAAACGCCGTCTAAACTCCTGTCTCTTTCTCTCTCAGTCATATTTTAAGACACGCTCACGCAGCCTAAAAACTTGAAAAATATTACACCGTTTTAAAACAAATACGTTTCCTAACGGAGAAAGAATAAAATATATAATTTTTTCCTTGTCTTTACAGAGGTGGAGAAGGTAATTATAGCCCACAACTCTGAAAATTAAGTATAATTTGAAAGCTGTCATTATCTAATTATCAAATGTATCGATTTGCAGAAGATAAATTAGTAAGCCACATTAAATTTATCGTGAATGAATGGATTAATTAAAAAATGTCATCAAAATAAATTTTAACAATCACATGAGAACATTAGAAGTTGTGCCTCTTAAAACAGTGAAGCAGTTTTAGAAGCTTTCGGCTCGAATGGAAAACAGTTTGAGTACTTTTACTCTAAATGGGCAAGCCTTGCGATTGTTGCGTTTAATTTATGGCTTATGCATTCTTAAGGGGTCAATTCCCCCGACCCCCGTGAAAGTTAAGGAAGAACAATTTCCCAAGCTGCACAACTTAAGTGGGTCTTTTGGGTAAAAAAAAAAAAGAACAAAGATCTACAGTCCACAGAAAGAGTGGAATGTCAAAGAGTCAGTTATTGTGTTAAAAGGTAGAATGACACAGGAGCAAAAGCTTGAAATAAACTTGTCCAGCTCAGAAGCTGAGGCAGGAAACGTACCGGGGCGCGCGCCATTATCAGTGGATGGTAGGCTACCGCTTTGTGGACAGAAGTGAAACTGCGGCCAGCTAAATAAAGTTACAGGACGTGTAAACAAACACGCAAAACCTTAACAGTATTTAGTATCCAACCATTTATTACGAATAATATCTTTTATGGTTAGTAAAATATGGTATCAATGTGAAAAGTCTGCTTTTAATCTGCGCAGCTTGTGTCCGCTCGCGCCGCTTCACGCTGCTGAAAAAACACAAATAAGAAAATTAATGTCTTCAAACCATTAAAAGACTGTTTAGCATCTGTTGGAGTTTAGTTTTGGACGAAGTTAGATGTAGAAAACAGCGTATAGGCTCACTGACTGCTGGGTGAATCCGAGTCCCTCCGAGCCAGTAACGCGCTTCTTGCGTGTACGCAGCTTGTTTTGGTAAAGAGTCAGCCGCAATAATTCAACTTTGATAGTCACTGTTCTTCTGACAGGATCTACTGTTCTGAGTGCGCTTAATGTACTTTCTGTAAAGGGGGGAAAGAAAGTAAGGATGAAGAAAAACAGCTTTTTAAAGACAACGCGCGCGGGACGTTTCACTGACAGCTCGCTCCACTTTAGAAACCAGCGCTGAAACACGAGGTGACAATATCAGGACAATATTGAAAAGTACAGCAAACATGTGCTTTACCTTGAAGATGTGAGCCCGTCGAGAAGATAACAGTGCGTCCTTTTCCCGTGCGCGAACACTAGTCTGTGTACTTTTAAAGAAAACGATGAGCTATCTGTTGAGCGAAAACTTGACTGTGCGCACACGGGGCCATATAGGAGGGGATCCCGTGTACTCTGTGAAGTTCAGTTGTCCAAAACTACAAGTACCTTTTGTTGTTTGTCTATCAGCTCTTTATCTCCCTCTCTCACGCACTCAGACAAGAGAAGACTAGGGGCTGAGCTGCTGTCAATCTTGGCAATCAATGCGCGCAGCCATGTCGCAAGTATTCAAAGCATTTCCCGTCGTGCAACATCAGAAAGTGAGTGGCCAGGGCATTGATCTGAGGAAGGCAAAGAGGCAGGACTATAACACACCCCCCCCCTGCCCCGCTCCCCCCATACACGCACCCACACACACACACACACAAGTAGAAGAGATGCAAGAGAGAGAGAGAGAGAGAGAGAGAGAGGGGGGGGGGGGGAGGAAGGGGTGTGAAATGAGTGAAGACAGGGTGGATGATTGTTTCTGCTCTCCTTTATGTTCAAGAAGTCAAATGAGCATCTACCGGCGACACGGCAACTGAGTTTTATGTTGAAGTCTACTTTTTGCTCAAGAGATGCGACACCTTTTTATTTATTTATTTAGTTATTTTGTTAGATCACCAGCACGGAAAAAAAAGTGAAGCATCTCCAACTTCAGAGAAAATATTTCAGAAACGCAATCACACAGCCTGTAAATCTGAGACAACTGAATCAGGTGAGCGAAGAAGAGTTCAAGAGACAAAATCAGAAAATCATTATTTTCATAGAATTAAGGAGCCCAAATAGGACTTTACGACCTCTTTTCGCTTAGTCTTTTCAGGCTTGATGAAGAACAAGTTTTTTTTATTACGCCACGTCTTCCTCTTAACTCAATTGCCCATTTTATGTTGAACGGATCACATATTGTGTAGTTTATTAGTTTATTTATCTTTTTTTAAACAACTGTTTTGAATAATATTCTTTAAATAAACTTTTTAAAAAATTCTCTTCTTGCATGATGTCTCTATTCTACGGCACTTTTTCTTTATTCCAATGGAAACGTTGTATAAATAATGTCTCTAAATGTTATACCAATTTCATTATAATATGAATTTATGAAGCCCATTTCAAATACTAAAAGAAAATATTTACTTTAGATGATATGGAAGAATTTTCGGAAAATATCAAATTAAAGTTTACACGATTTCTCCTCCAAAACGCAAAAAATAAATATGTAAAATGTCACATAAAAAGACTAATGATGTAGACTAATTCATTTAAATACGTTCAAACTAATCTGTGTTAAATGAATGTAGGCTACGTTTTAAATGATCAGCTGGATGGTCACTGAGGAAAAGGAGGAGGAGAAAATATGTCAAACTGAAGACGTTTAAGCAAAACCACAAACATAGAATTAAAGAAGAAAAAGAGTAAAGCAAAAGTGTACCTCTATATTCCAATATACTTGTACATTATATGTCACCACACACACATTGTATATTATATATA
>JBAMHV010000001.1:13503260-13531072 GCA_037177535.1 Pseudomugil gertrudae | reverse complement strand
GTTTTGTACATTTAGCTGATTAAATGTGTTAGAACGATATCAGATCCTATTGCATTGTGTATTCAGCTCATTCGATTTAATTTCAAATAATAAAAATTAAATAAATACATATATAATGAATCAGATACTGTTTTAATATTTTTAATATTTACATCTTTTTTTATAAATCTTGTTTTCTCAACCTTCCAAGTAACACAAAAATATGTTGAAGGTTATTTCCATCCTGATGTCAGCATAAAATAACATTCATTTTTGCAAACCTAAAGACTGGCAGTGCTGCAGTACACACACAAGGAATTTCAAGTAGTTTGATGTAAGAATATGAGCTCAGTACTAACAAAAATAGTATTTCAGTGATGCATTTAGTACCTGTTTTTTCTTGACATTAAATACCTGAAAAAAAGAAAATCCTCTTGAGATCCCACTGCAAGAAAAATCTACTCAGTCTCATGAAAATATAATACAGGGTACAATTCCAAAGTGACTTGTAGAAAATAGTATTTATTATTAATGAGATTAACATTTGTTAGACACTTTCATAGTCAAGCAGAGCATCTCCCGTAAACTCAGCGTTTTTCAGCACAAAAACTTTCAGCAACTAGAATCACTTCAGTTGAGTCAGTGGTGAGTGAGCCTGAAGTTAAATCTTTACTATCACTTTTCTATGGCTGCATATTGTGATGTCCAAATCAAACAAAATCCTTTTTCCTTGCAGAATCCAGCCCACTGTTGTCATCATGGAGCAGCATCTCAGTGTCCAGATATTGCTTGAGCTGATGATTAGAAAGACAAACAATATTTTATTGACATAGATGATCATGCCAGCTGTATTTGTTAACTTTGTACAAGTCAAAATGATCAAAACTAACAATCTGTTAATAGTCTGCTACTCTGTGAAGGTTGCACTGCAATTGGTCAATAAATAACCTTGCATAGTGTCTTATCCCCAATGTAATTATATTTTTATACTATTAAATCAAATATGCAGCACACAAAATAAAGCTGTAAAATTGCAATACAACATCTATGATGTATTTGACCATCTTTTTCCGAATGACAATCACAAAAAAATACACACACACAGAATAACAATCCAGAGAAAATCATGCAAATGCACAAGTCCTGGAGTGGACATTGAGTTGCAGCTGATCAGTGTAGATCAATAACTAAATTTAGTGTGAAACATTTTGTCCACGTTGGCTGTTCTTTATGTTTGCTTTTAAATAAAGCTGTAAAACAACACAAGCTATCTTTGTGAATTCACAATAGTGATATGTTTTTGCTTTTTTTCTTGATTTATTGCTGCCGAGCTACAGATGGGGAGCTAATTGGTGCTGAGGAATGCAGCTGGGCTGAGTATTGAACTGTCGAGGTGCTAAATCAAAAAGGTGTCTCTTTTGTTAATTACACAAAACGCTACAAACAGGCATGTTTTTTCAAGACTTGTCTTCTCTCCATGATCCATAAATATTTTGGCAGAGGTACAAAAAAAGAGAACAATTTGCACACAATTATCACAGTGGGACGGGCAAACTGCCTGCAGATGTTTGATTTGATTATAATGGGAGTGCAGGCAGAGCTTTGCTAACCTAGATGTGTTTCTTCCAGTCACAACAGAGTGGCAAGCATGCAATAAGACCTCCAAGAGACACAAGGCCTTGAAAAGATGAATGTCATAAAAACATGCAGTTAGGTCTTACGTTCTTCATTTTCATTACACAAATGTGTAGTGAATTCTGTTGTTTAGAGGAGAAGGAGGCGCCACAGATACAGGAGGAAGAGGAGGAGGTGGAGGAGGAGGGGGCGGGGGAGGAGGGCAAGGCATGTTAACCTGTGGTGGGACTACAAGGACAGAACAAGAGGAAAACAGAGAAAATAAGACTGGTCGTTAGTCACGTATGTTAGTTAACTAGCTAAAGGTTAAAGCTGATAGAGCGCCACAGTTTTCTCGAAGGAAACAGCAAACTGTTTACGTCAGCTCTTTTAATAGTGTGTAATCATGATGCTGTGGACAAGAAACAGTGATTAGGTGTTATGTCAGTCAGTATGTTTCTGTGTATAGTTATGTTAAGGTACAATCCTATTCTCTTTGTTCCAGTATACAAACATAGGTGAAGAATATACTTATCGCACAAAGTATTCTGGACTCCTTTACAATCATTGATGATTTGCCCACATTCAGCTTGTTAGTGTTTTCCAAATGATGTATTCTGTCACAGATGAAAATAACTGACAAACTATTTAACAGGCTGAAACTTTTAACATACAAAGCAGGAGATTGGGCAACTTTACAGCTGTGTGCATAAAGTTATATTTATCACAGTGACATGTAATCCCTCTTTATTATCTGATGTTAGTGGCTTCTTATTCTTTAGTATTGCAGCTTTTCCCATCAGTCTATGTATGACGGTATGACATCATATTGGCTGCATGTGTCATTTAAGGTTTATTTTGAGACTGAAAATATTTCTTCTAAAAATGTGATTTTTTCTTTTTAAAATATCTTTCCACATCAAATTATTCACACTCATGTATTTTTTCTGCCAATCCTGTAACACAAAGCACCCCCTAAAGAGAAAGGTTACACAGATGTCACAATTTCAACTATAGTCTGTTTGCAAATCAATAAGATCAATTCCTAAAAAATAAACAAGGAACTGATGTAATGATGATCATTTGGTTGGTTGTTTCTAATTTTAGTTTTCAGTGTTATCTATCAAGGCAACATAAAACGTTTAATTTCCCACATCTTTTGTCTTTGAACAACATGAGAAATTTTAAACGACCACTTTTTACTTCTTATTTTGTTTGTTTCTCAGGCATTTCTTAATTACTTTAATAAGTTTCAAAGATGGTACAATTACAGTAGTGCAAAAAAACTTAATTTAGGATGTTGCAGTAGATAAATGAGACCATTGTTTGTGTCTTTCAGTAATTTTTACATGCATCACCCAACTGAAAATGAAATAATAATTTCTGACTATATAAACCATTATTATAAGTCTAAAAAATGAAGAAAATAAATAAAAATAACAGGAAAGGTATTTTTTTTTATTCAAACACATAGGGATGCACACGTGAAGTTGTTTTCTTGAATGAAAAATAAAGAATAAGAAGATAACATCTAATAGCTTGGTTTAAATTTTTTTATTTTTATGCTATTTTCTGCCTGCAAAGTTTAGTAACATGACGAGAAAAAAAGAGAAACTTTAAGGACTCATGGGCATCTTAGAGAAATATTTATACATGTGTGGAAACTGTTTGTTTTGCTATTATCAGTACAATAATATAGAGCTTATTATAATGTGAAATTCTAAGAGAATAAAAGTGTTTCACTTTTACAATCATTGGCAGAGAATGATCAAAAGATGTCTAAGAGAACAAATAAGTAACAGTGGTCTCCTGCTCCATCATGAGGCTTTTTGTGAGTAATTTGCAGAAATGTCATTTGTGCTCTTTATTGTCTCATCACATACACGTTTTATCAGACAAAGAAAAAGCTATGAACAATTGGTGAGGAACTCGATAAAGAGCTTTTCTTTCTGGTAGACCAGTTTCCAATATAAACCTAACAGTTTGTTAAAAGAAATCCTGATAGGTTTCCACAAATTCCAAACTTTTTATCTCTTCAAAATAAATTAGTCAAATAAAACACATTTGTAGTAATACTTACTTGTAATACAATTACAGTGAAGAATAATCCTGCTTTTATACCAGTAGCACCTGAAGTCTCTCATACGTAATAGTGAGAAAAAGACTAATTTTAATTCAGGGGTTTGAAAAAGCACCAACAGGCCTCACTTTAACACCAAAGGCAGAGAAAGTCATTGATTCAGTCTGCTCTGACAAGATGCCACCGGTTACATTCTCTGGCATTTCTCAATGCTGGAAATAATGTTATAATTGTTGACTTAGCTTCACTCTGCATATTAAGCTTCCAAACATGCTGACAGCTTGAGTGTTACTGCATGTGACAGATATATGTGTGCGTGTGTGTGTGTCTGTGTGTGTGTATGCAAGCAAGGCAGACAGACTGACAATCTGCAGCAGCTAGAGTGAAAATTAACTCGCCTGTCTGCTGTAGAGTATGAAAGAGATGAGATGTGAGCGCGATGTCTTTTATGCAGGTTCAGAGCTACGTTCAAAGCAGCAGCAACAACATGCAGATGGAGAGAGTTTGACTGGGTCATTGATCAGCACACAAAATGGCCTCATCAAGCGATTCCTCCCCTGTCTAAAAGATTCCACTTGGATTGCAATTAGAGACTATCTGAGGCCCTGATAAGGAATAATGTTTGGTTATTAGGAAATTAACAGCCATATTGCTTGACTCTGCACCTTACTCCTCTCTCATAAATCCAACATTCTTGAAAGGCTGCTTTCCCTTCTTGATTTCTTCTTCATCCAAAAGATGGCAAGTTTGATGCCAGGAGAAATTTCACTCAAACTGTCAGCATTGCTACACTCTTTGCTTTCAAAAGACTCACTAATTTTGGCTATAAGTGTTTCTGTGGAATAGTTTTTCTTATGCTCTGCTAACTGAGCAAAGCGGCACCGTCCTACTAAAATAATTTAATATCTTATAACTGACCAACCTGCAACTAGTTTGCTCTTGAGTGAAGCCTCAGAGGCGAGCGCGTAGGACATGGTGATGATCCTCTCCTGCTCCTGCAAAGCTGAGTCGAGCACCAGCCCCACTTCAGGCTTGTCCACAGACACAGCTGGTGCTATATTTTGCACACTGCCCAAGAAAAAAAGAAGTGAATTGCTTTAAGCTTGAATCAGTGGTGATATGACACTTTGGTCACAGACAGCATGGAGTTGGAAAACGTTTTAGATGAAAAAATAAAATGAAAACTCTTATATACTCTTATAACCTATACACTGAGAGAATCTGGAGCCTGTGTTAGGCTAAAGATGGAGGTCATGACCTCATATATCATAAGTTGTGCTCTTATAAACACATGAGTAAACAAATGAGTCATAATCAAAAGTTAACGCTCATTTACCAGGGTTTCAGAGGCATACCAGGCTAACAGCATTATCAGCTCATACGCAGCTGGTTCGCAGCAATCAGCAAAGGCATACACCATCAGCAAGGTCCAAAACTTTTATTATGTATCTTAGATGTGTTGCATTGATTTTGCCCTAACTTGGATGTGATATGAATGAACTTCAGTGAGAACTTCTGTTCTCACTGAAGTTCATGAATTTCATAAGTGGTGCATCCTTTTATGGTTTAGTAATAAAAGTAAATTAAATCCTCTCCCATCGTAGAAGGTAACATGTTCAGTGTGATAAAGGCTACATTTGTAATCAAAAGGTGGATTTTCTTTTACCGTAATCTATATCTCCCTTATCTCAGCATAACAAAACAAATATTTTATTCAAAGGGTCAAATCACTTCACTCTGATAATTTATTCCACAAAGATAGGACAATAGAGAATTATTTATGAGACCAGCTTGAAAATGAGCATTTTGGGTGAATAGATGGATTGGAAAGACATTGCCAAAATTCTGTTGTTCATTAGCAAGAATTAAATACAATTTGAGTGCACTTTCATTATTCTAGTACCTGGACTTTGCCAAAATGGTTTTGATGCGCTCCACCTTCCGATGACGCTCCTCCACCTCCTGAGGACTGAGTGGCTCCTCAGGATCTGGATCCACATAACGCTCCGGAATCAGCACTTTCTGAGGCTTTGAGAGCTAGAACGCAGTTGTAGTCAGTGTTAGGATGTTTACTAAGTTACACACAAATGTGACAAAAATGTGTGAAACATTTCAAAACAGATGCAGACATATGCAGAGTTGTCCATAAGCAATAAGAGTACGTTTCTATTTCCAAACCAGAGAGGGTTATAGCCCTCACACAGGTTCTGCCACTGCACTCTTCAGACTGAAAACCACTGTCTAGTTAGCAAAAGCAAATGGAGCTTGCAAAAGAATAGTCAGGTAAACATGTAATTACCCCCCACATACCCACCCACCCACACACACCAATGCAAAGACACGTTTAAACTGTCAGTCTTCAACATTTATTGCAAAAACAAGTCGAATGTTCATTCATTAAAAAAAAATCCTTATTAAATACCTACCAGTGTATTGTACAAATGAAGGAAATTTTAATTAGAAAGCAGCCAAACACGCATACAAGCCTACTTTTTGTTACCCATGTTCTATCTAATCTAATTTCCACAGGAGTCATTCCAAAGAGATCAATAATGTTATGTCTATTTGCATTTAATTTTTGTACAAATTTGATCTTCCGTCTGCTGTATTTCTTAGTCCAGAAAACAATATCTTACTTCTTTGTTGAGATCCAGGTCATAGTCCAGTGGTTCTAAGTCAACCTCGTGTGTGGGAGGGGTCGTGGCGGTGGAGCGGAAGGTCAGCCATTCATCAGAGTGTGAGCGGGGTCTCTCTTTGTGCTCAGGAGGTCTCTCCTCCCCCTGGACACTCCTAACTGCCTGGGCCTCCTCCCCCTGAACAGCTCGCTCAAGCAACTGCAGGTCAAACTCCTGCTCTCTCTTCCACTGCACAATGCACACAGGAAATACACGGAATGAAACATATAGTAGTGTTGCTATCGACTAAAAGTGAAACTGTTCATCCAAATGCAAAACATATTGTACAGTCAACTAGACCTAACTTAACTTTTTGTTCGACTTTAAAGGCTTCAGATTGTGTTTCAGTGTGTGTATCAGGTGTGGAGAAAGAGATAGCACATGCATAGACAGGTATGCATGCTTTCACAGAAGCGAGAGCTTTCACAATGGACACCACAATGCCACACATCTAAATGGAAAAAGAAACTACATCCAAACTGTGACTTTCACCAAACATCAACTTATTGGGTCAGTTCACTGAATGTGATGTAAAAAATAAGAAAGAAAACAGAAAAAACATGGCAATATGACTTCTTAGAAAACAGCATTTATTTTATTTTGTTTTGCAATATTCACAAAAGGCTCTACTAATAATCAGAATATAACAGTAATGAAACGTAGTCTAAGTTTTTATATGAAATAGCTGTTATTCACATCATTACAGACTAAATATAATGCTTATTTTAATAAGACAGTAAATGGGACAACTAAAAAAATCGCTTACACAACCTTTTACAGTTTTTAAGTTAAAAAAAAGAAGAAAATATAATAAGAACCAGTAGAATATTATGATGAGGTTGAAATGAGAGCTTTAAACAGCACTGAGCGTGTGTCAATCTTTTGGTCAGTAGAAACAAAAAGTTGCCTTACATTTCTCCCTCACACACACACACACACACACACACACATTCGTGGATAGCAATAGCACCTAAAAGAAGAATAACAGGCTCTAACATTGAAATGAATGTAAGACAATGCTGGCAAACATGATTTTGAAAAGCAAGAAACAATGGTAAGGTAGTGATGGTATTAAAATTAAATCAAAATTAAATGAGAAACAATAAGAAGAGATGGATAAAGACACACTACCTTCTACAAAATCCAGAAATTGATGAGAGTGAGGGGTGACTGAGAGTGCATGTTTGAGGTAATTAGAGTGTTACTTGTTCCAAAGGTAAGATTTAACATTTGTAAACATTTGAGTGAAAAGAAATTGATCTACATATTAATAAAACCCCATGATTAGATAAAGTTGGGACAGTATGGAGATTACTAACTTTAATCTTTGCATAGTTTAAAGCCAACATATGTTTTGTCTTGCCTTATTCATTTAATTTACTGCACATTCATGTTATGAGTACCGGTAGTCTGTGTCCGAAAAAGATAGTAGTCAGATTACTCTGTTTGGAGAGTCTGACGGTTTCCTCACAGCTAATGCAACAACTATTAAAAATGCAGCCTTTAGAAAAAGAAATTGTTCTAAATCAAAACTCAGACCTAAAATTTCATAGCAGATTTCTTTAAGATGTTTATGATTTTTGCCCTCTCAGGTCTTTTAAATTGTTAAACATTTTTAAGTGCCTGGACCTGTTTTTTCTTTTTTTTTTTAATAAATCCTTTCATTTTACTTGAAAGAAATATGTGTTTATTAACACAGGATTAAATACCACCACATGGAACCGTCTTTGAATGCAGTACCGACCATGTTCCATAGTTTAGAAAGTGTTTAATACATAAATAACATGGAGGAGTTTTAGGTGTAAGATGTAGAGTTGATTTTTTTTAATGCAGTGGCTTTCAGCTTTAGCATGACTAAGTAACACATGGATTACAGATAAATGTTTCATATTTGCACATTTAAAAAAATACGTGCACAAAATAAAAAAAAGCATTCTGACAGATCCACAATAAAATTGTCATTTTTTTGTATCCACTTAATCTCAATTATGTGCTTCTCCTGGAGAAGCTGGAGCCTACCACAGCCACTATCATACAAGATGAGGGTTACACACTGAAGGGGTCATCAATCCACCAAACATGAGATAGCTTGGGTCAATCTTTATCAGTTAGAATTTTCCAGGCTATTCCAACTTCTGATTTGGGGTTTAACCATTTCATTAGAATCTTTTAACTTTCACTTTATATTAAACAATCATGTAACCGCAGTTCACACATATTATAGAATAGAAACTGTTATTCACTTTCTCAAAGTCGTTTGTAGAACATGTCACAAAAAGATGAGCACAGCTGTAATTATTTTTTTTTATCTTTTAGTCTTGAGTGTTAACTGTCTTTGTACATTCTTGGAACTACAATAAACCTAACTTGTGATGACACCCTGAACATCTGTGCTTTTTAGTGGCATCCAAAAGCAAATTATCTACAGTGAAAAGATTTTTAACTGACTGAAAACAACATAGCTAAAAAAAAGATCACAGTTAATCCTACATAGTGAGAAAACTGGGATGTACTGCACTACTTTGTTTTGTATTAACTTTGTAATGACCACGAAAAGAAAACTGGCTAGACTGAGTAAAGGCACGCATCACTACCGTTGGTTGTCATCATGCAGGGGAGTTTTACAAGTGGGTACTGTTCTAGTAACATACTGATCCCAAGTCTGCTGAAAGTGGGCGCGAAGAAGAGGCATGGGTTGATGTGTGGCGGTCTCCGTGACTCAGGGTGCGTTTGCGCTGGCGGACAAGGGCCTTCTGGTGCCTCTTCATCCTCTCCAGCTGCTCATCGGCACTCATCTTCCCCCTCTGCTGCTGCTGCACCACGTCCCCAGAGTACAGACGCTCCAAGGCACTTTTTGGTCTCTCCTGAGAGGAGTGGGAGGAAAGTTGAGAAGAACGAAAAGGTGCATGGGATGGCAAAAAAGAGTAAAAAAAAATAACAAACCTGATGAGGAAAGTAAAAGTAAAGTTAATCTTAGATTTACGCTCAACGTAAAAAAAAAAAAAAACATGAAGCAAATGAGGTTTTTAATACAGAGTTCTCGTCAAAAAACATGCACAATATGCAGGTTATGGAATATTTTACAAAGCAATTCTTTTCACTTTTACATTTAGTGGAACCACCAGTGATCCACTTGCGGCAGAGAAAGCTGCAGGGTTTATGGCAGTACATCACAGCAGCTGTTATAAAGCTTTAACAAAGTCTGTTTTTTGTGAGGTTCAATTAGTTTATTAAACATTTGTTTATTATGCTTATTAAATTACCAGCATCAAAGATTAAGAAAAGGCCAACAATATGCAGAAATAACATTTGCAACTACCAAGCAACTTTCATTGATGCAGGCGTTGTACGCATGCTTTGGAAAAATATGCACACACGAGCAGCTTCGACAACAAACCAGTTCAGAGGAGAAGGTGTGAGGAGAAAATGAAACAGTTGCAATTCTATAAAAATAAGTGTTTCTTTCAAATTTGCTCCAATCAGAATTTCATAGGTATATTTGCAATATTATAGTTCAGTTTTTTTCAAATATGTGAATGTCAATTTTTATTTCTGCACTAAAAACTAATGCCCTTTTATTAGCAGGTTACAGGCCCTGAAATAACAATGAAATATCCACATTGTTTGTTGCGTATAATCATTTTATGATATATAAATTTGACTTAACACTGAACAGCACTGAACACTGAAATAATTTCTTTTATGGGATGCTGTTTGGACAAAAATGTTGCTGCACCCACATTTATATTTTTTTCCTTGGTAAAATGTACAAACTAGCTAAATATATAACATTATACTGTTTGAAACACATTGAAGATCTAGATATTTTCAATGACAATTTAACTAATTTTATATGTTTTAATAGCAAAACATTTATTTCAGAACCATCCAATTATTCTTTCATTGATTCACTTATTTTCTATACCACTTATTTCAATTCAAGGTCCCACAGAAGCTGGAGCCTATCCCAAGAATAAGCAGCCAAAAGGCAAGGTATATCCTGGACAGGGTGTCGTTCTAACACCAGAACCATCTCAAATAAAATACTTTTACCATCTTAATGACACTATACCAAAAACGTGTCCTTTGTCCCAAATGATAACATTTCACCAAAGTACAACATTATTTCCTTTAGAGACATCTGCATACTTATTAAATATAGAAAATAAAATACTGGATTGTCTTACTAATCCCCCACATGAGCACCTCTATTTGGGTTAGAGGAAGGACTTGATTGAGTTAAAAGTTTAATGCAAGCTCTGGATATCAAAGATTTTGTCTATTGATTATTTCATCATGATTTTCCTTTATGTCATCTATAACTGTTGTGATATACTACAGTATCTGCTGATCTGTGTGTTAATTTTAGGCTGGTTTGTATTTCTTTTCATTTGATTCTGAGCTTTACCTTGATGCCGGCTGTCGAAGCTGATCTTCGAAGAGTCACATACGAGGAGATGCTCGAAGACTGATTCATTCTAAGTGAAGAGGCAGACACTCCTGTGGAGAAGCCAACAAATATTAAAACCTCAATTCTAAACTTGACATTAATGTTTTAAATCATTGATGTGTGGCCTTTCTGTGCAACGCCTGTGTAACAATGTTATAACAAATCATAAACTTTGTTGTTCATTATCTATGTACCTCTACCAGGTAGTGTCTGATAACCCCCATCATGTCCAACACTGATGTGGCTACAACCATCTCCAGCTCCCATGAGCTCTGGATCGCTCAGAAAGGGTCTCAGTTCCACCTGAGAGAGACACAAACAAGAAACTCATTTTAAATTGTTGCATTTTGGGGGTGTAAACACAAATCTATACATGCCCTGCATGTACAGTACCTTGCTGTCCCCATTGGTAAACTGGCCAATCTCTCTGTCCCTTTTGCGCTCATCTGACTGGCGTTTGAGGCCGCGCACAGAGGTGTGTCGGATGACTGTTGTCTCCCGGGGCAATGGCGGCACGGCAGGGGGATGCTCATCAGGACTATAGAGCTGAGGTAGAGGAGGTCTGGGAGGCACATCTTCCTCACTCTGCACACAGAACACACGAGTTGCTGAAATCTTAAAAATGATATTTGAGTGATGACAATATGAGTCCACAAAGACCACAAAACCACTAATGACTAGAGAGTTTCTTGTGACTTCTACAAGTGCAAGGGGATATGTAAAATTTTTTATTCCCTTTCTCCTCAGTCACACCAGCAGATTTATGAACTAACAGAAAACAAACTATAGTCCCCAAGAGAGTTAAAAATGTTGAAGAATGAAAGTTTTGCTTCAGTTCCAGATCATGTTTTAATTTCCTCTTCTGTCTCTACTTGTTTCATATTAACTGCAGTGCTCAAGGAAAGGCTGAAGGTACCGGTACTCTATTTGAAGGAAACAAACAAAAACTGCAGCAGGAAAAGAGAAAATTGCAGAGTATCCATCCATCCATTTTCCACCGCTTATCCAAGGTCAGGTCGCGGGGGCAGCAGCCTAAGGAGGGGAGCCCAGACTTCCCTCTCCCCAGCCACATTCACCAGCTCATCTGGGGGGATCCCGAGGCGCTCCCAGGCCAGCCGGTCCAGTAATCAGTCCAGCGTGTCCTGGGTCTCCCCCGGGGCCTCCTCCCACAGGGACATGCTCAGAACACCTCACCAGGGAGGCGTCCAGGAGGCATCCTAACCAGTAGCCCAAGCCACCTCATCTGGCTCCTCTCAATGTGGCCGAGCTTCTCACCCTATCTCTAAGGGAGACACCGGCCGGGATCTCGTTCTTTCGGTCACGACCCACAGCTCATGACCCTAGGTGAGGGTGGGGACATAGAGTGACTGGTAAATTGAGAGCTTCACCTTCCGGCTCAGCTCCCTCTTCACCACAACAGACCAGTGCAGCGTCAGCATTACTACAGACGCAGCAACGATCCGCCTGTCGATCTCCTGCTCCCGAGATACTTATCCTTCCCCAGCATCTGAGCCAACTCACCACCAGGTGGTGCTCGGTCGACAGCTCCGCACCTCTCTCCACACGAGTGTCCAGGACACGCGTCCTCAAGTCCGATGATATGAAAACTCTCATCCACCGGGTTGAACCCCATCGTACAGGCGCCCAGCCGGGGGTCAATTAGTATGCCCACACCCGCCCGGCACCTCTCACTGGGGGCAACGCCAGAGTGGAAAAAGGTCCAACCCTTCTCAAGGATACTGGTTCCAGAGCCCAAGCTGTGCACTGAGGTGAGTCCAACTATGTTTAGTCGGAACCGCTCAACCTCACGCACCAGCTCAGGCTCCTTCTCCACCAGAGAGGTGACGTTCCACGTCCCTAAAGCCAGTTTCTGCAGCCGGGGATCTGACCGCCAGGGCTCCCGCCCCTGGCTCACACTGCACCTGACCTCTACAGCCCCTCCTGCAGGTGGTGAAACCACGGGAGGGGGGGCCCATGTAACTCCTTCGAGCTGAGCCCGACCGGACCCCATGGGCAAAGGCCCGGCTACCAGACGCTCGCCCTTGTGCCCCACCTCCAGGCCTGGCTCCAGAGGGGGGCCCCGGTGACCCGTGTCCGGGCAAAGGAGCCTTCCATCCAACAATCTTTCTCTCCATAGAGGTCTTTGAGCCGCTCTTAGTCTGGTCCCTCCCCCAGACACCTGTTTGCCTTGGGTGACCCTACTAGGGGCATAAAGCCCCCGACAACATAGTTGCTGGGATCTTCAGGACACACAAACCCCTCCACCACAGTAAGGTGGCGGCTCATGGAGGGTCGGATTGCAGAGTAATCACCTTTAAAAAAAAAAACAACTCTTTTCTGTTCTGTCATTATTTGTCTTCACAGACTTAAACTTTCACATCCATTTCCATTTCCAAGTCTTCTTAATGCTTAAAAAGCCTCGTCATAGGTTCTGCCACCTACTAACACCACAAGTGTCTAGCTGATTACAACTATTGTTCATTTACATGTTTCTTTAAACAGGGACAAATACATAAAATATTGCTTCACATAATCATAAGTAAATGCCATGAACACAACCAGGGCTCAGCTAAAACTGGTTTGGTGAAAAACAGAGGATTAAGTTCTATGAGAAATATATAATTAAATACATATAATAAGACCAGCATTTTCAATAAAATGTAAGCTGCCAAGGAAGCAGCACAAGTACTGCTACACTGATGGAAGAGAAAAAGCTAGTGATGTGTGTTCTTGTGTATGCGTGTAAACGTGCGTGTGCTTGCATGTCTCTAGGTCTATGTGTACATGCATGCTTGAGTGTCCTCTAAGATTATTGCAATGTTCACAGACTTGTTTCAGGTTCAACCGTTTCTTTGCATGTGTTTAAAACCTTGAGATTTGTCAGTTTCCTGATTTCAGATTGTAAAGCAACCATAGTAAAAAATGTTTTATAGAGAAATATTTCTTTATCGCAAGAAAAAAAAAGCTGAGTTGAAAAAAATTAACCAAAAATTCAAAAGCTACATCTTTCCTACATGGTCTTTGATATTTAAAACGTACCCATTTAAACCCACTGAAGACAGTTGCAGAGTGGTGTAATAGCTGTTGGCTGGGACTGGAGGATACGGTGGGGATATGGCAGCTGGGGCTGAGGTGGGGGTTGTGCTGCTGTTGCTGCTGCTGCTGCTGGGACAGTCTCATCTCCATAGCAGACGGGCTCCCAGACACAGAAGGCACTGATGACACCGACACTGAAGGCACAAATTTCCTCTCTGGGGAATTTGATCCGTATGAAAATGTAACATGAATACATACGCTGTAAAGACACTGCTTTCTTTTCCTATGGGAAGCATTTAGGCTTCATTAATAAAGAGAATGACTAAGATATGAAATATTAAGAAACAAGAGTGTGACCTGATGCTGCTTTATTCAGTCAGAATAATGTTTGTAAAGGTGGAGCCTCTGTGCTGTGGTTGCCTCACCTGGGTTGGTAACAGAGGATATAGTGACTTTGTAGTTGGCTTTACTGGTGCTGAGGCCTGCGATAACATCCTCAATCCTCCACAGCTCCTTTCTGATCTGGACTTTTTCTTGCTTCTCAAAGAGAAACACAGACCCACTTTAACATCTACATACAAAGTAGATACATTTTCTTTAATGTACAGTAAATCAACTCACATATCAGCTAAAAGCAAGACTGATTACATGATTACAAGTCCTCTTATGCCAAACAAGAGATTTAAATTGACTCTGAATGATGATTCTCAGAGCAGATAGCATTCATTGTTTGTCTGAGCATCTTTAACTCATTACCATTCACACACTTGCATGAAAGTGAACAGCTGCTAGTGTGAATTAACAGAGATCACTGAGCCACAGACCTGAGAAAGATCACTGCGGTTCATCTGTCCCTGCAGGGCTGACTTCAGCCAGTCCACGTCTCTCTCCAGCTGACTGTACTCATTCCATGCATTCTCCATCTCCTATAAAACAGAACAGAACACACTATCAGTATCTGAAACACAGACCGTTATTCTCTCATTCTGTACTGCACTGAAAAATGTGATCACACCTGCACATAAGTTGATGTGTTATAAGTTAAAGTAAGATTTTGTCTTTTTAAAAAAAACATCTGCAGTTCTTTTCAAACCTGAACTGGCCTGTTTCCACTAAAGGTTTCTGCTATGATTAGCATATGGTGACATGTCTTTGACACTAAAATCTACAGATGCATTTGTTAACTTTCATTTAATCTTTAGATTTATTTCTAGATGCAGTTTTGAAACTAATAATTTTCCATTTTAAGACTAAACATTTTGAATATCAGGGAACATTTTGACCAAAGTGGCAGAGAAATGCACTCATGAGTTTCTTCGTAGCATCAGGTCCATCCCCCAAACACTCATTTTAGTAGTTACAGTCAACCTGAAACATTGTGCCAGTTGCAGAAACCATCTAAAGGGAAAGTCTAAAAACAGAAGTGAGCATGTTGTTTTCAACTAAATAAAACACAGAACACAGTACTGTGAACTTTTGGGGGACAGAGGTGCTTAAGGAAGAGTGTGTTGAATTTATAAGCTTTAACAAGTCAAAGAAGCCAGAGCTTTTCTTACCGTGGAGACTTGAGATATTTCGGCCCTGATGTGGACTACATCCTCTTGTAGCAACTTCTGTTGATAAGCTATTTTCTCAGCGTGAGCTGGTTGATCTTTGTACTCCTCCATCTGCTGGTGAGATACATCCAGCACTAACTCCAGCTTGTCCTGAATAGCATGAAACACACAGCAAAATGCCTTTGTTAACCTCACAGCAGAACAGAAACATTAAAGTGACCAGTATCTGTCCACCACTACTCAAACTGGTACTACCATGTGCATTTTCAAGAATACTATTACTTTAGCTTTATTTACATTCTCTTGTACCTGAGAAAAACAGGAGAACCAACCTGAGGTAATTATGCTTTTATTTAAATATCACACAATATATTGCATATTCTGCTGTTTTTTGTATTATTATTATATTATTATTATTATTATATTCTGTATTTTAATTGGAGCACATCTGCCTTGCTGTCTAGTTGTTCTTTAAAAACTGACAATAAAGATATTTAACTTTTGTATATTACGACTCTTTTTCTCAGCAGACATGTTTCAGTGGCAAGGTTAGTTTTAGTAGCGTATTTTGTATTTCTTTCCCATGCTAATATTTTTGCTTTTTAATAATTTTGCTTACCATGCTTTGTTAAGTTGCAACTCGCATTGACTAATGCAACAATTGTGTTTTAATTAAAGCTTCCACAAAACTGTTGCAGCTTATTTATCTGTGCTTCAGGTTGTAGGTGTTGGCATGAAACACTGGCTGTTGTCAATATGTGGAGTAACAGATGTAGCTTGCAATAAATAGTGCTAAAATTGTCAGTTATGAAGGTTTTTTAAAAAATTGATAAATGAAACCAAGTCTGTCGTGACTCACTTTGTCTGTGCTGATTAAATATAGTCCAGTAATTAAAGGGATATAAATGCACACACACAAAAGAGGACCTTTAAATGTTATGTGTCCATCTATGTAACAAAAACCTTGTCCTCCTTCAGAGTGCGTATCCTGGCTTCTAATTCCTGTAGGATTTTGTCTTGTTCACACAGTCGACTTAATTTCACCTAAAGAAAAAAAGACAAAAATAATTACATTGGACAAAAAAAAAGAATAAAAAGGATGGATTCTAAGTACACTTTTTAATACCAATGATGTAAAGCTGCACAAGAAGAAAGAAATGAAATAGTTGATATGATACATGCAGCATGTGTTCACAACCCAGTTCAATAGTTCTATTCTGGTCTTCATTCAGTACTTCTCTGCAGTGGGTGAGACGAATTGATCGTCTACTACAGTCTTCATGCTCTGTCAATAAAGCTCATCTTTATAAAAAGCCCCCAGGAATTCTTCTCATCAGGGCACTGAGACATATCAAAAGGCTCTGTACTATCTAGTTTGAGGGTAAAATTTGGTAATATCCATTA
This sequence comes from Pseudomugil gertrudae, assembly GCA_037177535.1. Classification (NCBI taxonomy): domain Eukaryota; kingdom Metazoa; phylum Chordata; class Actinopteri; order Atheriniformes; family Pseudomugilidae; genus Pseudomugil; species Pseudomugil gertrudae. Next base: position 13,514,278 of record JBAMHV010000001.1, on the reverse strand, counting down.
TCAGTAATCATAATCAAAAATCCATATTTTCAGATTCACTTTAGGAGGAAGCTGTGTTTACTGACAGTGACAGATTTGTTTTCCCAGAAATGGGTTATATGTTTATGAAAACAACATAAGACTGCCGAGTTCAGTCTTTTTCACACAGTGTATTTTTTCTAAGATCTATTTATCATTCTGTTCTATTAATAATTAAGCTGTTTTTATTTTGCTGCCACATATTGTTGTTTTTAATTGCATGAAATATTCATTGTTCAGACAAATTTACTGGCAATTTCTTATAAATTGTTAAAGTGGAACAATGCTAATGATGAAAAGCCAGGACATCCATCTTATTTACCTCTATTCAGCAGAAAACAAAGACTGGGAAAAGCAGGATCAGGCAAATCAAACTGAAAAATTTAACAGCTCAACATCTAAAACTCCCATTACATGTATTTTTCCCTTTAAATTGCGGAATGGAAAATAAAAGCTGTGGTCGATACTCTTAGGCCCTCACTGTGCAGCGTGGATGGGTGTCCCCACAGTGTTGCAACGTGCATACGTTCCTATCCCTCTGCAGCCTCTGTTTACCACAATTTATGAACACACACACACACACAGACAAACCGCACTAAAGCACACAGTAAAGTCAGACTAAAGTCAGCCGAGTCTCAGTGGTGGATTGTCAGAAGTCGGAAATGGAGAAGAAAAAAGAGAGATGGATAAAAAGGGAGCCTATTCTGTAAATTTTAACATTGCTGTGATTCACTTACATCTGCATCACTTTCTGCTATTTTCACAGGTCTTGATGGTCTCTCTTTTGTAAAACTCTCACGTCCAGTGACCTAAAATTCCAAATGGTCACAAATACAATAAAATGCCATAAAACATGTTAAATGACATTTAAGAACACATCCTTTAGTTTTTTTCTATTTTCATTTATAGCGCAATGAGACTGACATACAAGTCAAGTAAACAAAAGTATTAAGAAAAAAAGAAAATAATCTGCTAACAGAATAAAACAAAATGCAGTTTCCATATCTCTCTGTATGCCAGGAAACCCTAAAACCCAGAGCTGTTCTTTCCTGGCTGCTTAAATGTAATAAGTCCTTATTATGAAGAAAAGGAGGATGAAACAGTTGTTAAATCCTTGATTTTATTGTTCACAAAGCTGCACAACACGTAAAGCCAATATTACATGTGTCTTTCATAATGATGTGGAAAGGTAAAAATGTTCAGATTGTGTTTTTGCACCGTTTGAGGTTGATGGATAAAGACTACAGAACTACATTTTTTAAATGGATTATTAACAATGTGGTGGGAAATGAGTTGTTGGAAGGAGGTTTGTAGTCTGACTGCTTTTTTTAGCTTTTGTTTCTTATTATTTTTTTTAGATCCACATTAACTCCTGACATAGCAAAGTTTCTATTCTTTCTGGGTCTACATCATCAGGACATTTTTGATCATTTTAACAAAAAAAAGAGATGTACATATAACATTTAACATAGATATAAGGATACATTTATATGCTAATATACAACAATATATGATATAAGCTCTTGTCTTTATATTATTTTAGTTTTCTTCTCACTGCTGTGATGGACTGCTGACCTCTCCAGGGTGTACCTGCCTCTCAAATGTAGCTGGGATAGGCTCTAGCTTCCCCGCGACCCTGAATTGAATTACCGGTAAGCGGTTCCTTTCTGGATGGTTTGGCAACGGGCAATCTGAACTCTATTCTTGGCCAAAAATATTTATATATTTCTTCTTTTTTTTATTAATACTGATGAATGACACATCACATTTCTCCTCTGCTATGAATTTGAACATAGGATTTCAAGCATGAATCATGAAAGCGTTTGGGAATAATTATGCAGAAACAGGGATTTGTCAGCCAGTTGTCTGTTACTGTGCGCAATGTCTGAAATGAAAAATTGTGCACAGATTATATTCTTTTAAATAATCCACCAGGACCGCCACACCCAATAAAGCACTATAGAATGGTTCAAACAGGAAACTAAACTAAAAAAGGCCAATCCACTTCTATGTAGTTGTCATGCTGGGTCTTCTATAGCACGTGAACAGAGTTTTATAATTATCATGTGGTTATGAAAGCATTATTTTCTACTAAATTATCTGCATGAACAGCAGCATCTTGGATTTAAAAACTACAAGTTTTAGAGGAGAGTTTTCATTTTGTGCTGGGGGAATGGAGTTAGAAAGATATTATATGCAATACCAAAAGACCTTTAACAACCATAAATGTCATTCATGTCCACCACCATGATGAAAACGGAGGCTCTAAGATATCGCCAGCCATTTTTTAAAAACAGCACTGGGTCTTCGGGTGATCTCATAGGCTCACGAAAGCAAAACAAAAGCAAAGTGGTGATTTCAAACAGATTTTCAGTTCATACATAAATGCCTCGTAGCATGCAATGAAGCTCTTTACATCGCAGCTTCCTTCACCTCATCTCAAATCAGAAGAGTGTTTTGATAACTCACAGCAGATGAGCTGATGGAAAAAAAATTATGTACAAAATCTTGCAAAATTTCCACAAAAGCATCTCAATCCATTTTAAAAGCACAGGAATGGACTATTTCACTTTGTATGCACACCATCCTTGTATCGCAACAGCGCACAAAAAGTGAAAAGCAGTTTTCAGACACAGTGTTTCTCAAAACATTCAATGGCTCAATAATCACTTTTAACCGTATAAAGCCGAACGTATAGTTTATGCATACAGTTTCTGAGACATTTTGCATCACGTCTTGGTAAAAACTTAACACAACACTGTTGTACACTATATGATACTGCTCTCCTGCACCCTGATGGAAACCAGAAAACACAAGACTACATTATAATAATTTTGAGCTATCACATGGTTATAAAAAAATGTATATACAAAAAGAAATTGTTATGATTTTGTTTAAGAGTCAAATAATACTTCAGATTTAAAAAAGAAAAAAATCTTCCTAGATATTCTTAGGTTGGGCTTTACAGGGTTAAACTGGAAATGAAGAGAATTACAGCCTAGATCACAATCTGGCTGCCCATCCATTCCCAAATACAACTGAGCTTTTCACTATTTCACTGTAGTGCTTAATATACAAATAAATTGGTGTTGAATGTGCAAACACGTGTAAACGAAACACAGGCCAGTATTTAGCAACATAAGAAATAGTGCTTAAATAGAAAAATCAGACATTTAAACAAATGTTTTTGTAAAACTCTAATGGGAATTGTAGTTTTCACGTTTCAAACATTTACCTAGTTCATCCACATGCAAATAAAAACTTAAATTCCCATTAGGATGATCTAATCATCATTTACCACAGTGGCATGACTGCAGTGATCCACAGGTGTCCATCTGAAGTTCAGCATTTGATGGCAAACTGAACTTCAGGACATTTATTTAAATATAAAGCAAAATGTTGATAGAACCTTATACAAAAAGGCTATAACCTGAAAGGACAACTTTATTAAAAGAGAGGAATATTAAAAGACATATCGATTGCACCATGAGGAGACGGTGGAAAGCACATCAGAAAAAAGAGGAAAGGCAGGAACAGAGGGAACAGAGAGGCAGATGTTTGGGGCAGCAGCAGGAAAACAAGACTGTTGTTAGAGTGGAGAGATGGAGAATAGGATGAAATGAATAAAGTGCCATTTACTATTGGGGCCCACCTTCAGATCTAGATACTCCAGGTCCTTCTTCAGTTGTATGTAAGTATCATCAGCCTTTAAATGAGCAGTGGAGAGATAAATCATTTGAAATGAAGTTGCAAAGGATAATGGGTGACCAGATGACTCCTAAGGTTTTTATTTGCTGTTCAAGCTTTGCAAACAGAACTTTAATTAACTTGGTCTCAATTACAGTGTACTTCTTCTACCTCTGTATTTTTATCCACAGTTTGCAAAGCCAAACTCTAATTAGGTCATTTTTGAACCGGTTTAATGTCTCATGTCTCTTAAGCAACTGAGCAACACAGGTCTTGTGCATAGCATGTGGTCAAACTGATCGTTTATATTTCTTCATGTGCATGGAGAATGGCCAGAGATGTCAGAAACTGGGTGGAGTTGTCATTACTGAGCGCCATTACAGCTTCGTTGCGGTCTGCCAGTCTTACTGCAGTGTACTTTCCACACAGGCTCGTATTCAGAGTGTGGCCTGGTGACTGCTTCAGAATGATAACCCCAAGAACAAAAGGTTTTTTAAGGGTACACAGGTACAACTGTGGTTCAAGATCAGATGTCAAACAAAAGAGTGGAAGAGTGGACATACAAGCACAATCAACAAGCAACATGCCGATTCTATTCGACAAACACAATCACACATTGCTCTAACCACATTTTCATGTTTTGATCAGTGACACTCAAAAGTCACAAGTTTTTAGCTCATACAGTAAGTATAATGCAGCCTAAACCAAAAAGGTTGAATAAATAATGACAACCAAGCAGTGTCAACAGACTGCAGAGTCTGTCAAGATGACAGCGAGGTAATGTGTAGGAATGGCTAGGGAGAGGAGGGAGACCACAATGCACTGGCAGGTGATGCGGTATGCTGCATTAGGCAAAATGAGGCTCCCTGACCTGCATGCTGTGGCCTATGAGGCCGTTGTGCTGGTGATGCTGCAGGTGAGCGAACGCATTGCTGGGGCTCTGCACACCAGCCATCTTGGCCTGGTGCCTCCGAAGTTGAATGAGGAGCAGAGTCAGCTCCTCTGGCTGCAGCCAAGCCCAGGTTTATGGGGCCAGAGGCAAGTGAAAGCACAGAGGGATGAGAGAAAATATTTTATAACAATCTGGGCAATACAGTGGCTTTGCTATAGTACCTGAGAGAGCCAAGTGGCATATGAGCCGGTATACTGCTGGTTCTCTTATTTTCCTATTTGGAACCTAAAATGTATAAGCCAGAGTTGGAGCATGGATTGCTTTGGAAGGGTGACTTACTGTCTGAAGAAGAGGGCTATGTAAAAATTAAACCAGTCTTACAAGCATCACAAATCAGACAGCTCAGGATTTTACATCTTGATGCTGTCACTGATGAGCCATTTTGATCAGATTTTGGACTGCGTTATCCATTTCTGATTTGTTCAGGCTTTTCTTTATGTATAGAATGTAATGCCAGTACCACTTGATGGGTATTATAAACATAAATAAGTTATTTAGTTAAGCAGAAAATGTTAACAGCAGATCCTACCGTTTTGCCATGCAAGCTGGGAGCACTGACAGTGTGTGTGATGTAGCCCATTGCTGGCACAGACCGTTCTATTTGGGAAGTCTGTGAAGAGATACAATTAATTATTTTTTGTAATCACAGCTTTTACACAGTTGAATCAAACAAATTGTCTAATTCACAAAGTTACCTTTAATAGTATCTTAAATGGGAGAAAGATCACTCTTTCACACTTAATCAAAGTTATGCTTTGCCTCCAAGTCGGCAAACAAATTTGACTACACAGCAGATTTATTTTCTTATCTTTCCTTTTTTTTATCCCTTTCATCACTCCTACTCTTATATGAAACAAGGTGTGCCCCAACATTCAGATGCTACAGGGCTTAGAAAATTTGACGTTTTTGCTTAACACACAGAATCAGTGAAAAACCAGGCCCACTACTGAACCTTAAAAGGACACAAACAACAAGAGATTTAATTAACTACACATAAATTATACCAAACCTGCTTTCTTAAAATAACATTTGTTTGCTACCAGCAAGAGAAGCACTGTAAGCCATTCCCTTTGAGATTCCTATACCATATTTTTTTTGCTGTATAATAGGTTTTTTATTTAAATGTAAGATCAGAAGAAAGAGACTGTTGCTGATGTTTGAGATACAGTAGAGATGTTTATTGGGTGCTGAGAGGCCCAGGGCAAATTGGATTAGCAACTAATAAAACATACTTCTTAATGATATTCCACAGAGGCATAGAGATCGCTGTTACTTAAGCACACTCCAGCCAGAGAGCACCGTCAGCTTCAGATGCTGGGTGCACCAAGATCTAGTTCTGACTAAAATTAGTTCCCATAAACATTGCCTGTTTGAACAGGCGCTGTGGCTGCCTTTGTTAAAAATGCATCTTTCTTTAAAGGGCTTCCTATAATTGTGCATCACTCCATTCAGTGGTTGTAATTAGTGTCCTGACACTTGGGTGAATGATGGCGGAAACAGAGCATCTGCAGCACTTTGTTTACTTGTGCAAGGCCATTGGGTTGGTTGGGAGGCTTGTGTGTGCTGGCAAATGTGGTGATGGTTTGGAGGGAGATCTTTTCACATGTGGAGGGTGTGGTGGGGAGACAGCGCAGGGTGTGGATAACGGGACACCCCCTTGCTCCGGCTCCTGCGGCGGTGGCGGCGGTGCTGTCTGAGAGTACGCTGGTTTGGGGAACAGCAGAGCAGCAAGTTTTTACTCACACATACTTGCGCCACCTGTGGGGTGCATCTGGGTGTGGACTGTGTGAATCTGACAGGGATTCACATGGGCATCAAAGAGTGTGTAGTGAAAAGTTAAGGCCTTCTCAGGCTCCTCATGCTAATCTTCCCATGGGGCTCATGTGAGCTAACAACATGTTGACATCACCCTGTACTTCATATTCACTATCCAGAGCTAATGTGAGAATGGGAGCTTTGTCATTTAGCTCGTTATGTGTGATTTCTCAAGTTTTTCTTGAGTCCCATGCAAATCACAGACCATTTGTGGTTTCTGTGTGCTTGTATTACAGCATCAAGGCATATTTACAAAAGGACAGACTCCCATAAAATGATCAATTTAACATTATTGACAACTTTCCACTCTATGTATCAAAGCTGCCTCACTATGGGTGATATAGCACTATGGGAACATCCACACTGTTGCTTTACTCTTAATTTATTTGCACTGTTCCCAACAACTAGTTCACAGAAGCTGCAATTCCAGCCTACTGGGACTCGAAAACAAAATAACAAAAGGGAAAAAATATATAATATAATATAATATAATATAATATAATATAATATAATATAATATAATATAATATAATATAATATAACATCTAGTTTTCTTACGTTTATACATATATATATATATGTATTTTTTATTTTTTTAAGAGAAGTCTTTTACTTTTCTATTTGTATAGTACACAGTATTAGTACATACACACAGTTCATGTTTAGGGAAATATAACAAAGACTAGTAGCGGAAACTAATGTTTTGGAAATTAATAAAAGTAAAATTGTACTAGTTGGGTCATATCGGTACAGTGGGGTGTTTAGCTCTACTGGTTGAGAGGCAACCCCACTGGATACAGCTCCTCAATGCAGGGTCTGATTGCCTAAAGTTCCTTCCTAATCTGCCTACAAAAATTCACATCTCATGCAACTATGAAGCAAAGGAAAACTCCAAAGTTGTCATATTTCTTAACATTTTCTATTTTCAAACTATTTATAATTGTTTGAAGTTGTTTAAAAATGGTTGAAAAATAGAAATAATATATTATTAATATTATTATTGATAATCATATAAAAACCATTGAAAACAGCAATAATTTTTTAATCTAATTATTTTTAGTTTGGTTAGGTTTATTTGTTGTAGACGGTGTGGCCTGAGTGATTTACACCTAAGGTCAATTTAACCAAGAAAGATCATCACAAAAACACATGATGAAGAAAAAGTGCAAATGCTAAAGCTCCGATACAAATCATACTTAAAGATCCGAGGAAATCTTTATGCTCCAGTGTAACCACAGTTCAAAGCAGCAGGCCTCCAACAGAAGGCATGAGATGAAACATGACCACCAATAAATTAGATTTACAAGCAAAAGACTAAACTTTTTCCTTGAAAGCCAATACCGGAAAACAAATTGTGAAAGGCCTTTCTTTAAGGCAGTTGAAATAAAACTCAGTGAGAGAAGGGTGGATTCCTTACAGATTACAGGGAGACAGTGGAGGAGGAGTACAGTCATAGGTTCCTGTGATGAAACTTAAGTTTGCTGGACATTTCAGGTAAAAAAATGCAGTTTACATAATCCTCAAAATCAAAAAGATAATGCCTTCAAACAGTAGTACTGAAAGAAGTCTGTACAACTCAAGGCCATGATTTTTATACTTGACACTCCATCTTAATACCTACATATTTATTTAACCGGCAAAGAACATAAAGCTCAGCAGATTTCTTCTTCAGTTTACTTAAGACCCTTTGAGAACTTATGAGTCCCTCTCAGCCTTTAATATATAGTGTGAGTAGACTATACATGCTCTCATCGCTCAGGACAATGTAGTTGCTCCTTGAGTATAACCTGATCATTAGGACAGTGTGCAACTGAGAGAATCCAGATACAGAATTTTTTAAGGATAATTAATAAAACGATGGCTTTGGGGGTCTGTGAGAATTTCTTATTTGCTGAGCATTCAGCTTTTAGGGTTCAATAGCATTTTCAATGGACAAAACCGTGTATGTATTTCTTGAACCACAAAGTCAATATTGCTGCATGCAATTTCTAAATGACTGAATATGTAGTTTAGAAATGTCAGAGATGTTATGTTCCTCCTGCAGGTGTCCTACCTGTGAAAGATGGGCACAAATATGACCAGGAGAGCTTGATCTTGTGCTGTCACCAGCCAACACTTCATCCAGAGGGCGGACTGTGCGTCTATCTGAAGGCGTGTGTGGCCTGCGAGGGGACAGGGGTTTGAAGGAGGAGGGGACTGATGGAGGGACTTCACATGGTGATGGTGGAACGGAGATAGATCGAGGCATCTCTACAGTAACTCTGAAAGATGAAGAGTCTGTGAAATTAGGGCCAGTGTAAATAGGAGCAGTGGGGCTGCCATGACGAAACTGCTGCCGCTGTTGCCACTCATAAAGTTGCCACACCATTCCTTCCTTGGAGGCCATTCGTTCATCGGTGGACATGCGGAAGTGGCTGAGTCGGTCGTGGGCATATTTATAGTCACTGGGCATTTTGCAGGTTGCTGGAGGAGAGCTGCTACCGGACGGGAGACGAGGAGATTTTGGCAATGAGTGATAGGCGGGCTCTGTTGTGCTAGATTTGGGCTTTAAAGGAGGAGTCCGCCGAGGAAGGTTGTACTCACCAGAGGGTACACTAAGTAAGAAAAACATAAAAATATATTTTACTATTATATAAATACCAAAATATGATCGATCTTCAAGTAAACCATTTTTCTACATTACACAACAAACAAGAGAAAAGCAATATTTCAATATCAGTGTAATGCAGTGCTAATATTATCCACTAGAGGGTGGCATTACCTCAAAGGTGTGTCATCATTCATGCTGCAAAGATAAAGAAATTCTGTCTGATTTACACTGACTGACCTGTTCGGTGTGTCCCCTTTGTGAACTTTGACCCATTGCTCCACCTGAGCCAATGTATTCTTCCTCTGGACATGTTTCTCTGCATCAATTCGTGAAACAAAGCCCCTTTGATAAACAACATTTCCATTTTGCTCTGGTGGTAGTGCCACTTGGATTACAGTCTGGTGTCCGTTCTTGTGAGCGGCATCATTTACAGAGTCTGGAGACAGTCTCTCTATTCTTTCCTGTGGGGTTGAATGGCTAGGTTTGGCCTGGATCTCCAATCCATATCTTCCCTCATCTTCATGACCAAGTCGAATTCCGTTGTCCTGAGGATCCTCCATGTTTGTCCTGTGATGGCTTTCTGACTGAAATGAGTTCTGAGTGATGTGAACATGGTTGGTCTGTGGAACTGCTTGCTGTGTGGCTTTCTCTGATTTTTCCACCTCTCTGAAAAAGTAAAGTACAATGACAAGAGATAACCTGGCTGTAAAGCATTCACTATATTGCTTCACACAACGAATCTCAAATTACAAAGAGTATAAATAATCAGGCATTTAATCTTTAAACAATTCCTTCGAGTATTTATCTATCATCTAATTCTACTTCTTCTTCTTAGTATAGTTTATTATAATGAGGTGCAGCACTATTCTTGAAACACAGGATTAAGAAGTGGATAGAGAACACAATCAACTCCAAATGAACCCAAAGGCAATTTCTTAATCCATTTGTAGAGACTAACTTATCTATTGTTAGGTATATTTTAGTCCAAAATCACAATAATTTCTATCCTGACTTTTTTATGCTTTTCCATACACACACACACACACACACAATAATTATAACTCCTGATAAAAAGCAAATCACAAGAAAACAGAAACAACAATTACTTCATCTCAACCAAACCCCTTAAGGAAATATGCCAATGCTCTGCCCTGAGGTGTTATTTTACCAGGTGATTTGTTTATTTATAAGAAAAAAATTCCTAAGAGATAAAAAAAATGAGAGGATGCTTTTCAACCAATAGGTGCAAGCTCTGGTAGCTACAGCAGGAGGTCACCTCACACTGAGCAAATCACTTAATTCACTAATATTTGGTTTCAGGAGACAATAAGGCTGACAAGTGGGACCAGGGGCCAGATTTATAAATCTCGCTTACACACAAACAGGACTGAAAATTGTCTATGTTGTTTACTAAGCAAAGTTTGGGATTTATAAAAATAAACTTGACATAGAAAATGTGTACCGCTGCACCAACTTTGGACCTTGCGTATCAACATTTTGGAGAGAGAAAGCTTGCAGCACAGCTGATAAGATCATAAGATTTAAGCCACGTTACACCTATGTTGGCTATCATTTACAAACTTACAAACAAGACCTTGTATAACAAAAAATACGGAAGCATAGATTATTATAGACATGCAGTTATTCCACAAATACGTTTGTAAGGATCCGAGCACAGTATGCTTATACTAAAAGATGTCACGATGTCACTACCTATTTGTACATTAGTTGTGATTAGTAAGCATATAAATATTGCAGTGACACACACACATGTAATGCTTCAGAGCAGATGAGCTTGCACTAAGATTATGCCAACAGTAGGATCAGGACGGGGAGATTATCTAAGGACTATAGCAGGGCTACTCAATTAGATCCTACAAGGGCCGGACCCTGCAGGTTTTCCATGTATCCCTGTTTCAACACACCAACAGCCAATTAAGTTCTGCCCAATGACTC
>JBAMHV010000001.1:13473547-13493537 GCA_037177535.1 Pseudomugil gertrudae | reverse complement strand
TTTAAACTATCTTCAGCATTACAGCTCAATCATTCCAGCATAAAGGCATTCACCCTGCTGTTCTGCAAGAACAGCAAAGTTCTAGTTATGAAATGCATCTTTTTTCTATAAAAATGTGGGTGGCTTAAAGTTTTTGCACTGAACTGTAAATAAAAACACTTTAAAATTCTCCAGGTTGATTATGAAATGGAGGTGGGTTTGGTGCTTGAGGTTAAAATAGATTATTTTGTGCATACAGCTTATACAATCTAGTATCAACCTTTGAGGGATTTTCAGCAATAAGCATGAACAGTTACAGTTGTACTGAACTATGTTCACCATACGCCAGAGGTGGGACAAAGTCATTGTGTAGCAAGTCACAAGTAAGTCCCAAGTCAAGACTAGCAAGTCCTGAGTCAAGTCCCAAGTCAAGACAAAAAGTCCAAAGTCAAGTACAAGTCCTTAACACTGAGTTTTAAGTCACAGCCAAGTCACCATGAGATCTTTATCAAATTTAGTTTTTGTTATAAATATTGAAATGTTAAGTTTACACAAAATAATAATTTTCTAAAATTTGTGTTTGTTTATTCAAACACTTCTTGAAATTCAACATTTGTGTTTATAATACTGTCTTGTAAAATATTAACAGAATATGTTATTTTATCCAGTTCAGCAGTGGAAGGGAAGCATTCAGAAAAGTGTATGATGTTAACATGGGAAAATCTTATATCTCTGCTGTAGCATTTATAGTTTGTTAAAACTTATATAGCATGTTTTTGTATTCGGACTAAAGGGGAGTTTATGCTACACAAGAAAACTGTTTACTTTGTAGTACAAGTATGAGCTCACTGGATTGATGTGTGCATCAAGGTAATGTTCTGTTACTAAGCTAAAACTAGCTAGCTAACTGCTAACTTTACTTCCAAGTCAGTAGCCCAAAGTCAAAGTTAAGTCACCAGACATTTCAGTGAAAATCAAAGTCAAGTTGCAAGTCATTCATTAATTCCACACCCCTGCTATACGCCCCAACACTTTTCTTAGGTTAACATGCTTGCAGTGAGAATATTCATTGTCCTTAAACATTGTGGAAAACTAAGTATAAATGTGCTTAGAAAATAATTATGGCCACTAATAGGTAATTAATAGGTTCAATAACATCAAAGCAGATTTAACAATTCATCAACGTACGCAATAACTCACATCAAAAGATGACCCCAAGCAATGTGCTAAATAAAAATATCTGATTAATCATGAGAATATAAAAACAGACAGTACTCAGAAAAAGACAAGACATTTAATAGGATAAAAAGAATATTTTTAAAGAACATATACAAGTGAAGCCTGTTGTTGCATTCTCAAGAAAGAAGTGCCTACCTTTGACCCTGAGGCAACATCCACTGCTGCTGAGGTCACAGCTTTGGATGACTCTGTGACCATGCTGGGAGATTTCTGACTGACTGCTGACTTGGACATACGGGACTCTATCCTGCAGTTAAGAGAATATAGAAGATCATTAACAGACAATGACATTCCTTCTTAATTCCAGCATTAAGAAACAAAACAGAGCGCAGCCCTGTGCTGAGCTTTCACATATAAAGGATATGACTATTTCCTGACACCGACACGAGACCTGTCACAGCCAATGGGTTTGCAGTGGATGTGTTAACACTGGAAACATCACTCCTGTAATACTTGGTCGACAGTGCAGAACACAAACTAACACACACGCAAGGATAACATAAAGTGCACACGTTGTTGACACAAATGGAAGGACTCAACAATATTTCTAAGGATCCAGAAGAATCAATGTGAGAGATGCAGCATAGGCTATTCAGTGTCATTCCATCATTGGTGTCATTCACTCTAATATTTATAGCACATCTGCTGCAGACTGCAACTGTCTATTTGATTATAATGAATCTTAAAGAAAAGTTAATAATCAACAGGTAATTGTGATTCTCTCACTTTGTAGGAAATCCAAAGGAACACAGGGCTGATTACTGACATGGAAAACTTTAAACTAGTTCAACTCACCTGTGTCTTGTCTAATTGTTTGATTATCCGATTACTTTTTTTTTGTTTGTTTGTTTTCTTGTCATTGAAAATAATATAGTTTTTATATAAATGTAACAATCTTTAATTTAGTACAACCATGTTAAACATAACACATAAACAAGAAATCAATAAAATAGAACAGAAATAAATAATGTAATAAAAATGTATGCATGTATACATAAGGACAACTAAGCACACAAACAATGCATTACAATCTTCCTTCATTCACGTTATAGGAATATATAACGTTATATAACTGGGAAAATTATGAACTGACCCAATTTTTCATTCAGCTTTGCCATCATCAATTTGTAAGAAGCATTATCTATCATCAGCTTAACCAGTTTAGCAAATGCAGATCGGTTCCGACTCTTCCAGTGGCACCGAATGGTTCGAGCGGCGATAACAAAGTTCATCACTGTTACCTTCTGCTTTAAATATCCCTGGTGGAGATTCTGATCCGTGTCCCAATAGACAGAGGCAGGAGGATTCCACTTTTGGTTTAACGCCTGTAGTTTCTATACAACTTCTTAACAGAATGTCAGTCAGTCATTAACTTAACCCGATTTATCCAATTAAAGGTTGCAAGGAAGCTGGAGCCTATCCCAGCAATCATTTGGCCGAGTGGCAGGTTATGTCCTGGACAGATCACCAGTCCATTGTAGGGCCAACACAGAGACATATTCATTCCTTTGGACAGTTTAGAATGACTCACTGTTCAGGCCTCCCCTTAACAGAATGTATCACCAAAAATCCTATACTATTCTAAAGTAATTTAGCTGACATTTTTATCCAAAGCTACTTACATCTGAGAATGAGAACAACACAAGCAAGACATCAAACAAAACACAACATCATAATTAAGTGGTAGACTGCTGTTAGTCCAGATGGACACAGGTGCTGCCATGTAGGGCTGCAGTTCCTCCGTTTAATTACAAGAACATTATTTTATCACACAATATAGTCTTGAGCGTAAGCGCATATACAGCTTATTCAGTGCTGAGTTGTGCAAAAGAAAATGAACAAATCCTTCTAACTTATTCTGAAGATTAGAAGAGTCAAGTTATACGAGGATATCCTCTTGTGTGGCTTTGCCCATATCACTCTGGCATAGCTTTATATTTAATTTCTCTGTTTCATTTTAATTGTATTTTGACATGCAACTTCTTTAAATGCATTCATGCATAACTAATGTGTTTGATATTGATGTCATTCACATGCATTGTTGATGTCAGAGGCCAGAAAAGGGCATATTGGTTGGAGATGATAGAGAGCCAACAGTAACCATTCATTACCACCAATGAGTGCTGAATACCATCTCTGAAAGTACAACACATCTAATCTTGAAGAAGATGGTGACAGCAGTAGATGACTAGATTAGGTGCCTCTTCTGTCAAGTATAACATAGCCCCACAACGAGTGTACCCGTCTTCTTATGGCTGTTTAGAGAGAAATATTAAGTACTGAAACAAAGCTTATTACTAATGTCAATAATAGTTTAAATACAGACATTCTTGTTATTCCTTCTGTGTCTACAGCATTTATATATACCAATTTAAAAATAATAACAAAACTAACCACAGCAAAATACTGTAGACTCCCATTCATCTTCATCAACATTACGCTACACAGATTACAGGCGGTACAGAGTACTCTGAAATACTGACATGAATCATTGCATCTTTACATGGAGTTACATCATGTATTTTCTTACACTTGCATCAGACTCTGAAAAGAAAACCTGGTTAATTTGCTAAGAAGTTTGAACAGAACAATGAGGCAGAATAAAAGCATCATTTTAGAAACCACTACGTCTCATATGTAGCAGGAGACACTTAAATCTGCACTAAACACGAGAGTAGGTAAAGTTTGCATGTGAGCAAACGTTTGCACTGCTTCACAATCAAGAAGCAAAAGCAGGGTTTTATCACAAAATAGGCTTGTGCATCGATTGATTTAAATTGGAACTGAATTGGATTTAACTGAAACTAAAAAATGTCTTAATATGCAATTATAACTAGATATAGATTTTCTATCCAGAGATCCTGCAGACCTCCTGTCATAAAATAATGCTGTATTATAAGTCACTTTTGTGCTGAAGCTATGCTGAAGCTACAACATGTAGACAACTTTATAGTGAAAACACTGCTTTGTCAACAAAGTCACATGAATATGTGATTAAGAAGGGATACAAGTAAGCATTTTGGATGATTTGCCAGCCCAAGCAGTCTATTAAATTCACACTTACTTCCCATATATATTTAAGCAGTTATGCCAGCTTTCCTTGTTATCTCCTTAATGAACTGAACATGACTTGCACTGATGATGAAGCTTTCATTATAATTTTCTCTGACAAACCTGCAACACAACAAACATTACTTCCAAAGAAGATGTAAGCTCATATTATAACAGAACTAACAGAAACAATGAACTTCAGGACACAATGTGACATCAAAACACAAACTAAAAATGCTGCTGTGTTTAGTTTTTTTTTGTTAGTTTGCTTTTCAGGTTTTGTTATGCTGCATCAGGCTTAGTTTAGGAAAACTAGATAAGAAGAGGACACATGTCAGAGACTAAAGCAAAAAAAAGAACTGAAAATAAATGGAAAAGGAGGAAGCCTTTGACCTACAGTCACTGTACACTCACAACCTGGACTGCAGCCAGTATTTTTACAGGATGTGTTGTATCAAGGGGACACTGCTGTTTTATGTGAAGCTTTCATACTGTTTACCACCACTGTCATTGGAACAGTTCCCCTGGAGATTTGTTGAGGCATATGGATGAGCACAGCCATATTTCACATCACACAGTGTGGAGGAAAGTAATTCACTGAGCTCTGTCTTCCCACTTCTCTTGCTATGATGGAAATAAAAGCTTGGTGTATTGGACAATTTCAAATCCTTGGTGGTAGGTGTGCATGTTAACAGTTAATTAATTGATTATAGTGTAATAATCAATGACGGAACAAAGGCGTCAGCCTGGTAAAGAACATGCTGATCGACCTCTCTGCAGGGAAGGGCCTCCTGAAGCTCCTTCCTGCTATAAAGCTGCCCGCAATCCAATTCAGACATCCTGAGAGGACTTTGTTTTTTTCTGAGTCCGAACAATCCTACTTCCTATTCAGATACCATTGTATGCAGAAATAATCCTATGACATCAACATGACACTGAACAGAGCTACAACACAAAACACATAGGGAAGCTGACCAAGCAATGCAAACATAAATCTGGACCATGTCACACTCACATCTACAACCAGAGAAAAAACAGAAAAACAGGTGCAAAGATGGGAAAATAAACAGAAGCAGGTTGACAAAACTCACACGTTTTACACAACTGCCGATTTCTTTGTCACGTTGAATTTTATTCTGCGAGTGAAAACTGCTGTTTTTATTACCTCTGAGCACAAAATAGAAAACTGGTGTTAAATACAGTCCGCATCAAGCTTGACACATAACATTAACACTTTCTATAAGGTATAATCCCTAATGGTGGTAAGATAAAATGAAAGCAAAGTTGAAATTCAATGCAATCTGTTGGTTTTCCTCAGCTTGGTTAATATTTATGATAAATTTGCTTGTGTGAAAACTGATTTATGATAATGGATTGGCTCAGGTGGATTTGGCTGTAAAGTGCCCTGAGATAAAGTTGTGAATTGACGCAATACAAAATAAAGTGGAATTAAAGCTGAATAAAGGGCACATTTTACCTCCATCTGTTGTGTTTTTTATGGATTATAGTTTTAATGACAGCAATGGTATTGCATTGATGACTTTATTATTTCATGTTTCATTCCTGTTGGTTTGGAGACGTTTTAAGTTGCTGTCTAAAAAACAGATAATTGGATGTATGTATAAAACATTATTCAAACTCACTCAAGCATCATAACTTCACAGATTAGCACAAAATTACCTTGTATCTGTAACAAAATTGGGTGAAACCTTGTGCAAGATTACAAAAGAAAAACCTAAACATACAGTACATTGTCACGTTATAACATGGTTATCAGTTTCACTAATTAAATGTATGTATAACTACAAAAAAAAACATTAAAGCAAGCACTTCCTCAAATATTCATCCATGAACTGTGGTCACTGACACTATTTTATTATTTAATGAGGACACCTATAAATTTATCACAAAAGTGGGCTGCACGGTAGAGCAGCTGCTCTGTGGCCTCACAGCATGAAGGTTGCCGGTTCGAGCCTCGGTTGGGGCAGGGGAACCGGGAATCTTTCTGTGTGGAGTGTGCATGTTCTCCCCATGTTAGCGTGGGTTCTCTCCAGGTACTCCGGCTTCCTCCCACAGACATTCACCTTGGGTATAGGCTGACTGGAGACTCTAAATTGCCCATAGGAGTGAGTGTGTGCATGGTTGTCTATGTGTGTTGGTGACCTGTCCAGGGTGTACTCTGCCTCTCGCCCGTTGTGAGCTGGGATTGGCTCCAGCCCCGCTGTGACCCCATTCAGGGAAAAGCGGTAGAAAATGGATGGATGTATCACAAAAGTACCCTCATTTTTGGGGTTCTGAAGCCCATCTGGAACACCTTGCTTATTCAAACACGGGAATAAAGTGAAGCAAGCTTGTACAATGGTGCATGCTGCATACTTCCATTGGTTACAATTGCTTATTGATTTGAGAAGCAGTGTCTTTGTGACACTTACAGTGTTCTCTTAGTCTTGTATTTACTAGTTATATACTCAGTTCTGGGCTGCACGGTGGAGCAGTTGGTTAGCTCTGTGGCCTCACAGCAAGAGGGTTGCCGGTTCGTGTCTCGTTTGGGGCAGAGGTCAAACTGGGAATCTTTCTGTGAGTAGTGTGCATGTTCTTCCCGTGTTAGCGTGGGTTCTTTCCAGGTACTCCGGCTTCCTCCCACAGTCCAAAGACATGCACATTGGGGATAGGCTGATTGGAGACTCTAAATTGCCCATAGGAGTGAGTATGTGTGTCGGCCCTGTGATGGACTGGCGACCTGTCCAGGGTGTACTCTGCCTCTCGCCCATTGTGAGCTGGGATTGGCTCCTGCCCCCCCGCGACCCCGTTCAGGGAAAAGCGGTAGAAAATGGATGGATGGATGGATAGTTCTTATATCGTTAAATTTACCAGGAAGAGCTTTAAAAGATTGTAACTTTTGTTACTGTTAAATAAATGTAAGTTAGGCAGTTCTAACACTAAACCCATACAAATCCATGGCTCAACAGAACTAAACTAAGGATAAAGGACACTTTTAATAAGTGAATGGCAGTGGAGCATGCACAGGATTTTGCCTTGCTCTTAAAGAACAGGTTTTAACTGTGAGCATGCTTGTCTCACCATGGTTCTTCCTATCGTGGAATCTCTGCTATTCATGATCACATTACACCAGCTAGCTCAAATACGAACAGACAGCTGCCGCCTTGTATTGTGCTCTAAACCTGTGATGCTGCCTTAATGGTTTTCAGGAATGAGGTTCACATAGCAATATAAAACTACACACATCCCCATACACAATTAAAACACGGAGGTGCATTACTAATTTGTAAACTGTGTGGATGTTGGTTTTATTTTACAAAATGAAAGAAAAATGGAAAATATTCATTTATTGGTGAAAAGGCTTGAACTGGTAAAAAAAATGTGACTATATAGTTATTTATTTGTCCTAAACAAAGGGAAAAAATTGACAAAAAAAAACTTTTACAATTACTGTAAATTGTGCATTAGCATAATCAGGAAAACTGACTAGTTATATTAATGAGCCCAAATATGATATGTTAATTTCCAAACACACGTTGGTGCTATTGTGTAATGACCACAAACACTATTAAGCTAATAATGAGTACTGAGCTACTACTACTGAGCTTCCAAGATCCAAACCTTGTGTAATGTTTTTTTGCTGTTCTGTTGCTGTTGCAAAATCTGGCAGTAGGCAATAAATTCAGTTTGGTAAAAAAATAAAAATAAAATAAAACTACATATCCCTCTTTAATCTCTGATTATGACTGCAGCTGATTATATTAATGAAAACTTTATTAAAAACCAGCTGTTTCTTTTGCTACAAACTTAGAATAATAAAATACATAAAGCTTGGATGTAATTCATGAAGAGTAAAGAGGAAAGGCATCAACAGCCCTCACATTCTTCACACAGTTTGTCTATACATTTAGGTATGCTGTATTAAAAGCAGCTTACTTGTTTTGTAGTGTGTATTCTGTGTTTTCAGGTGAAATCTGTCCTGTCACGGGATGTCGAAACGAAGTGGTCCTCTGGTTGTGGCTGCAGTACAAAGACAGAAAGCAAGAAAACCTAATAAGCATCATGTATTTTCGTTACTATATTTCCATTTGCTAGCTGAACAAAAAGAAAAGGAAATATCTAAGATTACAATGATCTTCAAAGCTCTATGGAAGCCATACAGCCAGTCACAGCTCACATGTTTTAATACAAAATGCATGGCTCAGCAATCTCCCGCATCCACCTCAATGAGCTTATTGATTTCAGCTGGATGGGGCAATTCGTTGCTTTAACTGCAGCATAAATACATGTTACCATCACATTAAAGAAGAAACGGTAACAAATGATGGTGCCATTCTTGGTGTTCATATTTTATTTAATCAGACTACCTTTGGTTTTTAATCTGATGTAGTTGTATCATCATCTACGAGTCATATGGCTTTGCTTCACTCATTCAGTATGCTTAGCTTTCCCTAGATTCTATGTCCTTATTTACCAAAAATAGCAGAAGAAGAAGGCCTTCAGTGAGGCTATCCTGAATAAGTTGCTTGTCGCTGGAATTCAGCACTGCTCTCCATCATAGCTCAAACTGTAACTCCTCCCTGAAGACGCTTGCAAGCGCTTTGTAGTGCAACACATGACAGTTGCTTTTGTCATTCATTTTGCTTTAAATACCAAAGAAACAATCAAATATGCATTAAAAGAAATTATCAAATTATTTTTGAATGAGTTGAAACTGATTCATAGAAACAAATAAAAATGATTACGGCTTTTTAAAGTGCATACACGGTCCTGAAAATGTGTTTGTGTGCAACAAAAAGCTGCTGTCAGTTTGGGTGAAAGGCCAACACACGACAAAAATGACACACTAGATAAAGGTCAGCCAATATCATCAGCTAAAGTTATGCTGTATGCTGACAGGCACATCGTAGTCAACAAGCTATAGCTCATTTAATACCAACGTCAAGTAGATATATCAGTGTAGCCCTATTTTTCTATATTAACAACATGATAACTTCTGTTAATGTTTTAAAGGTATGGAAGACATTTTCAAAGCTTTTTTATGTAAATATGTTTTAAATCTTAATGTTGAAAAGAAATTTCCAACACAACTTCATGTATAAGTTACCCTACCATGTCTAAAGCTCGTTTAGGTGCATAACAACAATCTTATTTTTATGTTATTACTCCTTCTCCTGCTTCTGGAAACATTGCAGATAGCAATGTGTAGTAACTGTTGTGTGTCTAGTAAGACTGTAACTGCAGCTGCTTATGATGCTTTCATGTCTGTTTTTTTGTCAGCGATGTATTTAACCTTTATTCATTTTCTATTCTTTTACAGAAGTTGTAACTGTCTGTGTTTCACCTGAACACCATCAAGAAACTACAACTTTTCAGTTTTTTTAAACGCAACGAAGATAATAATAAAGATAATAAAAAACATGTTTTTTGTTCAACATCATGCACATAGATACCCATGCAGATAAACAAACGGCTGAGTAAAACATGTATACTTTATATTCACCAAAAGAGTACCAGGAGTAAATGAAAAACTACATCTATCAAACAGCACAGAGAATCCTTAAAAATACAGCTTCTGAGTTTCACTGCTATAAAGGCTCAGCATGACACAAACAGAAAACAGTTCCATGCTACATCAACAGGCAGCAGAGGGAGTGAGATTAAACTGAGCAGAGTGAAAAGATTTATGAGTTGACATTTCAGAAAAGTTCAGAGGGAATCCTGCACTTGCAAAAGCAAAACAAAAAAAATGACATCACTCATAAACAGCCTACACATCCATTTATGTATATTGTTCGCTCACAAGAATGTGACCTCATGCATACAAACTTTATTCAATGCAGCAGTTCATAATTCGAGCTGCAGTGGATACATACAGGACGTACAGCATCCCCTGTTAATTAGGAATCTGAATTCTTTGAGGCTTTTGTTTTTTACCGCATTATTTCTGAACTATTTGTCAAGGAATTTGCAGCATCCCCAGTTAGCGAACCAGCACTGCAGCACAGTAGGCCTATTTATTTGCAGAGTTAGCGTCCATTATGGCTTGCAAGCTGTTGTTCCTCTGGGAGAGATACACTCCTGGTTTGGCACATGGTTTTCTTGATAATGTAGAGGAGAAACAGCTTTGTCGTCAGAAATTCAAGTAGTAGCCCAATTTTATGAGACAGAATTTCATGTGTGGTGGCCCTGCATGACTGATATGCTGCCATAATGCATTATAAGATGTGATACTCAAGAAGTAGGCTATTTGTTAAAACAGCCAGCTTCTTTCTGAACAAGTTATGTTAAAAAATGAAAGATTGAGGGAATTTTACTGCCAAAACAAATGCTTCGTCACACCGTTTTCAGGTTATAGTATACAAGAGCAAAGCAATTGGGTCAAGCAGTTTCTGCTTCAAGACAGATAAGGGCAAAGACAGTGACATCTCTTCAAGCAGATAGCTTTAACAAGGCATATCTCAGTGCCTTACTCCATAGTTGAGAAGAAAAATGACTACAAGTCAAAACACCAGGCTTGTGACCACAATTTGACCTTATTCACAGATCCCCTTAAAGCAATAAATAAAAGATTTTATAAAACTGGACTCAGTTTGATGTAAAACAGGCTCACTCAACTGCAAATAGCAGTAACCTGAGAACAGAAAGGTGACCTGGTTTAGACTGCAGCTGGAATTTTTCCCCAGAATTATATGAAGAACCTCAAGTCATAAGAAAGTGTTCGCTCCCCGCGTGCAGCAACAACTGGGCCAAAGTCCATAGCTTCACTCCGTCCTTTTTCTTTTTTTATTACAACAAAACAAGTACACTCAGGGTAATCCCTGCCCATTTTAAAAATGAAATCCTAGAGAAGGAAGGAAACAAGACGCAGAAACTGCTCCACATATGCACACTGCTCGACAAAAAACATCAGCTGTGAGTGAGAGATCACATCACCAAGAAACCGTCTAAACTTTCATTAAGATGACTCGTGCTTAGCTTAAGAATATTCCACAACAATCATCTTCATCTTAACTATTCTGTATGCTCTGATGAAAAAGCCTCACCTGTTGTGAGATTTCAAATCATTGTGGATCATCTGGATTTTCTGTGAAGTTTGTAGAAATCCTCCTGGAAAGAATGTGTAAGGTGAAAGATGCAGAGAGGGTGTCTCATTGCAGCTGGCCTCCACCAAGAGCAGCGTAAAGTGGAGCCAGTAGGATGTGGGCTGAAGGGGGAGCTCTGAATCTCCACTTTCTGTTGCTCACATGAGCTGATGAGAGACTCATCTCCTTATCATCAAGTGAATACCTCAGTGGATTATCAGATCCTCCTCCTTTTCAAATTTCCTCTCCTCTTTTCCCTACCTCCCACTTTCCCAAAATATCTTTCAGGATAATGAGAAACCTTTCTTTAATAATGAGTTTATCATTTCCACACAGATTTTACGTATAGATTTTACGTATAGATTTTACGTATAGAGGTTTTACTCTCTAAGCAGTTGTATTGCAATTTAACTTGAGAGGGAAAAAGAACCATGAGTTACGTTTTTTAACAATTACTCCTAAATGTTTCCTGTAAAATGTCAATTAAATTGCAAGTTGAATTTCCAAATTCATTTTTAAGTTAATACCTAAAAAAAATGTGAACATATTTGCATTTTCCCACATAACTTAGACAACTTTAATTTTTCTGGTTGATATTAGTTATTATTTTTATTATTATTATTTTGATTTATTTAATAAGTTTTGGTTTATTTAAGTTAATGACAATAATGCCAAAACTTAGTTACACAATAAAAAAAATGTAATCAGTAAAATCTTTCAGATTCACAGCTGAATCTAACCCAAACAACATTTTCTGCACCCACATTCAAAAGAGGCAAAAGCTTATCACAACTAAGACCGGGTGAGAGGCTGGGGGACAACCTGAGCAAGCAGTCAGTCCATCACTGTGCTATAACACAGAAAGAACATCAACAATCACCAAATTGTCACATACTGATGCTTGGTTTGGGCAGTTTTACCTCCCTCAGTAGAACAGCTCCATGTACAGGAGCGATGGCTCCCCATCACCTCTTCATTCTCTCTGACCACTTTTCCTGTTATACTACTTCTAAATAAAGCTAACTCACACCAACCAATTTTAAACATAAATACTGGTTTCTCAAAGATATCACAGTTACTTAATTTTACAACAAACGCAAGAATAAAAAGATGTTGAAAAGTATAGTGCACTGAAAAGTAGTGAGCATCAATGATCACTAAACAAGTTAGTAAGGCCACAGTGCACTGCGGGCTGTGTATGACACAAACATCAAGGTTAACAAAAAACTATAGACCGTTCATTTTTATTCTATTTTTCAATTAAATATAACATTAGTAAATAAAATATTTCCACATAACTTTGGATGAGATTGGACTTATAAGGACATCTTCAAGTGTGCTATGATTACAGCCAATAGTAGGGTGCACAATCAGACACAGATGAAGACAACCTTGTCAGATTTTTTCTTTTTGTTTATAGAAAGAAAAAGATCAAGGTGTCATTTTGGAAGACAACTCATCAGTGTGTAATGCATGAGAGAATAAAATTCAATATGTTTCACCACCTGAAATACCAGTAGCATTTTAGCTAAAAGTGAATGCACTGTAATTCAATTATATTTATTTAAGGTAAGTGAAATTAACTAATTATATTCTACAGTTATTTGGCAGATGATTTTATCCAGAATTTACATGTGATAAGTGATCCTTTTAACCATAGCAATTAACCTCACATGCATATCTTGTGGAGGGGAGGAACTGTTCAAACCTCCCCCAGTCAAAGCTCGAACCAGCAACCTTCTTGCTGTGAGGTTACTGCTACGCCACTGTATTGCCTAATTTGCTCATTTGCCATTTTCTTATAATATTTTTCCAGTCATGGATGACTCAGTAAAAAGTCGTTAACAGACTTGTTGGAAACTTAACAACAAGCGTTTGAGATTAATTTTATTTTAACCAGGTGTGTTGCAGCAGGAAATAGTCAATATTTACAGGACGCCAGCTCTTGAGAACCAGAGTTGGCGATTCCTGACTTATAAGGATTGCATTTGTGTTCAGAATAATAATAATAATCATACAAAGAAAATCTATAAAATCTATAAATGTGTCTCTTCACATTAGTTTCAAATGCACAAACTATCCCATCACTGTCTCTTTCCAGTACAGAAGGAATTATTCTACAGTGGCATCTGGAAAGTGTTTTTCAACAGTAAATGGCATAACACAAAGTTTGATTATCAGCAATAATATGCAGATCACAATGCATAAAATATGATCCAGGGAGCTTTGGACCAAATGTCAGTAAATGACATGCTTTTTGGTTAGCTTTTGCCTTTCTTTTAATTTGATCTTTATCTTTTTTCTTCTTTTACACATTTTGCTTTACTATTTACTTATGCATTATAGTCCTGAAGGTTGGGCAGTTTCAGTGTTTGGTTACGACATGCTCCGATGGACTTGCAGGGTGTACCGTGGCTTTCATCTGCTAATTAAGGTGATAGACACCAGATTCCTCAATACCTTGAATTGGACTAAGCAGCATAGAAAGTGAATGGATGGGTTGTTAGGACAAGCACTTGAGGACCAAGTTGTCGTTTAAAGGTTCGAAAAAAATTTTGAATTAATGTGTTTCATCAATAATATAAATCACATAACAGCGAACCAAAGAGTTGCTACAAACTGTTGCTGAACCCTGTAATAACATCCATGTGCTACACCAGGTGATGTGTTACAAAGTGCAACAGGAGAAAGTGCTATGATCCAGGGGAAAAAACCTATCCCAGGCCAAGGAGAAAAAAAATATTAAGCCTTTATTGTAATGGTTTATGCACAGGCTTCACACAAAGTACGACATTAAGGAGATAAGAATGTAGTAGGAGGGTTTTCATATGTTGGCTGACCTTTATTTGTTTGGTAAGAGTTCTGCAGCAGCCTTGTTCAGCCTAATTTTCTTTTTTTTTTTCCTTCCATCTGTAGAAAAAAAGTATTTTGGCAATCTCTTTAAAGAATTATAAAATAAAAAAGCACTGTATCTTGGTATGGAGAGGAGAAATAGAAACTTTATTCTGATCAAATGAATTTTCCTGATCATTGCCTTCATTAAAACCTGTCTTTAGTTTTTAGAGGTGCATTACTTCCAAGCTGTGTTAACAGTGTGGGACCATTTTAGAACTCTGTGCAAGACTCTTTACAAATATCTTTAGTCTAAAATGGATAAATGGGAACCCAGAAACTGTTCAAGCAGCACTGGGCAAAAACACTTAAACCAGCCCAATGCAGAGCACAAGCAGGTGCACACACACGCCAGTCTCTTAATCTCTTGTTAGACAAAGGGACTGGCAGAAAGAGAAAGAACTGTCACCCTATTAATATTCAACACATGGCGTTCTGATTCAGCACATTTCATTGCAGTCACAACTGCCCTTTAGGCCATGTTGTTGCACACCAGCAAAGCAACAGTATATTGTACTACAACAAATATGTGGAAACAGAGTTGGACTACTCATCATGAATCAGGGTGCAATGGGACACTATGGGACACTATCTGCTCCTTAAGAAAATGAATCATTGTTCTTTTTTCTTCTGATTTTTTTCTTTTTCTTACCTTCCAGTAACTTTATTTGCCTAAGAACATGAGTCATCCGTCCAGTAATTAAAATCAACAGCTGTTCAGCCATTTTTTTCCCTTATTTTGAAAAAAAACATTATTGCCTGAAACAGACACGTCTACAATAACGCAATGTTCAATGATCAACGAGCTTCATCCAGATGGAAAATATCAGTCAGACACTTCCTGGTCCAGAAAGTAGAAATCCTGCCCAGCAGCTGTTTCAACAAGTCACCAAACCAGCTGAATTTTAACTTGAGAGACAAGCACAGTTCATCTGCATGTAAACAAGCCTGTTAATAAAAGCACCGGTTCTAAATCTACAGGTAGATCCAAAAACATGGAAGGACTTTATGGCATCTAGATTTAACACCTCTATGGACACTAAACCTCTAACACCTATGTATGAATATGTTGGTTTTTACACCACAATGCTGCACTGATATAAACCAGATATGAACAACAGTAGTCCAGCAACTGTCTTGGTCTAAAGATGGACAAGAAAATGGTGTTAGGATAGAAACTACAACTGGAGGACTGGGATCTCCAGCCTCATGTTTGGCTCTGTAGGCATAAAATTTAACAAACAGGTGTGCAGGACAATGAACTTTAAGATATAGAGTATTGTGTTCTTGCATTTAACTAAATAAATAATCAGAAGGTGGAGTCTTTGGTTTGCATTTCTTCAGTAAATGTTCCACAAATATTGCTTTCTCTATCATAGTTTGATGACCATCATAAAAAACCGTTTCATGGTAGGAAAAACTATCTGAAGAAGCATTTCTCTGGGCTTAAACAGTCAAATCTGTAATCAGTAATCTGTTAAAGAAAAGTTCATGTTAAATTTCATTTCAGGAAACATAGAATGTTGCAGTTAATGAAACATGGTCAAAAAAGGTCCTCAAAAACTTTTTACCTCTCTATAACTACACATTACATATTGTGTTACTTTCCACTTGTTACTCATGGCATCATACAGATCATGGTGAACCCAAAACACTTCTAATCCCAGCATCTTTCTGGAAAGAAAAGGTCTTCAAAAAGCACTTTCCTCTTTTAAGTTGTGCACAAATGCTTGTTTTGTTTTCTGTGATCAAAGATGAATATTATTACAAAAAAGTGAGAAGAAATGTTCTACTTTCCAATACCCTCTCTAAACAAGCTTAATTCATTCCATTTTAACAAATCTTATAATTAGGAATAGTCTAGCCATCCATAAGTTTGCAGCCATAGGGACGTTCCATGATGCACTGAGCACTTTTTCATTTCTCTGCTTCTTTTCCTCCATGTATAAATATTGACATCATTAACATATTTCTCCCTTTTCTGCAGGTCTTCATGGATAAAAGTTACAGTGAAAGTTAATCTGATTTTCCTGTCCTCTCCATCCCAGTCAGTCAGAGAAGATGGCTGCCCTCCCCGAGCCGAGTTTTGCCTTCCTGTTAAAAGGGAGTTTTCCTTTCTACTGTCGCCTCATGCATGATCAGGATGGACGATTGGACTGAAGTCTAGATCCAATGCAATCTGTTGGTCTTCCTCAGCTAGTCTATTTATTATGAAAAGGCTCCAGTTGATGTGCCTGTAAAGTGCCCTGAAATGACATTGTTGTGAAGTGGCACTATACAAATAAAGCTGAATTGAATTAATGGCTAGAAACATATTAACTTATAACAAACAGGCTCCATAGACATACTGTGTTGAATGTCACATGAATTCACTAACCGACTCTACCTTAGGCTCAAGTGTCTTTTGACAGTATTTCATGTCAAAGCAAAGTCTTCTTTTATTTCTGACAGGATATTAAGCCGCCCATTGTCAGTGCATTATGAGCAACAAAAAAAGACATTCTGACTTCAACAGCATAAATAAAAAAAAGAAAGTTTTATTAAAAACTAAATAATTAATTCAATAAACTCAAAATTATTATGTTAACTTAAACTCTGCTACTGATGGGGCTACAAAGTGCCTGATCAGCAGTCCACCATCCACATGACAAGGTTATGAGGAGAATGACCTTCAGCCTCAATCATCGCAGCATGTAATAAACAGCAAATGTAGGTCAGATGGATGTAGACAAGTTACAGTCCCTGCAAAAATAAAATAACAGTAGATAACAATAGAATCACTGGAGGACTATAATAGTGAGAATTGCAAAGGGAGATCGATACATCAGCATTTAGCAGATTACCAGTAAAGGCTGGTTGTGTCTACAATTCTGTTTATACAACACAGCAAATACTTCTGCAAAGATTTAGTCTATTGCATAAAAACAATACAGGTTCAGTGCTTCTCCATATACTGCCCGACCAAAACATTCTCTGTACCTGCTTTCAAGGAATCAATGTGGCTTCAAGATGAACAGCAGCATCTTTCTTCTGACCAAAAAGAGAAAAAAAATCACACACAGACACAGAGAGACACAAGAACAGTAAATCATGTATGATTCTATAACTCATTGTGCGTCTGGGTGCATAGTTTTTTCTGTAAATAATCGTATTGTTACATGTGCCACTTGTTTACAATGCAAAAATGTGCATTTGGGTGAATATAACTGCATCTGTTTACAAGCTTATATACTGTAGGCCACCATATCAGTCATCAACAAGTTGAGTGTATTAAAATGTTTGAGTATTTAATAAATAAAGCTTTACGCTTTTATCCTGAAATATATCAACTAATAATTAATAACAATTAAATTTAGAAAGATGTTTTGTATGTTTTGTTTTTAATGACTTCTTTTTATTCTGCACAATATTTATTCACTGCCACTGCATGTTCCATAAGGACACAATTGGCAACAAATGAATGTAAAATTGCCAACAGAGCTATGACATCTCTCAGAGAGCGAACTTCAATACTAGTTTGTCTGCACTGCAAAAGAAGTTGAATCTTCGATCAAATCAAATTATCCCAGGTCAGGTAAATGGCAGCTGATGCTGATGTAGGAGATCCTGCCCGACTGTCTCTTCAAACACATGATGACCTGACTAAAAGTAGCCCCACAGCAAA
This sequence comes from Pseudomugil gertrudae, assembly GCA_037177535.1. Classification (NCBI taxonomy): domain Eukaryota; kingdom Metazoa; phylum Chordata; class Actinopteri; order Atheriniformes; family Pseudomugilidae; genus Pseudomugil; species Pseudomugil gertrudae. The sequence goes on along the minus strand of JBAMHV010000001.1, from coordinate 13,475,627 downwards.
CACAGCAGGATAAACAATCAGCAAAGGTCCCTTCGTAGAATCATTACAGTCAAAGGTATATTAAAAAAGGTACAATCTGAGATTTATTTTACTTCGTTTCACAGAAAAAACTTGAATGTATGACACACATTATTTTCATCCTCTTCAGTGTTAAAAATGTTCAAACTGGTAGTGATCACAAACATTTGTACCCCAGTACAGTATGACTTTGGTCTCTAGTGACAATTCTACTGAGCACAAAAAGCCAACTGAATCAGATTGGCAGCTTTCCACGAAAAGATAAAAAAGAAAGATCAAACATCAGATAAAAATGGCTAAATAATTTTTAATTATTTTAATTTTTAATTAGTAAATAAATAAATTAAAAATTTTAAGATCTGAAAACTTTATTTGACTCTTTCGACAAAATCTGAACAAAGAAAACAATTACTTTTTCTATATACTATTTATTACCATGTAATAGCTCAAAATTATTACAGTGCAACCTTCTGCTTTCTGGTATTCACCAGGGTGCAGGAGACCAGTATCATATGGTGAACAACAGGGTTTTGAGTAAAGTTTCTGCCATAAAATGATTATAGGTAAAGAGCATAGAGGAGTGTTAAAGGTGACTATGCTGAACACGAGAGAGAGAAGGAGCTTGAGCAAGAAACAGAAAAGACCAGTGGGAGAATTGTAGATAGTACTGTGATCTGTGGCCAAGAAAACAAATTACCTAGTGACCTTTGCATAAAGACATTGTTAATCCTTCAATTTTATGGAAATTGCAAACAAAACAAACCAATAAAAAGTAACTGACATGGTAAATGGACTCATTCTTATATAGCACTTTTCCAGTCTTGTCAACCACTCAAAGCGCTTTACACTAAATAGTCACATTCACCCATTAACACAGACTCACACCCCGATAGGCACATCGGGGGGCTAGTTGGGGTTCAGTGTTTTGCACTTCAGCATGTAGTCAGGGGAAGCCTGGAATTGAACTCCTAACCTTCCAGTTGAAACATCACTGCTCTTCCACCTGAGCTACAGCTGCCCCTGACATGAGGTGAAATGACTGAGGCAGCTTTTTTAACTTTAATTATATGATTTTATGAGCATTTTTAATTTGACCAGTTCACCTTTGAATCACTTAAAAAAAACTCCACCAAGTGTAGGAGGCTTAACTAACAAAGTACAGACTGCAATGTCAGCAGAAAGAGAAGTAAGAATATCAAAGTTTAAAGTTCTCAATTATTATTAAAAAAAGAAGTAGGAAATAAAGAGAGATGACAGGTGGTGCATACCTTCTGCTCACACTCTGTCCATAGCAAAACACTCCCATCTTTTCAACACTAATTATGTGGAAGTGTGTCCGAATGCAATCAGTTTTTCTGAACAGTCAAAACAGACAAATATCTTCCTCTACAGATTCATATACAAAAGAGCACAATGATGAGCCTTATGCTGTCATTACATCTCGTCAACATCTATCTTTCATTTCTCTAAACTGCTTATAACTAGGGCATCCATTTGTAGTTTTATATAATACACAAGCTAAATTAAATATAGAAAATATTTTATTCAAATGGGATCATTTAAAAATAGTTATTGAATAACTTCAACATACAGAAAATTGATCACTATCTAATACAAGTGAGGTAGAACACCATTTTTAGTTGAAATGCATATGTTTCCTGTTCACATCGAGCATCTGCAGAAATTTGAAGGAATTATTAGATATAAAATATAAATGAGTCAATAAATGTCTAAGTTACTGAAAACAAATGTTAGAATAATAAATATGCACACACACACATATATATATATATATATATATATATATACATATATACATATATATACATATATACATATACATATATATACATATATATATATATTTACACACTATCTATCTACATACCATAGCTGTTTCCCATCTTTTTGTGGGGTAGCCTAGACAGCCCACACTGGCGTCCACCCGCCGCCCCATCCCTGCACCGGACAACCGGGATGGCAGACCGCGCACTCGGGCGGAAAACCCCCAGGACCCGCCACAGGCGCCACCAGGGAGAAACCGGCCAGACCCAGAGAGCAA
>JBAMHV010000001.1:13453440-13473185 GCA_037177535.1 Pseudomugil gertrudae | reverse complement strand
ACGTTTGCTACGCGTATTATAGATATAATATATCATTCTGGATACAACTAAGCTTTTGCGATTTTGAAAGTGATCATACTGCAATGTCTGGATTTTTCCTATTAATTCAATGTGTCTAATGTGTGTAAAATGTCTGTTTGTTACGTAGTTAAGACAATGGGGACATACACCCAGCCACAAAACACAATGCTTCCAAGCAATGTTGTCTGCAGTTAGAGCCTTGTCTTCCTTTTTTATGAACTTGCAATGATACATATTTTTATAACCCAAGCATACCAGCTAATCTGCATAGCCTAAAAATCAAATAAGCAACTGTATCACACTCAGCAATTTCTGACTAATCAGAGCTTACTCTGCATTTTGAAAAGTGTGGATTAAAGGAATCAAAAGAAAAACAGAAAGGTTTTAGGGAACAGGAACAAATACAGAAGAATACAATATATTTTGTGAATAAGGAAAAATAATAACTTCTGCAAATAGAATCCCACCGCAAAAAGCCCTGATAATGATAAGATCCTCTCAGTTGCATTTTTTATGAAAGGATAACGCATACACTGCACATGTCTTAACAGTTTTGTAACTTTTTCAATCTAAGCAAACATGATTTGATTTGCAGTGTTCTGAATGCAATCGTGACTAAACCATTCCTTATGAATGAAAGCATCATACATCACACATACACGTGAACACATCATTCACAACTATCCTGATCCTCCAAACAGAAAGCTATTTTGCTGATGAAGTGATGAAAAGAGAAAAGACGGAACAGTGTATCATTCTTACACATAACTCCCTTTTTCATTGATCTTCATAGAAAAAACACTCCATCCTTGCTCAAATAAAACGGATTCTGATTCATTAGCGATCGGATAATGCGTGCCCGCGTCGTGTTACAAGGTGCGCACTTACATCCATGTAAAGTGCCTACTTATGTTACGAGTGGTACTTAACAAGGTCTGAGCTAGCGTAGCTTGTCTTGAATTCTGCAGTAACTCTGCAGCACTGATGGCAGCCACAGATGACTGCTCTGCCTTCAGGAAAAAGGAATAAATCACACTCGGCAGAGTTTTTAAAGGAAAGTGAAGAAATGTGAAACTTCTTATTTGTTCCCTTTCATAAGACAAAAGCCCAACAGAGGACCTTTATAAAGTCTGAGCACTGTGCTGTAGAATAGCTGTGATATTCACTTGGCTGATCAATTAGATGCCACAAAAGCATTTGCCTCAGATAAAAGCAAATCAGTGTGGATAATTGATACACACCATGTTTATCGCACAAACCTACCTGCAGGCTCCAAGTTCCAGACTGATGCAGCAGCAGCCATCACGTGTTAGACTAGTTTCCAGCATTTTTTCTCTTTTCAAACTCCACGGAGCTGTCCGCACCCAGAGGTTCAACTGCACCAAATGATGGGCTGCAGCAAGAATCTGTGTAATGCAGCCAAGTTAAGACAAACTAATCTGTCATACTACACACTGCCACACACATTTGCATGAGAACACAGAAATCCAAATTCCATATGTTCATATTCAGATTATCTGCCTGATCTCTAAACCCCATAATCCCAAGGACATCCAAAATAAATCAAACATCCTCAAAGTAACTTAACTTTAGCAGAAGCATGACCAAAAGCAATGAGATACAGAAATCAGAGTGAATCTTTTGCTCTTTTTAATCAAAAACCAGGTGCTACATCTAAGTGTTTTCCAAAATAAATTATGGATTATTGTGTTTAATTGAGCTGCTGATTACCCACTAAAACATCAGATGGGAATTGAGTTATGTAGATAACACGTGTACTCAATCCCATCGGAAAGATGACATGACATCACATTTTCTCATCGCAAGAGGTGCAAATAAAATGTTCTACAAGAGAGTCCATATAAGAGAATGGAACTGTTCTTATGTATGTTGTGTATGTGTACATAAAGCATAACTACCAACTAATATTCTTTAAGATGATTAAATAATGAAACGATAAAAAACTGCAACTATCCCAATAGCAGCCTAGTATTTCCATCTCTTTATAGCATGTTGTTTTATGTAGCAAACCAAAACATGACAAGCGTAGATCAATTTCACTGTATTCCTAAGGATTACATTGTCTGAGCTGGCGTAATCCCTGTTTTCCTGTACACTGCATGAAACCAGTTACTCGCCAATGCTTTTTGTCCAAAAGCAGAGGAGCAGTTATCCAGCACTAGATCCTCTAACAATTGGATTCAGCTAATGGTCATGTTGTAAAACATGTCTAAATCCCTTCCACAATCATGTCAGAGATGTTATGTCATCTCACCCACCCACCCACCCCACCACCCTTCTTATTTAAGTTTTCTGCAGCACATGCATTGAAACATTTTTCTTGTAATTAAAAAAATGTTGGGGTCAGCACCATGGCAGCAGAGGAATGCATGAAGTTACCATGCTGCAGAATGATGTACAGTGATACTGCCTTTTTCTGACCCTTGATTACATTGATTTCTGACTCGAGTCAGTGGTAATGATACAATGATCCTGCATAGGCGAGAACACAAGTTACTGTATTGAAAAAAATGATTAGTCCGGTAAATTTTGCTGCAGAGAATGCTGGCCCTAAGGGTGTTCAAGTTTGTGTAGCACAGCACACAATATTACTGCAGCAGCTCTGTCTTACAACGGTGCTTGCTTCAATATGTTTATGTATAGTCAGTAATATTTTATCAGCAGAGCATAACAAAGACATTTCCAACCTTTTAGTGTGATAAACACCTTCTATACTCCTTTCCCTATTTAAGATGAGACAATTAGATAAACTGTTATTATCATTGATCCAATGTCCCAGCATCAATGAAATTAATATTCCAGTACAGCCAAGATAACACACACACAAAAAAAAAGACATGACATACCGGATTGGACTCAGAATCTTCACAGAATCTACAGACTGTGGGTTTGTGTCTCTTCTATCTGTGTTCTGGCTTGTAGGGAAGTCTCTATTGCACTTCCAGAATGCAGCGTAAAAGCAGTCGTTGAACAGATTCCCCATTGGGGCATTACATTTCAGTAACACAAAGGGTTAAGACAACACAACTAGTCCACAACTGCAGTGTATCATGGCAGTGACAACATTTTGAGATTCACATAGCCTAAAAAAGTTCAAATATCCACATGATCCATCCATTTATGTGATTATCTTGTTTAATTGTGAAAAAAGGAAACACACTGTTACAGAATGAATGGCTTCTTGTGTGTTTCACACAGAAATCCTGCTTAGAAACAAGGTTCTCAAAATCAGCTTGCTCTAAATGAACTTTTAAAGTTTCTGTATCATTGCCAGTAAAGTACTAACATGATAACCACATTAAGTAATTAGGCAAAACAAATACTGTTTTGTAAAATATCAATATGATCATGAAAAAAGAAATCTAATAATCTGTCTGGCACACCCATATCTCAGTACATGACAGGTCATTACCATAGTAAACTAATGGATGAACTAAAATGTGAGAGATTCCACTTGGCTGGGAGGACTTATTTTAATTTAAAGGCTATTTTTAGCTCACTGTATTTTCAAAGTGGGAAAATTTTGCACAGACTTGGTGGGCTTATTAAGTCAACCATTAGTGGAGGGTGTTGGGGGGGATATCTTGTGCACAGCTCTAACAACTCCATCTGGTCCATAGAATAAAATGTTAACAGAACCATCCCTTCTCAGGAATTTTTCCTCATGACTCTGACTCAATCCCACGTTCGGGAATCAAAAGGTCACAGTCCTCATACACAGAATGAACTCCCTTCTCAAATATTTAAACCTTCTGTTGGGTATCATCATTATGTCTATTCTTGGAAGTATCAAATTGCCCTGGAAATACGCCATTTGTCTGTGGTTAAGAGCTCACTTCCTCTCCCCTGTATCCATCTGTATTCAGTGTACTGTACCAGTTTTAGAGGAGTCCATTTTCAACATTAAAATGTTTCAGCCATTTACTCAAAAACATGACCTCTTCATCTGTTTAGCATCACAGCAAATGTAGTACTGAGACTATATTTCATCTGATTGAGGAATGAAATAAGTAGGATGAAGGCTCTTCAATGTTGCAGGAAATGATTCAAATACATAATCCATTAAAAACACTGTTGTTCAAAGACCTAAACAAAACCCACAAGAGGCCCATAGATGAACATGACCTAGGTCATAAATGTAGCGATATATCTTGCAGTGAAAACATTATTGAATCAAAGCTAGCTCAAACAATAAACTATTATCTTCTGATCATAGATGAAATTTTGTGGTCTGGTATTTACAGCCCTCTGCCTCTGAGGTTGAAAGCACAGCAAGAGACTGACTGATCAGGGAGTAAATCCTAGAATGACAAATAAGCTAAGTAACCTTATCACTGTGGCTGATATCGAGGCCTTGACAGAATGGTAATGTGCTTGATTTATTCTGCATGGTTCTATGACTGTGTACAGCATGGTCTCATGTTCCCAATTCAAATTCACATTTCTAACCAAAAGGTAGCTTGAAGTTTATAAAAGTGAAAGTCTGATTTAAAATCAGCAAAGCAGTGAAACTGTGACAATCTGCTAACACCATATTTTAGTTTGAAGTCAACAGTGCAAGCCATTGGAAAAAAAACAATACTTTACACTGTCTGCATGTTGAATTGATGAAGCAATGATCATGCATGTAGGAGTCTGTACATACAACATGTAGCTCTGTAGACCTAAGCATGTGTTGGGCTTTGTATGGACAGCTAGACTAGACTAGATTATCATTCCAGGAAAAGAAGTATGTTATATATCTTTGAAAAGTCTATTTCTGGATGTGAGGAAGACTGCATCAAGCCTCTGCAACAACCTAGCTTAGAGAGACATTCTACATTAACCATGTGTACTCTGCTTTAGAGATCACAGTTCTGCTGACATCAACATAGCAATCAGTGACCTGGGATCATGAGGCACTGCAGTGAGCATCCCTCCTCTTATCCTTGTAAGGAATACTGCCTTAGTACACAAGAGCACATGAACTCTCTACAAGCAATCCAGATATTTAAAAAAGAAAAACAACCTTTTTAGCCGCAAAGGCAGATGATAACAGATGTGTCAGCACGCGTTTAAAGTCATCTTTCTGAACAAATACTTTGTACCAGCAATTAACAGCATGCAATCTAAAGCACTTTTTCTCCTGCAGCTGCTGTACAGCTTCAGTAGACACACGTCCTAAGAAGCTGCATAACAATACAATCAGATATATGTGTTAGGAGAGGGGCTTTGATACACACCTGTGAGATGCCCCATACACCGGTCGCCTCTTGTAAGGGGCGTGTGAGGTTGATTTTCCTGGCTTGGCCAACATGTTAGCTGCAGATCTATGATTTGCTGTGCTGTGCTCGTCTCTGTGGTGCCTGTGTGTGTGTCAGTGTGTACTTCTCTCAGCTGGTGGTGCTGCTGTTTGCTGACGTCCTCTGCTGAGCACTGTGGCGTCAATTCATTCAAAGCAGCCTCTTTCCCGCCTCTTCTGTGTTAGGCAGCTTTAGGTGGAGCTAAAAATACATGCAATCACCAAAATGTCCCTTGCTTCTGATAGCTGTACACGCTTGTCATTGGATTTATTAAGGCCAATGAACCACGCTAATTAATCATCTGAAAGGCCCCAAAGCACCATGAAAAACCGCAGATACAAAGCATTGCCCATAACCTGCATAATCATAATCAAACATCTCTCATCCCTCCCTGTAGTGGCACTCTTTCTCTCCTTACCTCCCCTCTTCTAATGTATGCATCGCTCAGCAAAGCTCTGTTGGCTGAGCACCTCCCTGAACTGGACGCTTTCCCTGCTCCATTCCCTCTGCAGTCATGCGGGAAATCAACAGCAGAGAATGGATGGAAGGGGAAGGAATTACAGTAGGGAAACAGGAGAAAGAGAAGTGGGATGCAGAGAGGGAAGAAAATGAGCAAACAGGCAGAGCAACTTCACATCGTACAATGACAAACAGCTATGTGCAAAAGCAAATGCTAGTTTGGCAGTTAGCAGGACATACATTTTAAGATGTGCAGTTGTGAGAACATCCCTTTTTAATGGCTACAAATGTTAAATGTGCCAGCTTTGTCAAAGTTATCATTAAAAAATGTTCTTTTGAAATGCAGCACAGCTCCCCCTTTGTTCGTCTTAGTTATTGCTCGGCAAAACTTGTCTAACAAGCTTACTGTAAACAGCTTAAACAGGAAATGCTGTCAGATGCATCCAGTTGAGATGACGAGGGAGTGTAAGCTGTAAAAAACATGAGAAATGAAAGTGGAGACTGGGCTATGACCCAACAGCTGAAGAGACTGATGACTCTGCCACACAACAAATGTCTTTTATCAGCTAATATGTGAAGTCATGGATGAAAAATATTTTCTGCACTGGCTAAGGAGAGGGGAAATACAAATTAAACTGACAATACCTGCACCCACACACATACACGCAAGACCATACAGCTGCCATCCAGCTGCTGTTCCCTCATCCCCAGTACTTCATCCTCTGCTGCTCTTCCTCATCCATCTATAGTACACCCTCCATATCTCATTAGCATACCACAGGAGCCATGGCCCTTACACTGCAAGTAAAGACCTCATCAGCACCGTGGAGATGATACAAGTCTGACAGATCTCTGGGCATAACTTCCACCAATAGCCATTTGAATTGTGCATTGGCTGTCTCTTTCCGTTACTGATTTCACTGCCCAGAAGTACTGAATGAAAGTCAATTTGAATGTTAAACAGTAGAAAAAATCTGCAGCCTGAATGCAGTTATTCTGTTTCTGCAGCAAAGAAATGGTGCAGTCTGTACAAAGTACTGGAAATAATGATAACATATAAGCTTATAAAGGGCAACACTGTCAATACTTCAATAATCCTCTGATTGGTAATGGTTGAAATCTAAGTAAAATGATACAAACTAACACACATCCTAATCAACAACACATGCAATCTAGTTTTCTACACCAACATCATAACAAAAAGATCATTGCACTCTTCTTCATACTAGTCCTGTTACAATCATTTCATTACTCTGCCTGCAATTATCTCAGATGACCGTAATGGTTTCAGTTAACAAGTACAATATCTGACACCTGCTCTTTTAATGATGTCAACGTCTCCTGCTCTGATTTAATGGCAACAATTGATTATACTAGAGAGACTGCTTTGCACCATGCTTCTAATGACCTTAATGTTATGGATTTCATACTGGAACAAATACCACAGCACTTCTGTGAGTCATATTTTAAATCAAAGGCAAATTTAAAAAAGGATAGTCCAATAATGCTGATGAGGGTTTGCTGCAAAAATGGTGTACTGCTAAGTACAACTTCAACTGACCTAAAACATCCTCACTAGCCCACCCACATTATTAAGACTTCTAGTAAAATAATGGTATAAAGCATACAGACAAGAGGTTTAAGTCTTTAATTGCAATTAGCGGGGTGGATAATAATCAGTAAGCTGATTAGCTGCCATATTTTTCACCCTTTCATGAGTCAGAAAAATCATTAAACTGTTCAGTACAGAATTCACTTTACAGTCACTTTTCAGATTCAGGTTTTCCAGAACAGTATATAGGACACAGTGGTAGAATTAGTGGAAGGAAGTACGTGCCAGAAATATGTGCAATCATGCAACTTTAAAGCAAAATAGTTTCATGATACTGTGTTTATACTCAACTCCATCTATTACCAGAAGAAAAATATGTTGAAGGTGTTTGTACAAATGAAAGAAAGTTTTAGTTTACTTTGAAAAAATACAACATAATGACATAACAGCTTTGTGTAATCAGGGACACGTGTCTGAGCTGCTAACAGCTTCAATAAAATGTTATGGCTTTGTTTGCAACTAAATTAGGACTTTCTGGTTGTCACAGCAGCAAAATAAAAGGGTGTTTGATAGTGATGACATAAATTTGAAGTAAAAGTCATGAAGGAGATTGCTGTTTTTATTTAGTCCTAATACAATGCAACTGTTTAACCCCATTTTTTTCTCAAAAACACCAAAAACTCTAAACAGTAGAAGAGTCTCCACCACGACATTTTAAGTGTAATTAGTTTAGTCACAAGTAAGTCACAAGAACGATAATGGCGCAGAATAAATTTATATGATTTCATGTGATGTGATGTTTGCCTGAGAGTTTCAGTCATTTATGGAAAATTAGTCTGCAGAAGCTTTCAATAGGGCTTCATAAACTGCAACTATAGAAAGGAGAACTGAAATAAAAAAAACAATCATTCATAAGAATTAAATAAATATTTAGATAAACAATTTACTTAATAAAAACCTCTGAGTTTGATACAAACAGTTTAAGGTAAAAAATAAAAAAAACAGAATACAACGTTTTAGCATTTAACTGGCCGGCCTCTGTGAAAATGCCCAAGTGCATTGGCCATCATCATCATTCATCATCATCATTCCATAGCTATCTGAAACATACATGTTCTTAGTGTATCTCTGATAACCAAGGAATTCTCCCTCTGTAAATGTTACTACTCACCAGTTAGTGAAAAATGCTGAAATTAAAGTCCAATCCAAAGATTTAAAATATCCAAAATCTGTGCCGATCATGGAAAAAGGCCAAAAAAAGGAACCTTATTAGCTTTTTGTATGGAAACTAAAACTTCTCGATAAGCTGTCTGCTAAGGTGGGTGTGCTACAAAGGACACAGAGAAGTGTCCGATAGTATATCTGCTGTTTCAGCCTTCTCTCTGATCACTCAGTAACACTGCTAGCATTTACAAAATGTAACTCTACCTAGGTTCTCTGAGGAGAAATAAATTGATACGGCTCAACTGTTCAGTTGCTATGTACAGAGTGATGACATAGAAAAGAGGAAGGGCCCAAGCTGCTAAGTAATTCTGGAGCCACCCCTCTGTAGATAAGTAGTTATCATCTCACTCTGTTGTCCGGCAAAGTGCTGACCTTGGTCTCTGACTGCAACCAGAGCCCTCTGTCTCACCTCGAGTCAACTTTATCAGATCCCAGTTCAGTCAGCCAGAGGAAGAGAGGGATGAAAGATGGAGAGAAAAGCTGAGCGACAACTTGGGCTGCTGCAGGGCCAGCTCAATAATCCACAGACAGACATATAGATAAGAGCAGGGGGGCTGGAGGAGGGTGGTATAGGTCGATCTGATGGACAGCCAAGTCATCATTCGTATTGCACGCACCTGTTTTTACTGTTGTCATCCTGGCTATAGTGTATAGCATAATTCAGCTGTCAGCAATGACAGTGACATCTTAATAAACTCAGTATGATGCTTCTCAGTCGATCCAGTTAGCACATCCATAATCAATCAACACAGAGAAAAACAGACTATAGGAATACATTAATGTTGTGCAGTAAATTAACTGAAGCTGCTTAGAGACATGACTTTTTGACATGAAAGGACTGAAGCCATTACTGAAGCAGCATATAAATGGAAAATGTTTAGAACGTAAATAATATGTGAATGAATGTAGTATGTGAAAAGATTGGTTTCCAGTCTGAGTTAGACTTTGATACTAAAAACAGGAGCAGATGCATTTCATTATTGGAATTAATAAATACAAGCATGCTCAGTGAAGCTTTTCTGAATAATGTGTCATTTGTCTCGAAAAAGACAAACATGTGATGTGCTATAAAACTGGCCAGTAAAGACTCAACAGCAGTATCTAGTGGCTATAGAAAGGAAAGCATTGCACCCCTCTTATGCAGTTCTCCACTAGGCTCAGGTTCCAATCGCAGATCAGGAGGTTCATCTCATTAAGATGACGGTTCTTTCAGAGACGTAATGATTTCTAATGAATCAGTTAACTTTGTGGTCACTAAGCAGGCTTAGAAAATAAGTCCAGAGTATTCAAATTGAATCTTTCATTTGTGCATTCAGACTAATTAAACTGGATGACTGCAAGAAATAACACAGATATGTGGTCGATGTGTTCAATATATCCTGACCACCACATCAGCTTTCACTCGCATGGACCACATAACTGTTTCCATTTATCTTATTCACACTCAATATTCCAGTAATGTGGAAAGCATTATTGAATTAAGTAATCCACGATGAGAAACATTTTTCAGAGCTTATGGGCTCAATCTGCTGTGAACATAAGCCTATTGAAGTGTCAGGTTTTCTTAGCCCCACATTAAATATGTTTCCAGTGTGAAACATTTAGGGTTATCCAAAGGCAGCAATGCTATGTTGTATTCACAATTAATTTACTGCCTTATTTCCCGACTTCACACAGGGAAAAACAGAAAACACAACTGAGGCTTTAAAGGTTTTTTTTCTTTTCACTTTCTGCCTGAAACACTGACATCAGAGTGGAACAGATTTTATCTCCTGTTTTCACACAGTAAACAGTAACATAAATATATCTTAAAGTTTGTTTGTAAATGTTAAGAAGATTTTCTGCATTGGAAATGAATGTTGCTCCACATTTGCTGTTGGTAATTGTCACATTTTGGCAGATAGCATCTAACCAATAAGTAAGAAGTCTGACATTAATGGGAAAAATGGCAGCCAGCTTTGTTTGCCAAATATGCCAAACATTTCCATACTGCTGTACTATAATTGTTGTATAACTGTTATTTTTTGCTCTTTGGTATTGTTTCTACTCTTGAATTAAAATGTGGACTTTAATCTTTTTGATGTTTTCCAATTCCCCTTATGGGGAACTGTTAAAGTTTTCCAATATTCACTCACAAAGGGCAAAGGGTGTAGACGTGCACTCACAGAAAGACGGTTCTGATCCAAATGTTTTCCCCAATTCTCTGGGTTTTTCTATAGTCCAACGTATGGTATGCTAAAAGGTTATTCTTGGTGTGAATATCTGTCTCTCAGTGATAGATGGAGATCTGTTCAGGATCTAGCCTGATCCTCGCCAAGTGTCAGCTATAATTCAATCAGAGTAAATGGATTTGCTTTAACTATAGGATTATAAAACCCTCACATTTCCAGAAATACATGAGGTACAGAACTGGCACAAACGTTTTTTGGATTCAAACAAATATTTAACAAACTTCTGTTAAGATGAAACTTTATTCATATATTTTTTTGATTGTTTATTATGGGTTTATTTCCTGGCTACCAAAATACCCTCTATTTGTAGCTTGTAGTCTAATGAGTGTCTTCCAAACTGGTCAAAACGTCAACTATTGGTCAACTTTGTCTGGTTTTTCCTTTAGAGAGTAATAAACATAGGACTTTAAAGTGCCTTCAGTTGCCTGCCTTATTTGATTCCGTAGTTTATGTCCAACACGTAAAGAAAAAAAAAAAAGAACAAGTTAAACTAAAACAGTAGATGACAGTATACCACACACACGAGTAATAAAGCAAATCCAACATCCCAACACATCATTTTATTTAGTGGTTGGAAAAAGATTTAGAAGACTTTTCAAATTAAAAAAAAAGTGATTAAAAAAATATGACTTGAAAATACTATAAAAAAAACTATTTAATATTGATTCATGCAAACAATGATCATTCACAAGTCAGTCGGAGTTGCAGTTTCACACTGAACAAGAAAATAACTACGGTAGGTACTCACTGAGACTGTAGAATTACACTGTCCGATACCTGTGGCAAGAAAACTTCTATATATTTGGCCATCTTTATATTGCTCACCAGTGTTAAAGCAGACGCATTTTCTTTTTCCACTAAATAATAATGTGTACAACAAAAGTCTCCACACAAACCTTTCAACAAAGATTTTCTTTTTTTAGACAAATCCATCTTTTGCTTTTTAAGGCAGCAAACTAATCCCTGCTAAAAACTACCTGCATGTTGTACACCCCAGAAAGATCACTGATGCAAACACAAATTTCTCACAAAGACACCTAAATTTCACAAACAGAATACCATATATTGGTTACCTTGTGTCTATCTGCCTCTCCTCCTTTTCCAGATTGTGTGCCTGCAGATCAACACCTCCCTCTGCTTCATGCTGGGATGAGTCAGTTCCCAGGCCAAGGGGCAGACAGCTGCAGCCGCAGGTTCCCATCTCAGCTCGGGCATCTCCCCTGCCCTGACTCTGCTGACTTCGCTGTTCCAGCTCTGTCTTCTCAACCTGCTGAAGCTCACTGGACAGTGATGTATATTATCACACAGAGCGAACCTCAGCCCTGCACCTCTTAATGTATTCATTCATTGTAGTTTCTTGAGATAAATATTGCAAGTCCAAACAAGGCCTGACAGAAAGCTTCCTATCCACCCCACAATACAAATGTCCATTGTTGCAGACACTAAATTTACTCTTTGTTTTCATTGTCCTTCATCAGTCCACTGCTTTAACCTCCAACCCTCTTTGAAGGCCTGTACAGTGTAGTATTTATTGTCTAATTGCTGCAAGCCCTATAATAAGTCATTACAGACATGATATTGACAACACAGAGCCATTAATCAAACAGCTCTGACCTCAAGTGACGGTTCAAACCACCTCATAAGCAAAGGTGGCAGGCAGCTGCACAAACATGATAGCTGGAAATGACTCAAACATGATACACAGATCAATAGAAATCATCTATCAAAAGTGAAGAGTTCTTGCTACCTTATCAACCACCTATTTATTTAATTTATTTTTATCAACAGCCAATACAAAACTCATTGTGCTAATACCTCCACCTGCCTGTACATGGGAGTCTGATATGACTCTTTATTTCTTCATATAGTTCTAGGAAAACATGCATCTTTATATTGTCTGTTATGCATCACCACAACAGTGGTCCATACCTTTAGTTAGGTAGCTTTTCATATATGAATGATCCATGGGTCATTCTTGAGGCTTACTGCACAAAAAGACATTCATATGAAAACAGTCAGGCACAAGGACCGAAGTCAAAACATGTGAAAGTGCTACAAGCTTTAAGTCCTTCAGAAAGCCTGAAGAAATATTGCTCCATACTACACGGTGAGATTAAAGTCTGGCAACTTGGAAGTAGTAGAATTAGGGCTCGTTCAGGAAACCTTTACAGGAGTAATAACTTATACTTAAAGACAAAGCCACATCAATTTGATGGAAACAGTCTAAATGATCTATGCTCTTTGCATGGTGGATATTAAAGAAATAACTGTGATCATCATATTCCTGGATAAAAAAAACTAATAAAATATTTTGTTTATTCTTATTTAATCACAAAAACTAGTGTACCAGCAAAATGGATTCAGCATGTTTGCTCAGCAAAATACTTTTCACCTACTATGTGTTGCAATGGCAGTAAATGAACAATAGCTATCACAAGCAAGGATGCTGGTATTTATCAGAAAATGTAAAACTTTGTTGCTACAGGGAATAACAAGGCATTACATTTTGCATAACTAAACAAATTATTACATTCTCCAAAATGAATTTAAAAGCAAATACGATGACATTTACAGAAAAAGCAGTTAATGCAAGGATGCAATGGGTTAATGTTTGCCAAAATGTCCCCACATTTACTTTTAAAGATAAACTGATCCCTTCACATCTTTAGTGCCAAGAATTATGCAACTTTTTTAGGGTATGTACTTTTAGTTGAGGTTAACTGTCATCAATGATGGTTGCATGCAAGCCCTAAAACAGAGTCTTGAAATCTATGTTTGGACTAATACATAGAAATAGAATTATTATCAACTGATGGAAAATACACTCAAAAATAATCTAATGAAGAGGAAACAGCATGAATGTCCTATATATATAACGATAAACACAGGTCATGTCCTCTGTTGTCACACACAGGGGACCTCCAGTTATATTACTGCCTGATAACTTCATTATGTGTAAATATTGCCCATAAATTACACGGTCAGTAGGATTCCTGAATTCATTCATCCATCCATTTTTCTCACCGCGCAGATAGCTGGAGCTTATCCCAGCAGTCAACAGGCGGGAGGTGGGGTACACCCTGGACAGTTGCAGGGCAACACAGATGAACAAGCAGACAAACAACCAGACACAAACACATTCGTTCCTAAGGGCGAATTCCTGAATCCATTTCTTTAATTGTAAGCAATACTGTAACTTCACATTTGTTTCTGTGTTGGTACTCTGCAGGGTCCTGTCTATTAGCACGGTCGAGGCTTAAAATAGCAAAGCAAATAAAGAGTGCCAATGCTTCTTCTGAACAATTCGGCTCAACATTCAACTTAAACTGTGTTTTATTTCAATTCCCATCATTGCTTTTTAAAAAGACACAGAATCTCGCCTTTCATATTGGTCGATTGGTACCATTTGTATCTTGTGGCGGATTTTCTGAGCGGTCAAATAAATCAATAAAATTGTATTAAGTACGTTTATGATAAAGTTGCGAGAGAACATTCAAATCATGTTTTCCAATCCAGCCAAGTAGTTTTGATTTCTATTGCAAGCAAGCAAGTGGTGCTTAAATGAGGAGCAAGTGAAACTGGCAAAAAAATGGATGAACATAAATAAGTGAAGAAACATTTGCATTATGGTCTTTAACTGCAGTCCAACAATTGAAAGCACTGTGTGCACTTTCCTCCAAATATGGACTTAAGCCAAATCCCAACTCCTTCCTTTAGCCCTGCCCCAGTGACTTTCAGGACTAACTTTCCCATTTTCTTTCAGGGATCAAGGAGTAGTGGCCATGTGGCAGTTTGGCTGTGGCACTAGGGGGCAGTTCAATGGGTAATTGACAACTAATCCCCGATCCTTGAAAGTTAACTACCACCTTACCTTTGCAAAACAGATGGAAAGAACCCAGTGATGGGGCTGAGGGGAGGAAATGGGATGGGGCAATGGTGTATTGTTCATGAAAACTTTTTTATTATTTTCTCCATTGATACAAGTAGGTACCAAACTGGTACCATTAACCAGCATGAATGAAAAGAATGTGTTGCGATAAAACAACAAGATTTATGAAAAGAAGATAAACTCTAACAAGAGTGCATCTGGTCTTGAAATGTTTCTATCCTCCAACTTTCACATGCTATGCTTCTCCAGTAGATCAAACTGGCTGGTCACCAGTCCTCTGCAGAGCCGAATGACATGAGAAACAGGGAATTTAGACAACGGATTCATGTGTGCTGGATAAGGGATGTGTCTAAAAGTTGCAGGAGAGTATATCTGGAGCACCAGACTATGACACCCCTAAACTAGAACACCTCCATAATATGAATGTAATTAAGTTTGTCCACTGGTCCTCGCAAGGTAAGCAGCTGTTGTTATGGTAGCCTAATCAGTCATCTGTGACTAGAACAGCTCAAAATAAACAAGTGTCACCAATGCCATTCTATCTGTAATTATTATACCCATTTTTATCCATTTTTATACCCTACTGTTTCTCCTAAACTTTGCAGATTCAATCTTTTACACCAGTCCCATTCTTGTTTGCTGCTTGTGGCAAAGCGCTTCATTTCACTGGTATTCAATGATGTGATTCCAAACTTTCATCATTACTGCCAATAGCGGTTAACAAAGATTCCCAAAACAATGGCCCTTTACAACCACAGTCCTCTGTGTAAACACAAAGTTACCCAGTTAATCTAACAGCATGCCAGTGTCACCAACCATATCTGATGCAATTGCACTCTAAAGGCAATGAAGTACAATTAAGTTTAAAATGAAATTCTGAGTCTTCATCTCAGCAGTGATCTTTCCAAAGAAGGAAAATGTTTTATTTGTCACTTGAGAGTTTCTGCTCCTTCTGGTCTTCTTGGAGGAAAATGAGGCTTTCCCTTCCTACAACATCATAAAGGAAAGGAGGACCGTTTGGGAAAACACAGTTAAAAGTGATGCCTGTCAAAAAGATCACCTCTTAAATCTCCTATGGAAAAGCTGTGTCTAGAAGAATGATTCAGCAGAAAGAAGGACATTCAACTAGAAGTTTTAAAGTTAATAGCTGTCAAAGCTACAATCTCGGAGTTTAACATACACTGACTGGTTTTCCCCATCAGGACAGAGATGAGTAGTTACACCCAAGAATAAAATTTAGATTTTTATTCCAACATTGATCAGCTGCATTAATTTAATGTTTGCTTTATTCAAATTTGGTGGGTGGGGGGGGGGGCACATGATTTCTATTTCCAACCTTGGATAGACTTCTGCTCTGTCACATCTAGCAAAGATGTTTTGGACTCAGCAATTAGGTATGAAACTGATGTGTTTGCAGAAAAAGAAAGCTTCATTAAGACTGCCTTAGGGTAACTGGCCTAGAGGGATACTTCACTTCTTTTTTTATCCAGTGTGAAAGAGGCCTGATAAAAAACTTTTAAGACATCTCATGGCTAATTAACTCACTCTGTCCTGGTCAAAACAGTCAGCTATTTTAAAAAAAATGCAAGCACAGCCTGAATACATAATAAGCTCCAGGCCAAAGGGAAGACTACACAACATTAAAATGCTTGAGTGACAATAAAACATCTTGCATCTGATAAGTAGATGAAGTTAAGACGGAAACTGAGAAAGCCTTTTTTCAGAGCAAGAAGTGTGAGTTTTCTTGTGTATTGGTATATTAAGCACTTCATGCAGGACTGTCGCACAGCATTGTGAAGCCATTCAACAATGTGAACTGTGTCCTCAACAGGACACTATTGTACCTCACTGGGGTCATTTTTCCCACAGGGGGTTATAGAATTGTACATTTCCTGTGCTTGATGAGCACCAGTGATGTGATAGAACGTAAACCTAACTGCATCAAATTTCACAAATTTTACCCAGAAATGATTTGTACCTATATTTCATCGATTGGCTTGAGAGGAATAAGCCTCTCAATCTAAAGACCTACAGTTAAGGTCCTTGCATCACTTATATGGAAAAGTTTCCTTTCTGAAAGTTTCGTTTCTGAATATAGTTTATTTACATTAGATATGATTTATGTTTTTCTTTCTCTGCTTTTCTTTCCATTTGCTTACTTTTATTGATCAAAACCAGTCCAGAAGTTAAGACCTCAACCCACAGACCTGCTGAACGGACCACTTTCATCTGTAGTATTATCTTCAGGGATTGAAATGGGATTATTCTGGAAGATGATTTTTAAATTGGGTCACTTCCTTGGAGATCTGCCAGAGCTAAGGCAGCCAGACACACTCTATTTCAATCTTCTGCCACACATGACAACCTTTTTCTCCTTCTCCACTGTCCAGCCTGTTGAATTTTACTGCAACAAACAAAAACCTCAGACCAAGACTTGCATCTCGTCACTTTCTGTCAGTTAAACATAACACTGGTAACCATTATTCCGTTATGGTCTGCAGGCATCAGGTTAACCTTAACAGAGGTGTGAGCAAACGTGAGTTTGGCTACGGCTGCAACACTTGAACAATACATCCGTTGTGCTTCAGCTCGGCTAAATTCCACCATCAGCACACAACTAGTGGTAATACTGACTGTTGTCACGGCAGCATCATGTGGACTTCAATGCTTGGATCTGTTATTGTATACCTCATGTATACCTAAGAAGTAGGAAGAAAAGCCAGATAAACTTATATTCAAATCATACAACTTAAATGCTTGTGAGAGAAAGTTTGATATTAAAATAAAACCAATCGAACAGAGTACATAATATAAAAAAAACTATTTCAAATGCTGAATAATTATCAGTTTTCAGCCACAGTAATAAAATTGTAATGCTTTTAAGTGTCCTAAATAGGGCACAGCTCAAGCCACTTTCTGGTAACTGGGATAATAAAAGCAGGATTTTAACAAGCCACTCAGGTCATCTTTATCGCACTTTAACTGCATTTGCCAAGTAGGATTAAAATAATACAAGCAAATCTTCAAATTACAAGCAGAACTATATCTTGTGCCAGTATTGTTTAGACATGCAAGCTGGCCGTTTTAAACTGTAATTTTCTAAACTTTTTTTTTAAACATCACTATCAGCTGTGGGGACAGCAGCAAAGCAAAATGGGACAAAAAAAAGAAATTCAACTTAAACTTGTTTTTATCATCCATAAATATACACAATTTTTTCTCATTTTTTAGGATTTATTGAATAATACCACAAAAGGCTGCAAGAAATGATGTGACCTTGTTTTTTGTCTAAAACACAAAGTTATCGACTTTGGACAAGGTTTCATGTTTGTATTAAATACTGAATAAATTGTAATATTCATTTATCAAATCAGGCTAATACTAACATATTCAAGAGACTTATTGACTGAATAACTGGCTAATCTTTAAGCTACATTTACACAGTAAACCTTTTGGACAAATGCAGACAAGAGACATTGTGTTTATCTGTAATAAATCAAAGAGCCCAAAAGTGATTAAATCCTATATTGTAAAATTTATTATCACCAAATAATAATATACTAATAGTATTTTCTTGGAAAAAGTCTTTCAAATAAACATAAAATAGCCATGTGTATGCAGAATAAAGAATTTGACTTTATGCTAAATGGCACAGAAACAGGAACATACAACACAGCTGCACTGGTAGAAAAAAAACATCCCGGTGTGTTTTTCTCCACTGTTTCATCCCAAGACATTATCCCTCAAAAACAAAGAGACAAGCGAGGAAAAGCAGCAAAAAAAGGTCCCTCTAGTGAAGCCAAATGGGCAACAATTGGCTGACTTGTTTCAAAAGCCTTGACATTTAGGATGCAGTATATCACAGAACCTCACAGTCATATTGTTCCTGCTTTCTCCAAAGAAAAACTGAGAGAACAAGGAAAACACAAAGGCTGTCTTTATTCTACACATAAAATGTGTCCGCAACAGCAAATTTGTGGTCAGGACCCATTTTGTTTGTTTTACTTCGAACGCTCGATTTCAAAGCACCTTTAGTTGCCCGGGGTTTTTATGCAGTAACTGCATAAATTAAACAAGTATTTCAGAGCAGAGTCTGCAAGGTACTGCATGACACACTGTAAGTACTGCCTATTAGTATCTATCAACACCAGAGAGACTGTGGCATTGTGAAAATAAAACTCTCCATACAGGTGCTATATCTGGAACAAATGTATCCTGTATTGTCATGTTTTTGGCTTTGTATAATCTTGGATTGGGCTTTACTGGAATGTTAATTTTGTTGATGCTAAGACACAGGATATATCTCAGCTCATTTCAAATGAGGCAAACTTAAAGAAGAATGAAAGGACTAATACCTTAAACAAGCAATGGAGGGGCCACTTTGTAATTGACAATGATGCTGATGTATTTATTTAGTTGTGTGGGGTATACTTTCTTGTTATTGTAATCCCTACTTATCTGATTGGCTTCAAGCAACTTGCCCAAAAATCAATAGCATAATGCAATGCAGATGGAAGTGCAAATATCTGGCTTAACCTCTATGTAAACAAAACAAATATGTGTGTGTGGTAAGGTGCAGCGCCTTGCCCTTGTTTCCAGAAGCAGCCGTGTAATTCCTAAAGAGAAGTGAAAATGTGATGAAGAAAAGGCCGACAGACCTGTGTGTGACTTTGAAAATTCTGCCCTATCTGCTTCAATAATGCAATCATGCCATACATCTCTGTCACCACATGCTCACACTCCTCTCCTGTAACCTTTAGATCTCTCCCTCTCATTCACTGCCACACACTCACACAGACAGGCTGCACACCTATCTAATGGAGAGAGTAGAGGTCCTGCAAGAAGGATGTGAGGAGAATGTTAATAGCTTTCTCGCTGTCCTGCAAGGCTCGTTACTTTCCACTCAGTAAAAGCAGAGTTAATTGGTTTCATATCCAATGGGATCTCCGTATGTTATCCCATATGTTTCTCTGTCATGCGTCTTGTACATGTGTTGATATGAGTAATAAAATGTACACCACTAGGTGGCAGCACAGGGTAAACCTAGTGCTATGCGGTACCTGAAG
>JBAMHV010000001.1:13418770-13438528 GCA_037177535.1 Pseudomugil gertrudae | reverse complement strand
ACATCACTCACATGTATGGAAGGAAAGATGACAACAGACCCCAGGTTAAAAAAAAGCGAAGTTCTCCTTTAAGAATAATCCGTTACCTACAGTGACAGTATGGCTATCTAGAAAATGTTTTATCATGTTAATGATCATTTTGGTTGCTGTCATTTCCTGTCAAATGTTTACCAGAACCACTATCAAATGTACAGTCAGACTTTTGTAGTTTTCTTATACTAAAGTCATTTTGTGCTGCAATGCAGCTTGTTTTGTTTAAATTAAGTTGGTGTGTGTGTGTGTGTGTGCGTGCATATACATTATATATATATATATATTAGTATTCTGGTGAAGGCTTTCAAAACAGATTTCCTTACAAGTTTGAGTCCTGCAGAATCTTGTATAGTAGCATTAAGTTGGGGCTACAGCATGCTTCTGTAAATATTTTGTACAATTTAGTGAAAAGATAATTGGTGTTCCTCTGAAATTATAAATTTGTATTACAAACTTAGTGACCATTTCAGATTTGATTATTCACACACAGGTGTGTGTAATATGCTTTTTTGTGATAAAAATACTTGATCATGATTTTAATGTTTAATATAATTTTGAGGTGAAGTTTATTTTAATCACGGGATGCCCAAGTTCAGTCCTCATGATCATGATATCATGAGATGCAGGAAGCTGCATCCCTTCTCCAAAACACTTGAATTCCCTGATCCTCATGTTCTTCAGCTCTGCACTAGTGTGGTAATGAGCCTTTCATTTGCTTCAGGTATATTGAAGAATGGATTTATCTAAAAGTTGTAGGATGGTAACTCACAAGGACTGCACAGGACCCGTTTTTAAGATTAAATCAGTTCACGAGTTCAGTTCTTTGAGAATCATGTGAAACCTAGTTGTTAAATCTGTTCTGGTAAAAGATTTATATTGGTCTTAGAACAGTTTCACACAAATTGAACATGGTGTTCAGCTGTAGATTTCAGACTTCTTTTCATGGAAATAAATTTAGCCATTTTCTAACTAACAGACGGGTGTTTTTGATCTAAAGCTTTTTATTGAAGGATAAATTTGCATAACTTGACAGCTCTGCCTTACTGTGACACAAAAGCAGAACAAATAGCAAACTCAAAAATATACACAGGAAAATCTTCCCTTTTCTATCAGTCAGATACATTTTGTCTTTTCTGATGTGCAAAATTTTCAGTTTAAAAAACGTATTTTTGCACAAAATATACATGTTGGTTTTCCAATTATTTGCTGCTGGATACAAGTTATTTAAAGATACCGTACACCTCAATTCAAGGTAATAAAATGTACCTTTTTAAGTGGTCTTGCTCATTCATTAACCTCAGATTAAAATGTATATATAAAAAAAATTATCAATAAAAATAAACCAATTGTAACGTATGAAATGCTATCTGACTGCATTTGTAAATTTTATGTAGAATCTGCATAAAAAACCTACAAAGTGGAACATAATTATTGTGCCTGTGTTAGTCCCGTATCATGCCACATACGCAAGTATATTTCTTATTCATGTTAAATGTTTGTTGGACCTGTTTGCATAACCTCATTTGATATGGGTTTATAACTACCATGTAGGCAGAACCAACATCTCAGACCACTAATAATATTCAACACCTGAACAGAAAAGTAAAAAGAGCAAAACTTAGATAAGCACAGGCTTATAGGATACAACTTTATTGAAACAGTCTTGACCAGTAACAGCATACAAATGGGTGATGGTGCAAGAGATGAATGGGTAAAAATAAAAAGCCTTTATGAAAATAAGATCAAAAAAGGAAAAGTGGTTGACAGCACAGGGCAGGAAAAACAATTCTAATGGAATCAGATTGACAGTGGCAGGGTATTTTTTGCATTTATTTTGTACAAAAAATAAATTAATGAAATCTTTCAAGTTTACAGGAATATCTATTTGTAGTTTTACATCACACAGACTTGCTGAGAATCCTACATGTGATGAACTTCAGCGTTTTGTGTTAAAACATTTAGAGGATTTAGACAGACCAAAGCAGGCTGACTTTGATAAGTAGGCCAGGAGTTTAAAAAAAATCATTATAAAAGTGAGCCGGGGCAAACACATTCAAAAATCCTGAATGTTCAACGTGGCGCATCTCGACGGTCCTTAGAATCCTTTATGATCTCATTGCTTGAGAGTTACCCCGAGACAAACCTCGTGGTCCTTGGGCAGCTCCTCGCTTGTAGCCTTGCTGATACCCTTCCTTTAAAAATATTTTATTAAAAAAAAGGCTATCACTTATAACTGAAATGGTTATCATCCTTATTAGGTTAACAATATTAAAGTTTATGGTGAATTGCGTCTTACCCGCTGAGAGCTGCTACTGGAATAGTCCCGAGATGTACTGAATTGGGTTTGGCCATAACCACTGCTGGGAGGGGCATTTGAGAAAGGAGGGCGATAGCCTTCATATCCCCCTGATAACAAAAGAAGTTCAAGTAAATTGTTACGCTTGTATTGAGGTCAATTCATTACGGTGTCTGTGACAAATGGATGTTTCTACCTCTGAATCCATTTGAGGAGCCCCGATATCCATTCATCATGCCACGGGCGTTCCTGGGTCCACCCCTAGGTGCAGCCCTGCTGTTGTAAAATGACTGACCGGACTGTCCAAACCCTGCAGCTGCAGAGGAGTCTTCATGACCTCCAGCCGAGGACATGACTTGGTCTTGGGGCTGGAACCCACCAACAACTGAAACAGAAGTCTGTAATGCACTGGGTGGCGATGCAGTTTGCAAAATGTATTTCCACAAGCTGAGAATGTTTAATATACATGGTGTCAAGTTATTTTTAATTTTACTTTAACATATTCAAACTATACATCTACCCTTACCTGACTGCAATCTCTCCTGTGAGATGTCAGGCTGCTCATTCTCTGACTGGCTGTTAAAGCTCTGTCTGTAGCTAACAGGAAACTGGCTGGATTGGTTAAGAGGGTCTGCTTGGCCATCAGTAGGTGGAGGTACAGGTGCATTCATATTAAATACCTAAAAAAAGAAAAGAAAACACACATAAATGTTTTTCATTATATACCAAACATTCTTTCTGTTGAAGGTCCAGGAAAGCAGGAAATGTTAAATCAATACACTTTAAGATGACAATCCAATAATCAACCAGTTTCTGCTATAATATGTTTTCTAGCCTCAAATATGATTTCTTACTTGACTTGCACAAGCTTAGAAGCTGACCATTTTCAATAGACATGTCCATGATCACTGTTGCATTGTTTAAAATGGACCCAAAGCGTACCGCTTGCACTGACTGGAAAGGTGCTGCATTGACATTGATGCCTCCTGCATGGGTGGGCTTGGACACAGGTGGGAAGGCAGTGGACAAGGAACATGGGACGGGAGACTGTTCAGATGACAGAGACATAGAAGACTGGGTAGGTAAAAGGGAGGGAAATCGGAAGGCAAGGAATGTGGTCATCAGGTGATATGGGATCCTGGATAGTTCACCTAAATGTAGTATTCTCTACTCTCAGAATAAGTAAAAATTCCCCTGCAATACATAGCAGATAACAGGACATGTCATTTAATTAATTAAAAATTGTACTGTACAGGAAATATCCTTACTACACTTGCCGTTTATGGGCTTTACTACAATTTCACACTGCTCAAAATAACCAGGTTTTGACCACTGTCTGCTGTGCTTTCTACTTACTTGCGAGGATTCATTTGGTCCAGACCCTGTAGTTGTTTGAGGAAGCCTAGACTCTGAGTGGACTGAAAGATAAAGTATACAAAAAAGCACATTAAAACAAAGAAAAAGACATTTGACCAATTTCTAAATTACATTCCAAAGATGAGCCCACTAAAAGTGACAAAACACAATATAATCAATCTGGTAATTAAATTACTTACTTGAAGGGCCCCCGATCTGTTGCAAGTCAACAGTCTGCACAGGCTTCATTGGTTGAGCAGACACAATGGCTGGGTCCAGAGCCTGGCCGTCAAATTCCAACATGGAGTCCTGTCAGAACAATATGCAAAGTAAAATTTTGCTTCAATACAACATCCAAACACATTTGTGGCAAGTCTGGAGATTTTAACAACACCTCCCTCTCTGCTACTCTACCAATGTTCCAACAGTTTGTCAGCTGCTCCATCAGAGAAAATAAAACTGACTTATTTTATGCTTATATAAAAAAAATGCATACAGCTCCTCTGCCCTGCCACCTTTAGGAAGATCTGACCATAATCTGGTTTTCTCACCTCCCCCTCAAAAACCTGTCATTAGAAAGACTTAAAACCTGATCTAATGAAGCTGAAGATGCTCTGAGAGGATGCTTCGAGGCTACATACTGGAATGTCCTCTGTGAACCTCATAGAGATGACATCTTGACTGAGTGTGTGACAGATTATATAAACTTCTTTGTGGACAGCACCATTCCAACAAGACCAGTTAGATGGTTCCCCAATAACAAACCCTGGATCACCAGTGACCTGAAGAAGCTGCTATAAATGTGAATTTCCCTCTGGAATTAATAAAGTATTTTTCAATTCATTCAATTAAAAATCTGGGCTTCTGATTGAACTCCGTTTATGTTTGGTAGAGTGCCATTTCATAAAATTGCACTATATACAAAAAAAACCTTAACTTTATGTTACCTTACCTTTTTAGCCTTATTCCTCATTCCCCCCAACCAACTCCGATGTGTTGTTGCAGCTTTTTATAGTGCAATTATAAACAGTAAGGTTTTTTAAACCATGTGTTTCACAAGACATTGAACACCTCACAACATCAATCAACGTATCAATACACCAATAACACGAATCTTTAACAACAGAAGCATCATATTACAGTACAAGCAGCACCTGCTCACCTGCATGAAATTGTATGTCCCTTGCATCTGGGCCATGAGGTCTTGCACTGCCTGTTTTCTGACCACTGGATCAGTGGCAGGACAGGGTGCGACTTGGTTCCCACTTACGGCTGGCTCTGGAGCCAGTTGTGCAGGAGGCTGGTGCTGGAGGGAACTTACCATCTATTTAAAACAGGAGTATTCATTTAAAATACAGAGTTTAGGTGTATTTGGAGGCTTTGGGGACTAAAGTAATAAAGTAGTGGAGTATACCTGAGCCTCCACAGTCCACTCTTCCACTTGGTCTTTGTCTGTATTACTGTAAGGAGCTTCTGGAATGAACTGTCTGTTAACAAACTGTAACAAAAGACACAACAGTAATTTTATTTAAAACAATAAAAGGCAAAAGCAGAACATAGTGTCATTTCTTTGCAGTATAAATGCAAACAATTCTTACTTCTGTGGTTTCCATTTGTACTGGCTCTGTGTAGTTTTCACTGGTTAATCCTTCTGGAGGGATAAAGCAAAGTTGTATGTTTTTCTCAAATAATTTTTTTTTCTCAGACATATCTTCAAATTTATTTCTAGTTACCAGGTTCCAATTGCTGCTCCACAACTGCTGCAGGCTCAGCCACTGCAGGTAGCTCCTCTTGTGCCTCTTCCTCCTCATATGCTCCATTCTGATGAGTTTGCGCTTTGTCAAAGTAACCACTCAATAGCACTTTATCCAGGGTATCCTTCAGTGACTTGTCTGGAAAAAAACAAAGTTACAACCAAAGAAATGTAATTTTACAAGTAAGTTTGACAATACTGTGCAACTATTTTAAATACCTGAAAATGTTTAAAATATCCAACATATAAAGAAGCCACTCTTGTTTATTCCTCACAGGAAAAGAAAACAAGAAGTATACAGCAAGGTTTTTTAAGATCTATTCTAAAAAAAGAAAATTTTACAAAGACAGGTGCCATTATGAACAATGTAAAAAATAGGTGCATATATGGGAAAACAAAAATTTGCAGTACCAGCTTATATAAAATACTGCATTTTTTTATGTATAGAACAATATATCCATTTAAAATTCAATTCAGTGTGAAAGTGTTACTTAAGAGTAATGGTTTTATACGTACTTTATAAAAACAAGTATGTGAAGAAATATGAAAATATTTACACGTGGTTCCAGCGACAGCCTTGTCTCGGCCCTCAAGAATCTCCCACAAGTGCAGTGAAGCCTCTTCATACTGGTCAGTCAATCTGAAAGTAACATTAAGTGGGAAAAAAATTAAATAGCGGTAGTCATTTTTTCCTATATCCTACCTGACTGAACTAGTTTAAATATATCCTGAAACTCTAGTTTCTGCCACTGAATTACAGGTAATTTCATACCTGACCTCGTAGTTCCGATCAGGTCCCACCAATTTGTAAAACTCATCAAGTGATGCAAGTTCAGCGTCGGTGAGAAGAGAGGAGCCAGAGGCATCAGGTCGTTTAAGGTCCTGTCTGACACTTTCATCTCCCAGTTGGTCCAGTAAATACTGAAGTTCCAAAACGGTCTTCAGCCGCCGCTGTTCTATCTCCTCACGCTGTAGCTGCTCTCGTCGTGCAGACTTCTTCACTGCTTTCTGAATCTAAATGCACAAAAACACACATGTTTTGCAAAATGTATTCCACAAACAAAGAAAGTCAGTGTCACCAAAAACTTTCAATAATCACAGCTGACCCAATTCTAGTTGCCGTTTGGTCCTCTCAATAAAGTTTTACTAAACATGCTGAAAATACTGGTCTGGTTTTGTACAATAAATATAATTCTGCATAATATGATGGTATTAAATCACACCTTTTTGAATAAAAACTTCACTTAAAATTCATTATCTTTTCAAAAGTCATAATAAATTATCACAAAGTTTAATCCCAAACTTATAAGTGCCATATTTTTCACCTCTTGGCCCAGCGTCAGGAAGCTTTTCTGCAAGTCTCGAGCAAAGTCAAGGTTGTTGTTGATCTCTTGATACTTTGACAAAGCCTCCTGCAAGAACAAAGAAAAAAGGAGGTTTCTGAAAAACATTTTATTGTTTTCATTCCATAAAAAATAAAATATTACCCTCCAATAGATATGTGACTGTTTCTGTTTAATGCCTGAAATTAGTATGTTAATACTGATGGTAGAAAAAAAGTCAGTTTCATTATTAAATGATTTATATGTTAAATCTGTCAATCAATCACATTTTATTTATAAAAGCATTTTTATTTTTGTCTTACCAGCTGATCGGGATTCAGTCCTTCTCCTTTATTCTTTTTTTCCTGGTAGTCATCCAGTTTGGACTGAAATCATTTTAAAATGAAAATATTTCTGTAACTCGATTATGAATTTCACATAAACTATTTTAAAAAACAAACTGTCTTAAACACAAAACATTTAAAATCTATTAACTTAAAAGTATTTATGTAATAAATACTGAATCTACTGGAGGACATTTTAATTCAGTCTTTTTCTAGAACTCTAAATAAATTTAACACTCAAAGATGATCAATAATTTCTTTAGAGCCATATTTGCAAAAATCACTGGTGAAAAAAATGCTGAATGCTGTGTAATCCCCTAAAAGACTTAAAGCCTCTTTTTAACAAAGTAACCATGGTTTACTGGAAGAAAGAGTTGTCAAAAGTTTCATATTTTAGAGAGATACCTTCTTCTTTTCCATATTGCGGACCTTCTTGTCAATAACACCAAGAATGTGCTTCATGGCTTCAGAGTTACTTCCACTTCCCAGGTCTGGAATGGCAGACTGGACAGCAGTGTTGCCAACCGTTGCTGAAGGCATCTAATCGGAAACATTTATTTAGGAGACTTTAAAAAACATATAGTTTTGAGTTTCTAAACAGAGAAAACATATTTAAACTTCCACTCCTTACAGAAGAACAATGCTGTAGAAGAATCAATGACTAACAGATACCTCTTATGTTAAGTTTTTTTTATTCTAGTCATTTGGCAGACGCCTTTATCCAAAGCAACTTACACATGATAAGCATTTTAACCATAGCTATTAACCTAACATGCATGTCTTGAGGGTGGAAGGCAGCCGGAGTACCTGGAGAGAACCCACGCATACATGAGGAGAACATGCAAACTCCACACAGAAAGGCCACTGGACATCACTTCCCAGCCTGGGCTCAAACCAGCACCCTTCTTACTGTGAGGCCACAATAAAATGTAATCTCAAAATTCAAAGAAATAACAATAATGCAATTTATACGAAATGTTAATCACATTTTTGCACAACTTTTAAATACGTTTCTTGAGGTGTGTTAGTGGCCGTCTGGTCATGTGTCTGATGGGTGTGGAAGTATTAATGATATCATTACTAGATATTGTATATTCTATTCTACAGGCATTTAGCAGACGCTTTTATCCAAAGCGACGTACATCAGAGAATAAAACAATATATTGATGTATAGTAATCACACGACTCATCTGTTAAACTTCTAGAAGCAAAAAACAAACAAAAAAAACAGAAATTGTAGTGGAACATAAGTTTAAGAATAGGGTTAGGAGGAGCTGTTTCAGTAGATTTTATTCAGCTCATTGTCAATGATAACGCTTTCATACACATCCCTAGTTATTAATTATTAGCACAAAAAAAAATCTGATCATTTATATAAAACCGAACTCTCTTTGTTTCATGTTTTTTGTTAACATGAGTTGGAGGGCAGATGAAACTGAAGCTGAGGCCATGTTCACAAACTTAAACATCTTGGTGAGGTGGTGTAGCTATCATATCTGTAAAGGAATTACATGGCCTCCTTATGCAACTAATCTTACCTCAGTGTCAATTTAATGTCCCCGAAGTGACTGACACACAACTATTGGTATGTGCACACTTCCCTGTGTGGGACGAGCGCAATACTGACACACAAAACATGCCTTAAAAACTTATAAAATACTGACATTTATCAGTTTTTTTAGATCTCTGTACCATAAAGGCTGCAGGTACACACTTTTTCAGTTCTAAGATATTATTCAGCAAGATATCAATAAAATTCTTTTAAGTTCTGACAAATCTGACTAGAAAAGCACTCTGAGAGCAATGAACTCTACCAAAAAGCTTTTTTCCACCCATTTTGTAAATAATCCTTTTAAAAATCACACAATTCCTTCCAGATCACTCCCAAAATGTAATGGCATCCAAGACCGACCAAGACCATGTTAAGCCAAAATGCAAAAGCAATCTGTGTACCATTACTACTCCCAAAGGAAATAAGATGGTAGCAACCAGGTGCTGCTAATCAATTGCACCTGATTACCAAAACATCAGAAACTATAAAAGCAGATGTTCTGGCCACCTGTTGTCAGGTGTGTGTTAATATAATGCTGAAGAAATACAGTGCTCTGCAGACAGATTATTTCTGTCCATCAATCTGAAAAGGACTGTAAAGCTGTTTTCATACTATCTGGAGTAAATATTCTAAGAACAAATAATAATTTACAAGTAGAAACATTGAAGATTGCCCGCCTATCTACCAATAAGTGGACATTCCAGCAAGTTCAAACCAAGATCTGAAGGCACAATACTCATTTATACTCAGAAGGGGAGTGCAACGGTAGGATTTGTTTGGAAGAGTTGCCAGGAAAAAGCATCAGGAGGGGGTAAAAAAACATTTGCATGAGGACAAAGACCTCAAGCACACCTTCAAACCTAAAACATAATTATTGCAACTTTATAGATCCAGACCTCAACCTGATTGCACACTATGACAAAACCTTTTGAACAAAGCAACCAGTGAATTATTATGCATCAAAACTGTGTAAAGAAAATGGGCTCAGCTTTTGCCATAACAATATAGAGATATATCAAAGGGAAAAAGATCAAACTACTGTTCTCAAGCGGTTTGTGTCTGCTCAGTGATGCAGTGTGCTTAGTTGACCAAACACTGGTTTTAGAAGTTAAATAGCAAAACAGCAATGCAACACTAATGTGTCATGTGCTGTTAAACTAATTACACCTGATATATTTAGATTAATATATTTCTATTTTTACTGAATTGCTAAAACCTTCCTGTATACTTTTTTCCACGAAGGTACATATTTGCTTTAAAGTTAATTGTTTTTACAACTTTGTCTAATGGTAAGCCTCGACCTAAACCAAGCACACTGGACTGGATGGAGGAAATATTTATACGATGTTTACGTGCTTTTTGGGCAAAACAACTGGAACAAACTGCAGTTACTCTGATATTCAG
Source organism: Pseudomugil gertrudae (assembly GCA_037177535.1). Taxonomy (NCBI): domain Eukaryota; kingdom Metazoa; phylum Chordata; class Actinopteri; order Atheriniformes; family Pseudomugilidae; genus Pseudomugil; species Pseudomugil gertrudae. Next base: position 13,428,468 of record JBAMHV010000001.1, on the reverse strand, counting down.
TCTGACCACAAAGTTGCTGGCTAATGCAAGCTTAGTATCAAACAGGTTTGTGTTTAGATGCAGATTTGTGACTGTCCGTGAAAAGCGACGGTAAATAAAATGTCGGCCTGCAATTCAAAGTTGAAATCTTTAACCTTAGCTCCCTTCGAAATACCAGCTAACCTTGCTGGTATATTATTACGACCCGTTACGCGTACGCTGTAAATTCCTCTTATATAGCCGAGCTATGATTATAACCCTTCAGTAAAAAATGGGTAACATTGACCAGCTAAACAAAATCAGTGTAATAAGCGTTGTAGTGTTCCTAATCTCCATGTCCCATTGTTAGCTCATAGCATGTACTCTTAACGTTATGCGGCTAATGCCCCAAGTTCACCGGATGTCAGTTAAAACGAGCTGTTAATTTCAGTAAAACCTCTCTAAATTACGTGTATACCAAACAATGTTGTCCCCTAAATAGTTTATTTTAACTGTGAGAGACTGTAATGGGACGTCGTGATAGCCCGTTTTTGCGAAGCCGACTCGATTAAGATGACAAAAGACTTATTACTCAAATTCGGGTTAAATAGCCTTTTGACAGCGATGCCAAGCGTCCCATACCTTTATACTCTTTGTCTTCAAAGAGATTTTCTCGTCTGTCGGATTTCTTGTTAGCTGTGCAGCGCTGAGCAGAATCTGTATAATTTCACTTTAAGTGGTGTTTTTCTAGAAGGATGCTCAGGATCGAACCGGCCAATGGCTGACTAGCTGTTGCTGAGCTAACAGTAGCGGCAGTGCTAACATCTTCTTCTACTCACGAAATTGCGGCAGTTTCGATGCAGGGTAAGTGTGGTGTTTCCCTCCAACAGACCATTTGTGGAAGTGATTTAATTCTTTAGTCAATTTGTCAAGAATCATTATTCTAAACTCAAGACTGGTCATTTTTGTTAAGTAAATTACTGCTCTACAATAATTAACATTTTTAACATTATTATTATGTCTTTTAAACATAAAAAATAACCATTGACATGTTACAGTATATATCTTTTTTTTCTTAACAAGAACTAAACTCAAGAGCAGAAACAGTGTTTTAAGAACACTCACGGTGTTTTAGTAACTTGCAGAAACACATTTAGAAGCAATATTTTCTGCATATCCAGTCTTTTCTATCATTGAGGATGACTAAATGATCTTGTACTTGTATAGCGCTTTTCTACACATCAGTGCACTCAAAGCGTTTTAATATCAAACTATATCAAACTTCTGTTACAACATTATTCCGATCATTTATATTTGCAGGTATGCGTCATGTTTACCTCTCTGAAGATACCACCATATAATTTCAGTCAGTTGTTGACGTGACAGGGTTATTGCAACACTTACTTTTTTAAAACTTTTTTTGTTTTAATTTTCAGACTTTCTGCTGTAGTTTTGCTCATGTGATTGAAAACATTGTTATATTGCATTAGTTATTATCTGTCAGACAAATGGATTTACAATTGCCTTTACAATGCCTTGGTGTACATTGTCAAGGGTTATAAAAATACTAAAGACCGATTGTTCCAGAACTTGTCCACAAACACTCCTCCAGTCAGTATGAGGTATTTCTACTGATAGGCTGTGTTTTTCTTTTCCAGCAATGGTGTAGTGCATTTTTTCATAGTTGAGACATGTTTTCCTATAGGTAAATCTCCTAGAAGAAACAAAATGAAGTCTTATTTTACATTGTTATAAACTTTAACATCTTACATGCTGCGATCTAGCTTTTGGAGGCTTTGAGAATTCTGAGTCTGAGAGTGTCTGCTCTCCGGGGGAACTTGTTGATAACCACTCCTAGGATTACTTAAATATTGTGTCCTGAATAATCTTTGGCATTGTTTAAAGGATTATCTCCAAATTGCTTGGAAATTGCCTCACAGTTGTACTGATTATTGGGCAGCAACAATTTGTTCTAGATAAATGCTGCCTCTCACATACTTCATTACTTAAGTCCAGCAAATTGCTAAAACCTCCACATTTTTTTACAGGTGTTCAAACTTGCTAATTAAAATACATTTGATAAACAGATGGTTGCTAAATACCCTCTTAATTCTAATTAATTTTCACACACTGCTTTTTCATTTTAGCCTAGTTTTGGTTAAATAAAAAGATATAATAATATTAAGATAAATAAAATGCATTTTCCTAATTTCAAGAACTGGCAGATGGTACACTTGGTGACTGTTTTGATACACGAAAGGTGGTTTACTCTCTTCTTCACACAACAGTCTTGTGCTAAATGCATGGCGCCTTGTTTGAGGTCATTAATACCAGATTTGCTTGTTTTTTATCAGCTCATCCATGAATGTTCCCACTCCTATGTCTGAAAACAAGGAACAGTTTATACTAGTTTTGCTATTCATTCAGAAGCAAAATAGAATTTTTGATGGCCAAGAATGAATATACTGTCAGCAAAGGTATGATAAGAGTGGGCAGTTATAGCCCTTTGTCTGAATAGGAGGGAAATAGGACAGAAGTCATTTTCCTTTCACCATTTCTGGCATTTAAAGTATTGTTTTCTATCTTGACACAAGAGGCGCTGGTAAAATGATTCAATTAAATCTAAAATACAAGAATATTTTTCATATTAGAGGGTGATGGGAAAACAAACCTGTCATTGAGAAATGTTATATTATGTGTACTAACTCATAATGGACAGTAGATGGCGCATGTGTCTTAAATGACAAAAAATATTCTACTTAAAATGCGTCAAACCCATTTTTAAAACAAGACTTGATCCTGTTCTGCTATAAAGATGTTTTTTCCAACATATTTATTTTAGTATTTTCAGCTGTTTTCTCCCAGTACAGTGTAACCACAAATGTGTCATGTGTGGGTGAACATTACAGACTGCTGAAATGGAAGGTCTTACAGTGGCAAGTGCAAAACAATAGACCAAAATAAAGAAGGTAAGCAAATGCCTGCAAATGTACTTCATGCCAATTTAACACTCATGCCTTAAACTGAGCTACCAGGTTTAAAATAAGAAATGTTCAAATATTCAGACTTGTTCCTGTCCCACTTCTGCTGGTTTTATCCCATCATATCATGTATGATGATAATACTAAAAATAATAATACAAAAAAATCTTAAAAAAAATAGGAAATATTTAGACCCTTACAGTTTATGCCAGCCAATAATTGGTTATTTTAAGAGGATTTTGGATTTTACACATCTAGCTTTGTTGCTATGTTTGGGTAGCTGTCCCATATGAATCTCTCACCAACCACAAAGGTGGGGGTGTACAGATCTTCAGTTTTCCTCTCTGATGTGGGCTGCTGAGTAATGGCTGTACATCCCTCAGTGCTCTTCTCCTGCTACACATCTGACTGGATTAAATATGTGCAGAGGATTTATTGGCTGAAAAACCACCAGAGCTCCACAAACACTTTGGCCCCGGACCACTTACAGCGCAGTCCAGGCAAGCGCGCAAATTTGTCTGCAACCCCGTCTCGCACCCCCATCTCGGTTTTCCCTCTCCCTTTCAAACTGTGCGTGTTCACATGTTTTGTCTCTGATTTATCTTAACCACACAATTTTCCTGTGTTTTTTTGTTTTATTGACTTATTTTATGGCACTAGGAACACAATCTTAGGCTCAAGGTTGTTTCCAGACTTTGAGAAGGAAAGACTGTACCCCCCCACACATCCAGTCCCAGTTGCTCTTTTTAGTAAGCCCTGGAACATTAATAATTCATGATCCACGTGTTGCAGACAGACAATAAGACTCATCTTCACAATTACCTATCATGCAATTCAATTTCAAGTAATTTGACCTTAAAGTTTGTCTGTAATTCAAAGGTAGGCTTGTTTGCAAGCAGAAGAAATCTACAGGAACCCACAATTTGGTCAAATTAAAACCCAATGCACTGCTGTCCATTTGTAAGATCAGGACACTTGTGCCTTTGGTGACTGTCAAAGATTCACAATTTGCAATGAATCTGTTGACAAACTTTTAGCTCAGTAAGGCTGTGAAACCTCAACTGTTTTGAGTGTGTTAATCAATGCAATGACTCAAAGGATGAGGCTAAAGCTATAAAGGAACAGAAGAATCCTTCTGGTAAACACCATAGAGAATTGTTACGATTTCTTCATGTGGTCTATGTCACTTCTGTTGAAAGCGTCTCAGTTTTGTAGGTTTGTCTGTGTTATTTCAACTTGCTCATTATCTGATCCTTTTATAGTGCACCTCAAACCCAGATATCTTCCTTTCTCTTTCAAAGTGTGTCATCAAACATTTTTTGGCATTCACAGTAACCAGAGTACTTTGGTTGGTAGATACTTGATAGTTTTTGTACAACATAAGCCTACGTCTGTATGAAAATGAACAGCAAGTTGATGTTTTTTCCTTTATGAGTTTCACAAGGACTGGTATCCAGCCCTGCTGCAGTTATATATAGCACAAAAAATATATCTGTGGAAGGCACATCTAACAAGATGGTTACATTCAGGGTGTGAAACAGATGTTAATAATTATAGTTAAGTGGTGGATTTTCAAGATATACACCTAACATTTCAGCATAAGAAACTGTGTGGCATTAAAAAAAATCTGCATATATATTCTGTGAACACACACATAGCACACTATGCTTTTATATTTGAGTCCAGTAAATGATGTATGGTCATTGTCTGCATATTGTAGCAATAATAAACACAATGCAGCCATTATGATTAATATAAATGGATTAAAGAAGAGCAAAGACTGAATATAATAATTTATGTTACTGATTTGGCATCTTCAGTTGCAGGTGTCCCCAGTTTCCTCCTGTTTGCATGTTAGGCTTCTTGTCATTATTTCTAATCAGAAATTACTGAACTGATGTCATGCTATCCTATCACAGATAGTGTCCTGGTGCAACTGGGTTGCAGGTGATACAATACAAATAACAGCATTATTTACATAGTACACAATTCAACAACAGTTGTATATTTCAATTGAAACTGTTTCTGAAATATGAATCACAAAAGAAATGGTCCAAGTCATTGAAAGTCAGAGATTTATACGCAAAACCGAGCAAGTGAGGTTTGTTTTTCACTTTTGTTATATCAATATTTCAAAACACAATGTGCTGTTTATGTTCAATTGTCACTGCACATGATGATAAATAATCCTATATCCTCAGGTGCATTAATTAATAAAAAAACATCTCTATGTATTTAGAGTTCAAATCATTTGTTTGTTTTTTTACATACTTTTTCAACAGAAAATTGATTTCACAAGGATGTGGACAATATCAGTGGCAAACCGATCTATTTTGTTTTTATTTATACTTATTTCTTTTTTTATTTTTGTCACTGATTTTGGTTCTGTACTTGTGTTATCAAGTAAAAATGTGTCACATCTCAAAGGAAAAAGAAATAATTCTCATAACCTGTCTCAACAGTAACTGAGCTAATTCTATATCAAATTCTTGCTAAAATGTGATTAAAAGAGTTTTTCCTTATAGATTCTTAAATGTATAATTAGGGTGTCCTTCCTAATTTTCCAAGATGATCTGTAAAAAATATTTTGGCTGTACTTATAGTCTTGGTGTATGTTTTGATCACTGTATTAACCATACTGTGAACTACACACAAACTCTGTTCTGTATTGTGTGACTTGTGTTGGCCAACCTTTATGCTACATCAGCATTAAGCTGGTCTGCTCAGTGACAGGAATCCGACTCGTGCTGATCTTATCCAACACCGTGAAACCAGAGCAGACCTCACACCTCTGTCTCACACAACTCTGCCCAGAGGGCATCAACCAGTTCAGTGATGAAGCCCCAACAGAAGAAACTAGATTTGGAAGAACATCTGCCTCTCCTGTACTTTCTGACATTTCTACAGTTCTAATCTGACAATAATTAGAATCAGATTTTAAATGAAATCTGTTTACAAAGAACATGTTGACCAATATTTGCAAGCTTATCAATTTTATGTCTCTTTAAAATTTATTTTAATCACACATTGAAACTTTTAAAACAATTTTCACAAATTTTTTTCATTTTTCACATTTAAAAATATTTTGATATTAAAAATTACGTGAACAATTTATGTTTTACACTTTTCTCAGTGTAAATGTGAGGTTTCATAAAAAACATTAATAATCCCAGTAATGTAATAATGTACTTAGTAAATGTTCTCCTGTTTACAGTAATTGATTTTTAAGGTTTAAGCTGAGAATTCTGTATCATTTTGGAGTTAAAACGTTTCACGTTTTTATGAGAAATTATTCTTTTCGAGCGCTGCTTTGAAAATTTTGCCATCGTAAGAATCAGTTAATGCTTACACATATAATTGTACAAATATATAAAACCATTCACATGTTATACAAAGAAGTCATGGTCAAGCTAGATTTAAGTAAATTCTTAACTTGTAACAACACATTTTTGGGTTAAAACTTGTTGATCTTGTTGGGTGTGGATACTTGGATGACAGTCTACACCCAAAGTCTGTGCTAAAGAGCGTCCAATGTAGGTTGGCATATTTGAAAGTTATGGAAGAGTCTCAAACTTCCACTGTTATATTGGATGAAATCTATCCCTTCTGAAACTAAAACAAAAGTGAAGCTTTATCCAAGCAAGCCAAACCGAAAACATACTTTGATGCAGCCTGACTGGGAAGATGGTATCAACCACCAACTGTGAGTAGTCACAGAAATGTCTGACATCCTCTAAAGTTTATTAAAAGTGTACCAAAAGTCTAAATCTAACTTTCACTCAGGAGGACTGACAGCACAGAGTGAGAAAAGTTACATCTGAAATGAAATGCTCATAAAGTACATTCGTTTAACACATGCAATGCCAGATCAAGAATGAAGAAGAGACAGTGAGGCAAGAAGGATCAGTGCAAAACAATCCCATGTGACTGGATTGGAAATGCAGTACTGAAATGAAATACACAAACCATTTTTTTTACTAGTGAGTGTTTGTTTAAGTAAGAGAGTGCAGATCTGGACAATGACAAATGCACAACTGTTTTGCATGAGTGTGTAGAGTTCTCATATATATGTATGATTGTTTCCCATAAGCATTCATGCAACATCAGAACACACAGGCAGCACATGTCTGGTTTACATCATCCACAAAAGTCTCTGTCTTAAGTCTGTATCCCAGAATGCCCTTTGCTTCTGGTACACATAGAGGGAGAACATATCTGGACCTTGTCAATGTTTCCTTACAGACCTTAATTATACAGACAGGCTAAATTAGATGAACTTTGATTGCTTTTTCTAGTGATGGGAACAGCATGAGGTTACATGCTTGTTATTCCCACCCATCTTTTGCTTTCTTATTGCAGTACCATCTTACGCCTTGTCCGTTTTGTCTGGAGCTGGTGACTCAGTGTATTGATGTTGATGAAGCACTGACGTGGCAGGTGTTCTGCTGATAATCTGAGGTCAGAGTCTAGATTGAACCTGAAGACCTTTTTAAAAAAAGACGGGCTTTGGACTTTATGCGGTAACCATCTGTCACAGTATGTGGATTTATACATATAGTAACATGCAATGTCAGACTTCTTCTTACACAAATAAACACTGGCACGCACAGACATCCACGTAATACCAAGAGCACAAAGAATCCAACAGCAAGGACAATGTTTTGTCACCCAGAACTCCACAGCTTCATTTCTCATGTAGATTGAGGCTCTTTGTTTTTCGTAGGGTGGTACACTTAATATATGGATTTGACATATTATATAAATTATTCTAATTTCACATATAATTGTCATTAAGTTGAATGTACTATTTAGCTGCTCTTGTGTATTTGTCTTCAGCATCATATTTAAATGGATACTTTAATACTTTGACTCAAACATTAGCTTAATTTGAGTAATTATGGGTGATTTCTGAAGTCAGCATGCTACACATTGCTTGATGCAGGTTGGCAATCCAAGGGAGGTGCCATCTTCTTTATTCTTCATTCTAAATCTCAATTTTGTAAACTTAATTGGTTTACATCTGTTCCACAAAAATGTGATATTTCTCAGTTTCTTAAGAAACTTAAATGGAAAACAATGTATATATCAACTCATAATAGATTAAACACATGCTGAATATCTTTACCAGACAGTGTGGTCATAAAATTACATGTAAAAATAAAAAGGACATTCTTACGTAGCTTGAGGAAACATGTCTAACTCCACAATGTTTGTTATTTACATGTTATGTCAATGTTTTGTCAGCCAAGGGTTGACTTCTGAGCACCAGATAGGTGATGTCATTAGCAGACACTAGGCGTCTTTTCTGCACCACCTAGGAAAAACTAACACTACCGAGACAGCCCATCTGTGAGTTTCTACAACTATGCTAAAAAAAACTAGAAATATCACAATCCAACTGTGAAAACTTTCATAATGAGAACAACAGCTAATTTTGGTGATAAGGATTGATAAATTATACTTAAGATGTAAGCTTAAAAAACAGCTTAAAACATAATAATCAATAAGAACTCTGTACTGTTTACACTAGAATCTTATTTCAGCCAACAGTGGACCACAGACAGCATTAGATCCAGCCTTAGTCCCATCTTGAATCTAAAAGTTCTATCCAAATTATGAGTTCCCCATTTGGAAAACATCATTTCTATAATCAATTCCAACAAAAATTAGTTGGAAAACAAATTCCGAAAAAATAAAAAAATTCCAACACTATCCCTCCCGACTGCTTTGGGACAGGGGAAGGTGACTAAGCACTGCTTCTCATAGAAAGCACTAATGGTGTGTTCCAGTTGTCCTCGGGGATTTAATTTCTGATCATTTTTTGACAGAAATGATGAAAGGATTTTCTTGACTCTATGTTGGTTCTGCAATGGAACCATCGCAGAGCTCTAGCCCAATCCAATAATAAGATAAATCATCACATCATTTTGGAAAAAATGGTGTTTAGATAACATGTCAGCAAGGTTGTGTTCAGCTTTCATATATCAGAGCTAATTATGAGATTTTTTGTTTTTTACCACATCTACACATAGTCATATTTAGTAAATAAAACAATAATCCATGAATAGGAATGAAACATGCTATATCTGGTGAAACACTACCCCAGTTTTGTTTTGTTTTTTCTTTTAAAAAAGAATTACACAAACCTACCTATAATCCAATCAATTTTAATGACAATAACTCAAATCAAGATGACATGTTACTAAATTCTAATTAAGTTATTAATGTCTTTAAATTGTTTTTCCTTATGCGGTGTAAACCCCAAAGAAAAATAAGTTTAAAATCTTGGTGAATAAATAACAAACTCAATGATTTATATGTATGAAAAGTGTTTATTTCAATGAGAAACTATGCAAAAGGATTCATGAAAAAAAGAGACAAGATATGGCTGACAACTGAAGTAAAACATGTAATTATGTAGTTTAAGCTGGAGATCAGGAGTTATTGCTGGTGGTGTGACTATGCATTCATTGTGAAGCAGCAGCTTTATGTAACATCAGGTCGAAAAAGAAAACAGGCCACAGTAATTGAGCTTGGCTATTTTCCAAACTTCAGCCATTAAATTAATTTTAAGTCTGGGAAAAATATGTTGACCGCATCATTTTAAAACTAATGACACATCTTTGCTTTCAAAGGCAGAAACAAAAACTAAAAGCAATTATGCAGAAACTTGTATAAATAGTAAGTTGACTTTTAAGTTAACAACTTAAACTCTACTTAACCTTGTTAGTGTTCAGGACTTTTAAACTGTGACATTTT
>JBAMHV010000001.1:13383047-13412989 GCA_037177535.1 Pseudomugil gertrudae | reverse complement strand
CCAGTCAGAGGTGAGACGATTACAGGTGGTTGAACTGTGTGCGCTACGATGTAGAACGAAACAGTTTCATCAAACATAATGTCTCATTAGGGAATATGTCTAAAATGTCCAACATGAAGCCAGTTTAAGCTTAAAAGTAGCAACAGAAAACTAAAAGTACTGAAGTGAGCTGAAAGATTGTTTTATGAAGAACAATTTTGACACCCCCCCCCCACACACACACACACACACTCTTTTAAAATTAAACATGCATCCTTGAATAGTATTATAAGCCTTTCTGCAGGAAACTGCAGGAACTGGCTACCACATAGTGAGGAAAGTACAAAGCACCAAGGTCACAAACACAAATCCAGAAGGAAAACTAGACATTTGACTGTATCACAAGCAGCTGTTAACAATGATAACATGCTTCAAAAGTAGTTAAAGAGGAACACATTAAACTAAGTGAATACTAAGTACTTCATCTGGTTTTGGGAAAAGAACATTTCCCCTTAATGTGTGAGAGAAGATAGGTTATTACAGCCACACCGTGTTTTACTGGTAGATTGTGTTAACAGGTAAGTTCAGGTTTGAAGATACTGTCATTTCTGCAGATAAATACTCATGTATCTGCATACACGCCACAGCTTTTTTAACTTAAGATCCAAAAAAAGTTACGCAGAAGCCACTAATTGCTATTTAAGCCATATTTCTAAAATCAGTAAGACACGATGAGGAGTCCTCAGCTGAGGTTTAATTGATTAGTCATGTAATGTTGTATTGAGTTCTTATTTGTCATAATTACAGACAAATATCTTTGAGGTTATTATTAGGAAAGCAAATTCCATCTGTATGCAAGATGAATGGATATGATTGAGCTGTGTTGCTATGGCATCACTGTGAATAATATTTTGGACATATAAACTTGGAACAAACCCTTTGATAAATCAGTGGAAATCTACTTATTTACTAAAGCAAACTGGCAGCCTCATCGCTATAGTAATCATCAAACCACTGAAAATGTAGGCATTGATTCATCAAGAAATACACAAGACTTTCTACAGTCAGGTCAAAGAGAGTACCATGATAGTAACAGTACAGCTTTACCCCCAGACCAGCCATGACCCCGAACACATGCCTCATACCCTTCTTATTTTTTGTTTGCTTTGGTATTTGGGTCAGCCAACATGTCAGGAAAAAACATTCATCGCGTGGCCAGACATCAAATGGAGGCTCAGAGGAAGGACGACACTGTCACTGGTAGAGGTCAAAGAGTCAGAGAAGCTAACTTAGTGACCCTGCTCATAACGTCAGACCAGAAGGCTGATGCCGACCTCCCCACATGCTGACAGTCCACTTCCAGAAATAGTTTGTCAGCTATGTGTCTTTGGAAAGCTGTAAGATCAAAAGAAGTCCCTAAAAACGAACAAACAAAACAGCAAGAACAACAGGTTGATATGCAGTGTTTTGATATTTGAGAAAAGATAATCAAAGCTGGGACAATTTAAATAAAATAAAAAGTGATTTATAAATGTCATGAACCAATGTTTTCACAAATTAAATGTTAAAAAAGGACATTCTATTATTTAATTAAAAATATCATACATTTGTCTTGAATTTAATGGCAGAAAATGGTAGATAAGTGGTTGAAAAATAATCAATATTATAAATAAACAGCAGGAAAAACATGCCGCAACTAATTTGATTAACCAGAAATGAGTCTGTAACATGACTGGGTGTAAAAAGGAGCACCTTAGAGAGGCAAAGTCTCGCAGGGCAGAAGAGTATTTCAAAATAATGTTCTTGGCTGTGAGGCTGTGAGGCACTTCTGCGTCTTCTGCATGTAATATTGTAAAAAGATGGAAAGACATACAGTATATAGCAAGAGTACCCCAAAGTAGAAATCCTCTTTGGGTGCCTGTGATCATCAGAAACACTGCAGGCACTGAAGAGAAGAGGGAACATCTCGTTTGACTACATTGTTCTTCAAAAGCCTGCATTTCTCATGGTACCGAGATACGTTAATGCTTTTGGAAATGGAGATTTGCACACCTGAAAAGACCTCATTAATGTTGAAGATAGTGGTTTTAGAGCTGGGGTCTCCAACTCCCGCCCTGAAAGGCCACAACAGGTTTTTGTTGTTTCTCTGGTCCAACACTTCTGACTGAAACGAATGGATCATTGTGAACAAGATGACGAGAAGCTGTTACCAGTGTAACCTCATGTATTCTCATCCACATGATGTCTTTTTCAGGGATGATCCTTTATGTTAAACAAGACAACATTAAACCACATGATGCATCTGTTACAACAGCTTCTTAAGACAAGTAAATGTCTGACTTTAATCAAGTGAAAAAAACTTAGATGCTTCATGAAGGTTTGAAAAGATATAATCCTTAAGACAAGAACGGGATCTTTTCCCATCAGGGCCATGCAATGGACATTCCTCTTCTAAAACGTCCAGTAATGGTGTCTTCAGTTCAAAGATGTTCACAGGCTGTTATAAAAATAGAGAGGATGCTACTATGGAGTAAATGTGACCCTGTTCCAAAATCCCTGTATTGGTAAGTTTTGGTTAATGAGTTTTACAGATAATTAAATTTGGTTGTTATATAAATGTGAATGATTTGAAATGGGTTATATAGCATTAAGCAATAAATGAAAATAACTTTATCCCTAAACTTTTTGATTCTCTTCAACCAAATAAAGGCACAAAGACAGAGTTTGCTCAGTTTGTGTTCCCGGTTTGTTCTAATATCCCATCTCCTCACTCCATGTGAGCCACACAGGCTGTAGATCATCTGGGTTTAGATGAGTTTGCCTTTAGTGTTAATGCTCCTAATATGTGAAAAGAATTAGCAGAAAACCTTGAGTCTGCTTCAACTTCAAATATATTTTGGTCTATTTTAACAACATACAATATGACAATAAGGGCAATATTTTACATTAAATACAACTTATATTGCTTTTTATATAGAAAAATGTGTTTCATAAAGACATTTGCCTTGCTCGATTGTGTAAAAAGGTGTCAGATGAGGCATAAAACAGAGAAATAACTGCAAGAAACTAAAAACAAAAAGGATACAGTGGATGATGATGGATGAAGAAAAAGTAGAGTAGAGTAAATAAATGGGCTATTTGTAATCAATATAATATATTGTGAGCCATCATTTGTTTAGAGTTCACTATGAACTCAGAGAATTTGGATTGTGTGGCCTATTTAATAAAGCTTTATATATATATCCTGAGTATATAACAGTAGTTGATGAATGAATGTTTGCTGCTAAGACATTTCATCAAGAAAACGTTCAATTAATTGTCCCCATAACCTGAGAAAACTGGTGCTTTTACTGCCATCTAGTGGCAGAGTTGTAAACAGTGCAGCCAACAACAATTAACCCTGACCAATACAAAAAGGTAAAAGCACAAATAAATAAATAAAATAATAATAGCATTCCGGCTTCCTCCCACAGTCCAATGACATGCACCTTGGGGATAGGCTGATTGGAGACTCTAAATTGTTCATAGGAGTGAGTGTGTGTGTGTATGGTTGTTTGTCTGTGTGTGTTGGCCCTGTGATGGACTGGCGACCTGTCCAGGGTGTACCCGCCTCTCGCCCGTTGTGAGCTGGGATTGGCTCCAGCCCCCCCACGACCCCTTTCAGGGAAAAAGCGGTAAAAAATGGATGGATGGATAAATAAAAGCTATTTACCATATTATAAAATTATTATTGTGAATTATTCTGATTTTTGATATTGTATGGGGACCTGGAACATGTATCAGATTGTGGCCAACAGGACTTTGAGAAAGCTGTCCTATAAAGTGATCCAATCCAATCTAAGCTCACAATGGGCGAGAGGCGGGGTACACCCTGGACAGGTCGCCAGTCCATCACAGGGCCATCACACATAGACAAACAACCATGCACACACACACACACACACTTATGGGCAATTTAGAGTCTCCAATCAGCACACCCCAAGGTGCATGTCTTTGGACTTTGATAGGAAGCCAGAGTAACCGAAGAGAACCCACGCTAACACGGGGAGAACATGCAAACTCCAAACAGAAAGGTTCCCAGTTTGATCCCCGCCCCAACCGAGGCTCAAAGCGGCAACCTTTTTGCTGTGAGGCCACAGTGCTAACCATCTGCGCCACTGTGCAGCCCATCTTTAAAACAACCTATATGAATATTTTAAACATGTTATTCCTCATCTATACAAGTTGCCTAATATTCCTATCTGAATCCGGCCTGTCTGTAAGAGTAATGATTAAAGAGTAAGTTCTATGTTAGACTGGTGTTTCAGAAAGATTTCTCTTTATGTAGCAAATATTTTACTCTGACGAAAAGTGTTTCATGTGTGGATCCAGTGTTGTTCATCAATAAATCGATCTCTTCCCCAGCTAAAGTTAATATGTTGACCTGCGCCGCCTCGGGTGCAATAACACACCCCAATCTCATGGGTGAAGGAAGAAGGAGATTGAGAAGTAGGCGTGAAATCCCTTCATTGACCACAACAGCACATCAGAGAGGATGTCAGAAGCATCAGAAGTATTGATCATGCAGCAACCGTTTCACCTGCAAGGTTGTAGGTGAGATGAATGGGAGGATGGGAAGGCTTGGTCCTGATCGCTGCAGCTCAGGAGACAAAATCCATTCTGTCTTCCTTTGATGTTAGGGATGGAGGAGCTGGATGAAGAAAGAGACTGAATGGCTGAAAGAGTGGCTGAATGAAGGCCGAATGGCTTTTTGCTTCTGATTTAATGATTTAAATGACCATCAGAGCGAGGTCCTGGTCTTTGCTAAGGAGCTAATTTCATCCTAAATTCTATAAAAACCATTTAAAAAAGAGGAATTGTAGGCTGATATATCCATTTCTGGGATGAAGCTAAAGTTCTGCACAACATTAAGAATCTGAGTCAAATAAAAATCTTTCTTTTGATTTTAAAAACCAGTTGAAACAGATGCAAAAACTGCAAACAGCCTCGCTCTAATTCTCCATAAAGCTTCAAAAGTGGTGTATCATAATAAACCAGATTAGATGTTATCTGCTCGGAACAAAGCTCCCGTTTCACAGCCTCTTGGGTTCATTTGTAATTAAACCCCAGCCTGATACCATCTTGTTGAACCCCCCCAACCCAAAGAACTCAGTCAACATTTACAAATGGCTTACATGAGCAGAAATTCAATGAACAGAAAAATGTTGGAAGTAGTTACAAATAAACAGAGATTAAAATTTAACATCTGGGGTGTGTTTTAAGTCTACATATGTCCTGGAGAGTAAACGAAAGCAAGTCAGGTGTTTTTAGGTATAGGCCCTTAACTTTACACACACGCTTTAGAGATTAATTACATTATAGTTTTATATCTTATTAAATAAATTATTTTAAAATGAATACTTCCAACAGTTTGGGGACTTTGCTGATCAAAGCAATATAAATTTTATCCACCTCTCAAAAATAGAGGTATAAGATAAGGACATTTCTGTACTTATAGGTACATTTTTCAAGAATGTTCTCTCAAAAGTATAACGTTGGTCTTCAAAAGACCATAAGTGCACCTTCAAACAATGAAAAAGGGTTCAAAGTGATATAAAGTACAAATTCACACCATTTTAACAACAAGGGTAGCTGTAGCATTGAAAAATGGGTGTAGTAATATTTATTCATTTATTGATGTCTGATTATTGTCATAATCTATATTTTATTAACTATCCTTATTAATTTTTAACATGATCCTGTTTTATCTGGTACAACTTGATAAGTACAGAAATGTACCAGGATGGAAGGGTACAGAGATGTCTCTCATACACCCCCAGCAACAAGCAGTTTTAGGTACAAGCTGGTACCTCTATTTTTTAATGTGAAAGTAGACGTTTTCACACCACAAATACAAACGACTATCACAGAGTGGGAGTGTACAGACATGCAGCGTACTTAGCATATGCTAGGAAGCTCAATTTGGTCCTATGAGGGCTGCCATCCAGCAGGTTTCCATGTATTCCTGCATCAGCACACCTGAAGCAAATTAAGTGGATCTAACATCCCGTCAGGTTCTGGACTCATTAAAGTCAGCTGTGTTGGAACAAGGATAGATGGAAAACCTGCTGGATTGTGGCCCCTGAAGGACCAAATTGAATACCCCTGCTACAAATAATGGACGATGTAAGAAGCTAGCAGACTAAGAGAAGAGGTCAGCAGGATGATGGGGATAACAGCTGGATTCTCCTGGGTGGACTGAAATCCCTCTAAACTTCTATAAGGTGAAACTCACTGAAAAAATGCTTATTTGTTGTACATAATCCTCACAATAAACAGCTTGTCCATGAACAACTTCTGGCTTTTCAGGCATATTCATATACATCTCAATAAACATCTATTTAAAATCATTAAAGAGTAAAAATCCTAAAAATGGGGTCATTTGAGCCTTTGCTAAATCTTAAAAGAATTAAAGAATCTCATGGTTTTGTCAGTTTAAATAAAAACCAATGGATTTCTTTCTCATATTCAGCATGTAAAAACATTTTCACTTGGCTGAAGTACTTCCACAGGGCTTCATGTGAGAGGAATATTTCTGAGACTGGATCACACAATTAGCCACATGGATCTGAGATGCAGTTTGTATGTTCCTTCCTGCAGGTGGACGTATGAGTGGTACCTGAACAGCACAGGGCAGTGGCAGCAGATCTTTTTCCAGCTGATAGAAATTACTGGGCTGTTTGAAGTTTTAAAGGTGAAAGATGTTTACAACATGCATATTGGTACGTCTCTGCTCTGCAGCTGAGTTATAACTTCCAAATTAAAAACATTTCAAAACTGCTTTCTTTATAAAACGTGCACTTTCACCTATTTATTTTATTTTTAAAATAACCCTAAGTTTAATTTAGCACAAGACTATAAAACATGTTATGGAATAAAGAAAAGTGGTTATTATGTCTGTTTTTAGGTTACTTAGAATAAACTAAATAATGTGAAAATGTAAAGCAAAGTTTGAATTTAGATTAGTCTAGCTGAATTAAAATGTAAATATACCTCACATACCACCATGTGGCCCCATTTTATAAATGATGTCATAGTGCCACATACTCAAAGCAGCACTACAATACAGAATACAATAAGAGGAAGAACCTTCAGATATCAGGATGCTTTCTATGAAAGCATTTCCTGGTTTGGGTTCAGGAAGCAGATACCTTTAAAATCAGGACTAAAACTTTTCTTTTCTTTTAGTAGTAGTCAAGCCCTCCATTAGTTATTCAGCCATGGGCTTAGACTCCTGAAGCACATCGCTTGATGCCCCAAGCCTTTTAATTTCTCTGCTTCTTGTCTCACTCGTATAAACAAATTAGCATCATCAACATATGTCTCCCCTTTCTGCAGGTCTTCCTGAATAAAAGTTGCAGGTTGGTCTTATTCCTGATCTTTCTACCCACTCTCAACTCATACATGCTAAGGATGTGGGATCAAAGTCAAGATTCAATGCAATCTTTAAAAAAAAAAAAAAATATATATATATATATATCCATTTTCTACCGCTTATCCAAGGTCGGGTCGCGGGGGCAGCAGCCTAAAGAGGGAAGCCCAGACTTTCCTCTCCCCAGCCACATTCACCCACTCATCTGGGGGGATCCCGAGGCGTTCCCAGGCCAGCGAGATGTAATTGGTCTAGCGTCCTGGGTCTCCCCCAGGAGCTCCCACAGGGACGTGCCCGGAAAACCTCACAAGGGAGGCGTTCAGGAGGCCTTCTATTCAGATGCCCGAGCCACCTCATCTGGCTCCTCTCTCTCTCTCTTTCTCTCTCTCTCTCTCTCTCTCTCTCTCTCTCTCTCTATATATATATATATATATATATATATATATATATATCATTAAAGGTGTTTTTTTTAAAAACACATAACTGAATTAGAAACCATTTACTTTTGTGTAATTCCTCCAACTTTGTTAAGCGAATAAATGACCAGTTAAAGAGAAGGGTATCTGCTTCTGTGAGAATGTCCTCCCAAATTAAATAAAGTACATGACTCTGATTAAGATCCTGTTTGAAAACTGCGTTTTTTCCTTTACTTTTAGCATCCAGGACATTCCAGGATATTAAAGCAGAGAGTGAGCCTTCTGTTTTCCCCTGGTGCTGACCTTTGCACAAAAGGTCACCCAGGTTTGAGTGCTGGTCATCAGTGCTTGATGTCTCAGGAGCTCAATAATGCATAATGACCCATCATCGTCATAGAAGCTTGTTATAGATAAGATGTTCTCAGCTGATTCAAGATTGACGTCAAAACAGAAACATGAACAATGGTGTTTAATCAATGTCAGCTTCTTAAATCCAGCAATTTGATATGCACTCTATTTTGAAGTAATTAGGGGACTGAAAATGTTAGATTTCCATCCATTTATTGTTTGTTCACTCTTCTGACACAGAAGATCCACAATATGAGGATTCTCTTCCCATTGGATTTATAATAGACAGTGAAAAAATATTTGAATGGAAAAACAACTTAAAAAAAAAACTCCATCAGTCTCTTTTCTAAGTGTCTACTTCTTTTTCAAACACTAAGGACTTTCTTTCTCTTGCCTTGTGAGGACTTGTGAGGTCCTTGGTCCCTTTTGTGCATTTGTTTATTTGGCGTCAATCAGCACAACCAAAACCTAAAACAGTAAGTTTTGCTGTCCAGTGTCTCTAATCAAACGTTTTCCTCTTCTGGAACAAGACAGATGTGGAAGATACAAAGACTGGAGCTAAACTCAGGATTTCCTGAAGCAGCTGCTGTCAGCAAAGTAAAAGTTTTTGAACTGACATTTTTATGACACAACATAATCTCCATAACTATATATCAACCTCAAACCCTCACAACTCTAAAGCATATACTGTACCTTTGGGGAGGCTCTGTTCCTATCTCAACAGTCCTCCAAAACAGGATTCCCGATTACTTTTACTTGCTCTTGAATCTACAGCCGTGTCTCTTATGTACTTAATTAACAACCAGTCACTGCAAGTACGGTATATTCATGCTGAAAACTACACTTAACATGCAGTGAGTCTTCAGTGATTGGTAGAGAAGTGCCAAATGTGTTGTGTTACTGGTGTTTCTGGAAAAAAGATAACTGTAATGGTTCATTCTTTGTACAGACCTTTTTATGGAAAGCAAAGATTCGTGGCTTTGTGTTTGTTAAGGGGCGGAGACATAAAAATATCTTAAAATCTCTTAGAGTGAACATGTTAAAACATTTATTTAACAGGGAATTTGTGTTTGGTGCCATGTTGTTGTGGGAAGAAATCATACAAAACAATTTCATCTCAAAGACAATATTCTTTATTAAGTAAAAGTTATGTAAGTGGCAAACGAATAAGCGTTAGTGAAAAGCATGTGGTGTTTGTACAGTCCTAGAATTTTGCACACTAACCTTCATATTAAGTTTTCAGCAATGTGTTTGAAGCTAGGCTACCGTCGGGCAAGTTGCAGAACCCTCTGGTGTTAAACAGGACATCAAAGCTCCTTGTCAAAGATTATGTCTGCATCAGTAATGACCCATAATGGCATTAACCCATACAAGCAAAAGTTGTGGACAACTTGTGTGAACACTTCTGCATCAGAGTCAATGTTTTTCACAAGAGTTTCCTTCAGAGATCTACAAAATCCTTAAGGAGGAAAGAGCAGGCACTGGATGTCAGGGTAATGCAGGTATTTCTTTGTATTCAGTTGGTTAGAGTAAAAAAATAAGGTCATGATTATGGCCAAAATATATTTAATTTTACATGGTATGGAACTCATTTGTTGGGTTACATGTATATAAAACACATTAAAACTCAACTCTGTCACTTACTGGTTGGATTAGAACAAATTTCAACTGGTTAGGTTAAAAAGGAAAGACACATATAATTCAAAAGCTATTTTGACTCTTTGGTCAATATGATCCAGTGTCTTATGGGGCTGTATGAAGGTAGTTGAAATTCTTATATAATATAATTTCAGCTACACTAATGATAGCTGCATTTCCAGAAACTCCTATCGAAATGAACAGACCGAAGATTCCTACTGGTGTTCAGAAAATTGTTCAAGGACAAAACAGAACATATTACAACATTGCACAGCACATGAAAAGTAAATAATGCTTCACAAAATGAAAGAAAATATAACATTAATGTGTTTTCTGGAAAGCCGTGATGATTCTGGATGATTCTCATTCCAAATAAATCATTGAAAACTAAAATAATTTTTCTTTGCAAAGAGTTTGTGAAGAGCAATTCATACAGTTAGTAAATATGTTGTTCATGAACAGTGATGCACTGAGTCACAATAGTTCTGTTAGACTGTCCCGTGACATCTGTGTGAATGCTGAGCTGCCGCCCTGCCCTTTGGCCTCTTGGCAGGGCATCCCACATGCTGCTGTGACCCTGGTCTCTGGAGTCATGATGATGTCCAGTGGCCTAAGTTCGTAGGTCATTGCGATGACAGCGAGCACCTTGCTGCGAGCCTTCTATCCGACCACCAAAATAAACACAGGAGAGTCTGTTCCAGCCCCCTGACAACGAATCCTCTTCAGCACTGACTGAGTCTCTGAGATTAAACGTGAAGGATGCACAGGATCCTGCCTCCTCTAATCAAAATACACTTGGGGTCAAAGGTTGAGCTGGGAGATCAGAGTCAACTTTTATCCCAGTGACATTGTTCCAGAGAATGTGGCTTTATTCCGGTGGAGGGGGAGTCACACTGTTTTCCTTTGCTGGACTCCTGTTTGAGGAGCTTTTCAGCACCACCTGTTTGTCTTTCTCTTTTCAGTACTTACACATCAGCCAAGTGTGCCTCAACTAAAGGGCTGAATGTCTATATGAGCTTGAGTGAGGTAAACAAAAACCCTGTTATTATTGTCTGTTACTGTCTCTAATTAACACCCTAAAACAGATGTTTACATTGGTTTAATTAATTTAAGGATACTGAGTTACTAATAAGCAAAAGCAAAACATAATCAGATGAGCATTATCAGTGAGAAATAGTTAAAGCAATATTTTTCTCCTCTCGTTACTCCATACTGTTCACAAACTGTTGCTCAAAGTTAACCTAAAAAGTGCTTTTATATAAATATTTGCAAACACAAATCTTTAGTGAATCAGGAAGCTGTCATGGAGAAGTTCTATAGTTCCTGTTTATCATGTGATGATGTGGAGTGTCTAAAAGTGAATACAAAAGGATAAACGGTGCTACATTGTTTAACATTCTGGTTAGAACAGTTGGTGTTGGTCTGCTTAACAAGATAATTGTTTGCAATATTTTAGACAGAAGCACACTTCAAGTTAAAAGCAAATGACTCTGAACATCAGATTCCCACACTTGTTTGTAAAATCCCTTGTTACAATAACAATTGTGCATTAACCACTGATTATATATCATCACTCTCTTCATGCCCCATATCTTCTGAAAATGTTTTGACACTCAATCTTGTAGTTTGCACACTTGAAATTAAATAGCTGGAAAACATCATAAAACCAATTCCACATGCATCATGTTCATTGTTTTTAAATCCATTCATTATTCTCCTGTTTTCATTTTACCTTGTTTAATGTTTGAGCCTCATGGTGAGGAGTTTAGTTTGAGGGGGAGAATTCCAGCTGGTAACCTCACAAATATCTGTCTGTGTGTTTGTGTGTAATTTGAAGATAACAGGTTACGCTGGCTGTCGATGAACAATTATTCTCAGATCTTATATGTGAAAATGGAAGAGTGACTCTTTTTTGTGGTAGCACTTATCCTTTTATGCTACTTATGACTTTGACTGGATTTGACAACTTTCTAGTCTGTCTAGGAAGTTATTTTATTAAAAAAACCAGATTACCATCAACAGGAAATGCAACAACAAAAAGGAGAGGTCGAGGAACCAGAACGACAGGAGGATCAACCACCACTGCAGCATCTGGACATTTACAAAGAGGATGGCAAAGAGGAAGACAACAAATTACTGGACATTTGGGTAATTTATTCAGAAAACAGTGCCTTCTAGATTGCAGTCTGCAAGCCATTAGCACAGCATCTCTCAGAAGTGGTTTGGTTGACTGAGGAGCAGAGAGGCATTTCTGAAATCTGTTCCTAGTAGCACACATTATGATTGCATGTGCTTAGCTTGTTTTCAGTTTGCTGTATGGTAAAAGTTTATTCACTTTTACTGGTTCAATTGTCGTAAAACTAACCCTGTTTACACTATCTAACATTCTCTTACTATTAACAGTGTCTCTGGGGCCTCACAAACAAAACAAGTCATTTTTATCATCACTATGTCAACCTTTC
The DNA here is from genome assembly GCA_037177535.1 of Pseudomugil gertrudae. Lineage (NCBI taxonomy): Eukaryota > Metazoa > Chordata > Actinopteri > Atheriniformes > Pseudomugilidae > Pseudomugil > Pseudomugil gertrudae. The sequence goes on along the minus strand of JBAMHV010000001.1, from coordinate 13,400,735 downwards.
CCTTCAATAATAAAAGTAATTGATAGTCCTTATTTCTGCCTTTGAAAGATGGCAACAATCTTGGGTAAATGGAAATAAAATAAACACACCCACAGTGGAAAAGCTGCCCTGGTTGTACATTTTGAAACAGTGCTATCACATTATTTGCTGTCATCAGTGCAGTCAACACGTTCAACTGTCATTATCCTCTCTGGAGCTGTGCGGACATATTTGTGGCAGCGGTTTTAAAGCCAAAGGAAGACCTCGCTTCGAGCATTCTGCCCAACACAGCCAGTAAATTCTCTCTTTGCACATAAATTATAGGTAGGGTACAAACTAAGAGATGTTACCAAAAATGTCAATTTAAATACCAGTGGGTAAGCAGTAAATAGTCCAAGAATGTGTTTTTTTTTTGTCTTTTTCTTTCCCCCTCATATTTTTTAACATGTTAACATGTAAATAACTGCAACACAAGTGCTGTTGCCCTACCTGTTACTGATGGCTCAGGCTCAAACAAAGCTCGTAATTAATACCTGACATAAAGTATTTATGACATTTTATTCATTGCTTTTTTTTAGAAAGTATAAGAATGAATTATATAGTAGTTAAATGTTTAGCATAGTTTATTAATATTGCTTGGGCTAAAATTCTCACTGGCATGCCCTTCCAAAGATAGCCCTATTACAGCTCTGTACACAGCCTGATGGCCTGAAACAGTTTTAAATCAAAGAGCATGACGTCACTTTTAAACCTAAAGAGTCTTTATTCTTAACCTAACCTAACCTTAAGTTATTAGAGTTTTTTTCCTCCAACTAGCTTTTCATACAAAGCTCCAAAAGAAAACAGGAATATTTAAGGGATGCTACAGGAGAGCAAAACATAAAAAAATCAGGACTGATCAAAACTTCTCAGTTGGATCAATAATGTCTTCCAGAGGTTATCTATGCTGTTAAGAATCTGTTAACTGTACCTTAACCTTTCACCCAAGAAATACACAAACACACACACTCACACACATTATGTGCCAGCTGGCTGTGCTCTGAATTTGATGAAGCAGGATAATTTCCTCAACCAATCATATCAGTAAGATCAACAGCAGATTCTGAAGATAGTCGCATATGGGACACATTTTTCCAAATCCTAATAAACTTTCATCTGAACATTATGTGCATGTTGTAGGGCAGGATGGGATGGGCACCTTCTCCAGGCCTCCTCTAAGATCTGCTGAGTCTCAAAGTCAAGGTGTTTTTAAGGAGACAAATGGAAAATGACAGCCTGGAAATCAATGCAAGCTGCACTGACAGTACATTCAATATATATCAATGCTTGTACTTACATATATACCGTGCACACAGAGGAGAAATATTTATAAGAATATTTTGAAAAATGTTTCCTTTGCAGAAAGATGTTTACGCCACATTTCAATTTACATAAAAATCAGCATTTTTCTGGTACAATGCACCAAAAAGGTTTGTCTTCTCAAGATCATAGTAAATAATGTTTAATATGATTTCACACCTTGATTAATGGATTCTCACAAAGCAGGAGTAGATGGCAGAGGGTTAGGGGGAAGGTTAGGGGGTTAGCAGGCAACTGTTCAATTAATTTCTTCCTTATTTTGTGAAGAGAAGTTTGTCTGTTTTTAGTGTTTTTGTTTGTTTTATTTAAAAAAAGTCTGATTATGACTGCTAAAATGGTCTAAAAGCCACAGATTTTAACCATTTAAAGCCCAACCTAAGAACAGCTGAGCAGAAAAGTCCAATTTTTAAAATCTTTACTAGACCCTTAAAAATAATCTGAAAAAACAATCATTTCATTTTTTGCTTCATTTACTATTTATTACTATGTAATAGGTTAAAATTATTGTTGTGTATTATTCTGTTTTTTGGTGTTCACCATGGGGCAAGAGCGCAACAGAATTTTTAATAAGGTTTCTTCATCTAAAGAGATGCTAAATGTCTGAGAAACTATGTATTAAGTACCGTATTATATGTTTGGCTTTACAGGGTTAAAGAACTTCAGTAGCACCTGCACACACATGAACTTCAATGATAACTATTTGTTTTTATTTTGCTACTGTTAGAAGCACCGCTGTACTGTACTGCTACAATACCTAATGTTCCCAACTTGGGATGAATAAAGTTCTTCTATTCTATTCTATTAAAAAAATTTTATTGCCTGTGTGTTTGGATGGCAGAAATTTTCCCAGTTTGCAAGTCCACTGCATTGCAATATCCTAACAATTTCAAATCCATACTTACTCTTTATGTAATAGTACTTCATAATTGCTCTGATTATTTTTCATGGTTTATGCAAACATGCATGCACAGCTGTGTTTGAATGGTATTACTGTTGTGCCTCGTTTGCATGTCTCAAATTGCAAGTGAGTCAAGTTTAATCTTCTGAGTTTGAATCAAAGTTGAGTTTGAAGCTACTTTGTATGCAGTCAGTGCAACCAGACTCCAAGTCCAAGAGTTAAGTCTGCATGTCTGATGGATGTTTGCAAGAACTACTGAACATGCACAAAGTTATTTGTCCTTTTGGAACTCTTGATGCATCTCAAGATAAGAAAAAAATGTGTGATCTTTTACTAAATGCTTTACGTTTATGCAGTAGCAGAAACACTGAATAAGTGTAGACCTACTCTTGTGCATTATTGAACCATGAAAGTGCATTTGGGAATCAGTTCTGTGATTATGAACCAGAAACATGGTTTTCACGGTAACCCTACCTGCTATCTTTGAACCTGACTTAAGATGCCAGATGTTTAAAGCTCCACCGCAGGAAGTCCAGCAGATGTTTGGTATTGTTTGCAGCTCTAAACAGTGCACACAAAACACATTCACCAACCCAAATAACAGATGCTTGTTCTGTTTTTACCTCCTCGGGCCTTTTTTAATCTAATTTAGCATAAATGCAGCCTTTTTTTTAAACTTTTCTTCCTTTATTTAATTAGATAGAAAATCTGCTGACGCAGGTCAGTCCTTCACTCATGTGAAACCAATTTAAAGCAGCACATAAAAGTCTGCTGCAGTGCCTCAAACGGGCAGATCATCTACTCATCCTCTTACAAGAGAATCTTGAATCTGCCTTAGATGTGTGAACCTATTACCATTGCTGACTACAGGAGCATGAAGACAGTAGTTTACATTTTTAATGACCTCAGCAGTAAAACTGATAAACAACATACACAACATGACCTGCACATTTAAAAAGCAACAGCGGTGGTAATATCTTATGTGAGATTGCTAAATCATGTTAAGATGATAGGCCTTAGTCATACACATCAGCAGCAACACACACCTATATGTGGATTAAAAATAAAGACACACTTTATCACACACTGATTTTGCCCAAGCATGTCCTTTATTTGTATACTAGCACTTGCTATTTTTTAAATAGGAAATATTCAGATCTGGTGTGATGTCATCAAAACTATTTCTTATTGTCAGCATTGAGTCCATTAGATGAAAAGAAGTCAGAAAAGTACTATGGCTACAGTTTCCCAAAGTGAGCAAATTGTATTATTTTACACACTTCGGTAAAGTGCTTGTTAGGGTTTAAGAAACCCATTTTTTTTAAACCCTAAATATTTCTAAACAACTGTGATGGTCCAATGACCTGTCCAAAGTGTACCCTGCTTTTCCCCTTGTAACCATTAGGATAGGCTCCAGCCACCCCACCATCCTGAATTAAAAAGAGCTGGTTTAGAAAATATATGGCTGGATGGAAATTCCTTTACAAGCATCACGGTATGAGAAGGTGAGTGTGGCAGGCTGAGAAAAGTTTCAATTGTAAAACTGAATTCATGGCTCGCAGAAACATAAAATAACAACATTATTCTGTGTCAAATAAATCAAATATGTGTAACATGCTAGAATTATGGTATGCAAAATAGCAAAAATCATACTGATTTAAACTTTTGTGCCAGTTCAGAAGATGATTGTCATCTTCTACATTTAATGTAGCACGTAATGAAGTCATGCAAAAACAATGTAAATCTATCAGACCAGCGTATAGGGTCACCAAGATGATAACTTTCCAGGTGGTGGTAAAAACACATCGGAAAAGCGTGCAATTTTATTTCATATAGTAAATATTAAGTATTAGGTTCTATTGTTGCTTTCCAGGTAATATCAGACTATACACATTACAGTATATCACACAATTCATTTTGTTAAAGCTGGCCAAGTGTTTTTCTATACAAACCCTAACAAGGCAAAGATTAAAAGTAAAGGTAAAAATGATTTTTGAAACCTTACCAAACATTAAAGAGAATTAAAAGTGACTAAACTCTTTTTTGTTCCCACTTTATGCTTCCTAGGGACTCTGGGGAGGAAATCTGGGTGCCCAGCATAAATATTTGTTTGTCCACCATTGACAAATCTTGTCATTTTATTTTACTGATGCCATTTCTGTGGTGCTAACATGTGATTTTAACATTTTACAACATCACATTAACACTTCTAAAAGATTCCTTCTGGTCCAATTTATCAAAATAAGGAATCAAATGGATGAACATGCTTAGTTTGTTCTCTAAAATTCACCATCAATGTGGGATTCAGATTTCTAACACTAAGTCAGGTTATTGTCTCAGCAGGCTACCAGTACTGTTAAAACTTTTTTTAAAGAGTAAAACAACAACTAAAAAAAAACAACAAGAAAACAGAGAAACTGGAAAGACTAAAATAATAACTGCAAAGTATGAGATGGAAGCCCGTCACAAAATAACATTTGAAAAGAGAAATACACATGAAAACAGCTGCTTGTTCAAGTTGAAGCCACAAAGCTCACCATGCCAGGGATGTAGTTTTGTGCCAGTAGACAACACTAATCTTTTATTCATGCAGTTGCACTGCAGTTTTGCATGTCACTAAAACAGACCACTGGAGCAGAGCCTTGCACATTTTACTGTAGAGCACAGAGAATGAGGTAAAGACTACTTACAGATGTGGGAGGTGCAGCTCATCATTATATCAGGTAGTGGCTCAAATTATTTTTCAGCCCTAATTTGGCCACAGAAATGTTTTTCCAAGAATGTTATTAGATATAAGCTGTACACTGCAATACGCAGTTGTTGAGAATGTCACAGATTGAGCCACTTCATTTTCAGAAATACCCAGTAAACCTTTGTTCTACTTGCACACGGTGTTATGATCGCCAGTAAGTTGAAAAGGTCTGTGTTTTCATCCTCTGAGGTGCGTAAACAGTCCTTGTTGAAGATGGAATGTCTCTTTTATGTGAAATTAAATAAGATCAGCTTGTGGGCCTCTCTCCTTCCTGTTCCGCTTTCCGTTTTATGTTCATTTCCATTCCCAAACAAAGCCGACTCTCCACGGTGTATTAATGCCCATCAAAGGCCTCAATCAAGTTGCTTTGCCACAGGCTAAAGTCAAACCGGAGAGGCTAAAGTTTAATGCTGTCAGTGCAGTAATGATGTGGGCTCATGTCTCCTCCATGCCCTTGTGTTTTTTTTTTAAACCCCCACATTCACAAATATCTTGTAAGTCTGGTTTGGTAGAACAAGACATTTGAAAACATACTCTCTAGAGGGCCATTGCTGGGTCAGCGACTATGACAACAGTCTTGCTCATTGTGCTTTTATGTATTTCACTGAAAGGGCGGAAAATGCATCAAATAAAACATAATTACCCAGGCCTTCCTAAGAAATTAGTCATGGCTGTGAATCACTAGTCAAAGTTAGATGTATCCGGAGATGAGAAATGTTTAAGAAGAAGCTATCGACTGTCTGCTGACATTTTCTTTTCCCGAGAAGAACATTATGCTTTGTATGAGACTTAATCCAACTTCTTTTCATTTGTTGGCCTCATCGATTGTGTGCTCTGAGCAAAGTTTTGGTGTGTGGAAAAAAACAGGATACTAACTTTCCAGAAACTAAAACCAGTTTGTTAAAACAGAAGAATCCTCTCAGCGGAGAATCCAAACATCTTCAGACGTCATCTTCATTCATTAACATGAAATGGATTAAAAAAATCTTCACTTTCTTTTTTCTTTTTGAAAAAGCAGCAGATAAAAATGAAAACTATTTCAATATTGATCACTATAATCAGTTTAAATTATAGCCTGCATTATCAGCAGCTCTTTGTAAAGGTGTTTAGATATTAAAATGTGATGTCAGAACTTTATTTTTAGATGTGTTGTTGCCTGCACACATGCTCAAACACTGTGAGAGTGAATGCATGATTTCATGCTTTTTTATTCCCCGCAGGTGGACCTACTGTCAGGAGGGAAGCTTTCCCTCATTGTGCCAGAAAACTAACGCATAAATAATTTTTTATAGTGAGAACCACAGGTCCCTCACATCATCTCAGGCTGTAAAAGACGTTTATAAAGACACTGTACATGGTTCTTATATGCAAGCTTGCAAAGCTGGGGGCTCGTCTTCCTGTTAAATAGAAGATCAAACTATGTTTGTGCCTTTATCATGAACCAAACTTAAAACTTGCCAGGAGAAATATACAGCATACAATCTTTTCTTTTTATTTTTTTTACTGCTTGTTGACATTCTGGAGCTACAATAGAGATAAACAAATATGAAGCACAGTGTTTTACTACATTTTTAAGCAAATGATAAGCACATTAAAACTACATATAGAAGAAACACTGCAATCTTTGTCTTTCTTTTGCTTTTTCTAAGCAAAATAAACCAATATAATATCCGCTTGTGTTTTTTATGAATTGAGAGAAAGTGTCCTGGCTGACTGAAATTTTGGCTAAGTGATCATTAAGTTTGGTTGATATAAATCATGCTATTACATGTAGAGAGGTTAACGTAATTAGATAGTTCCTGGAGTGTGAGAGCTGAAATAGAAACTGCTGTAAAGTCATTAATCTCCACCCCTTGATGGACAGTGAGCCAGGTTTCAGAGCATGAACATTATAATTATGGACATCGTTCAGTCTCATAGACTAACTGTAATTTAACATTCAATCAGCTAACTGGAGCAGATTTACTCCTCTTTCACTCTCTTTTCTTTTTTTCCTCCCATAGGCTTCCAGTGCATATGTCAGCCATGTGTGAATACATTTGTGTCTTTAGTGCAGTATGTGCCAGCATATAGATTCTCCCTGTGATGCCATTTTTTCTTGCAGCACATATGCTTTGTTGAGTGTATTCATTCTTTTTCCACTAAAAGATTCAGCATTCACCCTGACACGGAAACAAACACGTCCAGCAGCTAAAGTGTCGCAGTTTCTCTCTTATTTTGTTCATTTAAAATAATAATGATGATAATAGTAATAAAATGACACGTCTGAACATTTTCTTTTGTTTTTAATCTAAAACTGTGCAACATCTTATTTATAAAATACAACTTGTTAAAAAGTATTTTAAATAGGATATTTCTGCTTAATAATATGAAAGCAAATGTTTAAATAAATACACCAAAATCAGTCAAATTTGTGGTGATTATTGGTGATTAATTTCCAACAATGAAAGTATAATTTTGGCAAATATATTTAACATGTGGCTGACAAGAAGCTGAGAGACAAACAAAAGTGAGTGAGTTTTCTTGTGTGTGATTATTCTCCCTTCCCCACACAGCAGGAGCAGTGCTTGAAATTAAATCAGATTAAATTACAGTTAAAAAAATTATTTTGTCCAATTAAACCCTGAAATAGCTACATTATTCCCCAAAACCAAATGTACGCAGGGCTTATATTAAGATTTAATGTTTTATTAACCAATACCATCAATCGCCTATTGATCTGAAAGTCATATATTGTTATTTCTTCACAATCCTTCCATTTTTGTAAAAACATTTAAGAATTTATAGGGACATTTTAACCTGGCTGTAAAATCCTGTTCACTCTGATATCTCTTAGATAATTTGCACATTTAGAAACTCAGACAGAGCATGTGTGTATTTTCTGACTAAATTATTATTTCCGTTTGTTTTTATTCGTTATGTCTCTCTTTCTTTAAAAAACGTGTTGTTAATGCTTCATATTTTAAAATATCAGATTTTGGGGTTTAAATGATTTAGAGTTAAGCTGAGCAACTGAGTTTTTAAATGATAAAAACAAATAGTTATATTCACAGCCACTTAAACAAAATGTGCTGAATATGGATCATTTGCCTCTGATGAACCATCGCGAATGAAGCATAAAATTGTGCCGTCACTCACAGGTTTTATTCATATCCTAATTACATTAATGTCATGTGTTGAGCCCTCATCCCGCCCTGTTTCATTTTTTTTTCTTTCAGTAAATAAGCGACCTAACTCATTCATGTCATCAGCATAATCACTTGGGAGAGATCTGCGTCCTATCCTCCGGCTTTGTGTAACTCTCCTCAAACCTGAGGGTTTGGAGTTGGGATTGTTTGGTCAACGGCAGTGGTTCCTGGAAAAGATCTGAATGGTTTTATAACCAAACCCAGCTGCAGACTGGTGTGGGACGCAGTCTCTGCGTGCGTGTGTATTTTCATCTGAATGAGGTAGAGGGATAGGAACGGGTTTCTGCGCTGCCTTCTCCAAAAGAGAGAAAGGGAGGGAGGGAGGGAAAAAAAGTTTGCTCTTGTTCATCCGTTGACTCTTTTTTTAGGCATGAACGCCGAGACCTGCGTCTCATACAGCGATATGACATCCATGGATTCATATTATAGCACCTCTGCTGCGCAAGGTAGGGATCTCCAGACGGACCACTTTAGGACATTCCCAGCTACTGACACCAAATACAGCCCCACCGCCTTCCTGTCCAACAAAGGTCAGGCTTACGGAGACAAGTCCCGGAGCCCCTTCCAGCAGGAGTGCCAGTCATTGGATGCTGCCGCAGCTGGGCAAGGCTCTTTTAGCAAATACCACCTCTTCATGCAGAGGTCGTCTTGCAAAACACCCCCCGAGGAGGACAAACTGCACCAGGAAAGAGGACACAACGGAGCGCTCATTCCGTGCTATGGTGAGTGGACAAACTCTGGATGAGGTGTTTTCCATCATAAATTAGAGGAAGACACTCCAGTTAGTGAGTTGTTTGGATCCTGCAGGCATAAGTCCGGCAGCAGAAGATTTGATTGCAGATAAGATTGGGAGTAGTTGCATCAGGCCTTTAAAAACACATCCCAAAATCAGGTTTACAGATGAAATTCCTTTGCACCCATTCTACAAGCATCCCTAAAGAAGCAAACGTTTTGCGCGCAGCAGCAGAGACGCGGCCCTGTGCGTCCTGCGTGCGTAATGCGCACAGGGCCGCATATGAATTATCTTCCTGCTATCAAATTGTCTCTTTGGGCATCAGAATTAAATTAGGGTATATTTAATGCGATAATCTACATTACAATCCTTAATATTGGAGTTGAGTCAGACAATTGAATTAACAGGTTTTCAGATGGCACAAATAGTGAGCTCCAAACTGCTAATATTTTCATTTCACTGCGCTGCCTTATTGGATCCAATTAGATTTAATTACACCAAGGGGCAGCTGTAATTGATGAATAATGAGGGTGTGAATAAAACTTTGACCCTCGTTAGGCTGACGGCCACTTTTAATCAACAGTGAGAAACTTTTTTGCACCTCAAAACAACTTTACGGATGACCATATAATGTCATTTATAGAGAATTGCATCTAAAAATGAAAAAAATAATCAGTTTGTAAAACGCAAATGAATTGAAATGAGCACGACTTGAACTAAAGAATACAGATAGGACAAGTTTTTACTGAAAAAATAGAGCAAAACAAAAAGACAACAAAGAAAATACCACGTTTTTCCCTTTTTTATTCTTAGAAAATATATTTAAAATAAATTATATTGTGTTTGTATTAGTTACAAGGACTATTTACAGTGTGTGAAAACAGGACATTTGTTTCGGTGGTAAGGTTTTAGCCTCTTAGTAAAAATATGAGCAATGTGCTAAATTTCTTTGTGTAAATTTGCAGACTCCTAAAGAATAATAAACATCTTGTTTTACAATTTAAAAAGAGACATCTCGAAAGATCTTATATGCATCCAACACACAATTACAAAATAACAACCTAAAATAGACATCTAAATATATTTAAATCATATTAATCCTTAAATGTTTGTTCCTGCTTTAAAATCACTCGTTTTTCTTTAATTTGTCACTTAAATCACTCAGACTTACACTAAATTTGAAGAATAGGTTAATAATGATGTTTTGATAGTTTGTCCTCAGAAACCCGTTTATGGCTCCATAATGTCAGGAGCAGAAATCAATCTCTTCAAAAGCTCACAGGGCCTTTTTAAAAAGGCTGTTAAGTTTTTATTACTTATTAACTCTGACATAGATCCGGTAAATCGAGAAGAAATAAAAACTTATATTGTGCTGTAAACAAGCCGCAGTTATTAGACTGACCTGAAACTCTTTATCCATGAGATGAAGGACACATGGAATTGAGAATTAGGAGATTATTGAGCATCATTGATCTAAAACAAAACGAATAAATGAGCGTATTCACTAAAAAAAAACACAGACACGACGCAGTACGCACCAGAAGTCCAATTCTGATGTTTTCTTTTATTTCTTTGTCCACCAACTTGACCCTCACAAAGAAAACCTCCTCAGCTTTGCAAGAGAGGACTTTCTGCCTTAAATGAGGTTATGCATAGATGTAAATAAATTCGTGCACAAATTCGCTGTTTGGCTCTGCAAAGAGGCAGTTTCACTCCAGATTATTACTGATTGAAGGGTTTTCTCTGACTTCTGACTTTCGCTGAATTCTGCAGCTGTAAAATCTGCTGAACTTGCTTGTAGAAGAAGAAGAAAAAAGAAAGATAAATGATTCCTGCTGTCTTTTTTATTGGAAAATGCCGGAGTCTTTCACTTCCTAACTCATTTTCCTTTATCAAAAACGTTATTTTGCGCACTCAGTTTCAAACTGTCACAAATGTGCTGTGTTGCTATAATTTGTGGTCTGATCCTTTCAGTCAAAGGTGATGTGAAGGCTCTCTGCCAGGAATGAGATAGTTTGGACTGATAGAGAGCAGAACAGCTTCTAACAAACATTTACATATTATAGTCAGCACAAACATCATGTTTACACTTTAAAAAGTCAATCATTATGCATAAATTAACAAGGCAGCTTTGAGTTCAGGCTTTTGACAGACTGATGAAGAATATATGAGGGAAAGGGTGGACTGAGCAGTGTGGATGATAAAGATGGTTAAGAGCCTTAAATATGTCAAGTGCATCAAAACCAGATGATAAAATGAAAAAAGAAAAAGTTCTTAGAGCTTGGGGGTTTTCAGTAAGAATATCTTTAAAGTGTTCGTGTATTAAAATTCATGACAACACAAATACATTTCTGAAAATGTACGTTATTATCTCAATGAACTGTCAAAGCTATGGTTTGTGGAATAATGTTTGAACAGCAAATATCATCTTCAATGAAAAAGGAAAACATTTTGCATACAATGGAAACACTAAAGGGTCTTTAAACTTTTCAAAAAAAACTTTAGAGAATTAAAAAAATAGTCCCCTGGGATAGTGCCATCAATCACTTTATGATCTTGAAGCAACCACCTACGTGTCTTTGCTGTCCCCCAGAGACTTCCACTTTTGATGTATCGTGTCTTCTGTCAGTGTCTGAAGGTGCTGACCTTTAGCAGGACTTTCCCGCTCATTTGTTTGGAGAAGAGGGAGAGTCCTCCTGTGTGCATACAGCAGAGAAAATCCATTTGAAACCCTCATTTGAGGCTCTCTGGTGTCAAAGCAGCACTTTTTTGCAACATTCGGAGTTGGACTGCAGTTTAACTTTACCATTAAGACCAAGTGCTGAATTCATGTTGAATTGTTGGCCTTATAATAAAATCATGCCTCCTATTACCAGACCCTGTGACACAGTGCCATTTAAAAGCATAAAATGCTGTTTCTCCCTGTTGAAACTTATTTTTTTGTTTTAGTTATGCTGCTATTTCATCCTCCAATACAAAACCAATGCCCATGTGCAATGTGTTTTTTTTGTTCCTTTACCACTTATGAACAGGCTCAGCCATTTTTGCCTCTGATAATGACCGTGTGTAGAGATTGGCTGGAGCAGGTCGTAATGGAAACCAGCCATGCAGCCCAGACAACTGAGGCACACTTCAGCAGGCCAATGACATGAGTGGAGGTGACAAGAACTCAGGATCATTTTACCATTTAGCTTAAAGTTTGGCAGGGTAATTTACATTAGGCTCAGTTTGCATGGCCTGGTGAGGGCAAAGAAAAAAAACGGTTCATGAAGTGCAGGACTTTCTTTGGTCTCTTTGTCATTGTATTGGTTGAAACAAACACTGCTGCTGCACCATGACAGTGTCAAGACCACGGTACAGTTCTTATTTTTCATGTTTTGGGAAATGTGGAGGAAAGTGACCCTTTTCAACACTTCTGCATTTTTCTAATTACTCAGCTTTCTAAGGTTTTAAAAGATGTTTTTTGAAAGCATTTTCTTTTTGTATATGGTCATGTGGTTTCACACTATTTCCTGTTGCATTTTTTAGGAACAGTATCCAGTGCAGTTTTAATGAAAAGGGATATGTTTGCATGTATTAATGTGTTGTAAATGTACATTGTAGTTTTGTATGGCGGCATTTCAGCCCTGAGCTTCTACCCAAACATTGGGGACAGGTTCCCGCTGTGTGTTGTTCTTACTAACATAAAATAACATGAAAAAAAAACAAAAAATAAACAAAAAAAATACATGAAATAACATGGCAAAATCTTTATGCAAAGAGAAGAAAAAATGCTTTTCATTAACTGTTAGAAAGTCGTGCATGTTTTACTCTTTCATAGCTTCCCAACTTTTCTGTTTCAGCCTTTTTATTTATTAAATTTTATACTAAATATTTTGCTAATGTGCAGTAAATGGTACTAATACTTACAAATGTCTTACTGTATACATTACCAACACTTGCAAATTACAGTAATGTTACAGTATTTCAACCTATATCGCCACCGGTTGGCTAGAAGCTAATGATCATTTAACAAGATGGAAACCCAGATGCACATGTGCTGTTTGATATATGGCATTGTTTTTTTACACCTGGTATATTTTTAGTTGGGATTTTAGTGTCATGTTACTGGAACCGAGGAAGATGGCTTGTAGAAACTGGTTGCAGTTTTCTGTCCCTGAATAATTTTGTTAGAAGTGTTCATGTACGTTCCCTTATGAGGTTTTCCACCAACACATTTTTTATTTTGCATGCATCCACACTAAAATATACACAAATGAGTCTTTTTCACTTGGATGATATGCATGTTTCAATTATACAACAAAAATGTGGGATGGTGGAAACTGTTTTTCTCTGAAGACTGGGAGAATTTTTGGAAGAGCTGGTGGGAGAAGGAAAGTCACTGAGAGGACACATGCGGGACAAAAAGCAACTGAGATTTTTGTTTGTTTGTTTTTTAACTGCTGTACCAGTTTTCTGTACACTTTTCCGTTAGTTTCAAAAGGAAAAATGTGCCCAAACTTTTGACTGGCCGTGTATATAATTCTGTTTTGGCTCAATCTGAATTTCTAATCAGTATTTTCTGGTGACTTTGAGGATCAAACAAACCAAAAGTCCCGAGTTCATCTGCAGTATAGGTGTATTATCCTAAAATGTAACTGATAATTAGATTCATTATTAACTATTTATATAATTACTTTTTTATTATCATTATGTATAACTTATTATAACTTTTTTTATAAAGTAATGGTATCATGTTTTCCTCTTCATGATGAAGGAAGAAGATAATTATTTGACCTGTAGTTTATTTTTTGCTCCTGCACCACCACCGGACCATACAGCTCTAACAGCATGACCAGTACTGACCTTTTAGCTTCACTCACATTATTATAAAAATCTACTTTTTGTTACTTTGGGTAAATTCATATTTGAAGTGTAATACCTTTGAACTCAGACTAAGATTTTAAATCAGTTTATAATGTTGGAAAAGTCCTTGTATGACTTTTCCAACAGCTTTCAGAAGCTCAGGTATCATTATCACAGACTTAGCTGACTCTTGTTTAGTGTTAATTAAAATTAAAGTTCAAGATGTACCCTTAATCTGAAAAACAGCAACTACACTTAAAATTCCCCACCTCCATTCAATCTCTGACTTCATTTCTCTTCTTTCTCTTCTTCTGCTCCATATTCATCGTTCTCAGCTGGACCAACATGTTGTTAGCCTCTCTCGGTCACTGTGTGGTGTGTAATTTACAGTCTTTCCTCTTAACACAGTGAGCTGACCCCAGCCATCCCAGTCAATAAAGAGGCAGGGAAGGTGCCCTGTCGCTTTACAGCCAGTTAAATAACACTTTGATGTTGCCCACTTTTAACTGAGAAGCGTTGTGTAGCGGTGTAGTTGTCCAGTCGTGCTAAGAGTACGAACTTTGGCACTAACATTAACATATCAGTACCCAAGTCCTGTAGTGTCACAAAGGTGTGGTGATGTCATAAACATATAACATATAAAGCTGTTGCATATGAAAACATAGACTTGTATATCTGTCTGTATATCATCTTCGCTCTTTGTCTGCATCTCATTTCTGCAGAACTTTCTCTATGTGAACACAGAGCTGCAGACACATGCACAGCAACCAAAACTCAGGCTGCTGGATCCACAGCAGTGAAAATAGAACATTCTGTGGTTGCAAAACACTTTACATAGCACATTGTGAATTTGCTAGATTATTACTGGAACCTGTTTATGTTGAAGACACCGCAGTCAACAGTGCAGGCGTTTGGTAAAATGGTGATGAAGTCTGTTATTTATCAAAAGGGAAACAGTCAAGCTCATGAACTGTTTGACATGTTAAGTTTTAATGCAAAACATTTTTTTTTACTGTCACTCCTTCCTGCCTCTTTCCAAAGACGTCCTGACAGGCTCTGTTTGCTCTCCGTACGTGTAGTGTTCCCTGAAGGAGAGCCAGATGCTGCTTACCTTAAGCGATGTTAGAGAACGTCACAACTTCAGCAGATTGTACAGATAAAAAGCAGGTGATTGTCACAATATTCTACTCTTTCCAAAAAAGCATCAGTTTTGCTACATAAACAGCAGCCTTTGATCACAGAGGAGTGTTGTGATTTCAAACAGCCTGAGAATTTGTGCTTCGTGGGGATTCTACGATCTAACCGGGGGGAAATAAATAATTGTGTGCCATCTGTGCTGGAATAAAACACATTTGCCTCCTTTAGGTACAAAAGGGTTTTTAAGTCTCCAGCTTTTTTATACATGGGAATGTCAGTTAATCTTTTAAGGCTCAAATACATCTCGTACCTGCTTCTCCAGAAAATAACTTTAGTTGTATGAATAAAGCAGATAACGTGTGCTATCACCAACTGATCTAAACTGATTAATATCAAAGGGAGAAACCCAGTAAATAGTGCAAGACAGAGACAATGGTATTATATTTTATTGGCTCTGTTATTGCAATAATTCAAGTAATACAAACAAATAAACAAAAACATCTAAGCAATTACAGCTTACAATATAGCCTAAATAATACAGTGGATTTATTCTTAATAGTACAGTTTTTGTCATTTATTGCCAAAATGAGACTGAACTAAAATAGTAACAATACACAAAGTCATGCAAACAAGGAGAATTTGGTGAAACAAATATGGTGTTCATGACTAACTTTCCAGCATAAACTTTCATATGAACACATACAAACATAAAAAACTGCAAGTTTGGCAAATAGATTACCACTCCTTACCTCACATCAGATGATATCTGTATGCAGGAACACGGTGGACTAAGTTACCACCACTTTGAAACAGCTCTCACTGAGCAGTCTGTCGCCATGCCCAGCACACATTAATAAAGAGATGTGTTTACAACTGATTTGTTCAGCAGGATGCAGCAGTGGGGCAAAAAGAGCTGCCAACTCAGACAAGAATACTGGCAGAGACAAGGATGTGGAAATTTATGATCACAGAGCTGCCTGAGGTTTTACAGTTACACTGCAGCCGTGAAGAAATCTAATGTGTGTGTTGCAGAAAGAAAGAGATTTTTATCTCTTTAGCATGCCTGGAGAGTACTCCACAGCTATTTAATTGTGATGATCTTGCTGCCAGGTGACTTTGCAGCCGCACGACAGACTCCAAACACATGTTGGGCAGATAAATAGCATCTAAGTGAAAGAGGGAAAGAAAGGGGCGTTTATGTGTGCATTTATGTGTGTCAGTGGTTGAAGAGTGTGTGCTGTAAAAACGTTAAGCAACAACTGTTTCTCAACACATTGCAGATTAATCTATAAACCACAACTAAACCAGTTACACAGATACACGCTTACTGCTGCGCATCAACAAACGTCACAAGAGAATTTCTTCATGTGAAGCGAGAAATTCCTTTTTTCTACCTTATTATTACAATACTGATTGTAAACCAAATCAATTATCAGTTCTAAGTGCTCTGCCAGAGACCAGAGACTCAGTTATGTTTGTCTGTTTGCCTTGTTGGATATAAAATCAGATCATTTATATATTTATGCTTAAGTGGCCAGGACAAAGACAGCTCTGTAAATCTGCTGCAAGAAAACAGTTTAAACATCTTTCAACAGTCACAGAGTATAATACCACAACCCTTGTTTTGTCTCACAAAATAGGAGCATTTGTAGTACGAAGGTAAAAAAAAATAATTTAATAAAAAAATACATGTTTGTTCTTTCTAATTTTACAGGTAAAGACAGCTCAGGTCTGACGGACTCAGATTTGGCGCCGGATTCAGATCCACCTGGAATGGACACCAGATACCTGGCAGTGAAGGATCAAGGTGTTAAGGCAGCCTCTGATAGGTCGCCGGGCACTGATTTGGCCACCCCACTGGACAAAGCTGATAGTGGAGAAAGCAACAAAGGCAAGAAGAGACGCAACCGCACAACCTTCACAAGCTACCAGCTGGAAGAGCTGGAGAAAGTTTTCCAGAAGACGCACTATCCCGATGTTTATGCCAGAGAACAGCTGGCACTGAGGACTGACTTGACTGAAGCTCGTGTGCAGGTGAGGCAGATAAACACAACTAGCCAGTTTGTGAGGGAGTTTCATAAGCTAAGAAGATTTAAATTTAGATTTTTAGTAGGTAACATCATATAACTCCTCTCCTGTGCTATTAGTAAGATTAAAAAGAGCTCTCTATTAAAGCAGAACAGGCTTTAAGCAATGCAACCTCATGGATCTTTCAGCATCTGCAGCTCTACACAGATAACGTCACCCACAGAACAACATGAGATTTATCTGGTATTGTGGAAAATGGGGGAGAGACTTGGGGAATGGGAGCTAGCAGAGGCCAGGGGGCCCAGGGGGGCTGAGGTTTGAGCTGCCTGGGCCTCATATGTGCAGTAAGGAGAGCAGACTTTCATCAACATATGACTCTACTGTGTTTTTCCTGGGATCATCTTGATGGCGTTTTTGCCTTTGCACTCTCGCAGTTTAGTTTCCTGAATACTGATACTGCGCTCATATCAGTCAGTATCATTCTAGCCTGAGGCATACACCGTCCCTCTGACCTTTCAGTCTGATTATCATGCAAACTGGTCACGACGGCTGTAATGCATTCTCACATCACAGAGGAGTAAACGAGACCTCCACCATTTCTGTACCATTGCTCAGTGTGGTGGTTGTGGATGACAACCAAATCCCATGGATTTTCTCTGTTTTTCTTTCATTAACATCCTGTTCAGACAAGAATGTGTCCCTGCTGTGGACTCCCAAGTAGGTGTGAAAACTTTCCCATGGGTTTTGATTAACTTTGTATATATATATA